>OZ023263.1:136086062-137286062 GCA_964006375.1 Tillus elongatus
TTTAATGGTATATAATTTTTGTCGAATTTTCGTAAAAAATCAAGAAAGCTCAATATATCCGTTATTATATAAGATATGAAAAAAAATTTGTATATATTAAGACAAAAAAGTTATAGGCATTTAAAGAAAAATAAATTGGGGGTTTCCTCAAAACGTCAAAATTGCGATTTAAAACGTCAAAATCGGCAACATTTAGGCAAATAACTTAAATCTAATACGGGCTATGGAAATCAAATGTCTCAAGAAGGATGTTTCACAAACCTTGAAGTCTTAGTTTCAACCGTCATTGTCCTTCATTTTACTAAAATGTTTCCAGAAAATTCATTTCAAATAGACCCTTTCTCTGATGCTTGGCAGTAGTCTTAGCTATAGAGTTTATCGTTTAATGGTATATAATTTTTGTCGAATTTTCGTAAAAAATCAAGAAAGCTCAATATATCCGTTATTATACAAGATATGAAAAAATTTGTATATATTAATTATAGGGAGTCTTGAGCTACATCTTAAAAAAATATTTCTACAATCACAGGCTGGCCCATAAGTCGTTGGTGATACAAATTTTCTTTTTTTTTTAATCAAACACGCCTTATGTTATTGCATTTTTGCATTTTCCATCGAAATATAATGCATATTGTTTTGCTATATAGGTTATACTGGTAACCAAAATTGATGCCTGCTTTCTTAAAAAGAAAACACACATATTTGCAATAAAAACATTTTTATGAAAATTCACTATTTTCTCTGGCCCGCTATATTTTATAAATCGTTCTATTTTTATATTTGTATTGTGCATTGCGACGGTAACGTATTACCATCCATTGGATTCCATTCTTTGAAAAACTTTAATCTACTTACAACAAATTTACTATGTTTTTGTGACATTCTTCCTAACCTATATTGACATCCATAACTTATAAAAAAAAATTCTCTAGTATTCTTACTTAATAAAACTTCCTATCATTATTTTTATAACGATTATCGGCTACCGTCTCTTTTTCTGCCTAATTATATTGTCTTTTATCACATTGTGTTATATCTCGCCGATCATATTTAGTCTTTTATAGGTTGTCACTTCCTATACCTCTAGGCCTTATACTACTACATATGGTTGCCTTTTCCCTTATCTGCACATTTGTAAAAATTTATCTCGTGTTGCTAAATCATGCTTTACTTTGTCATTTTAAAATTTGGGATGTTTCGGTAGGTGTTCTGACTTTCCTGTTGGTCTATTGAAAGTTATATTTATAAGTACGCTGAGCGCATGAAACTACAAGTACATACATGTATTTTTTACTTATGTGCCGTCTGATCTATCAAATAATATTACTTCTACATATTCCACTTGCATTGCATTTGCCCATAAACAGATTCATTGACCCTCACCGGGTTTAAATTTGTTTGGTGGTGTATTTTTTATTACTTTCAAGGTGATATTTATAGATATTATTCCTGTTTCCTTCTATACTATATAAGTAGGTAATGGGTCACTTGAGGCAGACAAGAAGTGGGGGCGGAGCCCTCCTACCCCTAGGGGCGGAGCCCCACCCCTTGTGGGCGTGGCCACGCCCCAAGATGGCGGACCCAAAATGGCGGACCCAAAATGGAGGAACCAAAATGGCGGAACCAAAATGGCGGAATAAAACATGGTGCCTTTCGCTTTTAAAGATGGTTGAAGACTCCATTATTTAAAGTTACGTCACTCCAACCTTTAGAGCCGACAAATGAGAGTGAGGTTGATAAGCGAGAATAATGGTATAGGTCGAAGACTCCATGATTTAAAGTTAAGCCCCTATTAAAACAAACCATACATAAAGCTTTTGTTATTAGACATAAGACATAATAATTAATATGTTTAATATTAGACAGACTATTAGATTTCGCATAGAAATTAGCCGAACGCCACAATTGTTATATGGGTAGGTTCTAAAAATAACACACAGAGGTCGTTGGCAAACAAAAGAAGGAAGTTCAGAAACAAAATAGACAACAGGTTCAAATAGGAAACCAAACTTAAATATCGTAGAGACAATAGAGGTCGCTGGCAAAACAAAGAAGGAAGCTCAGAAACAAAATGGACAACAGGTTCAACTCTTAAAAATAGGAACCTTTTTAGCCTTATGTGTGGGCGCGGCAAGTAGTTGATTTTATTTTGAAAGAGATACAGGTTCGATTCCTCATATATGCTCCTTGATATGGTAGCGTCAAACAAATACAAAGAGGTACTGAATAACTAAACAGTAAGCTTAGAAACAATGGTTGGTTACAGGTTCAATTCCTTTCTTAGTTTTAAGCTAACCCCTCGTGTTTAGTGTCATGTTACTCGTCTAAGTAAGCAGAATTAAAAAATGGCGACTAAAATAAGATAAAAAACTTAAAACCCTTATCGCGGAAGATCCGTGAGATGTACGAGAGAACCAACACATGCACGGTGTTAAGGAGGTCAAATCAAAGTGGAATATACAATAAAATGGCCACTTCCGGTCTAAACTTTAAATCCTTATATCTTTTGAACGGAAAGTGATAGAAATGAACTGACTTTAAAAATATATCGTTTCATAACAAGCTCTACAAGAAAATGAGATAAAAAACTTTAAATCCTTATCGCGGAAGATCCGTGAGATGTACGAGAGAACCAATACATGCACGGTGTTAAGGAGGCCAAATCAAATTGGAATATACAATAAAATGGCCACTTCCGGTCTAAACTTTAAATCGTTATATCTTTTGAATGGAAAGTGATAGAAAGGAACCGACTTCAAAAATGTATGTTTCGTAACAAGGTCTACAAGAAAATGAGATAAAAAACTTCAAATCCTTATCGCGGAAGATCGGTGAGATGTACGATAGAACCAACACATGCACGGTGTTAAGGAGGTCAAATCAAAGTGGAATATACAATAAAATGACCACTTCCGGTCTAAACTTTAAATCGTTATATCTTTTGAATGGAAAGTGATAGAAAGGAACCGACTTCAAAAATGTATGTTTCGTAACAAGGTCTACAAGAAACTGAGATAAAAAACTTCAAACCCTTATCGCGGAAGATCGGTGAGATGTACGATAGAACCAATACATACACGCTGTTCAGCAAAGCAAACTCTATAAGCATATTCAATAAAAATGTTACTTCCGGTAGACACTTCCGGTATAGCTATTCTTAGAGCTACATACATGTGTGACACACCAAAATAATCGTCTTGTTGAACAGAAGAAATATAATATTTAAGTAAGTTAGAACAAGCTGTATTAACACCTAAAACCAACACACACTCTCTTGTAGTAGGTATAGATGGTTCCTTCTGGAGCCACCACCGCCACTCCGCCACCGGTGGCGGCGGTGGTGGTGGTGGAACTGACCAGACCCGACGACCCCCCGAGCTAACCCGAGCACAAGGTGGTGGACCCGACGACCTCCGAGCTAACCCGAACACAAGGTGGCGGAGTCACTGACTAGACCCGAATATCTCCACCACCTGACTTCGTATTTAACCCGAACAAGTAGCGAACTAACCTGAGATGACGTAATCAAAAGCTAACTAACCTGTATTAGGTAAACGAGGAACCGCCATTTAAACATGGCGGCTAGCGCATGCGTACAAGTAATTTGTTATTTATGCATTAAAGTCCTACGTGTTTAGTGTCATATCACTCGTCTAGGTAAGCAGAATCCAAATTTAACATATGTACATTTGTACAATAAAAAATTTATATTCTTAAGTCTTATTGGAATCGGTTTGATTTAAAGAATCTGTTGAAAGTAGAGCTGGCAACAATACATCTAGTGGTAGCCGCGACATCGCTTCCAACTATGACTATATTTAGCATTTCCCGAAATTGACCTTGTTAGCCAACATAGTTTCCTTGCAGCTGTTGAAATAACCTTGTGAGCAGTTCATATTTCCTGTTTGTGGTTTTATTTCCGTTGAATGACCTTAAAGTCATATGAAATAGATAAAACTCTAGAATTTTTTGTATAAAAGGTTGAGAATTTCAAACAAATATTTATTTGTTAAGTATGGCGTATAACTACGAGCAGTGGTATGGACGTAAAAATAGAATAGGCGATGAAGTGTGTGAATTAAAACAGTTGGTGTTGGAAATACAAAGCGAGGCTTTTACAGATGAACGCGACTCTGAAGGTGAAGACTATGAGAGTGGTCATATAGTTGAATTATGTGATATATATTTAGCTGGATACTGCTCCACACAGTTCTTCGCTCTAGCGCTCATTCGATACCGTCCAGGTACGCATTTAAGCAAACCATTTTTCAAATATTTACCTGGAGAAGCTCAAGATCAATATAAAAGTTATTACGATGTAGAAACCATTAGAAATATTTAGTTTACACAGAAAGCTGTGATATAAAGAACATGGAATGTTGTGCGAAATATTATAAGGTGTTTAGTGATTGCAAAAGATTTTTAAAGTTTAACAGTCAACCAACCAGAAGAATACAACCAATTAAAGTGGAGAGGGAAAACCTATTTAACATCAGAGTTTACGATAGCAAGTTTAGTTTAAAATTTCTAGCTATGAAAGCTGCTTGGAATTGTTGTGCTGAAACAATGTGTGACGAAAACGATGGTCCTGATTTACGTGAACATCATAGGAAAAAGTTATTGTTTAACAAATATCAAGATGATACTAGGATGCTGATGGAAACAACTTTCAACATCAGAAGATCTGTAAAATTAGTGACTGGTGTTAGTGCAAGAAATGAGTTCACAATACTTGTGAAATTTGTTAACCCTTTGGCTCTAGATGAAGAAAATCAATATCTAGCATTGGAAGAGTGGCAGTTTTACGATTTTATGGATAACATACGTGCATTATCTGCAAAGTGGTTTAAAGAGAATGAACAAACTCATGCTGTAACTCAGACGAGCTACTGTCGAATCTCTCCTGCAACGATGCTAAGTGAAAAAGTTTTATGTGTTAATAATTGTTTTACACATATGGTTATGTATCTAAATGAAGACACTGTAGAAAAGCTGGTGGAGCATGAGGAAATCATTAAGGAAAGATTTGAGTATGTAAGAGAAACACAGTTTGCTTGGATATATGACTGTTTTCTTCGCGACATCGTTCAAACATTAACAGAGCTGGGTAATTCAGATGTGAGTGCTGCGCAAACCATCCGAGTGATAAAAACCCTACTCAACAACATGTCTCCAACATTCAAGTATTACATGTCAGAGTGTTTGCATTACGCTCAAGAACAAGTGCTAACCGACATCAATAACCTCATCAATGGCACCACCTCTTAAAGCAAGCTTCGTCATCCTGACAGCATTGTGTCAAAATGTGTTTTACGTCTACAAACCACCAAATGTGAAAGAAGTGCGAATCTGTTTCGATGACTGCACCAAATGGTCTGGACTACCAAGAACATATCTGCACAACGATGAAGTGATTGAAGTTTCAACATACATGTCCAATATTAAGACTGATATAGTACATTATAAACTTATGTTTTTGTTTGATCATGGCACCCGAGGTAAGACAGCTGACTGGAGAACTCTTGTGTTAAATGATTCTTACCTGTTCACTTCAAATTATATTTCTATGTTTATATCAACTGGTTTTCTTATGTGTCTTGCCATATTTATGCTCATGTATTTTGGTTTTAAATATTACACTGTACTTAAAGATATTTATCGTAAACATATTTGTTAATAAAAATATATAAACTGAAGATGTCTGTGTTTTATTCATTAGTTAAGCACCTATAGTTAAGATGAGATACTGCGAATCGTGCTCGTTACAAGTGAAAAAGAGTGCTTTCTCTGGACATTTACGCAGTGAAATTCACAAATCTAAAGTGTGTGAACCGTGGGAAGTTGAACAAGTTTATATGTTAACTCAAGCTTTTAAAAACAGAATGGCTACCTATCGTATTAGTATGGATGGTAGTGATATACGACTTACCATGGAAAGTGTGAAGCATAAATTGTTTCATTTGATGGAGGCTGCTTTAGCCAAACACGATACAGTTAAAATGAATCTAGAATTGTTTGGTTTGTATGTGCTCCAAAGTCGAAATAAAAAAGAAATGAAGTCATTTAATACTAAAAATAAAAATATCACAGTGGCAACTAACTTTGAAAATATATATCAAGAATTTACTGAGGAGATTTACACAAAAGCTTTAGAGTTTGCTGAAGGTGATAGCGGATGGATGTTGGAAAGACTAATGTGGTTGGAAATTAATATTAATAAATGTATTTTAAAGTAGTTTAAAATAAAAAACAGATATATTTTACAACGTTTGTTTTATTATGGCATTAAGCTTACAATATAAGTAAATAATGATATACAGTTATTTATGCTACAGATACATTTTCTATTATATCCTAAAGTATGATCCATACACAAAGGAGTATCAGGCACTAACTTTGGACAACGTTCACTGGTTTCCAGGTTGATAACATCCACTTGATAACCACAGGTTGATAGTAAATGTAACAAAAACCTTTGCTTGTTTTCACCTTTAACATAAATTCTGTCAACACGTTGGGCTATAATATGTTTTGCTATTATGTTTGGTAATTCTTCTAAATTAATATCACCACAATTATAGTCAAGGCAATGGTGTTGTGTTTGTAGAAACTTCACTTGCTTGATTATGTCTGCAGACAGTAAACGTAATGGTGTATGCGGTTTAAAAACACAATGCACTGTTTGGAAACCATTATAAATCACAAACTCTTTAGGTGTAAATTCAGGCAGACAAAAACCCTGAGTATCAACGACCACGAACCTCATCGTGAAAGTGATTGCAGCATCCTTACAGCTACATTATATAGCGTACGATGTTGGAGAGTGGGGCATACTCGATGGCGCAATCATGTATAATTACACAAAAACATTTCGTGTGAGTGGGAAAGTTGGTAGTACTTTCCATTTCCAATTTGATATCCACAGTAGAAGGTTTTATAGAGTCGCTATACTTGGAGCAATCAAATACAAACATGGGATATTTTAGGAAAGACTTGTAATCCAAGGTAGGCTGTGGTTCTCTGCCAACATACGAACGTTGAAATTCAATCATGTTTCTATATGCCTCGACGTAATTTGCTTGGTTAAAGTTCAGGTTCATACCCTCTGTGGGGATTTGTTTCGAATTTAAGTGAAGTCTTATATCTCGAATACCCACATGATCAAACTCGTTGATGTCTTTTCTAACGTTACTGTATCGATCTGTTTGGAATATCACAATAACAAATCTGGGTCGTTCAGTGTTTGAGGATGTCTTAATAGACCACAAGTCTTTCGTTGAATTATTTAGATTTGGTAATTCATACATCTCCCATTTTCTATATGGTATAAGGATTTTCTTATCTAGAGCAATCGACTTTAATAATTGCTGCTGTATAACTTCACTAGGGTGGATATGTTTCACCTGCAGAGCCATATACTCAATGTTAAACTTTAATGCCTTATCTGCATCTGCGGCACCAATCAAAATAAAGCAATTTCTATCATTCTGAGCTCTAGTGAGACGTAGAAGCAATTTACTGAAAAGCACTTTTTATAGTCTTTGAAAATATTACACAAGTAGCTAAGAGGTATGCAGTAGCAAAAACGTTCATTTTTTAACATCACATTGTTTTCGGTTGGATGCCATCCTGCTGGAATCAGAGCTCTTGCCTCATCACTGTTTGCTTCCAAAAGTGTTCTAATTGATGTAACTATACCAGGATTTCTCACATGTTCAATAATCTGATTACACATTTCAACCGCAATAGAGGAAAACAAATGAGCTGCTGCATTAGACGTTACTTCTACAGTTCCAATCGTACCACTCGTCTCAATACTACCATTTATCAGTAGAACAGATGAAGACCAATCGTAAAAAATATCTTGTTGGTTGATTGCAAACTCACAGGTATCATTATGGTCAAACGATCTGGTTTGAGGAGCGTATGTGTGTATTTCTTCCCCACTGATTGACTCGTCGTGCACAGGGTCTGCGAATATATGTAGTTTGCTTAACATCGTAACCCAATGATTGTAGAAACTGTATGTTCTCCCAAGATAGAACCGCTTTCGACTCAGGTAGCGAAGATACTGAAGCTGGAGCGGTTTGATTACTACTATTTATAATCAGCATAATATGTTGGTGTCTCTTTCAACTCCAATATCACAATGATCTCCTCACCTTGAAAGTTCACAGGTACTGAATTCTGATCGATAATGTTTACATTTATATGCGAAATGATACGTGTGGTAAGAGGCATAAAAACCTTACTATATGGTTTTATATCAATCGCATAACCAGGGTCTACCATAGGAGCAAACTCATATACTGTATGTGTAGGTTTTCCATCGTGGTAAGAACCATCTACTATGTTGCATTCCAAACGAATCGTCTTTACTCGTACAATTTCTACGGGTAAATTGGAAACGTAAAGTTTACCTGTAGCAAGACGCTGTTTAGAAAATCCCAATATTGGTGCTATTGAAGCATCGGTAGAAAAGTCTATATCATACTGACATGTAATCTCACATTTCAAAGTGTTGTTGTTGGCTTTTAGCGAAAACAGTTTTACCACATCGATGTTGTGTTCTACTGCAGGATCCAGATGTTTATCTTTAATATAACGTCGTAACAACTCATTCTGAATGTATTTCTCGATATCACTGATTTCATAAGAACCATCAGGAATACTTATTTCTTGTCGAATCTTTCTACCACTCACAGCAGAAAAATAATGAAACTTATTACACCCACGTTCTATGTTTGGTATAGTGTTATATGTATGAAAGTTTGCAAGCGCGAGCGAATACTCAAAGTGTGGTTTTAATACTAACGGTGGAAATATTTCCATCGATAAAGAGGACGTAGAACCCTTCAAAGCAAACGTACGCGCCATGACTGAAACACAGATACTACTGTTTAAGTCTTTTATTTAAAAATTTTAAACATAAGTGGCCACAATTATAAGTATTATACTTTTGATATACATCATGATTATACAATATAGTACAGTTTTTAAGATAATACAACAGTTCATTTGGTGGCTTCAAGTTTCCATATGAGTCAAAGTACACGGCTGTGTCACCACGTTTCTTAACTGCAACCCAATGACCACCTGGCTCTTTGTTTGTTTGCAAATTCATGATAAATGATTCATTCTTGCGTGATCCATTCGATGGTAAAGTATCTCGCATGTATACACCTCTAAAATATGGAATTTTCATTTTACCAGCAAATTTCACAAGATCTATATTTGTTAGAGGTCTTGCTGGTAAACACTTTACACGTTTTTTGGTTTATGTAAATACAAACCGAAACCGCTTCGCTGTTTCTTCATATACAAGCCACTACCTCGGTGACCAACAGCAATAGCCTCCATCGTTTGGTTATGACGTTTTGCTTCTTCCAATTTTTGTTTGGCTGATTTAGCATCGTTAACTGCTTTAGCAATGCCTGCAGCACCACCACCTAGAGCGCCTAGCGCTGATAGACCACCAAAAATTAAAGGTAGTAGTGGAAGGAAACCTCCACTTTTCGGTACTGGAATAACTCTAGGTGTCTTGACTTTCTTACGACCACCAGCATTTTTAATTACTTTTCTCGCTACATGTAGTAAATTTTTTACAGATGGAACTTCCGCACCCACAGCTATGGCACCTTTCATTAAATTTAGTATGTTTTTAAATGGTATTTTACCGCCACATTTTACTTTTTTACTGCTACGTTTACGTTTGGTGGTTGTCTTTGGGGTTAAACCCATACCAAGCTTTCTTTTAACTTTCATAGTGTTTGTAACACCCCAAGCAGCTAACTTTTCACCAAAACTTGCGTCCTTCGACTTTACTCTCTCCCACGCTCGGTTCTCCAACACCTCGTCAGCTCGATGTCTATCACTCAACTGTTTTGATTGAGAGTATGCGATATCGTGATCTCGACACGCACGATCTAAAGGATTGATACCTTGATCACCTCTTGCTAAACGTTCTTTAAGTTTAGTACCCGGACCACAAAACTGATAACCAGGAACATGCAGCTCAACAGGTAATTTGTTGATGGCTGTGTTAACAAGACCTTCACCTTGGCACACCAACATTTATACTGCTAATGAGGTATGATAAATCTGAGTATTTATATAGATGGTTGCACTCGTAAAAAGTTTTAGTTTAGTTAACGATGCGTATTGTTAAACACGCAAAAGCTACCCTACCAGTCACAAACATAGATGATATTGTTACCATTCCATCACCTAAACAGCAAAGACATGGACTTCTTTTACCAAACACAGTTAGATGTTTGATATGTGGTCCAAGTGGATGTGGTAAAACAAATGTTATGTTAAGTTTGTTGTTTGAACCCAACGGTTTAAAATTTCAAAACGTATACGTATACTCAAAGTCTTTATATCAACCTAAATACAGTATGTTAAAGGAGGTGTTGGATGCTACAAAAGGTGTTGGATACTATCCATATAGTGAAAACGAAGAGATATTAGATCCTGCAGATGCAAAGAGTAATTCAATTTTTATATTTGATGATGTAGCCTGTGATAGGCAAGATAAAATAAAATCGTATTTTTGTATGGGTAGACATAAAAATATTGATAGTTTCTACTTATGTCAGACATATAGCAAAGTTCCGAAGCAATTGGTGCGTGACAATGCTAACATTATAGTTTTATTTAAACAAGATGAAACTAATCTTAAACATGTGTATGATGATCATGTAACTACCGATATGAGTTTTGAAAAGTTCAAGCTCCTTTGTGGTGAATGCTGGCAAAACAAACATGATATGGTGGTTGTCGTTAAAGATTCTGATTTAACACAAGGAAGATACCGCAAAGGGTTTGATCACTTTATATATCTCACTTGACTGGAAAACGTTAGTATTAAGTTGTTCGACATAGAGTAAACATGTCGAAAAAATCTAAAGCTGCTCGTCACCGTAAAATAGTAGCACCACCAAATATACAACGTAAAATAGCTGATCTATCAAAGATAATTCGAAAGAAATATTTAGCTTTGAAGCTTGGTAAAACAGAGACAGATGAAACATTACAACGTTTATATAAACCCATCTTAAAACCTTTGAGTGATATATCGAAAAACACGGCATTGGCTACTGTTCAACACCAACCGACTAAAACCACCACATCATTAGCTACTACTCAAACAACTCAACAGAAACCTGCTACATTATTGGCTACTACTCAAACAACTGAACAGAAACCGACTAAAACTGAAGTTGATGTCAAACCAACAACAGCAAAGGAGGAAATTCCATTCCTTAGTGATGATGAAACGTTTGAATTGGAGGCGGAGGCACCAGAACCTGAATTATGGGCGACTAAAGCTTATAGAAAATTAGATGCTGCTGCAAATACACCAAAAGCAGTGTACGAACGAATGTTAAGTTCCTACCCAATAGTTGTTAGATATTATGTTGATAAATATTTTACAGATAATCATTCCTGTGATCAAACATATGGTGTTACTTATGATAAAGCTACCAACACTTGGATGCTTGGAAACAAACCTATTAAATTTGTTATTACTAACGTAGATTTTAAAAATAGAGAAACCTTTCAAATTGTGGTTGGTGACAGAAGATATTACGGTACTAATCATCTGTTGGAATTGATATTTTTGAGAAAACCTGGTATGAGTGCTTTGAACAATCGGGAAGCTTTACGTGACTACGCAGACATAATGGCAACTACTAGTCTTCACAGAAAAGAGAACAATCCTAAAGAAGACGTTCTACGAAACACCTCTACCAAATATCAACATGTAATAAAACCAATTTTAGAAAAACAAGAAGGTGCTAGAGCGCGATCTTCCTCGGTAACTTTAGGCCGTGGTATGCCATACATGCTACATACAAAAAAACAGAAAGAGTATGTGTACTGGGATGATATAAACGAGTTGGTTGATAGACTTAGACTGTTAGTAGCTTCTCAAGCAGCTGGTAATAACGCACACAACAACGAAATTCAGTCTATTATTGAAGAACTGAAGGAAGTGGGTGTTATATAAACAGATTTGTGTGTTTTTCACCATTTTCAAAATGCCGATAGATAAATTCGGACGTTCTGCAAAGAATTTAAAACATCTAAACAGAATTATTCACAGAGAAACATTTCCGAAAACTACAAGTGGTGATTTTGATGTGCAAAACCATAAGTTGTGTAACGTGGGTGACCCTGTTGAACCTACAGATGGTGTAAGTAAAAAATTTGTTGATGTATGGATAGAGGACTATCAGAAAACTAAAGTTGACTATCAGAAAACTAAAGCTGATTATAAGGTGAGCAAAGATGCTGTAGCACTTCAAATTGCTATACTGCTTGACGCTGTACATAAACCGGAGTTGGAAGCTTTAAAAAAAGACTTTGAACATAAATTTAAAAACTATGATGATTTTAAACGTGAAGTCTATAACTCATTTCCACTTAAGACTGGTGTTGATCAATCACTACAAAATCTGCAAGAGCAATTAATGAAAAATTATATGGATCTTAAACATGAAGCCTACAGCTCGTTTCCGCTTAAAACTAGCATTGATGAAACATTAATTAGTCTTAAAGAGGATATCAAGGAGTACATACATCAAACAGTGTTTCCTCTTCAGAAAACGTTTACTGCTATGGCTGATACCGCTATATCTAAACTTCAAAAAGATTATATAGATCTAGCAGTTTCAAAACTTGAAGCTGACTTGAAAAATACGTTTGCTACTAAAGACGATTTAAATCAAGCAGTGATTACGATTGAAAATAAACTTAAAAAAACGTTTGTGACTAAGGAGTATATCGATGGTGCTATCGAAGGGATAAATAGAAATCTAGTTCAGGAAGCAGTGGCAGCAGTTTGGGTTATGGTGGATAAACGGATATCAAAAATGGAGTTTAGTTGGAATCAAATAAAATAAGTTCAGTGTAAAAATGTCTATCGATAAGTTCGGACGTTCTGCAAAGACTCCCAGCTTCTTAAACAAAATTGTGCACAGAGAAACATTTCCGAAAACTACAAGTGGTGATTTTGATGTGCAAAACCATAAATTATGTAACGTAGGTGATCCTATCGAGCCTGCTGATGGTGTGAATAGAAAATTTGTCGATGTGTGGGCAGATGAGTATAAGAAGAATAAAGATGAAGTATCACAGAGTCTTGTCGCTATAACCCTTGAAGCTGTGCATAAATCAGAACTAGCTGCTCTTAAAAGCGAGTTTGAAAACAAATTGAAAAATTTAGACAAGACGATAGCTGCTCAAGTTTTAAAAGATATTGATGTGTTAAAGAATAACAAGTTGAAAAAGAAGCTAGGTGAGATAGACAGCAAACTAAAAGATTTACATGATAAGTGGATACTTTTAAATCCAACATCACCATGAGACGTAAAACAGTTGAGCCATCTGATACCAAAAAACAAATTATTGATGAGTTATATAAACCGGCAAGAATCAATTTTAAACGTAGACGTACAATAATCAAAGGTTTAAATGATTTGTGGCAGATTGATATAGCAGAATTTACAGACTACTACAAAGACAACTCTGGTTACAAGTATATTTTAGTGGTTATTAATTGTTTTTCAAAGTATGTGTGGACTCGCCCTCTTAAATCTAAAACTGCTGGAGAGGTGACTAAAGCTATGGCTGATATTTTATCTACTAGTACAGCACCCTCTAACATCCAGTCTGATCTTGGGTTAGAATTCTATAACGCTAAATTTAACGCCTTAATGAAAAAATACAACATTAATCACTACAGCACTTATAGCGTGAAGAAGGCTGCAATAGTGGAAAGAGTCATACGTACCTTAAAAGAGAAGATATATAAAAATTTCAACTTGATTGGCTCCTACAAGTGGGTTAATACACTACCTGATGTCACTGCTACTTACAACGCTACTGTTCATCGAACAACTGGTGTAAAACCTCAAGATGTTAACAAGAAAAATGAAGAAGCTATCCTGAAACAAGTTTACTCGAATCTGAAAGTGTTTAACAAAAATAAATTTAAAGTGGGTGATGTTGTACGTCTAAGTAAAGCTAAAACATTATTTGAGAAAGGTTATACACCGCGTTGGTCAACGGAGCTGTTTAAAATCACTAAAGTTCACTGCACTAATCCAACCACCTATTTAATAGAAGACATGCAAGGCAAACCAATCAGTGGTGGATTTTATGAAGAGGAGCTACAAAAGACTGCAACCCCTGATTATTATTTAGTTGAAAGAGTGATCAGAAAGAAAGGCGCCAAGTCGTATGTGAAATGGCTTGGTTTTGATAAATCTCATAACTCATGGATAACTAGCAAAGATATAAAATAATTTGTATTACAATACTGTATAATAAAACAAACGTTGTAAAATATATGCTTTTATTAAAATAAACATTGTAAAATATATGTTTTTTTATTTCAACAACCTACTCAACACAAAGCTAAACGTAAAGTTTTCGTTATTAACAAATTTATGACAAGTCGCTTAAATATAAGCAGTATTACAATTGATTTTCAATTTCTACAATCACTTTAGACGTTATAACACGTCTTTAAACTAAATATTTTCACAAGGAAATCTTGAAAGAGTATAGAAACTAATATTAGGAACGTTTGACTAGATAAGTACATAAAGAAGTAAATAAATAACTATATAGATAAGTAAATAAATAAGTAAATAAATAAGCCTAACCTAAATGAGCTGCCTTATGAAGACGAATTGGATTTTACAGGTATTGGCGAGTTGGATAAATATTTTAGATCGTAAAAAAGTAGTCCGCGTTACTTTTTCACGATCTGTGTATGAAACCTCATAGCTGACGCAAGTTTTTGCGAAATTAACCGTTAACCACTATCTACATCCTACAGAGTTTCTGAAGGATGTAGATAGTGGTTAATTAGTCGTTGGAAACATCCTATAGAGTTTCTGGAGGATGTAGATAGCGGTTAATTAGTCGTTGGAAACATCTGGTCCTAATGTGTTTTTCCGGAGGATGTAGATAGTGTTCTCAGATTTTTTATTTTTAAACAGTGTTGACACATATCCTTGTAAAAATTATTCAATAAAACTAATATATTTTTCACAATTTCTTTATTACAATTTATACATTTAAAATTTGCGATAGTTTACAATATCATTAAGTACGTGTTGGTATTTTGTAACAAATTCACATACCATGCTTAAAGTATCACTATATCTTTCTCTAGCTACGAAAAAGGCACATCTAATTAGGGAAATGTCTCTAAATTTAGCTAATTCGGTCCTTAAATCATCAGCAAACATCTCCAAATTAAAGAAACTTTTACAGCTTAGTTCTAACAATAAATCTTTAGCTACACAACCGATATCTTCTAGTATTTTAAGTGATTGAATTGACAAGTTAAAATTAATTACATATTCCTTACCACAGAGTTTCAGCTTAAAACTTACAGTTTTTCTTTGTGATTTAACAAGATATTTGGTTAAAGTATATGTTTCACTAGTTTCTATAGATTTGTTTTCCAAATTGTAAATTATCGTAGGTAATACGTTTAAAAATTCTTCAAATGTCCACACATCAAAAAACACAGGTATATTACAGTTTTTCTGAGATAATTTAATTAACGGCAAAAAATTTAAAACTGGATTAACGCCAATGATAAGCAGCTTCTCGCCGTTCGACGTAAGAGAAAAAGTTGTTTGACACATCAGTTCACAGTCTTCTGTTTTCAATTTTTTCTCGATGCTTTTATTAGTGATTTCTACCAGCTTCTGATTGAAAATATCTTCTTGCGTAGGTTGATATGGTGTTTGTAGGTTTGTTGGATATGCTGCATTAATTATATTTTCTATAGCTTGATTCTGCTGTTCATCAACCTCTGCTGTTGGATATAATGTACATAGTTCACTTATCATGTTTTCCAACGTTTTTGGTTCTTCTTTTGGAATAATACTTTCTATTGCATTACCCAGTAAGACGTCTTGTAGCACTTTAAGTTTTTTACCACCACTATTTTCTGCTTTAGCAGATTTTCGTTTTCTACCGTTGTTCACCATATTATACTCGTTCTGCTTCAGTTTTCAACTAAATGCTCCGTTTGAAATTCTCAACTTTTATACTTATCTAATTATTATTATTACTCTTACAGCTGAGCTTTGTTGCCGTGTTGAGTTTTATTGCTTTTAACTTAATATGTGAATCAAGACGATTCATTTAATACCAAACACGTAGGACTTTAATAAACAAATTACTTGTACGCATGCGCTAGCCGCCATATTTACACACGTCATTTAAATGGTGATTACTCGTTTGCATAATACAGGCTAGTTGGTTTTTGACTTTGCATCTAGTGTTTCAACCAACTAATAAAAATTTATTGGGTGCATACGCTAACCTTAAAACATTTTTAGGTAACACAGTTTTTCTATAATCAATATTTCGCTCCAAATCCTAAAAACTAAATTTTTAAATTCAACAAGCCTTTGAAAATTTTCTTCAGATGTCCCTAGAACCGAGGTTATTTTTCTATACATCATATCAAGAAAAGTTATGATAAACAAATTTGGTAGGTTTCCGTTATAATAAAATATTTTTGTATTAACTGCTTTCTATGGAAATTTACAAATATTTAGTGCCAGAAGCTTTATATGAAAATTCACTACCATAAAGCACTTGCTGTCTTCAAGTTTTAAGCTCATTTGTATAACACTCGTAAGTTTGCGATATAAAAACTATATAGCAAAAACAATGCTAAAATATTTTGTATCAGATTATTTAGCGTCAGAAAATTTATCTGAAAATTCGCTACCATAACGCACTTGCTGTACCCAGGTTTTAAGCTCATTTCTATATCAAAAACTGTGAAACAGTCGTCGGATAAAGTATAAAAAGGTTTTTACTTCTATTTAAATTTATCTGAAAATTCGCTATCATAACACACTTGCTGTACCCAGGTTTTAAGCTCATTTCTATCTCAAAAAATTAGTAGACCAACTCACCAGACTTAGTCATTGCCTCCAGACTTAGCTTATTTTCGTAAAACGTTTTAGTTCTGATTTTTCACAAAAAACTAGACACATTTTGATACAAAGTCACCAACACCAATGTTCACGCTTTACACAAAATAACTAGTTCCATATTAATAACACCTGTAAACAGATTTCCAAAAGAGCAATGCGTTATGTAAGACATAGCCTCTCCAGCTATTAAAAAATAACCTTGTTTTATTTAAATGTAATCAACCAGTAATACACTTAAACATCTGATGCATTTTAGGTACGATTCAAAAAATTATTAAACACATAATTGTCATGATCGCGCCTGACTGACGATTTAAACTGTTACTGGCAGGCTATTCACCTAAAGCGGAAACACTTGTGATAACGGCTAATCAGCTGGTAGTTGGTGTAACATTTAAGCGTTTGCACTAAAATCATAACGTTTTATTTCGCTTTATTTAATTCGATCGACTTAATTTTCATCCTACATACGACGTTCTTTATATTAATTCTAATGAGATACTTTTAAATTGATTTGATTTTAATAACCAGGTTAGTCTTTGGCATGTGGTTTATTACTAATAATTACACATGTTATTTTAAATGGCGGTTCCTCGTTTACCTAATACAGGTTAGTTGGCTTTTGATTACGTCATCTCAGGTTAGTTCGCTACTTGTTCGGGTTAAATACGAGGTCAGGTGGTGGAGATATTCGGGTCTAGTCAGTGACTCCGCCACCTTGTGTTCGGGTTAGCTCGGAGGTCGTCGGGTCCACCACCTTGTGCTCGGGTTAGCTCGGGGGGTCGTCGGGTCTGGTCAGTTCCACCACCACCACCGCCACCACCGGTGGCGGAGTGGCGGTGGTGGCTCCAGAAGGAACCATCTATACCTACTACAAGAGAGTGTGTGTTGGTTTTAGGTGTTAATACAGCTTGTTCTAACTTACTTAAATATTATATTTCTTCTGTTCAACAAGACGATTATTTTGATGTGTCACACATGTATGTAGCTCTAAGAATAGCTATACCGGAAGTGTCTACCGGAAGTAACATTTTTATTGAATATGCTTATGGAGTTTGCTTTGCTGAACAGCGTGTATGTATTGGTTCTATCGTACATCTCACCGATCTTCCGCGATAAGGGTTTGAAGTTTTTTATCTCAGTTTCTTGTAGACCTTGTTACGAAACATACATTTTTGAAGTCGGTTCCTTTCTATCACTTTCTATTCAAAAGATATAACGATTTAAAGTTTGGACCGGAAGTGGCCATTTTATTGTATATTCCACTTTGATTTGACCTCCTTAACACCGTGCATGTGTTGGTTCTATCGTACATCTCACCGATCTTCCGCGATAAGGATTTGAAGTTTTTTATCTCATTTTCTTGTAGACCTTGTTACGAAACATACATTTTTGAAGTCGGTTCCTTTCTATCACTTTCCATTCAAAAGATATAACGATTTAAAGTTTAGACCGGAAGTGGCCATTTTATTGTATATTCCAATTTGATTTGGCCTCCTTAACACCGTGCATGTATTGGTTCTCTCGTACATCTCACGGATCTTCCGCGATAAGGATTTAAAGTTTTTTATCTCATTTTCTTGTAGAGCTTGTTATGAAACGATATATTTTTAAAGTCAGTTCATTTCTATCACTTTTCGTTCAAAAGATATAAGGATTTAAAGTTTAGACCGGAAGTGGCCATTTTATTGTATATTCCACTTTGATTTGACCTCCTTAACACCGTGCATGTGTTGGTTCTCTCGTACATCTCACGGATCTTCCGCGATAAGGGTTTTAAGTTTTTTATCTTATTTTAGTCGCCATTTTTTAATTCTGCTTACTTAGACGAGTAACATGACACTAAACACGAGGGGTTAGCTTAAAACTAAGAAAGGAATTGAACCTGTAACCAACCATTGTTTCTAAGCTTACTGTTTAGTTATTCAGTACCTCTTTGTATTTGTTTGACGCTACCATATCAAGGAGCATATATCAGGAATCGAACCTGTATCTCTTTCAAAATAAAATCAACTACTTGCCGCGCCCACACATAAGGCTAAAAAGGTTCCTATTTTTAAGAGTTGAACCTGTTGTCCATTTTGTTTCTGAGCTTCCTTCTTTGTTTTGCCAGCGACCTCTATTGTCTCTACGATATTTAAGTTTGGTTTCCTATTTGAACCTGTTGTCTATTTTGTTTCTGAACTTCCTTCTTTTGTTTGCCAACGACCTCTGTGTGTTATTTTTAGAACCTACCCATATAACAATTGTGGCGTTCGGCTAATTTCTATGCGAAATCTAATAGTCTGTCTAATATTAAACATATTAATTATTATGTCTTATGTCTAATAACAAAAGCTTTATGTATGGTTTGTTTTAATAGGGGCGTAACTTTAAATCATGGAGTCTTCGACCTATACCATTATTCTCGCTTATCAACCTCACTCTCATTTGTCGGCTCTAAAGGTTGGAGTGACGTAACTTTAAATAATGGAGTCTTCAACCATCTTTAAAGGCGAAAGGCACCATGTTTTATTCCGCCATTTTGGTTCCGCCATTTTGGTTCCTCCATTTTGGGTCCGCCATTTTGGGTCCGCCATCTTGGGGCGTGGCCACGCCCACAAGGGGTGGGGCTCCGCCCCTAGGGGTAGGAGGGCTCCGCCCCCACTTCCTGTCTGCCTCAAGTGACCCATTACCTACTTATATATATATATATATATATATATATATATATATATATATATATATATATATATATATATATATATATATATATATATATATATATATATATATATAAACATAAAAATTTCAACGGCACCTGGTTTTGGTTTCTAGGAACGTAGTAAACTCGCAGTCATCTGAAAAAATTTTTTCAAAAGTTTTCATCGTGACCTCTATAAGCGAATTTTTTTTAATGAAATTCGCTAAAACGTAACTAATATAACACATTCTTCGTCTATCCCTGCACTTAAGTCTGATCATAACCCAATGTTAATTAACCTTAATCACCAACACACAGAATCGATGAAAAAAAAAACGCTACCAACTTTAAAAAATACAAACTGGCGGCAATTTAAAAGTACATTAGATCGACACAAACCAGACATACACGTACAAACACGCGAAGATATTACCAATAAAATACAAATACTGACTAATCGTATAAATATAACAAAACAGAAACACTGCCAGACAATCACAATAGACCCGTGGAAAGATAATCTCCCTGACGATATAAAACAAAAAATTAAACTAAGAAATCAAACAAGAAAACTATGGGAAAAAACACAAAATCCCATTTATAAAACACAAATGGACACTGAAATGAAACACCTCATTAAAAATCACAGGAACATCACATGAGAGACCAAATTGAAATCTTTCAAAGTACACGACAATTCGCTCTGAAAGTTGACGAAAATTAAAAAAACACGAGTCAATCCTAACATTATTAAGTGATAATAACACATATCTACTTCTGTGACAAAGACAAAGCTAATAAGTTTACATTTTTGAAAACGTTCATACTCTACCAACAAATAACATAACGGAACAGACATTATCCACTACGTTAAGAATTACATAGAGACGATCAGTTCACTTGGGAGACCTTTGCGAACAAATTCAAATGAACATAATCAGAGCTCTTCCAAACAACAAATCTCCAGGTCAACGTCACATAGAAAATGGAATTGTTAAAAATCTGACACGTAGATCCATTTTACTCTTAACAAACATAATAAATGCCATTTTAAAAATCAGTTATTTTCCGGAAATTTCAAAAACTGCACTTGTAATCCCTATACATAAATCAAAGAAAAACAAAAACCATCCCCTAAGTTACAGGCCAACCAGTCTACTAAATTCTTATGCTAAAATTGTAGAAAAAGTCATATTAGGATATAGGCTAAAAAATACGATAAGACTAATAAAATTACCATTGACCATCAATTCTCTGTTATTAAAATTCTCTATCCTCTATTAACAAACAGTAATAAAGTTTCCACCAAAAATAAAATACTTATATATTTATAAATCTTTGATACGGCCAATTATGCGGCACCGGTTTGGTGCAGCGTATCGAAAACAGCCATCAGACCAATAGAAGTTAGTGACAATAAATGTCTAAGATTAGCAACGAACTCAGACTGGTATACCAGAACTACCGAATTACACCGTAAGGCAGGTATTTGCTCCATCTTAGAATTTGTAAGGAAAGTTTGACAATGGTTCTATGAAAACCAACATAACCGAAACCCTTTGACAAAAAATATTACCTATAATAAAATTCACAATTCGATTCAAAATTAAACATAAACTACCATACCAAACATTGCGTATCTTCCTGCAATAGATGGGAAAAAGATTCACAGGTACTGCGACTAATCGTTGGTAATACAACATGATGCTTTTACTGTACATTCAATCCAACGATAAGTTTTTACCTACTTTCCTATTATATTTCAGGACAAAATTACCCCAAATGAATACAAAAATATGATACCGCAGTAATCTTCTTACGATTAAATACTTAAACACAAATGTAAGAATTAGAGGTAAGTCAAATTTCTGGCAGGAATTCTAAAATAGCGTAAGTTAATTTAAGTTCTTTGCATGTATATGTTCATATTTTATTTTTGTTAGTATGTATACATAACCAATGTAAATGCTTCGCATGAAAAAAGAAATTGTTGAATTGTTAAAAAAAATTGATTGTCTTCTACGCCGAAGGCTACGTAATCGATTCCAGCTCGATGAATGGATGCTTTTTTTGTTTTATTTTGACATTTGGAGAAACAATAGTGCACAGATTTCATACGTTTTGAACAAGATCTCATTTTGTTTAAAACGCCTGAATAACTTTGTCACCTCTGAGTCTGAAATTATAATTGTCAGCAGACATTTTAGCGAATCTTTATTTTTTAAATCGCTAATAGAGGTATCGATGGTGAAACTCATTTTTTCAAATGAGCGAGAATTTGGGCCCACAGGACCCGAAACCAAGGTCAGTTTGAATTTTAATATATATATATATATATATATATATATATATATATATATATATATATATATATATATATATATATATATATATATATATATATATATATATATATATATATATATATATACCATTTCAAAAGAATTGTGGGGTTTTGAAAGAAAAGCTTGCTACTAAATGAAAACTTAGACCCTATAGTACATAGAATTGTGGTAGCTGTATGCTGTATAAAAATATAATTAAAATGTACACAGTTAAATATGTTTTATTTCTTTTTCCCTTAGTCTTAATACACTACATATGTTATGACAATCGATTTAATTTACTTATTTGATTTCATAAATAGTCGGTTGATAGTGACTTGGAATGAAGTCGGCACCACGTCTTCATTCAGAAAATATGAGTAGGTCAATAGCAACTGGGAATGAATTCGGGTTAGGTGTGCGTTGTTATTTCCGAACAACTTCACTCGACAGAGCTGTATTGGTATACAATACAGTCCCCCACCCATGTGTTTAAAATAGTAAGGAAATACCATTCGTTTTAACACTGCAGTGAGCGGTAAAAATACCGCTCAAGACAAATGAATGGAACGCCGGTTTAACAAACGTTGTGATAGCATTATTTACAAACATTACAACTGCGCTTGCCTGGACCACAGTATTCTAGAATCAAAGACTATAATACATTTTAGTAAATTTTCGTAGAAAAAATTCACTAATGGGGAGATCTCGACTTTTGAATTTTGAAAAATTGTTTGCAAATGAGCGCGAACTAGGACCACTAGAACCCATATCCGGGGTCAGTTTCAATTTTTATATATAAGAATTTAATTTGAGTCAAGTTTTAAAATATAGAAATTTTTGATTAAAATGAAGAAACTGATTTCAAGTACCATCCATATTTCTAGAAATTGTAATGGTACATAATGAGGTGAGGTAATTTTGGAGATTAGAAATCAGATGACAGAACTTTAGAACAATTGACATTTAGATTAAAATTTAGTCAAAATTGCACCATTTGCAGTCACAAGTTTAGACTTATTTGTAAGATGCTTTGTACTATTTATATAACAATAAACTATATATATATATATATATATATATATATATATATATATATATATATATATATATATATATATATATATACATATATACATATATACATACATATATATATATATATATATATATATATATATATATATATATATATATATACATAGGTATCACACCGATAACTCAAAATATAATCGGCCGATTTTGATAAAATTTGGCATGTACCTTCCTTCTGTAAATATATTGGATAATTTCGTTAGTCAGGAAAATCGGACGAGGTTTTCCGGGAAAATTTTGAGTTTTTATTCGAAAAAAATTTGTATCTCAAAAAATAAAAAAGATAAGATAACCAAATTTGGTAGGTTTATGATATAAAAATTAAACTATACACCAAAATTTAGATTTCTATGTTGCAAGATAAAAAAGTTATAATAAAATATTCTGTGCCAGATCATTTCTATGAAAATTCACTACCATAACGCACTTGCTGCATCCAGGATTTTTACACATTTTATTATTTAGTACCATATTAACATTGAACTACTTTTAATGTTTACAGTTTTCACCCCGTTCCGGACAGTGCTAACGTTAACACAAATTTGTGTGAAGAGAAGAGCTTGATAATAATTCCATGTTCTTTTCGTGTTTTAAAGTTTTAAGTGACTTTTTAATTTGTTAGTGTTGCAGTGGGAAATTAATTTATTTATCTACGTATCATTCCCATATAGGTCAAATATATATATATATATATATATATATATATATATATATATATATATATATATATATATATATATATATATATATATATATATATATATATATATATATGTACATTTAGTGTTAATAATTTTTAAAACCACCACTAACAGCAACTCGTTACCGCACACCCGAACATTTTGGTCAGGAGACGCCACTGGTGTTTAAAGAGTTATAACCAATTTTCCCTGAAAATTGTAACAAGTTTAGCGCTCTGTAGAATTTAAAGGGAGTACAAGAACAATGATCTATTGCAGCCGTAGCTTTTTGATTATTGTTAAAATTTATAAAAATAAATGATTTTGTTAATTTTCGTTAAATCGATTGCTGGGTGCGTCAAAATACAAATTCATTAATCACTCAGTCTTTTTTTAATTGATCAGCCTGTATATTATGTCACTATCGGAAAGTACCAGCATTACAATTTTTTTGTGTTAAGCATTCCTTATACCCAAAACGATTATTTTCATTTTTCTTTGCAAAGTATCGAGGTCCACGATTGATTTGTCAAAAACTGACAGTTTAGCATTATTGACTGTGAATTCAGTGGTGTGATACATTTTAGCTATTTTAAATACTTTAAAGTAGGCCAAAGATGAATTTTACTCGCGATGAAATAATAGATATGACGTGATATTGGGAGAATGCCAGAAAAACGCATTACTATCAACCAGAGTTACCGTCAGCGTTTTGCTGAGAGACGACAGCCTACAAAATCAAGCTTTGGAGGATTAAGGGATCGGTTTAACAGCACTGGTTCAGTTAGCTGTGAGAGGCAAGAACGAAGAAAAACTGCTGTGACAGAGTAACACGAAATTAATGTGTTGTTGGCAGTTACAGGAAACCCACATACAAGTATACTGAGTATTGCCAAAGAACAAGAACTCAGTTACTGCTGTGTGCAAAAAATTATTTCTAAAAACAAAATACACCTTTATCACATTCAATTGCAACAAGAATGAACTGATAATGATTTCGAGATGAGATTAACATTTTGTGAATGGGCCCTACAAAAAGATAATCAACAGATATACTTTTTTGACTATGTACTATTGGAGATGAAGCTACGTTTCATAGAAATGGTTGTGTTAACAGGCACAACTACCACTATTATTCTACAAGTAATCCATACCACATAATTACACACTGTCAAACTAGATGGTCGTTAATGGGTGGGAAGGTATTGTTGGTAACTATGTAGCAGGACCATATTTTTTGATGAGCATTTAAATGTTGAGATGTATTTAGATTTTTTAGTAAATCAGTTACCCGTATTAATGGAAGAGGTTCCACTTCATATACGTCAGCAAATGTGGTTCTTACATGACGGTGCTCCTGTTCACCATAATCTACTTATTCGAGGTGATCATGATCAGTTTCCTGGACGATGGATGGAAGAGGTGGGCTAGTGCGGTGGCGTCCTAGGTCACGGGAATTTAATAAAATTGACTCTTTTCTTTGGGGTTATATTAAAAACAAAGTTTATAAAACACCCCCAACAACAAGAGATGACATGAAGGAGAGAATAACAAATAAATTTCGTTATATTAGTATACAAATGCTTTGTAATGTAAGTAACTCTTTCAATTACCATTTTCAGGCGTGCGTAGATGTCTTGGGAGGTCATTTTGAATACCTTTTGTAATAGACAATTTGCATGTTTTTTTTTCTTATCACATCTGATAGACATCCCACAAAGATGACTTTTAATATTTTTTTCACTTTACATACTACAAAAATAACGATGCAAAAAATATTTCAAAATGCGGATTTCATAATTGATTTCAAACACCACTATTTTGCCGGCATGATGTGTGACGTCACTGGACGGTAATGTTAACAATGACAATGAGCTTGAGATCCCGATAGACGAATAAAATTCACCATCATGTTGACAAACAAGCGACCGTACTTATCATTCCATAAGGCAAATGTAAACATCTCATTTAATCACTGTCCAACTACATCACGACCAATAACAGAACGTTCGCGGTCACATGATAATAATCGAAATTTTTTGATTTCAAAATTATTTTTCTGTCCACTACATATGTTTTTGGGTATTTTCATGCATGTAATAATGTTCTATGTATAAAAAAACCATTAGGTAAATGTTAAATTCATTTAATGGAAAACCCATGCAAATTGTCTATTAAGATTTGTTGTATTTTAGTAAAATAGTGTTTCTTCTATTTTAACTTCACAGCATTTTTGTAATATTTATTTGTAATAAACTTGTTTTCTTTCTGTGTTCGTTATCTGAGCACCGAATTTACAGACAGTAATGCTAAACTGTCAGTTTTTCACAAATAAATCATGGCGCTCGGTAGTTTGCATAGAAAAAGGAAAATAACAAAAACTAATCATTTTGGGTGTAGGGAATGCTTAACAAAAAAAAGTATAATGATAGTACTTTACGCTAGTTACATAAAATACAGGGTGATTAATTCAAAAAACTGTCAATCATTTTTATAAATTTTAGCAATAATTAAAAAGCTGAGTTCGCTTCGAACAGGCGTCAGGTATACATCTCTCGGTGCGTGATTTGAAGTGATCGACAGTGTTTGGTTAGTTTTACAAGCTAAAAATGTCAAATAAGGAGGCTGAACCCCCTGACAAAGAGAAGCTACCTGACTCGGAGAGGACGGAAATAATGGAGACGGATGATGCAACGGATATGGGTGATGATTCGGAGGATGAAAAAGGACAGGTAAAAAGTTTAAAAAAGAAAGACAAACACAGAAAACGTGGAAAAGCAGGAAAAGTTGGGGTAAGTACACTTAAGCCACTTAAGTTGTTATTATCCAAAGAATTTGAGCAAGTGAAAGAAGGAAATAGTCAGGTAATTAAAACAAATTATAATTTTCGTTCACAAAATGAATCGTTGAAATTAAATTTACCAGTATCAAGGGAAAGTATATCTGAATACATTCCGACTGATAAGTCAACTACGGTAAATAAACAAGGTACGTTATCGGGTCAAAATGTAAACAAACTGGTCACAGAAAATAGAAACAATCAACATTTAAATATTGGAGTAAATAATAGAATAAATAATGTCAATTATAACGGGGAAAATATAGGGCCCTACTATGTATTCATTCAAAATAAAGAAGGGAATATTGGGAGGGCACATAAAATATCGACAATCAGAATAATTAATAGGCTTATTCCAGAAATTAGTAATAATATAAAAAGTGTCGTAAGCACGGGTCAAAACAGAATCAGGATCGAACTGGATTCAGCACAAAGCGCTAACACAATGGTAAATAGCAAAGCACTCTCAGAAAACGGATATGAGGCATTTATACCTAGATATCTTACTTGTAGGCAAGGCGTTATAAGGTCAGTTGATAAGGAAATCAGCGACAGTGAATTAAAGGAGTTAATAAAACCTAGATTAGGAAAATTCTTTATAGTTGACGAGGTGAAACGTTTAAATCGCAAAGTTAATATACAGGGGGTCACAAAATTCGAACCAACATATTCGGTTTTGGTGACATTTAAAGGCAACAGACTTCCAGAAAAAGTAGTTATTGAGAAGATAATTTATGAAATCACTCCATTTATAAAAAGGGTGGTACAATGCTTAAAATGTCTTCGTTATGGACATATAAGCAACTAATGCAAAGGCAGGGAAAGATGTCAATACTGTGGGCAAGAACATAAAAACTCTGAGTGCAAAACTCAAGAGTTACCTGTCTGTGTGAATTGTAAGGGGGAGCATAAAGCGACAGATACAGCGGTGTGCCCGGAGTTTTCAAAGCAAAAAGACTTGAAAAAAATGATGGGGAACGAAAACATTTCATACCGGGAGGCTGTCCAAAAATATAACACAAGCTATGTGGCAGCCATCAAAGGGTGTAAAGAGAACATTCCGAGAAGACCAACACAGAATAACCTACAAACGACAATGACGAACGACAGACCGACAAGCGCTAGAAGTCAGGCAATGGGGCAAAATAATTACCCCAGAAAACGGGAGTCGACATATCATAACGCGACAAGCTACAAAACACAAAAAAATTTCCAGTATCCAAGATCACAACGACCTATATCACCACAAAGCCCAATAACAAACCCTTATCCTCCCTTATATAATAGTGGCAATGTAGTATTTAAAGATATTATTGATGAAATATGTATCAAAATAACACAAACATTACAAGATATATTTGGAAATTTACCAGGCAATATAGATATCGGTAAACGGTTGAAAGCTAGTATAGGCACGTTATCAAATATCAATGGCTAATACAAATTTTATAAAATGGAATTGTAGGTCATTAATTTCTAATAAGGGTATCCTAGAAAAATATCTGTTCGATAATGAAACTAGCGTGGCTTTACTAAGTGAAACTTGGTTGAAAAACAACAGCAAAATTAGGTTTAGTGGATATGATTTAGTCAGAAAATATAGACAGGATGGATACGGTGGAGTAGCCATCCTAATATCAAATAAATTAAATTATCAGGTGTTAAGTATTTCCCTACATAATCTTGAATGTGTAGGAATAAAACTAATAATGAAGGATGGCAGAAGTATAAACCTTTTTTCAGTTTATTTACAACCAGGAAAAAGAATAAGTTCTCAACAGTGGAATAGTTTTTTTGACAACCTTCCTAAACCATTTGTGATAGGGGGAGATTTAAATGCTCACAATATAGCTTGGGGTTGTTCGGATACAGATACAAGTGGGGAAGAGTTGTTAGGATCGATAGAAGACGGCAATTTAATTTTTTTAAATGACGGTACGGAAACTTTACTAAAGAGACCCAATAGTAGGACCAAGTCAGTTATAGATCTCACTATAGTGTCACCAGAAATCGCACATAAGTTTAACTGGAATGTGCAAAATGTAACTTTAGGTTCCGACCATTTTGTTGTATCATTTTCATATTTATATGACATTAATCATGTACAAAATGCAACTAATCATTTTCACTTAGATGACAAAACATCGTGGAACATAAAGCAAGCTGATTGGGAGCTATTCTCTTACCTAATGGAAAATAAAAGCAGGGAAAATAGTAATATTTCCTATTACGAAATTATAAACAACATTAACGAAGTCTCAGAAGCAGCTATTCCAAAAAAGAGTATAGGTCCCAATAAGTCGTTTAGGAAACAATGGTGGAATGATAATTGTAAAAGGGCAATACAAGACCAGAAACAAGCCATGGATTTACTGCTGCAATCTCCAACCGATACCAACTACTTAAATTACAAACGAACAGCAGCCTTCGCAAAACGGACCATCCTGGAAAGTAAGAAAATATGTTGGAAGAAATTCTGTGAGACCATCAACAAGGACACACCAGCAAAAAAAGTGTGGGACAGCATAAAAAGGTTAAAAAATACCCAGACACAAAATAAATATCCAAATGTCACTGAACAGAAATTTCAAGAAATTATGGATCATCTTGTGCCGCAACAAGTAGCCGAAAATATTCAATTTAAAACTGAAGATGAAAACCATTTTTTGGTTACGAAGTTTTCAATGAGTGAATTTGAAATGGCTCTAAAAGGTAGGAAGAATACCGCTCCTGGAGGAGATGATATATACTATGTCATGCTTTACAAATTACCACTCTCCAGCAAAATTGAACTTTTAACAATCCTCAATAACATATGGATAACAGAGGAGTTTCCTAGTGATTGGAAAACGTACATATCTGTTCTTCTCTTAAAACAAAATAGGGATCCACAAGCTCCTAGTTCATATAGAGGAATAATGCTAGGGTCATGTGTTCTAAAAACTTTGGAACGCATGATAAAAAATCGACTGGAAGCATGGTTAGAACAAGAACACAAACTACCACAAAATCAGTTCGGCTTTCGAAAAGGTTCCTCGACGACGGAAACTATTGCAGCACTGGTTTCTGAAATATACATATCATTTTCAAGAAAAAACTCTACGATAGCGTTTTTCACGGACCTCGAAAGTGCTTATGATAAAGTTAACCTCAATATACTATATCATAAAATGAACAAGATAGGCGTACCATCAACTATGTCCAGGAGAATTATTAAATTATACCAGGATCGAACAATAAAGTACAAAGTTGGCAACACTCTTATTGGACAAAGAGGTACAAACTTTGGAATACCACAGGGAAGTGCCTTGTCACCACTTCTTTTTCTAATATACTCTTCAGATATCAACAAATACGTGAAAGAGGCAAGAGTCTTACAGTTTACCGATGACATCTGTCTATATGTTAACTCCGCGGACATTAAACAAGGTTCACAGAAATTAAAAGAAGCTGTTTTTTCTTTCCGAAAGTGGACAAATGAGAACGCAATGGAAATGACTAAATCCAAAACTAAAATTTGTTTCTTTAATAGAAAGCAAACAATTCCAGACAGTATAGTAATAAACGAAGACATCTACCCCATTGAAAACTCAGTAAAATATCTTGGTATCATATTAGACAGAAAATTGCTGTGGAAGGAACATTTGGAACTTGCGTTAAACAAATCTGAAAAGCGTATCAATATATTAAGAATGGTATGCCATAATAACTGGGGAGCGGATATCGAAACAAGTTTGCTAATGTATAAAAATTATATCAGACCCATACTGGACTACGGCGCAATATTTTACGACCAAGCTGGAAAAAACCATCTAAATAAAATAAATAAAGTGCAGAACAAATGAATAAGAACATGCTTAGGAGCTCTAAAAGCACACCCATTGTTAGGATGTTAGCGGAGGTATCAGAAACACCAATTGAAATGAGAAGAAAGCTTCTGGCAAACAGATTTATAATTAAAATGCATAACAAATGTAGCTATATCAATGATAACTTATTTCAACTGTACATTCTAGACCTAACTGAGGAATATTGGAAGAAAAAGAAAACACCTCTTATTGTGGATGAATTTGCCAAATTTTTGGAAAGAAAACCATTGATACATTCGGTACAGGTAAATACAGTGTTCCAAGTTAAATGGCACATCCTAGATAAAATTAAGGTAGAGCATATGATTGAATACTCCCAGTACCCAATCCAGTTTAGAGACCAAATGTTAAAAGAAGACCTGAACAGAATACAAGCGGGATCGTATTTATTATACACAGATGGGTCCAAAAATCAAGGATCAGTTGGTTGTGCATATTATGATCCACAGAGAAAAGCGGGGAAACAAATTAAATTAAGGACAGAAATGTCTATATTTTCAGCAGAATGTGCTGCTATACTGGAAGCAATGAAGTACGCCGAATATTGTAACATAGAAAAAGTAATTATTCTTAGCGATAGTAAAGGCGCTCTACAGGCTATAGAAAATTTCAGTATCACCACAAAGCAACCAAATTATTTAATAGTAGAGATCGTAAAACTGTATGTACAAGCAAAACAAGCAAATAGAAAAATCTGTTTTATATGGGTCAGAGGTCACAGTGGATTAAGTGGTAATGAATCAGCAGATAATATGGCCAGAACGGCGTCAGATAACATAGAGAACACACAATACATGATACCTCACCGGGATGAGATTCAAAGATATAAAACTCTAATAAGAGAACTTTGGAAGGGGGAGTACCAGAATACCAACAAGGGTCGTGCTTATAAGAGTATTGTAGAAGAACCTCCAAGAAAACCTTGGTTTTGCGATTGCCCTTATAATAGTAAAATGTTCACAAAAACTATGTGTAGATTACGCTTCAATCATGCATTGTTCCCGAGTCATCTATATAAAATAGGTATGAAAGAAAACCCTTTTTGTGATTGTGGCGAATTCGGGGACTTGGAACATGTTCTGTTAGAATGCACACTTAAGCAAAGCAAAATCAGTCAATTTGTAAATAAATTATATAGGAATGTAGTGTTCCAAAGCCTTTCAATTTGTCGCAACTCCTTAGCACTAGAGACTTTGACATTTATTTAGATGTATTTAAACACGTGAAAGATATATGTAAAAACATTTGATGTAAATCTCGTATACAACGTAGATTAAGTTGACCTATTGTTTCCCAACCTATATGTATTACCTGACTTTTACCTAAGGCCCACCTGTGCACGTTTTAAAGTTGCTCTGATCGGCCGCAGAGCATGAAGCTATGTGTCCATTGTATATCCCAAACATTGTTGGAAAAAAAAAAAATTAAAAATAGAAGAAAGTTAAAATATTGAACAAAATAAATGAATAAATAAAATAAAGAATGTGTAGCAGAAAAATAGTGCCAACTGATAACAGAATGATATATACATGTGGGTGTATATATAGGTATATATAGATGAGTGTATGTAATTACTCTTAGGATTAAGGAATGAGAGAGGAGTGAAAGTGGATTGAAAGGGATAAAAAGAGGAGTGAGAGGGTGCAAGAGATTATCTATAATAACTTGTAAGTAACAAAATGGTTGGCAAAAGTGATATGGCACTGAATTTACGCTGATTTGGACCTACACTCACAGTGATGGAAAACTGGGCGAATGGACACTGACTCCGCAGCCAAAATAATAGTGAAATTTAAAAAAAAAATTAAAAAGCTACGGCTGCAATAGATATTTGTTCTTGTACTCCTTTTAAATTATACAGGGCGCTGCATTTGTTACGATTTTTATGGGAAATTGGTTATAACTTTTTACACACCCTGTATAATATATTGCAACCCTATATTCTTGCAATGAGGAACTGAAGCGCATTTCAAATTTAAATTAAAATACAAGGTGTTTTATCAAAAATATATATAACCTTGTACTGGCACAACGTTAAAGAACACCCTGTAGTTTTGTAATTAAATTTAAAATATGAATCTTAATACTTGCTACGATCTCCCTAATTTTTACTTTGATACGTCAAAAGACATAGAGTATACGTACTAATCAATCACCCTATATATATATATATATATATATATATATATATATATATATATATATATATATATATATATATACAGGGTGTTCAAATAAGGGCACGGACCGGCTATATCTCGAAAACCGTCACAGCTGCAGCTTTCGGAAAAAAATTAGCATAAGTAAAGTGGCCATGAGAAAATGTTGGAAATTATTTTCAGCTTCCTAAATCTGCCGCTAGGTGGCGAAAATGCCATGGCATACCTAAAATCATTAATTTCTCGAAAATCTTGACGCATAACATAAACTGGTTTTAGGTAATTTGTAATTAACGTTCACTTACCTACAACTTCTGTTAAAAAAAATTTTTCCTTATAGACCAGTGGCGGAGGTAAGGGGCGAGGATTTTTTTTATAAACAAATGCCTATAACTTGATAACCAGTAGAGATAATTTCAAGATTTTTGGCTTGTTGGAAAGAGATCTCATAAGAAATTCCATGTATTAGTATTTTAAATTCACAGTTACACATGCACAAAATATAGAGGGCGTTAAAGTAGACGAGTCTAGTTTTATTAAATTTTATGAAAAATTTCAAATGGCAGCATAGTATTATAATATAACTATCGAAAAGTAGATGAAGTTAGAAAGAACTCAGTGAAAACCCAAAACGAATATGTTTTTCCGTTTCAGAGAAAACTCGAATTTTATGTATTTTGGTGCTTATTATGCCATTTCTCAAAATTAAATATGAATATAGCAAAATCTCTATAGAATATTTGTTTTCAGGCATCGTTATACAAATTAACATAGTTACCAATAACAATTAATCACTTTAATATGAAATATATTTATTACCTTATCATAAAACTAAGATACAAGAGGCAATAATCGAATTTAAGGTTATATTCGTAAATTAAGTGATTGTATTATGAAGACGAAACTATATGAATGTAAAACACCTAAAATTTAACTAACATCTGTACACCCTACGCACTAAAGCAAAATACGATAAATATTATTTGATTATATCCCTGAAGGTATCTACTTTAAATTAGAATACCATGTCTGCCAAGTGGACACGGACACGGAATGAACTCAAACTTCATTACAATCGTTATACAAATTAACGTACTTACCAATAGCATTTATATCACTTTAAAATGAAATAAATTTATTACTTTATTAAAATTACAATACAGAAGTAATGGAGAAGTCATGAAAAAATTAATTAATATTATGAAAACGAAACACTTTTCATTAGGCGTTTAGAGAAAATGCTAAGTATTTATTTTGAAAATTCATTCCATACATGTCTCTATCATAATATAGTAATAAATACAAGCATTGTCTACTACACTTGTTAATACGCATGTAAAATTCATATGCAGTTTTGTACTTCAATCAATGTGGTGCATGTGTTGTCAGCGAAGGTAAGACAATTGAAAGAATTTGTTTTATAGACGTCAAAATCTTATGTTCAATTTACTACTGATCTTATTAATTATTTGTAGTGTTTCTGTGTGTTTTTTATCGATAGTTAGTATTTCACGTTTTCAGGATGTCTTATTCCAACGAGGAAGCATCTGATATGTTTGAAATGTATTTACAATGTTTTCGGAATTCTGTTATCGCATCACGAGAATATGTATTAAGGTACCCCCATAGAGACATTACTCAAGAGAGGTGTCGCATTGCAAGATATATGCGGGAAACTGGATCTGTAAGGCACACCGGGAGACAAGTCAGAGCTCGTAGGATTAGAAATGAAGAAAACATTACTAATGTAATTGCTCTTGTTACCCCAAATCCACATATTAGTGTACGACAAATTTCTAGAAACTTAGGTGTGACCGTAGGATCTGTATACAATATTTTAAAAGACCCTAATATGCACCCATATCACATAGTATTGCATCAGGCGCTAAATGAAGCTGATTGTGACCACAGACTGAATTATTGCCATTGGATGCTGAGCATCCTAGAAGAAACACCACGATTTCTATCCCAAATACTATGGACAGATGAAGCAACATTTTCAAATTGTGGATAAGTAAATCTCCATAATATGCACTATTGGTCGGACAGTAATCCCTATTGGATGAGAGAATTAGATCGGTAAAATCGATGGACTCTAAACGTATGGTGTGGTATAGCTGAAGGGAAATTTGTTGGACCATATTTTTTTACGGAGATCTGTATTTAAATTTTTTAACTTAAAGCTTAAAAATGCTATTGGAAGACATTTGCCTAGAAACAAGATTACTAATGTGGTTGCAACATGACGGGTGTCCAGCACACTTCGCGCAAATTGTACGCGAATATCTTATTGTTCAATTTCCAAATCGGTGGATAGAAAGAGGAAGCTTATTTCCATGGCCACCCAGATCACCTGATTTGACTTGCATAGATTTTTATTTATGGGGGAGAGTGAAAGATTTGGTATATCAAACTCTAAAAACGACTAGAGAAAATATGATGGCTCCTCCTTGTATAAAATATTCCGGAGGCAAAATACCCCTCCATTCGGATCTCCGGGAGAGGGGTGTACAGGGGGCGCCAACATCAAGATTTAACATATCCTTTTCGAATATATGTGGCCTAAATTCTAACCTGAACTCCGTCCACCATTTCCTCCAGGCTAACAGGCCCCAACTCCTCTTCCTCACCGAAACCCAAATCAGTGCCAAAACAGCCACTAATCACCTTAATTTCCCGGGGTATGAGCTCCTTACTGCCTTTAGATTGCATGGAGGCGTGTGCGCATACGTCCGTAGCAATCTACCCTGCACCAGACTTCCCAATTTAGAAGCTGGAAGAAAAGACATACTATGGATAAAACTCTCTCTCAGGGCTGCAACTAAATTCATCTGTTGCATTTACCGGTCACCTTCTGACAACAACTTTGTCCAGCTCTTTGACTACCTTTCTGAAAAAACCGACTATCTGATTTCTGAATATCCTTCCTCCGAGGTCACTATTCTTGGCGACTTCAATGTCCATAATAAGGAATGGCTAGGATCTTCAAAAACCGATCCACAAGGGAGAGCAGCGGAGGCCTTTGCAGTCAGCAATTCTTTGGCCAATATGGTACAGCAACCTACTTACTTTCCTCGTATCCAAACACACAGCTCAAATCCCCTGGATCTCCTTCTTACTACAAATCCTGAATGCTATAAGATATCAGTCACCGCCCCCCTTGGTCGCTCAGACCACGGCATGGTCACTGCTTCCTGTGCAATGCAACCCGAGGTCACACAGTCATCACACCCACGTATCGTCTGGCACTACAACTCCGCAAACTGGGACGAAATGCGGGATTACTTTTCCTCATTTCCATGGGCGTCTGTCTGCTTCTCTCATCCTGACCCCTCTGATATCTCACAAAACGTCACCGAAATTATCCAAGCTGGCATGGAATTATTTATTCCACGTACACAGAAAACCTCTTCAGCCACTCAAAAGCCCTGGTTCTCTAAATCCTGTGACAAGGCCAGACTTGAAAAGGTCAAAGCTCACAAAACGCTTCTACACAATCCCAGTCAAGAAAATCGTCAAGCATTCAACGACGCAAGAAACCGCTATGTCCGCATTCTTTCTGAGGCAAAAAACTCGTTTAATAACCACATCAAAAACAAAGTCCTCTCAAGCTCCAACGGCGGCAAACCCTTCTGGACTCTTGCTAAGTCTATTGGGAATAATTTCTGCAAGAGCACGTTCCCACCTCTTGTCTCAGGTGATGAAATTGTTTCTACCGCCCTGGGCAAGGCTGAACTTTTTGCTTCGTTGTTCGCCGGAAATTCTACTCTCAACCCACCTCCAAATGTTCAACCACCAACAGTCCCCAATGTCGCGCATAAAATGACTGATATCATTTTCCAAACTAAAAAGGTACGAAAGATGCTCTCTTCTCTTAATACCAGGAAAGCCTCTGGCCTTGACGAGATCCCAGCAATTGTTCTCAAAAAATGCGCACCAGAACTTGCTCCTGTCCTGACTCGTCTGTTTCAGATATCTTACAATAAAGGCATATTCCCTAGTAACTGGAAAACTGCTCGAGTACAACCCATCCCCAAGAAAGGATCCAAAGCGCTTCCTAGCAACTACAGGCCTATTTCTCTCCTTTCAGTCATCTCTAAAGTGATGGAAAAGTATATAAACACCGAACTACTAAAATTCCTTGAAAAACACAGTCTAATCCACGACAGGCAGTATGGATTCCGTCAGCGCAGATCGACTGCCGACCTCCTTTCCTTTGTCACCCATTCTTGGAACAAGTCTATGGAACAACACGGTGAATCCCAGATTGTTGCTCTAGACATATCCAAAGCATTCGACCAGGTCTGGCACGCAGCGCTGCTTAATAAACTTCCGGCCTATGGCCTACCACCAAAACTTTGTACCTGGACAGCAAATTTCCTCTCCAACAGGAGCATATCTGTTGTTGTGGATGGCCATTCCTCTAAACTGTATCCAATTAATGCAGGAGTTCCTCAAGGTTCAGCTTTAGCCCCTACTTTGTTTCTTCTCCACATCAATGACCTCCTCTCTAGCACATCCAACCCAGTTCACAGTTACGCGGACGACAGCACCCTCCACTCAAACATACAATATTCTAAGCCTGTCTCTTTAGCCCAATTAGATGAGGATCGCAGACTCATGGAGGGTTCTGTCTCCGTAGACCTCCAAAAAATATTAGACTGGGGAAGTAGAAATCTTGTACAAATCAACCCCACCAAAACTAAGTCTTGCTTTCTTTCTCACAAGAGATACAGCAGCCCTAGACCCATCACAATGAACAACCAAGTTATTCAAAGTAATGAGTCCTTTTCTCTTGTTGGCATTACTGTGGATCGAAATCTTAATTGGCACCAACATGTTACATCAATTGCAGAAGCGGCTGCTAAGAAATTGGGTTTCCTCTTCCGGGCTCGCAAATTCTTTTCACCAACTAATCTCTATACCTTATACACTTCACAAATAAGGCCAAACCTCGAATACTGCTCCCACATCTGGGGCGCAGCTGCCGCTTCTACACTCGCTATCCTGGACTCCATTCAAAATAGAGCTATACGTCTCATCGGTGACCCTACCCTCTTCCAAAGGCTTCCATCCCTTGCCCACCGACGTGCCGTTGGTGACCTCTCTCTCTTTTATAGATATCTGCACGGGCACTGCTCAGAGGAGCTCTTCTCCATAATTCCCCCACTTGCTGCCCCCAGCAGATCTACCAGGGGAACAGAGCGAATGCACCCTTTTAACGTCCAGGTCACCAGACATAGAACATCTTGTTATGCCCGCTCTTTTGTCCCGAGGACTTCCAAGTTGTGGAATTCCTTGCCGGCACATGTTTTTCCTTCTCCTCCGAACCTCCAAACCTTCAAGTCCAGAATTAACAAGCTGCCCCTTTCCTCCTTGTCAACACCCACGGTACGATAGTATTTAGGCTGTAAGCCCTCGTGGTGTGTTGTTGACATAAAAAAAAAAAAAAAAAAAAAAAATGATGGATACAAGTTGCTGTTAATAGCATATCTACGGCTGAAGTTCAAACGGCGGTAGCCTCTACTCGTCAGAGATTAGTTAAATGTATACATAAAAACGGACAGCAGTTTGAACATTTGTAAATAATTATATGTTAGTTAAATTTTAGGTGTTTTACATTTATATAGTTTCGTTTTCATAATACAATCACTTAATTTACGAATATAACCTTAAATTCGATTATTGCCTCTTGTATCTTAGTTTTATGATAAGGTAATAAATATATTTCATATTAAAGTGATTAATTGTTATTGGTAACTATGTTAATTTGTATAACGATGCCTGAAAACAAATATTCTATAGAGATTTTTCTATATTCATATTTAATTTTGAGAAATGGCATAATAAGCACCAAAATACATAAAATTCGAGTTTTCTCTGAAACGGAAAAACATATTCGTTTTGGGTTTTCACTGAGTTCTTTCTAACTTCATCTACTTTTCGATAGTTATATTATAATACTATGCTGCCATTTGAAATTTTTCATAAAATTTAATAAAACTAGACTCGTCTACTTTAACGCCCTCTATATTTTGTGCATGTGTGACTGTGAATTTAAAATACTAATACATGGAATTTCTTATGAGATCTCTTTCCAACAAGCCAAAAATCTTGAAATTACCTCTACTGGTTATCAAGTTATAGGCATTTGTTTATAAAAAAAATCCTCGCCCCTTACCTCCGCCACTGGTCTATAAGGAAAAAATTTTTTTAACAGAAGTTGTAGGTAAGTGAACGTTCATTACAAATTACCTAAACCCAGTTTATGTTATGCGTCAAGATTTTCGAGAAATTAATGATTTTAGGTATGCCATGGCATTTTCGCCACCTAGCGGCAGATTTAGGAAGCTGAAAATAATTTCCAACATTTTCTCATGGCCACTTTACTTATGCTAATTTTTTTCCGAAAGCTGCAGCTGTGACGGTTTTCGAGATATAGCCGGTCCGTGCCCTTATTTGAACACCCTGTATATATATATATATATATATATATATATATATATATATATATATATATATATATATATATGTATATATATATACATATATATATATATATATATATATATATATATATATATATATATATATATATATACATATGTGTGTGTGTGTGTGTGTGTGTATTCAGCCGATAACTCAAAAAGTTATTAACCGATTTTGATGAAACTCAGAAAGAACCTATCTTTTTATTAATAGCTTGGATGACTTCGTTAGCCAGGCCTATCGGACTAGTTTTTCTAAAAAAATTGATTTTTCGGTAAAAAAAATGTGTATCTCAAAAAAGAACAAAGTTATTCTGATTGGAATATATTGAAATTTGTTTGATATATTTTTCCTGTAAATACCTTACTAATCACTTAGCTTTCTTACTCATATTCCTTAATAATGATTGTAAACACTTACACCTTAGCAGCATTTATATAACAGAAATTATTGCATAGAAAATTCACACGGTTGAAGTTGTTCTATAACTTAATTTCTTTTGATACAAATATCCAATGGAACACACATAATAATGTTTGAGGTCCGGTCAGTAAAAGCGACAGAAGCTGTCCGATTAACAGTAAAATCACGTGTTCGCATATCACATCACCTTATTTAATGAGCACAGTAGCTGGTTGACCGCGATAATTGGAAGAATAAACAGCAGAATTTAATTTAGAGTGTTTCAGGCGCACGAAGCTGCGTCCATTGCAGAAGACGGCAGAACACTGCTGCACTCTAAATTACCACACAACTCAGAAACGGCACTATTAAATCCAATATAATCATAATATAATGATAATACTCTTTACAGATTCCGTGGATTTACTAGCTGGCTAACTAATCGTCTTATGTGTGAATTTTGCCTCTTTTTCTAATCCGACTCAGCTGTTAGACGGGACGGAACGACGCACGCTCACAATTATTTTATGAAATGGAGGATCTAACTGTCACCAAACTTTTACCATTTTTTGCTTTATTTAAATACTAGTTTTTAATTGCTTCACTAATTTACAAATAAAATAGTGCAGCAGCGTGTTAAAAAGTCTGGACGCAGGAAGTGCGTTAAGATGGCGGATTTTCATAAAACTCTTGCAAATCACGAAAAATCCCAAGTAAATTTATTTAAGTCTTTTTAAAAGAAAATGTGTCCCCAAAATAATAATAAGGTTGCTTTGATCAAATTTGGTACATATATTGCCTATATAGACTTCCTTACATACAAAATTAAATTTTCTAGGTGAATAGATTGATCTTCTATTATTAAAATATTTTAAAAATTAAAATGCACTACGATAATTCACTAGCTACGTCCAAAATTTCACAATTGGTAATATATGGTTTGTCTGTTTATTAACTAATTGACTTAAGAAAGGCCGATTATTACAGGTTATCCAAATTAAGTATCCAGCACTGGTAACTTTGTTATTATTTAAAAAATATTTAAAATAACCAAAAGATGCAAAACAGTTGAGCATCGTGTTTTCGGGATCGAAAACAAAATACCACCTTTTTAAGTGGAGACCCCTGTATGTTATATTTTTTCTGTTTAAACTTCAAATTTTAGACAGAAAATATTATAGTGCATTTTCTCCTTGGGTGACAATAATTCAGGTTATGAAGCTCAAATTGAACAAATCAAGTTAGATTTACAAACTTTATTTTGCACATCAGCTTAAAACAAAATAAAATCACATGCATGATCCTACCTACCTACCCATCTAGCTGGTTTACCCTTCCGTAACTGTAGTCTTTAAAGCGTCAACGTTATCGAACCTTTGCTTGTGAATTTTGTTCTTTAAATAACCCCAGAGAAAGAAATCGAGTGGGGTAGGTCTGGTGTTTGGGAAAGCCGACCAGTTGTTTCTACACATTCATGATTTAAAATGGTACTCAGAAGTTGATAGTATTTCTTTTATTGTGGGCACGTGCGCTATCCCTCTGAGAATGCAGATTCTGTTTACTAATAAGATCATTCCTCTAAGAAATTGTTCATAATTTCAGTCGTAAATTCCATGTAACTTTTACCAGTTAGTGTGCCTCAATAAAAAAAACGGACAAACAATTATTAAATCAATTAAACCACACCAAACGTTAAAACTGAAACGTACTATTGGACGTTTTGGATGTCGAACAAAATATTTTCCTTTGATTGTCCAGCAAGGATGATTTTTATCAAATCTAAGGTATTTGGTTCATCGCTTCATAAAATATAATGAGACTTATTAACATTTTCGCGACAGAAGTAAAGATAACAGCGGCAAAAGAGAAGTCTTCTCTCAAGCTATTCTGCCAAAAGCGTTTGAACTGGTTGGTACTTATAAGGAATAAATTTGTACGTTTTTAGGATCCTATGACAAATTAGAATCCTTGATAATCTGGTAAGTATGGAATTCTCACGGTAGTCTTTAAAATATACAATAACTGAAATTTCCATTGCTATTGCCTCACTTACTGTAAAATTCTCTTTCGCCCGTGTTTTGGGAAAACACTCTCATTGACTTTCGTAGGTCTCAGAAAATATCGCTTGAATGCGAAGGGGATATAATTCAGCGTAGTACCTACTCTAGTCTTCTCAAATGAGATTTTTTGCACATTTAATAACATTCTGATCTAACATTGCACTTTTCTTCATAGGCAAAAACCATTTTTCTTTTAAATTAATAACTGACTCAAGCAAAAAACGAATATAAAACATGCTAATATTTGACATTATTTGATATAAAGGTTATCATTTTCTTTGATATAAAGGTTATCATTTTCTTCCAAAACCTTCTACATCCAGGAATCTCTAATTTTACGATTCGTTGCTTTTTCTAATACAATTGAAAATATTGTGTGATTTTCAAAACCATCTTACTATTTTAAAACTAATAATATTTAGAAATTGCAATACTTATCGACGTTATTTTTGACTTTAGGAGACAATTGTTTGTAACCTTTTTTGTTTAGAATTTGAAGTTTTAACAAAAAATATAATATACAGGAGTTGTCATTGAAAAAGTGATATTTCACTTCCAAACTCGAAAACAAGATTGCCAATAATCGTGTTTTGTATTGCCCATTCTTCAAGAGCGTTCAAAATATTGCAAGTCTGCTAATTTAAACAATTGTGTATATTTAATAGTAACAAAGCTATCAGTGGTGAATACGCATATCCTTAAAAAGTGCAGCATGTGAGTTATATTAGCGAATTTTCAAGTTTTGTATATTAACTGTAAGTGAAGAGAAGTATGTAAAACTCGGGACGCAGCAAGTGCGTTATGAATTTTCATAGAAATGATCTGGCACAAAATATTTTATTATAACTTTTTTTTCTTGTAACATGGAAATCTAAATTTTGGTGTATAGTTTACTTTTTATATCGTAAACCTACCTACCAAATTTGGTTATCATAGATTTTTTATTTTTTAAGATAAAAATTTTTTTCAAATGAAAACTAAAAATTTTTTCAGAAAACCTGGTCCGATTTTTCTGATTAACAAACTTGTCAAAGCCATTTACAAAAGGAAGGTACATGCCAAATTATATCAAAATCTGCCCCTTATTCTTTGAGATAAAAAATTTTTTCAAATGAAAAGTCAAAATTTTCCCGGAAAACCTCGTCCGATTTTCCTGACTAACAAACTTGTCAAAGCCATTTACAAAAGTAAGGTACATGCCAAATTTTATTAAAATCGGCTTATTACTTTTTGAGAAAATAATTTTTTTCGAATGAAAACTCAAAATTTTCCCGGAAAACCTCATCCGATTTTCCTGACTAACAAACTTGTCAAAGCTATTTACAAAAGGAAGGTACACGCCAAATTTTATTAAAATCGGCTTATTATTTTTTGAGTTATCGGTGTGATACATATATATATATATATATATATATATATATATATATATATATATATATATATATATATATATATATATATATATATATATAAACATATAAAAATTGAAACTGACCCCGGATATGGGTTTTAGGGGTCCTAGATCGCGCTCATTTGAAAAATTTTTTCAAAACTCAAAAGTCGGGATCTCCCCATTAGTGAATTTTTTCTACGAAAATTCACTAAAAATGTAAGTCGTGCAAACAAGAGTCAGTAGACGTAGGTATTTTGTGAAGTACGGGCTTCTTGAAGAAGCTGCAATTCGAACAAAATTGATAGTGACAAGTCCATACAGTTTTATACATTGATTTAGTTAGGTATTACATCTGTAGCTAAACTGTGTCTCTTAGATACACAAGTGAAAGCTTGTTAGTATCATACATCGTACTATCTTTGGCAAAACAAATTATAGGTACTATACATAATGCAACTTACTTTGTCTCTTGCACCTGTTTCAACATATTTATCCTATATTTAAATACCTGCTTTTTATAAACCAAAGCATCTAATGTTATTTCCATCAATTCAATATCAAATATCACTCAAATAGTGACATTATGTCTATAAGAAACGCTACGGTTCAAAACCATTTAATATATTCACCTGTGTTTACTCTATTTAACTTTATATCTTTATATAGTCAACTCTATTTTCCAAATTATCTAAGGTTAAATGTTCGAATACAGTTATTTAACACCACTGAATTTTGAAACATTTCGTCTGTAGCTTGATCGCAATATAGCAGTTAAGTTTTGTAAAAATAAATTATTTCTAGAGAAGCAAATAAAAATTTTAAACCCCATAACTAAATTTTTTACCAGAGTAAACACTTAAGATTTGGAGTATTGTAACGTTTATTCAAATAACTGAACTTTTGATTAGCAGGATATGAAGGGAACAGGAGTTTTTGAAACACGAACATTAAGAAAATGGCGAAGGTAGGATACACCAAAAGAAAGATGAATTAAAGGGTGCTGAAAGAAGACAGAGAAAAAGATGTTTGCTGATAGACATTGAAACAAAAGTACAAAATTAGCTGCACATATTCTGAGACAGAAGAACTTTCTGACAATAATATTTGAAGGATACATTCATCGTAAATAGGGAAAGATGAACCAAGGGTTCTGGAAGACTTGTCCCAACTGATACAGTGCGAAAGCTACATTGATACAAACGATTGCTATCTTCATCATACAAGGCGCTACCATCTTTGACAAAGACTGTTTTTCGCAAACAGATATCTTAAAAAATATTTATCCATAAATTACAATAGCCAACGGGGAAATCTCCAAATAAAGAGCTTAAACAAACATGGTTAAAAGTTACACCAACTATCAAAGAACTTTAAGTTAATTGAATATATATAGAAACCAAAAATAAAAAAAATAAAAAACAATAAAAGAGAGAAAAGAACCACAACTGGATCACAAGTCAATCAGCCGAGCAATAGATATGAGAGTGGACTTGCTACACTCGAAAATGTCAATTCAGCAGTGTATATAACTATTATATAGAGCACATTCTTTGTACCGCTGAATTCGTTCCTCCATTTGACTAAAATAAGCGATGTGAAATAGGACCTGAGATCTGGAGTTCAAGCGCGAAATATGTGAACATTCTATGTTATTATGTAACATATTGAATAAGAATAATAGCTTTTCCTGCTTTGCAGCAACACCAAATAGAAGCGCAACAACAGAGAGCTCTGTGGTATTCCAACAGCCGGATAGATATTATCATTCCTATACGACATAGCATCTTGAGATTCTGGTGCTGAATATCCTCAAGTGCCTCCCGATCAACGTTATAATAGGGAGACCAACCTTCGCAGCATACTCCAAATGCGGTTAATGTAGGCACGGTATATAATTTTCAAGGTGTCTATACATGATTTTTTTTAATTTCTGATGATATAGCTCAAAGTCTTAGAGGTTTTAGATATGGAATTTTCAGTGTGCTTCACAAACAAAAGTCTGCCACTAAAAATAACGCCTAAGTCGGTGATATTGTTAGGTCTATTGAGTAGGTAGTGTATCATATATTTCATACATAAAACTAATTATTTGCTTATTAAGTGTATCGTCATAACCTCGCATTTATTGACATTCAGCGGTAACAAAACCATCACGGTTGTCAATGGTATAAAAAATATTTAAGTCAACGGCGTAAAGCAGGTGAGGAACGTTGGTGATGTCTTTGATAAATAAATAAAAAGACGAAGGCCTCAAAACAGATCCCTATGGTACATCCAATTCAACCAAAATCTCTACAGACCGAAATCCAGGACAAAAGACCAATACGGTACGAGCTAAAAAACCTCAACAGCTTAGGAGATAACCTTAAACCATCAAGCTTTTGAAAGAGAGTATTGTGGTTATGTCTGTCAAAAGCCTTAGAGAAATTCAAGCAGAAAACGTCGCTTGGATGGCTGCACTTATGTAGTCTGCGGTACATCTATATTAGTATATGAAGAGCGATTCCTTATAAAACGTTGCTGAGTCTCTGAAATGGAATTTTTAACATTAAACATAATACAAACAAACATTCGGAACAAATTCAAACATATTTAAGAAATTATTCATGATGATGATTTGTGTATGGTTTTCAACCTGAGTCTTATCACCCTTCTTAGGGACTAGAATAGCTTGTAGTGGAAACAGTCAATTCACCGCAACTGAAGAGAATCGACAACTAGGCATTTTTGTCGAGATAATAATTTGCAACCTGCGTCTTTACTGAAACTTATACTGAAAAATAAGAACTACCTAATTAAACATTGTGTGGCATTGCGTTTCAAAAAGTTGGCTACCCGCACCTTGCGCTCTACAGATAAGGCGCTATACCGTCGGTTCCTTATACCATGTGATATTGGGCACGTAAAAATATCTTCCCTAATTACAAAACACCTAAATGAGGCAAGGTTCTCAGGGTGCTAAGATAAAACTGTATTCTAAAGTCGGCGATTGGGCATAGACCGACGTTAAAGAAACAAAACACAATATATATATATATATATATATATATATATATATATATATATATATATATATATATATATATATATATATATACACATATATATATATATATATATATATATATATTTTATTTCACTAATAAATATAGACAACTATTTTAATGTTTTTATATAGCATCCATTTTGGTTAAAACCACAAAATATTTTTTCACACATTCAGTTTTATGAAATCAATTGACGTTGCTTCACGTTACTGCGAGAGTGAGTTTGTTCTTTTTCTTATACTTACATTTGTAATTTTTTTAGTAACGATACATTTAGCCACAGGCAATCTTTTAAGGTTTCTAGGTTTTATTTAATTGATAATTAAATTTATTAAAGAAATAACAAGTCCCTATAAAATTAACTTTCATAGCGCACTTACTGCAGAAAACTGTTTTATTTTTCATTGACTGCTACGTAGGTACCTATCGTGAATTGTTATGTTTTATATAATTATAACCCTGCTGGCAATAAATATAAATCGACAATCCATTTAGGTATATAAGAAACAACCAAAACAGGATATGAAAATAATGATAGATTAAAATCGGGGAGGCGTAAAAACCAGAAGTAGGCAAATTCTACAAATAAATGAATACAGAATATATCAATTGTTACAGAAAATGAAATGTTATTTTTAAGGCGTTGTGTTCTATTTGATATATCTATGTTTAACCTACATTATTTTCGATATTTATCTTTTGATAAAATGTTTAGCCGTGTATATATATATATATATATATATATATATATATATATATATATATATATATATATATATATATATATACGATGTTTATGTAGTATTTTTCATTATAGTAGGTAATATAGAGCAAAAAACGAGAACTGATTCATTGGATTATAAACTTTCATTACCACATAAATAAAAAGAGATAGACTGGCGCGCCAGGATAAATGAACCAAAACAATAAACCTAATATAATCCTCATTAATCAAATCGGATTAAAATAAAAATAACATCCCAACATACAGTGTTGCCATAGCTCAATTTTATTATCACCACTAAGGACTTTGTTTACGTTTGAAACTTACCTGGTTTTGAAAAAGTGCCTATTAAAAGAAAAACAGACGTCGCGATATTTGTTGCACAATGGAAGTCAATATATATCACTCCATCTATTTGTTCACTTAGTCAAACACAATGCGGAGTTAAGCCGAGGTACTTAGTGTAGATAAAACCCGAGTTTAGCGCAAATCGGTTTACAGTGGATTCTAACTATATACACGCTCCTAATACTCTAGCTGTATTAAATAAGTAGAATTGATCCTCACTTTTCGTGGCTGAGGACACGCCCCGCTCGACCCCCCTGACACCACCTACCGGGCTCTGTGCGTCCTGTGGAGTATCGGGGAAGCTCGTTCAGGCGGCGGCGTCGCGCACGATGAATCTTCGTCATCTACGGCCGGCGACGACCAACGTCGCTACTGCTTCCCTGCTATTACCTCTTCATCGCGATTCAGCTTCTGCTACAATGCTGATTCTGATGACTGTCCTGAAACTGGCCCATCTGTGTGCTGTGTCACTAAAAAGGCTGAAAGCAGCAGTAGTTACCCATCTCTACTGAAAATGGCAGGAATTTTATCTCTGTGATTTCGCCAGTTTCAATAAAATTTTCAATGCTATAGAGTAACAAAATGTAAAATTGTAAAATATCATCTTAAAGTCAATATAAATTTTAAAGACGATTCATATAGTAGTAAGTAGGTTACCTACTAGGAAATAATGTTAGCATTGTTACAGAAGTGATCATAAGTCCTGCTATTGCTATTTAAGTAACTTTAAATTCAAAGATTGGTTATGTTAATATTACAGATAAGTATTAAGAAAAAACGCAACAACCGATGCCGGCGGTATACACTCTATTAGGATTAAAATTTTATTTCTAATTAACACCAAAACTCACCCTAGTAAGGGAACTGCTTATTAAAATATTTAAAAGAAATGCTGGTAAAAATATCGATACCTATTTTTGTTTATCCTTTTTGAAACAACAAATTATGCACGTAGTACAAGGTGATTTATATATTATTTAAATAATTAACATTTCTGAACTTTTTAATTTTATGGGTAGGAAAAAACATAAATAAACATATTATATTATCAGGAACCCTCTTTTAAGTTTATTTCACACATTTGCGGAGAAAAGAATCGATCATGGGATTTTTGAGATGCAAACTCACCATAGGTATGCTTTTTTAAACAGAGCAGCCTGTATAATTTTTATTTTTTTGTAGTCTGCGATTTTTCTGATTGCTTAAACATATTTTACATGTCACATATTTTCTTACGTTCTTCACAAGATATAGAGCTTTAAATTTAAGCAACTGCTGACCATTTGTCTGTCCACAGACAACAAAAATGATTTTTCAATTAAAAAAACTACTGCGTACTTTGACAGAACTGCCACCAGACCTTTATTAATTTTTTTCGTGGTTAAATGCTGAACTAAATGATTGCCAAATGTATAACATTTTTGATGATTTCCATTTTTAGTAGTATATATTTTGTTTATCTGGGAAAAATTTATTCTCTTAGTGCTAAAGAACATATTATATGTGCTAGCTCACGATAGCTCTCTTAAAGTAGTCTAAATGTCGCCTACGATATTGTGCCGCAAACTGAAGTCTTATCAGTTTTTTACGTGGTTCATCTAAATTCCAGATATTGCTTTATGGCATTTGATTTAAGCATACGCGTGTTCCTCAAAAGTTTCGAGCATCGTAGCTTTTTTTAAATTTTCTTTTTCGAAAACATTGGACGGGTAACTTGATTTGAGACACACAAATTTTTATGAAAATATATACTTTGTGTTTTAAAAATAATTGGACGTAGAATACCTAATGTGTAACCTTGACATTGTGTCCATACGGAAAAATTTACTTGATTTTTATACAGACACAAATTTTTATGAAAATACATACTTTGTGTTTTAAAAATAATTGGACGTAGAATATCTAATGAGTAACCTTGACATTGTGTCCATACGGAAAAATTTAATGTTGGACAACGTTAAAATTGTTTTACTTATATCTTACATATCGTTAGCTATAAGATACAGAGCTTTTGGACAGAATGGAGCAATTAACATTAACAAAGCTCTAGTAATCCGTAATCCTCCAAACATACTGAATCCGTCAAATAAAACAAAAACTTTTGTTGCATAGTCAGCGGTTACTTCATTCTTGATCAAGTCCTTACATTTCAAATTTTATGACTCGCAAACGATTAAATCAAATACCTATATAACATGCGAAAATTACGTAACTAAAAAAGGTATCAGATTGTAATAATTACCTTACATTGGCTGTAAAAAATAATTTATATTCAGTTTGTAATTGACAAACTTAATGCTGAGTTATTTTTCTGAAACGTAGGTAGTTTGAACTGGAAATAATGATTCTTCTTATATATTATTATGTTCTAATTAAAAATAAAATAAGTGAATGATAACAGAATTTTATGTGAATCACCCTGTATGGATATCTTTTCTAGAATTCTATTAGAATTTTGTCTTGTTCCTGGAAAGTGTTTTGTTAGTTAGCTAATCTAAGTGGCCTCCTATATGCCATCTATTGATGATCAATTAGGCAAATCAAGTGGTTATATAACAATAGTAACGATATCGTTTTGTTGGTACCCAGTTGTTACAACGTGAGCATAGACGGAAAGTGGATAAACTGGGCTTAATCGAATTACATTTTTTTTTTAAGTTGTTACAAATTTGAATAACAATTTAATGCGTAGGCTTCTATGTGCCCGGTATCACAAAAAGAAAAATAGTGATGGGATTTTGGAACCTCTTATTTTACTATAAACCATTATACCTTGCAAAATTTTTCATCGGATAATTTAAATCGGAATATGATTTTTGTAGAGTCATTTAACCCTACGTGTTCGACATAGCATGAGTCAATTTAGGTAACATGCGTTTTTAGACTTTTTAATGGACGAGCAAGATGTTTTATGAAAAAGGTTAGTTCTAGTCTAAGTTGAGAAATTACATTTTCGATAAATAATTGTATTTATTCTGAATGAAAATGTGTATCTTTTATTAGGTTTTTTGTTTAGTTCAGACAATGGGTAGTAGTCAAAACCATATTTTGACTCTTTGGTACATATTTTCACAAAGTAACTTTACAAGAGGTAATTTTATCCAAATTTGGTATAAAATTTGTTTTTAAAAACCTATATGTGATACCCAGTATCTAAAGAGAGACATAAACGACTTATAATACCACCATAATAATATTAATTTGCTTATCAATTAGCATCCCTCAATATTCTGAACAAATGAATACAATAAAATCGAACTTAAATGTAAAATTTAATGTAAACGTATGCATGTAACTAAAGTTGTGAAACAAGAGCTTTAGGTGTAGTGTATTATGTCTTTCCTAGTACATTGACCTAAAGGATTGATTACAGTGCAAGATGTAAAATCAATAGACGTGCATTACCTACAATTAACAAAGTTTTCGATAATGAATGAGAAGCAAATTATTTGTCGTGTGTTATAATACAAACATATTGGCTTCAGTGTAATGTAGGCATAATATTCACACATTAAAATTCAAAAGATATATACCTACTTCCTTGTAATGTAAAGCTCTGTTCTGCTTTGATCATATGTTCCGAAAATAATACATGCGAATCCTAGGTACCAAGTAAAAACGTTAGATTCATATTGATTTTTAATTGCAGGTTTTGGCAATGCAGGTTTAAACTGGTTTATTTGTAAATATAAATGTATGAAGGAAAAAAATTAGTACCTACTCAAAATATGTTTTAAAATTTCAAGTTTCTATAAATGTTACAGTATTTACAGTGCACCTAGACCGCCATTCGATTGATACCATTTAAAACTTCGTTAATAAAATGTTGATTAGTTTTAATTTGAAACGTTTGTGCCTAATTTCAAAGGCGAATATCAACATGCGCCAATGAGGTTATACTTCTAATACCATTTTTTTGGCATTTGGTGTGCTTTCTATACAAATACTAGGTTACGAATTTGAATATTCTTTTTTGCTATGTTTACACTACTTTCACTGTCGTTCTGCGAATACATTTTCATTATATCCTTCTTACGTAGCGAACGCGTTGCATAGGGTGCAAGCGGTAGCAGAAGATATGTGGGGACGGACCCGGAGACCCTCGTGGTCATATAATGAAGAGAAGTTGAACTCTCTTGCACAAGTCCACAATTTGGAACGAATAGGCGATAGATTTTAGGGAAACTAGAAAACTCCAATCGTCCCAGAGAGCGTTTCTGTTAGGTTAACTACATCCAACGAAGCAATGTCGGTGCTGTGCGGGTGCTCACCTTTGTAGTTGAAAGTACAGATGAGCTTTTAAAGGTGGGAACATATTGTGTGTACTGTAGAAGCCCTGAACAGTAATAAAACCAGATAGGGCTATTCTCCATTGCCATATTATGGCAGTGTCTGCCCGAAGGCCGACTTGCTGGAGACGACTAACAAGGACTAAATCGGTCTATGTTTTCTGTTTTACAAACACACACACTAAGTGAGTAGCGAACGTGTCGCCACCTAGTTCGGAACCAAGTACTTGTTGTCACGCCCGCTCCAAATAATACAGAGTATTAAAATAGAGACAGTATACAACTAACTAACAATTTAAAAAATTGTTAGCCCTGGCCCATTTCTACCCCAATATAGGGACAAAGTATGTAAGACTAGATGCATTCTCGCAACAATTAGAACCGTAGACCGGTTTCGCTCTCATTAGAGCTCTTCAGTACGGCATACTAATTGCAGCAAAAATGCACCAAAAATAACACGGCTATCGTATAGCCAGTCTTAAAACACTAAGTGAGTAGCGAACGTGTCGCCACCTAGTTCGGAACCAAGTACTTGTTGTCACGCCCGCTCCAAATAATACAGAGTATTAAAATAGAGACAGTATACAACTAACTAACAATTTAAAAAATTGTTAGCCCTGGCCCATTTCTACCCCAATATAGGGACAAAGTATGTAAGACTAGATGCATTCTCGCAACAAGAGAATGCATCTAGTCTTACATACTTTGTCCCTATATTGGGGTAGAAATGGGCCAGGGCTAACAATTTTTTAAATTGTTAGTTAGTTGTATACTGTCTCTATTTTAATACTCTGTATTATTTGGAGCGGGCGTGACAACAAGTACTTGGTTCCGAACTAGGTGGCGACACGTTCGCTACTCACTTAGTGTTTTAAGACTGGCTATACGATAGCCGTGTTATTTTTGGTGCATTTTTGCTGCAATTAGTATGCCGTACTGAAGAGCTCTAATGAGAGCGAAACCGGTCTACGGTTCTAATTGTTGCGAGAATGCATCTAGTCTTACATACTTTGTCCCTATATTGGGGTAGAAATGGGCCAGGGCTAACAATTTTTTAAATTGTTAGTTAGTTGTATACTGTCTCTATTTTAATACTCTGTATTATTTGGAGCGGGCGTGACAACAAGTACTTGGTTCCGAACTAGGTGGCGACACGTTCGCTACTCACTTAGTGTTTTAAGACTGGCTATACGATAGCCGTGTTATTTTTGGTGCATTTTTGCTGCAATTAGTATGCCGTACTGAAGAGCTCTAATGAGAGCGAAACCGGTCTACGGTTCTAATTGTTGCGAGAATGCATCTAGTCTTAAACACACACACACACACACACAAATATATATATATATATATATATATATATATATATATATATATATATATATATATATATATATATATATATATATATATATATATATTAAAAAATTACCCATTCATTTGTTACTGACTAAATATATATTGTTTTCGTTCATCACAGTGTAGATGATATTTTAGTATATTTAGTTGGTACCTACCTAACAGGGTGTAAGCAACTTACGAAAGTAAGCTATAAATCTAGGAGGAAATTATTTACTTATGTAGCTTTCGAGGGATCGACAAAATCAATACGCTATACGAAAATAGCCTTGATTTTGGCGATCACTCTACATCTACATAAGTAAATAATTTCCTCCCTAGATTTACAGCCGACTTTAAAAAGTAAAGAGGTTGTCATATTTTGTGTTTGTATGACCTCCGATTGGGTATTCGGCAATGCTTGAAATCGATCCGAATACTTTTGACTCCATTACGTTCAGCTCAATAAGGAGGCGATATCATTTACTTTTTGTAATCGTTTTATCTAAAGTAAATAGCATTTAACGATTAAATTTAGAAAAAATGTGTGACAGAGGCATTTGCTGTAATTAGCTATAAATAATAGAGTCTATTATACATACATCTATTATACTTACATATCTACCTATTATGCTTTGCATAAAAGTAATAGTTTGAGACATTAAACAGGCAAATTATTATATTTTACTGTGTTTTCAAAAACATAATGATTATGTAAATGTAATTTAACAGTGGTATTTCTCCCTAGTATGAATAATAAGTATTCAAAAGAATTTAAATCATTTTGTTCTGTAATAAAGGTACCCAGGATAGGGAGCAAAAATATTGTAATATACATTTTTTTAATGCATAGATTTCTGTAAGTGTAATTAAAAATTTGCTTATAAGTATGTATAGGTAATGATAGAACTAAACGATATATATATATATATATATATATATATATATATATATATATATATATATATATATATATATATATATATATATATATATATATATATATATATATATATAAAGCTGGCGCTTTTTAGCAAAAATTCTTCAAACAGTATACTTATAGGTACCTAGGTAGGCATGTATCTACCTAATAAAGAGGAGTAAAGTAGGAGTTTTGGTAGGCATCAAATTGGCACTGACTTCAAAAATCTTAATACTTGTAGAGGTACCTATATTTAAAATTCATTCCATTATTTTTCTCTCTTTAATCCTTTTAGTAAATTTTCGTGCGAAAAATTCACTAATGGGGAGATCCCGACTTTTGAATTTTGAACAAATTTTTGCAAATGAGCGCGAACTAGGACCCCTAGAACCCATACCGGGGGTCAGTTTCAATTTATGTATATATATATATATATATATATATATATATATATATATATATATATATATATATATATATATATATATATATATATATATATATATATATATATATATATATATATATATATATGTATGTATGTGTGGGTGTGCTTGTGCGTATGTGTGTGTGTGTGTGTGTGTGTGTGTGTGTGTGTGTGTGTGTGTGTGTGTGTGTGTGTGTGTATCACACCGATAACTCAAAAAATAATGGGCCAATTTTGATAAAATTTGACATGTACTTTCCTTTTGTAAATGGTTTAGACAAGTTCGTTAGTCAGGAAAATCGGACGAGGTTTTCCGGGAAAATTTTGAGTTTTCATTCGAAAAAAAAAATTTCTCAAAAAATAAAAAAGCTATGACCAAATTTGATAGGTGGGTTTACGATATCAAATGTAAACTATAAAACTAGATATCAAAATTTAGATTTCTATCTTACAAGAAAAAAAGTTATATTAAAATATTTTGTGCCAGATCATTTCTATAAAAATTCACTATCATAACGCATTTTCTGCCTCCAGGATTTTTTGGCTGTTCCACTTTTTAAAGTAATTATTAATTTTACTGTGGTAACTTTTTAAGGCATTTATATATATATATATATATATATATATATATATATATATATATATATATATATATATATATATATATATATATATAAATTTATTGTAAATAAATATTAAATAACTCTTGTCAAAAGTAAATATACTTACCTAACTAATATTATTATAATTCTTATAAAAATATATTTCCAACTTTAGTTAAAAGAAACTTTCGATTTAGTGTTTAAATACTTAATACAAATTTCTATCAACTTTTACCACTTGGGTAGGTGTAAAAAGGGTTTGCACTTATTGCAATGTTTTACTGTGGTGCATAGATTCCTAATCATTTCTTGTACCCGAATTTCTGTGTAAATTATATCTATAAACTAATAAATTGGAATTACCTAAGTACTTATCGAGCAAGTTATTTTCTAGTACCTACGATTGACTCAACGGTAATCAATCTTCAAATTGTCAATTGATTGAAGCTGTATTATAAACACATTTATAAATTGGAACATTGGAATGAAAAGAGGAGAAAAATAAAAAAACTCCTTAAATAAAATTGACATTGTAGCACACTGGGATGCTGTCTGAACATTAATAAACCACGCCTCCCTTTTGTCTCAACGCCTACTGGACGGGGCGCACGCGTGATCATGTGACTGCGACGTGACCAATGCAAGGTGGATCCTGTAAATCAATTGAGAAATTCCTGCTGCCACTCAAGTTGGATAAGGAACTTAGCAGGAGTAAGAGAGATACACGGAGGATTAACTGAAGAGTGAGGAGCATTTTCAGCGGGCTGTTGAAAATATTCTAAGATTTTCGAGTCAAGTTCACTCAAGTTCGATTCTAGCATTTCGACCCATGTTTAAATGTACGTAATCTGTATTGATTGTACTTTGATGCATTCAGTCTGGCAGTCCTCTGCTATTTTGAGAGTGGAAGTGAAGTACTCCGGGAATATATAGGGACTCTTATATTACGATATGGTTGTTTATTGGTGGACAATAGATTTAGATTTTCTTCATCGACTCGCTAAAAAAATCCTTGTTCTCTTTTAAAGGTACCTACCTACTTATAACATTTTTGGTAATAATTATGTATAATGAAATGAAATAGGTATATCACTGCAGATGGTAGATATTAATGTTTTAGTGGATAAAATAGGATTATGTACAAGTAGTTACTGGAATTGTGTTACTAAAGAAAGGTAAAGACGGAAGTGAATTTGGAAAAAAATTAAACGAGGCTGCTAATTGATAATTTTGACAGCTAGATACTACATACCTATGACAGAAAACAATAATCATAATTGTGTTGAATATATGGACAAGCATAAGCTTATATGTAAAACACTATAATATGTAGGTACTTACCTAGGTATAATCATCACACCAATTAAGTAATACTAGATAATATTAATACTGATGTATGGATCCTATAGGTATATATATATATATATATATATATATATATATATATATATATATATATATATATATATATATATATATATATATATATATCCTGCATTTGTGGAGCCAGAGAAATGGTCTCTACGTCTGTATTTAGTATAAAATGGTTCCACCAAGTAAGGGCAACAACAATTAATTAACTTCAAGAGGGTTTTCGGTTCAAACGTGATGTTTGAGTTAATGCTCATAGTTATGTTAAAGTTAAATGTCTTTAGAGGCTATTTCTTATATCATGTAAAATTTTATTATAGACCTCCAATAAGTTTCTATGTTGGGTTTATTGTTCCCTCAGTGACAATCCATCTGCCTACGGAATTTTTTGATGATTCAATCAAGTACAGTAGTTGGCTATTTGGTAAGAAACTAGCTGAATTCTGATGTTGTTCTCCTTCGAGATTTTAGTGTCCATAATCCTAACTGGCTCAAACTTTTAAACTTTGTAGATGGCGCAGGACGAACTGTTGAACTAGTAGGGTGGCCGACTCTAAATATATAGCCTATATTTTAATCTTTATCCGACGACAAACCCTAAAAACTACAAACTATTAAGCTTGCCTCCCCTAATCAAGTCTGGTCATTGTTTTATCTTCGCAATACATCGGCTGCAAACAAACAATTTCTTTCTAGGATATACTCTGCAAATCTGGCACTACAAATTTGCGGAATGGGAGAAATTAAGAAATGTTTATTCTTCGCTTTCTTGGGCGGATATTAGTTTTTGAAATTATAATCCAACTGAATGCACCTCCATTATTGAAATAATCATATTAGGCATGGACACTTATATTCCTAATTTATCGAAACATGGCATTTAAAATCAAATCCAGATTCAATAAAGCTTCTCAGAAAATAGCCCACCAGTTTTGGTGCAAAAAACTCCAGCAACGAATGTCACTACTTCTAATCAGCAAGGAACAAGCCCCAGGAGATAATCAATTAAATCAAAAATGATTTTCACCAATTTATAAGGTACAAAGTCATCTCATGTTCAAACACAACCTGACGTTTCTGGTCTATCACAAAAATTGTAGGCCACAACTTCATCACCAGCTCTCCTTCACTGGCTTCAAGTTATCTAACATTCCTGTATCATCGACAGAAAATGCTGATTTAGTCTATCATGTAGTTGCTTCTAACTACAGGCCTCATTAGCAAAAAAACGGCCTCCAACTCTAAAGTCAAAAACGAGAAAAATATTTTTCAAGAATCGTACTGTTAAGCACATATTGGAAAATGTATACATCAAAGAGGCATCAGGCCTGATTCTATCGCAACAATGGTTTTTTAAATGTGTGCTCCTGAACTGACTTCAATCTTGTGTCTGCTCTTTTTAAGGTCATGTAAATGGAGGTATTTCGATCTTCCTTAAAACAACCCCTTTCGATCCACCCTTAAAAATAAAGACAAGGCGAATGTGGAAAACTCATCCAATCCACAATATTAGTTAGAAAAAGTTAGCAATATAGAGTTAATGAAATAGGTACTTAAAAAAATGAAATATCCTAATATATAATCTTAAACACGGGTTTGTCAAAACCGACCTACTAGCGGTATACACAACGCTTATTTTTGGAGTTCTGTTGTTTACAAATTTGGGGAAAATCATGCACAATTTCATTGAATATTTCTAAAGGGTTCGATCGGGTTTATACGCGGCACTCATTAATAAACTTTCATCATACGGATTGTTTTCCAAGCGCTGCTTATGTATATTTACTTTTCTTTTTGATTTGAAATATTGTTCTCATTTCTAAGGTGCTGCACCAGCTAAAACTCTGTCCCTCCTAGATTCCTTTCAGAAGCTATCCATTCGCCTTATATAACATTCATATATTACAGTTAATTTTATTACCGTGGACTACAGAGAAAGATTGGAAATCTCTGCCTCTTCTATCAATACTATCATCGATATTGCTTCGTTAGTACCTCCGCTTGCGACGTTCAATCGGCCAACCCGCTTAAGTCAGAAAGCAGTCAAATTACTTACTTGTTAAACCGCTCGTTTACTTACGCTACTTTATCAGCTACTTTATCAAAGTCTTAACTTTGAAATCTCCTTCCGGCAGACATATTTCCGGAGATAATAAATCCCCTACTATACAACAAGCGAGTTAATACACATCTTGTGGCATATCAATCAAATTCATGATGTTTTAGATATAGATAGGTTTCGCATTTCATGAACCTTACATTAAAAAAGCTAAAAATCAATATGATGAAAACCAAAGATGAAGAAAAGTAAGAGTAGAACTGCGAATATATATATATATATATATATATATATATATATATATATATATATATATATATATATATATATATATATATATAAGGCTAAACGGTGATTCAAACAACTTCACCATTTATCTAGTGAGTATTAATACAGATGGTTAACGTAGCAAAGAACTGAGAAGGACGATCACGAACATCCTCTTACTAAAAATTTTTAACTTTGAGTTGTGGAAGATGTTCATCAAGTCCTAGGTATGGTGTATTACAATGTATGAGGCGGAAAGTTAGATAAAAAGAGAAAGTAAGCTTCTGAAAAGGGAATATAAAGCAATATGACAAAGACAAGGTGTACCGATATAACGACGATTAAAAATGTGCTAAAAAAGGCGAGACAAGAAATATGCTTGCTGAAAAAATTGAGAGGAGGAAGGTGTTGTGGTCTGTTGATAAGTAATTACACCAGGAGATCCCAAAGCATGATCTGTTGGTAAGTAGATTTATAAACCCAGAAGTGTGAAAATTAACTCTACTCAATTTATGTATGCACAACTTTGTCAGTAGATTAACTAACTACTTAAATTTTCAATGCAAGTAGTTCATAAAAAGCAAAGTATACATACTTCTTTAAAAACCCATCATGAACTGAATTGTAACATCAAAAGCTTTTTTTTAATAACTGTGATATGTATGTCATGAAAAGTATGTCTGCCGGGTGGCGGGTTATTCTGAGGTTTGAATGATCAACAAAAAGTCTGGACGCAGCAAGTTTCTGATGTTTCATAAGTTTTGCAATGAATAAAGGAACTTACCGGAACCTGTTTAAACTCACTTATGTTACATTTAGTCTGTGGATGATAGATAGATAACTTTCCAGCGCCATCTCTTTTGCTGCACACACACACACACACACACACACACACACACACACACACACACACACACACACACACACACACACACACACACACACACACACACACACACACACACACACACACACACACACACACACACACACACACACACACACACACACACACACACACACACACACACACACACACACACACACACACACACACACACACACACACACACACACACACACACACACACACACACACACACACACACACACACACACACACACACACACACACACACACACACACACACGCGCGCGCGCGCGCGCGCGCGCATGTTAAATTAGTAGCTGATTTGTGTACAATTTACCTAAAAGTATCTGAATCTGTTCTATCTTTCAATTTAATACGTCAATAAAAATTTTTGACGCTATAAAACTAATAAGTGTAATGACATCTATCCATGTCTATTTATTCTATGTAACTTTATACCACAGTAATGTCTTTTTCTAAAAACAGGGAATAAAAGTGGCGGCCTTTTCCAAATTATGTAAAATTTAATTCCAGTAAACATCGATTACAATTATTCAACTAAACCAAATCATGGCATCTTGAATCTGTAGTTTGAAGCCAATATATAAGTTAAATTTAGTTAAAATAAATTGACGAGTTTCAAAGACATAGCATTTTCCACAAGAAAATTTGCAACTTCCAATGGAAAAACTTGTCTCTCTGTACTGGGCAACGAACTTAGCCTCCGAAAGGACTTTTCTATTGTAATGGCAAAACCGGAAGTCTCTATGTGGTGTAGAAGTTTCGTAAACCATGTTGTGCAAAAAAATATATACAGGCAGTCCACTTGTAAACAAAACATCCGCGTTTTAGGGCACTTATCGTGATTTTGTTGAAAATAGCTTAAGGAGGTAAATTTTTCTGTCAATATAGATATTCCAGGGATGTACAGGAACTATTGGTTATAGAAAAAAACTGTGAGCAGTTAGTTACATTACCGAATTTGGAAAACCAACATTGACGTGCCAGTGTCAAGAAGATTTCGAGCAATATTTCATTTCTGTATCATATTCGACTCCAAATTGCATCAATTGCAGATACAAGTTTAATACTTTTTGTAAGATGCATTGTAAAATTTACACAATAAACTAAAACTAAAACTTGAAGGGGAATACTTTTTAGCTTATTTTCAACATCGGAACACCAACCTTTAAGCGGTGGTGCGATTCACCCCTAAAATATTACATGACAAGGGGGTCAAGTAGCACATCATTTTAAAACTGGTGTAACTCTCTGTTCGACGGTAAATTTGAAGCAGTGGATTCTGATAAATTCACTCCTAAAGATAATAAAGGACTTTCTTTATTTTTCTACAAACATAGTCGTGTTTTGTTTATTGTTTTATCTGATTATCACCAATGAAAACGCGAAAGTTGATCGTTACAGATGAAAATTAAATTGTGCTTTTCTGTTTCTTTATTTGCGAAAAAACCTTAGTGTACGAGTGATTTTCGTTTTATTTGTCCGTCGGGTTATTGTTGTTTGTGCAGTTATTCGGCAAATGGTTTACTCGATTGCCCAGAGGGTGGAAATGATTTCTCTTTTTTATGCAAATAATCAATGCACTATTAAAACAGCAGAACTATTTAATCAACAACATTTAAATTAGCATGTTAATCGAAAGTATGTGTTGGAGTAAGTGAAAAAGTTTCAAGAGACAAACAGACCCGGTTTTTAATAAAAAAGCGAAGCGCTGAAAAAGATGAAGCGGTAGAAGTGGGGTCATGTTGCTTTGAATCCCATAACGAGTACGAGGCATCTGGCAAGTGAATCTGGTTTTGGGAGAGCTACTATTCAAAACATTTTGCAGCGTCATAAATTACACCCATGCAAAATCCATCTTGTACACGAACTAAATGCAGATGACTTAGACCGCCGTCTGAACTTTGGTGGAGTGATAAGTGAACTAGTGGTGAATGATCTGAATTTCCTTTTTTTAACTTTCTTTTCGGATGAGTGTTCGTTTTTCCTGAACGGTACCGTGAATCGTCATAATTGTACTAATTGTGCCGATTCTAATTGCAGATTATTTCACGACAGTCATACACAATACCCAGAAAAACTCAATGTTTGGGATGGAAAAAGCACCAAAAGGTGGCCATATTGTTGGTTTTTTTCTTACCTGGTTATCTGACTAGAGATACGTACTTGGACTTGCTAGAAAACACAATTGATCCAACGTTGACTGAAATTATCGAAAATGATGAACAGGATGGAGCTTCTCCTAACTACGCTTTGCCTGTTAGACAATATCTCGATCACATATCTCCAAATCGGAGGGCTGGAAGAAGAGGTTCCATAGAAAGGCCCTCATGATCGCCAGATTTATCACCCGTAGATTTATTTTTGTGAAGTCACATTAAAATATAAATGTATTTTACTTAGCCCGATTCTTTACAAGAACTTCGCCAACATATAGCAAACGAATGCCGACAAATCACTCCAGGAATGTTACAGAATGTGCGCCGATGTTTCGAACAAAACTTGTACTATTGTATGGAGGCTGGTGGTCGAAGTATTGAACTTAATAAACTGACTTGTAAGTTTCTTTCAAATAAATTACTTACATTTAGAAGTCAATTTCTCAGAATTCACTGCTTAAAATTTGAAAAATCAGGCGCATTTGGAAAGAGATTTACACCAGCTACCCTTGTCATTTAAGATTAAAGCCTAAAGTTTTTCCCCTTGAAAGCAAAATTTACCTTCTTGAGCGAGTTTCAAGAAAATCAGAATAACACCATAAGTGTCCTAAAACGCTCTCTCTCTCTCTCTCTCTCTCTATATATATATATATATATATATATATATATATATATATATATATATATATATATATATATATAGAGAGAGAGAGAGAGAGAGACTCTAATTCGTGCGCATTTAAGAAAATTTTGATGTTATTTCGCTAATAGCTAATTTTAAAAAAATTAACTAATTTAAATTTCGCTAAAAGCGAGGTTTCAGATTTAAGGTCCCAAGTGAAGAAACTTGTTGTTGATAGTATCGATAAAAGAACAGACGCCCCCAACCGTTCTTGTGATAAGAGGAGACCGACAGTGATATATAAATCTCATATAAAGCGAACAGATTGTTTTGTAATATAGGTAATTAATTTTAACAAATATTTGAAACTTGACAACTGATAGCAACTTGATGTAAGTTGTTACTTATTCCTTCTATTTATCTGTAAAGGTAAAGGTAAGATGCTTACTGGCAATTAGGCAATTGCTGGCCCTTTTTGCTCATCTAAACTAACCTACCCTCCACCTTGAGCTCGATCTCAACGACGACAGTGATTTGAAAAATCATCCGCCGCCGGTGAGTCTCGAACCGTCGTCCTCCGTATCCGTATTGGAAAGTCTGAATCGACTTTCCCGCACGGCCACGGAGGCGCTCTTTTTATCTGTAAGTATAGCTAAATATTTAATTTTGTTTGCACGTTTTCACGCATACAATTTTTTATCTGAATATAAAGTTGTATCTTGCGAATAAATGACAGCAACGGGGCTGGTAAATGGGAATCCAAATTTTAAGTTTAAAGTAAGTTGAAATTACATTGTTTTTCAACCACAAACTTAGAACCAAAGTTCTGCTTCGTGACAGATCTGATTCCGCACCTAAACTAAAGCTGTTGCTGGTAAATGTATTTAAGAGGACAAATCATGTTTTTTTGAGATATTAGTGGAATGGCAGAGCAAAACGAACTTGACAGTAACAATGCAAGGTACGTTTGAATCGCGGGCGGCGGCACAACATAATCACATTCTCACACCACACTTTAGACTAATCCCCGAAATGTATGCACTTGCTTTCCCTCAATCTATATACACATTGTACACATATACCACCGCCATTTAGGCATTAAAGTAGGAATTGCATCAAATCTCAGATATGTTTATATTATCTAAAAATATGTATGTGGGCATAATGCCAAGATAAAGTACAGAAAATAATACAGACAGTTCTTAACCATTATTAAAATGTATTATTGTACTTTACAATAAATAACAATTGCTGCTCTTATTACTAATTTGAGAAATAGTAAACAAATAAAGCCCTAGAAAATGACGATATTTAAACAGACTTTAAATAAACAAATATTAATATATTTTTTTTATGTCGGCGAGAATCTTATACCAAAACCCATATTTTATACATTCTGCTGTGAAATGCAAACTATAAATAGCGTACCTAATACGAAGCTATAGTCACAGGTTACTTTATCCTTGGGGAAAGTAAATTATTTTAGTAACTGGTTTTGTAATATGTACTGTAAGTACATCTTTTGGTATTTGGTGTCGTTTACAAAAAAAAACATAAAAATTCGTTTATTTAAATTCCATTTAATGGTCTTTCTCTTTTCAACGTTTTTTTAGAGGCGGCTGCACTTTTTATTAAATTAGTTATTTTTCAATTTGTGGTTTAAATATTATACAGGATGTCCATTATAAAATGGTGCACCAGGGTTTTGCCGAGAACTACAGAGAATTTCGAAAAACCCTGAAACGTATCGATTTTGATTGCGAGTGGGACACTTTTTTTGAAACTTTGAATTCTAATAGGGAGGGTAGATTGAGTGGCTCCTTTTTTTAAGTCTTTTGATTCGCTATTCAAATCTGCTATTTAAAAATCGACCGCTTAGATTTTTAGATTTTGCTTTACCAAACTCAAGCTGCAATTTTCATATCTACCGATTAGATATCTACTTTCAATACTTCCAAACAAAAGAAATTTAATAAAAAATTTAAATGAAAAAATCCACATTTAAACTTAAAGTAAAATAAAACATGCCAAAAAATCATCAAAAACCTACTTACAGATTACCATGATTTTTACTTCTTTCTACCAACTCTTATAGTTTATCAACGGAAACACCACAAGACAAAAAAAGGTCTTTCCCATATCAAGTGACCACCAAAGCCGTTATAAATTTTCAAAAACTAATCAATGGCTTACATACGAAATAAATACATACTCTTCTTTTAGATTTTTTAGTTTGAAGTTTTAAAAGCAAGTATCTAAAAAAACTAATTGGGAGAATTTAAATTTGCAGCTTTAAATAGCGAATCAATAGGGCTTTCGAAAAAGGTGCCACTTCCATATCTTTCCTACTCAAATTAATAGGGTGAAGGTCACCCCCGCTATAGGTTGAATGCTACAAATCCTGTTAGGGTTTAAACAAGTGCCCCCCTTGTAAGCAAAGTCGACGTGTGTTAGGGTTTTTCCAGATTATCAGCATTTCTCAGGAAAACCCTGGTGCAACCCTTTATAATGGACACCCTGTCTATTGTTATAACTGGCAAGCGCTGGGCGATGGAAAGCAATATAAGCTTACCGTTGGTTCGTCGTTTTGAACGAAAAATATTTACGAACGAATTCGAACTCTACCTCCATAATGAACAAAGATGTTCTAAATAATATGCTGCCTTAATTTGTCAATATGAAAATCGCGACTTTTCATGAAAAAAATTCTTCAAATGAGCGTGAACTATGACCCCTAAAACCCATTTTTAGGCTGAGTTTTAATTTTTTGATATTAATTGCATTTCTTTAAAATTTAAATTGTAGCGCCCTCAAAAAGTGTCAACCTGCAAAGCGAGTGGTCCGAAGTTCAATTCCCGGGCATGCCAAGGAGAAGTTGACCGCGTCTGGAAAATTGTAAACTGAATAAATAAAGATCAGACAATTGCGCTAATGGACTGTGATGTCACAAGCAATACATTTACATTTAAAAAAATTAAAATAAATGTGACACTTCTGTGGATTTTGCGTAGATTTCCTTGTCTTAAATTCTGTGTTTTGTTACCAACATAGCCAATTAAAAGAGATGGCTAGATAGAGCATGTATTTAGATATTTAGTGGCGTGATATTGGTCTCATGACAAGATTAAAATGACTTCACAATTAATTAAATGTATAGGATTCCTCTTACTTTTCAGTGTATAAATCATATTTCCATTAGTTTTCCTTTCTCCAAAAGTGGGTATAGATAGCCGGTTATGCATTAACCGCCAGCCTCTTACGCAGGCATGTGACGTCACGATGATATATGATAGTTGATAATTGACAAGTGACACATGACAGTTGAAAGTGACAGCTAACAAATTCCTTATTTTTAAATTTAGATTTATGTTTCCAGCCCCCGGATTCTAGCTTCTAAGCTCCTAGTGGTATAACTTGAGAGCGAGAGAGAGCGAGAGAGAGAGAGTGAGAGAGAGAGAGCGAGAGAGAGAGCGAGAGCGAGTAGGCGGCGTATAGTTTAGTGTTATATCATTAGATGCTTAAGATATATTTAAGGTGTTCCTAACCCGACTATGGATCTTTTCTTTTTATGTTTAAATTTAGATTCATCTATCTAGCTCCGGGAGTGTGGTATCCAGATTCCTAATGATACAACTTGAGAGTAAGGTTGAGTAAGAGTGTGTGAGAGAGAGAGTGGGGGGGTATCATATGAAAATTGAATCTGTTTCAAACTTGGAGAAATCAGCGAAACCCCTTAATATAGATTTACATTGTTAGACACGTCCTAGATATGTCTAGGCTCGCTTGAGGTATTAAAAAAACTCTGGACGCAGCAAGTGAATTTTCATAAAAATGTTTTTATTGCAAATATGTGTGTTTTCTTTTTAAGAAAGCAGGCATCAATTTTCGTTACCAGTATAACCTATATAGTAAAAGCAATGTGCCATGTTTCATAAAAATAACTTTATTGTGTGAAAATGTACCAAGATTTCCAAAAGTAGACTTAAAGTGTTCTCGGAAAAACTCGTTTCTTGGTCAACCTTATAGGTTAATAGCAAATTGGGCTATTTTAATATGAAGCATTTGATCAAAGTTCGCTACCATAACGCACTTGCTGCATCCAGAATTTCTTTTCTTACAAACATGCATTATATTTCGATGGAAAATGCAATAACATAAGGCGTGTTTGATTAAAAAAAAAAGAAAATTTGTATCACCAATGACTTATGGGCTATCCTGTGATTGTAGAAATATTTTTTTAAGATGTAGCTCAAGACACCCTATAATTAATATATACAAATTTTTTTCAAATCTTGTATAATAACGGATATATTGAGCTTTATTGATTTTTTACGAAAATTCGACAAAAATTATATACCATTAAACGATAAACTCTATAGCTAAGGCTACTGCCAAGCATCAGGGAAAGCGTCTATTTCAAATGAATTTTCTGGAAACATTTTAGTAAAATGAAGGACAATGACGGTTGAAACTAAGACTTCAGTGTTTGTAAAACATCCTTCTTGAGACATTTGATTTCCATAGCCCGTATTAGTTTCAAGTTATTTGCCAAAATGTTGCCGATTTTGACGTTTTAAGTCGCAACTTTGACGTTTTGAGGACAACCCCAATTTATTTTTCTTTAAATGCCTATAACTTTTTTGTCTTTTGACATATAGAGCTAAGTTTTGGTAGGTAACTTACATATAAGGACATAAACCCGCGTACCAAATTTGGTTGCCCTTACTTTGTTAATTCGGGAGATATAATTTTTTTTCGAAAGAAAACACAAAATTTTCCGGGAAAACCTGGGCAGATTTTCCTGGCTAACGAACTTATCCAAGCCATTTGCAAAAGGAATTTATTCACCAAATTTAATCAAAATCGGCCCATTATTTTTTGAGTTATCGGTGTGATACAGATATATATATATATATATATATATATATATATATATATATATATATATATATATATATATATATATATATATATATATATATATATATATATATATATATATATATATATAAACATATAAAAATTCAAACTGACCCCGGATATGTGTTCTGGGGGGCCTAATTAGCGCTCATTTGAAGAAATGTTTTCAAAATTCAAAAGTCGAGATCTCCTCATTAGTGAATTTTTTTAAGAAAATTCACTAACAATGCAGGTGTGAGCTTCAGTTAGAACAGTTATTTTTCTGCAACGATGCAGACAGTTTGTTGAAACTTGTCTACAATTAAATATATGATGTCTAAATGGCTCCCCAAGATCGCTCAAATTCATCTAAATCGTGTCTATCGAAACGATGCGTTTTTACACGGATAGCCGTTTCGCAATTATAATTGAAGACGAACGTGAACAATTGGGGAGGGGTTGGAAGGGTGGTTTATATAAGTATAAAATATAGCCAGACAAGCCATTATTTTAGTTTTTGGCTGTACTAGTCTAAAAGTGTTGTCCCATTCAACCTGATGACGATGGGCCAGAGGTGTTTAGAACTTAAACGAGATGTGGAAAGAGCGGTATTGGCAGCTTATTAATACAGCTTTACATAAAACTGAAACTAAACATGTGAGCCCAATGAAACGAAAAATGCGTGTTTTGAAAGTATCGAAAGAATTTGCATTATTTCGATACCTTCGAAACACTTGGCAGAGAACATAATGACTCACAAAATAAAAGCAAGGCGTCGGTTGTCGCCATTATTTTTGCATATGCTATCGAGGAAGACAATTAAAAAGAGAAACTTAGTATATATAATATGTTTGACAATAAAGATACAATGACATCTTGTACCAGTTTTAAGAAAATTAAAATTCTTAATTTTAAAGCAAAATTGAGGATAAATTATACAGAGTAAACAAAGTTACTCAACGTGGGATTGCAGTAGATATTGTTTGAGATCTTCTAGCACGTCTAGGGCTTATACTACAATATTTACAGTCATTAAAAGCTGCCGAAACTCTTGTATACTTGGGTTAATTGGGCCCCCATGAATGATGTAGGTCCAGGAGCATGATGACGCTGGCTCCATTGAACGGTGAAATGAATGGCAAAAAACGGCATACAACGGCATAAAACAGTAAAAAAAACGTCATAAAGCAGGATAGCTGAACGAAACAAACGTAACTTCTTAGCTCTGCATTGTCTTATTATTAATTAACATAGTGATGCAGAAGAGGAATATTAATGAGTCTCTGGGTTTATATAGGCTTTGTTATCAACAAGCACGCGCTATAGCCAACCGTCAGGGTTTCAGAATGTTCCCATGCACGTAGTTCTGACATCGAATAAACATAGGTCTATGAACAAAAGTGATGACGTCGGTTTATGTTGGCAAATTTACTTGACTAATAAATTATAATATAAGAATAATTTCTAATATAAAAATGGGCGAGTTTCAAAACGTGTAATACGTTACAAAACTATCAATCAAATTAAACAAAAAAGTATAATACTGCTAGAAACAAACTATGCTATTTAAATATAACTCTTAATGTGGTGTTTGGTATATCGAGAGAAGCTGGATTGATTCCAATAGTTAAATTTGTAAATGCCAGCCCGTATCCACAAAACCCAAATATACCAATCCCATCTGGTTCATGTGAATGGGAATATTTCTTCTAACAATAAAAAAAGTGGTGGAAGAATACTTAACTGGGAGCAACCCTATTGAACCTGAAAATATTGGAGTCTGCATTATCAAACTAATTAAAATGTTAAATAAAAAAATGTTCGGGACGCAGCAAGTGCATAGTAGTGAATTTTCAGAAGAATTGCACGATATTGGTAAGGTATATTATTAAAACTAATTCTTTAAATTTAAATGGACCCGGGAGATCGGTTTTAGAGGTCTCAGTTAGCGATTATTTGAACAAATGTCTATTTTCTATGGAGCTAGAAAATTATAATTTGGCAGAGAATATGTAAGTATGCAGGTCTCTTTAAAATAAATGTCTGACAAATTTCATTAGTCACAAAAGTTTCCAAAAAAATAATTATTATTTACAAAGGGAATGTATCTGCCAAATTATAAATATTAAAGTTATTTTCCTTTTAATTGCTTGACTGGTTTTATTTTAGTCAACCCAATCGAACTAGTTTTTGCAAACAAAACAACAAATAAGATATTTTAAAACCAACTGGTAGTTATCCGCGAAGCTCATTATGTTATTTTTCTCTAATTTAGTACCCACGCTGCGTTTCATAGATGTTACTATGGTTCAAGATTGAAGATTCTAGCTTAATATGAAATAGAGTTATCGGATTTCTAATATTTTTACAAACATTCCCTACCATAATGTATTTGCTGCACCCAGACCTTTTTAACACTTATTTACTGTTGCTGTATCCAAACTTTTTGAAAATGATGAAATATTGTAACTCTCTATGTGAGACTGACAAACAAGACAACCTCAATTTTGTTGGGAACAACCCGCAAGAAAGTTACGGGACCTGCGTTGAATATTTGTGGTTCTGGGCGGGATAAACAGAATTTTAAGGAGGTATAGCTGCAAAATGGGATAATGGCAGCTTACAGAAGTCCAACTAAAGTGTTTTTTTTCGCACTTTCCGCTCACATTTCCTTTTTATCTTGGTCCCGTAGCTTTCTTGCGGGCTGTTTGCAAGCAATATTTCTTGTGGTTTGTGAATCCAGAAGGAGATGTTTATAAATATTTCCCACCAAAAAGCTCCCGTGTGATAATCTGCAAATTTACCAAAAATTTAATTTTTATTAACAAAAGGAATGTACTTGCCAAATTATAAACGTGGCAGGTATTTTTCCTTATTATTCGCTTGGGTCATCCGTTTTAACCAACTCAACTGAACCAGTTTCTGCAAACAAAATAACAAAAATGGTTTACTAAAACAAATATGTCGTTGCCTGTGTGAAGTTCATTGTGTTATTTTTAAAATTTAGTACCCACGCTGCTTTTATATAGGTTGTAGTAGGAGAGGGCGATGTATATATATATATATATATATATATATATATATATATATATATATATATATAGTATTAAAGTTTTGTGACGGTAATAGTGTTATTTATCAAAAAATTGTGGGAAAGCCGTCAGTTGTAGAATAAAACTCTTAATTATAGGCCGAGCTTTCGGAAAAATTTATTTCTTTCTCAAGGATATAATGTGAGTTCTACTAAACTAATTATGCAATAACAAACAAATTTATAAATAGGTTTTCTTTTCATGTTTGTTATTGCATAATTAGTTTACTATAACTCACATTATATCCTTGAGAAAGAAATAATTTTTTCCGAAAGCTCGGCCTATAATAAAGAGTTTTATTCTACATTGACGGCTTTCCCACAATTTTTTGATATATATATATATATATATATATATATATATATATATATATATATATATATATATATATATATATATATATCTATATATATATATATATATATATATATATATATATATATATATATATATATATATATATATACAGGTGTCCCAAAAGTCGTAAATCAATCGTCACACGAAGATAGGCTAGCTCAACCCCGCCCAGAAAAACCCTATATGATCTTATCAAAAAGTTTACGGTTTCCAAGATATTGTCAATTTTATAAAAAAAATTATGGAGGTTCATGTAACAAATCATTTGTACATGCTGACTCGCCACTCCATAAAACTTTATCAAAGAAATTGGGATCTTGTATGATTTTTATCAACATAATTTCGCAAAATCGCTTGCGCCTTGCGTATTCACGCAGTTCCAAAATTTGGACCGTCTGAATATGGTACCTATACCTTTTTAAAATTCTATGAGTAGTAGACGTTGAGACACCAGTTCGTCTGTGTACTTTCCGCGTCGAGGTACCAGGTTCTTCGATAACAGCATCCAGGACAGCATCCTCGTCTGCAGTTCCCGGTCGTCCAGTTCGATCAACACGATCGATGCCAGGCACTCTAACAGCGCTGTTATCGCTGTTTTAATAGTAATACGTACAGTACCTAACCTTCATTATGTTTGACTTTCATTTAGTATGTATTGTTAGGTTAGTAGTATTTAGGTTAGCTCGGTTCAGTCCAGGTAAAACTTAGTTCTTACAGAGATTATGAGCAATATACTAATAAATAAATTAGAAAAAGTTATTAGTAAATATATTACAATAGTAAATTAGTAGGTCTAAGTCTAGGTGCCTCCCTTTAATTAAATTGGGGGGTTATTATACTAGAACATTACTATTTATTTCCTTTATTATCCATTATTTACATTTTCGGTGAAAGAAATTGATACTTAGGGTCACACATCACACGATATATTTGATTATTATTTAGTTGATCTTAATTGTATATTTTTTCAGGAACTTCGAAAAGGAGAAGAGAAGATAAAAGTAGCGGTGAAAGTGAGAGTGAAGGAGAAAATATCGGAAACTTTGTGGCTTATGCTCAGCCTTATTGCGTAGAAAATACAGCTAAAATTGAAAATGTTTGTGATAATGACCTAGGCAAATGGACAGGACGAACTTCTTGGATGACCACAAGTCAAAAATTAGATATGCTAAAACGCTGCTGGGTACCTCCTGAAAATTACTTCTTTGGTGAAGATGCCGAAACTGCTAATTTGAAACGAAAATTTAATCATGGTTGGTTACAGATTTTTGCACCTTGGCTAGTATATTCTAAACACATAAAAGGTTCACTGTGCTTATATTGCGTACTACTTTGTACAACAACCTTGTACAACAAGTAACATAGAGAGGTCCTTCTCTACACTGCGTCGTGTGAAAACGTGACTGAGGTCCACGATGCTAGAGAACCGTTTAAAAGGTATATGCATGCTTAGTGTACACAGAAAAATGGTACAAGAAAATGGCGATAAAATTGCACGTGAAGTTTTGAAACGGTTTTGTGAAGAACCTCGAAGATTGCTATTAGTGTCATAAAATATATTTTTTTCCATTAATAAATTATTTTTTTTTGTATGCATATTATTCGTTTTTCCTTGAAGGTGTAAAACGAAAAATTCACTAAAGAGGAGATCTGTTTATATATATATATATATATATATATATATATATATATATATATATATATATATATATATATATATATATATATATATATATATATATATAATAGATAATAGTTAGCTTTATATGTCAGTTTGGCACTTTTCGACTTCAGTCAAATTTATAAAAAGGTTTTTTATGTTTGTTATTGAATAATTAGTTTAGTAGAACTCACGTTATATGTAAGTATTTTAAACTTTTATATTTTTCCCATGTAAATTGTAAACTTTTTTCTTTTCATGTTGTAGCCTTGAGAATGGAATAAATTTTTCTGAAAGCTCGGCCTATAATAAAGAGTTTAATAAATAGTTTTAATTTGCAACTGACGGCTTTCCCACAATTTTTTGAATATATATATATATATATATATATATATATATATATATATATATATATATATATATATATATATATATATATATATATATATATGTATATATATCGTATCGATAACTCAAAAAATAATGGGCTGATTTTGATGAAATTTGGTACATACCTTCATTTTGTAAGTGGCTTCGATAAGTTCGTTATCCAGAAAAATCGGACCAGTTTTTCCGGGACAATTTTGGGTTTTCTTTCGGAAAATGTTTGTATCTCCGAAAATAGCAGAGCTATGACAACCAAATTTGGCACATACGTTTCTACTATCAAACTTACCCTACTTGCCAGAATTTAGATTTATAAGTTAAAAGGAAAAAAGTTATACGCATTTTATGAAAAAAAATTGGGTGCCACTGGTGATCAGAGGAACGCACAGGAACAACATATTTTGTGTGACTAACAAAACCAATTGAATATTACATACAACCGTCACGTTTTCTTGACGCAAAAAGGTCAAGAAGTAGCAGAAAAAATATTTTGAAAATTTTATCATTTTTCTTCTTAAAACGTCAAAATCGCGATTTGAAACGTTGAAATTTGCAATTTTCAGACAACGAATTTAAAACAAATACGGATTATGTGGGAGATATGTCATACTAAGTGTGTTTCCCCAAGCTTTAAGCTTCAGCTTCAACCATCATTGTCCTTCATTTTACTAAAATATTTTCGGAAAATCCATTTCAAATAGACCCTCTTTCTGATGCTTCGACAGTAGTTTCAGCTATAGAGTTTAATAGTTTAATAGTCTATTTTTCAGCAAATTTTCGTAGAAAAAATTCGTTATGGAGAGGACCGCGCCTTATGAATTTTAAAAAGATTTCTTCAAATAGGTGCGAAGTAGAACCCCTAAAACCCATATACGGGGTCAGTTTTAGTTTTTGTCTGTTTACACATATACAGGCTAAAGCATTTGCAAGGTAAAGCTCAATATATCCGTTACTATACAAGGTATAAGAAAAAAGAGTATACGTTAATTATAGGGTATCTCGAGCTGCATCTTATAAACCTATTTTGACAATCACAGAGTGGCCCATTGGTAATACACAGTTTCTTTTTTAAATAGAACACCCCTTATTTTATTGCATTTTTGTGTTTTCCATCGACTTATAATGCACGTTTGTAAAAATTGATATCGTTCATCGTTTTTGAGTTATTTCAATTGTTTTCTTACGTTTTCGGCACATATTTCAAACACATATCACAAATTGTGATACGGCGTTTTTTATCGATAGAAAGCGGAGCCCCATGGAAATGACGCATTCAGAGAGCTTTTTGCTTGTATTACTCGTCGAAAAAATCGAGCTGCCGTATACAGGCACTCTCAAATAGTGGTTGAATTGTAAAAGTTTTCGCAGAAATGTTTTTAGTGTTTTTGCGGAAATTATTTTTCTAAGATTTTTGTGATATGTTGGTAATTAATAATAAATATTTAGTAAGTTATTGTAAAAAAAAGTTGTCGAATTTTTGTGAAAAATATAATTTAGTGTAACATTACTGAATGCGATTTCTGTATTAAAAAGAATGGTGATTTTGTAAAAGACACTTTAAAAAGTTTTCATAAAAAAAGTTTTTCGTTTTAGTCCTAAAGCTGTTTGTGAATAATTATATCTTGGCAGGTGTGTAAATAGCTTAAAGAGGTTCGTGTGCCAGGAAAATCGGACCAGTTATTTCTGGAACTTTTTAAGTTTACTTTCGGAAAATATTTGTACTTTTGGGAACAACAAAGCTATTTTCATTAAATATGGTACATTGTTAGCACTTTATAGGTTATACTGCCAAACAAGTGTCCCTCTTTTAAAAACAAGACATATTTGCCATTAAAAACATTTCTACGAAAATTCACTACCATAACGCACTTGCTGCGTGCAGACTTTCATAATTCAAATACAAGAAAATAACTACTCCATAGTTTAAGTAAGTCAACACATTGCTTATTTTGCATAGTTACGATACAATACATTACCTTGTTTCTGTGTATAAATATACATATTTTCTTAAAAAAAAAATCCAATATCTCAGTAAATACTGGTTTTATGTATATGGAATACTTCATAAAACTGAAAGAACATTTGTTGATGTACCAAAATTGATTATAATATACAGGTGTTCCATCTGAGTTTCTCGAGAAAACTTGACTCCAGTGTTTTTACTCACCCTGTATACTGTTTTCAAAGAATTCTTTCTGTATTGATTGAAGTTGAAAGAAGAACACTTTTTCAGATTTTTGGCATGATAGTGTTGCATGCAGACATATTAATGAAGATACAGACCGTCAAATGTGCCTCTGATCACACCGATAACTCAAAAAATAATGGGTCGATTTTCATGAAATTTGGTAGGTACCTTCTGTAAGTGGCTTAAATAAGTTCGTTAGCTAGGAAAATTGGACTAGTTTTTTCGGGAAAATTTTGGTTTTTCCTTCGAAAAATGTTTGTATCTCCGAAAAGAACAAAGCTATGAGAACCAAATTTGGCACATACGTTTCTACTAACAAACTTACCCTACATGCCCAAACCATCATTGTCTTTCATTTTGCTAAAATATTGTCGGCAAATCCATTTCAAATGGACCCTCTTTCTGATGCTTTGGCAGTAGATTCAGCTGTAGAGTTTATGGTTTAGTAGTCTATATTTTAGCAAATTTTCTTAACTTATGAATTTGAAACGATTTCTTCAAACGAGCGTGAACTAGAACCCCTAAAACCAATATACGGGGTAAGTTTCCGTTTTTGTCTGTTTACACATATACAGGGTGGCTCATTTCTACGGTAAAACTCAATATTTTTATTTATATACAAGATACGAGCCCAAATTGCATACGTTGTTTTGAGTTGCATCTTATAAAATTATTTTGATAATCACAGGATGGCCCATAGGTCGTTGGTGATACACACTTTCGTTTTTAATAGAACACCCTTATGTTAATGCATGTTTGCATTTTCCATTGAATTATAATGCATATTTGTAAGGAAAAAAATTATATCGTTAATCGTTTTTGAGTTATTTCAATTGTTTTGAAACTTTTCAGGTTTTTGGCACAAACACATATCACAAATTGTAAAAAGGCGTTTGTACCAATAGAAAGCTGAGCCCTATGAAAATGACGCATTCAGAGAGCTTTTTGTTTGTATTACTCGTCGAAAAAATCGAGCTGCCGTATACAGGCACTCTCAAGTAGTGGCTGAGTTTGAAAAGTTTTCGTGGATATAATTTTAGTACGTATTGTAGAAATAAATTTTTGTGTATGTGGGTAATTAATAATAAATGTTTAGCAAGTTATTTTAAATAAAAGTTGTCGAATTTTTGTGAAAATTATAATATAGTGTAAGGCAATTTCGGCCCAAAAGTGGTGAATATTTGTAAAATAAATTTTTGCAAAATTTCATCAAATTTTTTTCTCTACTTGGGTCATAAAGCTGTTTATCAATAATTATATCTTGGCAGGTGTGTAAATAGCTTGGAGAGATTCGTTGACCAGGAGAATCGGATCAGTTTTTTCTGGAACTGTGGAAGATTATTTTCGGAAAATGTTTGTACTTTTTGAAACAACAAAGCTTTTCAATGGAATGTGGTACATTGTTACTACTATAAGTATAGGCTATATTGCCAATCAAATGTCCTTTTAAAAGCAATGCATATTTGACAATAAATACATTTTTACGAAAACTCGCTACCATAACGCACTTTTTGCGTCCAGGCTTTTTTGTTTTCTACTCACCTACCAAATTTGAACAAATTTGGACCACCTTGAAATTTTGTATGTTTTCTTAACCTAACAATTTTGTGGTTTATTCTAATTCACGAAAATTTGAAAACACCCGTTAAGATGTAGTACACACATCTGCTAAAGTTGTTTTTTCTGTTCAAAAATATTTCTACCTAAAGTTTTTCCAAAAAAAAATATTCATGGCAGTTTCAAAACGTATTTCAGTGGAGAAATGCCATAAACCAACATTCAAAAATCCAAAATGTTGGTTGATGGAAATGCTGAATATATACGAATTTAAATGGAGAGTTGCTTCGATGCAGGTTAGTTCGGATTTAGACCTGGCCAAGGTACTAGATAAGCAGCAACATAAAACAATGGGAGAAAAGACGCCAACGAAAAATAGAGGTAAGTGTATTGCTTATGCAGATCTAGAAAAATCATTTGGTAATGTGGTTTTAAATCTATTGTTTCATATTATAATGAAAAGACTGGATTAGATTATTTGTATAGAATATTCTCAACCTATACAAAATCAAACTACGTTAATAGATATTAACGGACATGAAATTGAGGCTAAAATCAGGAAAGGTTACGGCAACATGTCCGTTTTCGTCAGATTTGTTCTATGTGTTTATATAATATAAGTACAATGAATAGCCTAAAAAAGACAACAGAAATAAAAATAAATGGACAACGGTTCCATCGTATAAGGCACGCAGATGATATAGGAGAAACAGAAAAATAATTAGAAAAGATGCTGGTTGTGCTGGAGAGTAAAATAATTGAACTGAAAATCAATATGACAAAAACAAATGTAATGACGATTAGCAAGGATAGGACTGTGAAACTAGATACAAAGCTAATCGATCAACAACTTGAACAAGTAGAAACGTTAACGTACTTGGTAGTATTACAACGGATGATGGTAAATGTAGCAAATAACTGAGAAGGTGGATCGCGATGGTATACCAGGCATTCAGTAGCTTAGACCTGAGGCAAATAGTCATCAGGTTTAGTTTATAGAGTGATATAAAGTGATAAAAGAGGATATTATAATATGGGACAGAAAGCTATACTTTGAGTAAGCGAGACATGAACACAATAGATGCTTTCAAAATGTGGACGTGCAGAAAAATCACAAAGACAAATATCACTGATAGAAACACGAACAAAAACGTGCTAAAAACGGTAGAAGAATATAGATTTTTGCTGAAATAAATTCAGAGGAGGAAGTGAAATCTAGTGTGATATGTATCAGACTAAATTTCTGTCAGAAAGTTTCTGACAACATAATTTCAAGGAGCCATACTTTGTAAAAGGGAAAGAGGTAAACCAGAAAGGAAACTTCTTGAAACCAGGTCGAGTTGATGAAATGTGGAAGCTACAATGAAATGAAAGAGCTTCTAGAGACTGAAAGTCATGGTTGCGATGACAAGGCGACATCGCGGTAAGACTATGATGATCATTTCTAATGAAATTCAAAACAGAAATCTTTACAACATTCTATGCGCCTGATTTACAAATCTGTTTATTATTAATATATGTTTCTTGAGTTACACACAAAATCAAGCAGCCGGATACTCCGAGTTAAAAGAGTGTGTGGTTGTTGAAGCCTTATACAAGTGTCAGATCAAGCAAGCAGAGCTCCAGAGCTTGGTTTTGCCAGTCATGGGGAACTTGAGTTCTCTCCCTTTGCGGAACAGAGTAAGGAACAAAAAGACAGAGATGGCCCATGTATACGCCCGGTCCTGAGTAACAAGCGGTCCTGATTACGCTCCTACATAATCCTGCACAGCACGCTACTGGCCCTGCTAATTGTAATACTACGGCATCCTGCACTTATCTGCCCGGTGTCTACATGATCCACAGGCCGAAAGCTCTCCGCAAAGAATATTGTTATGATCTATGTTGGTGTGTGTGGCTGTACAGGAGAATGCGCCCAGTCATCCTGAGCGTTTTCGTATGGAGGCTGAATGTAAGATAAAGCACGATTCTTAGACGAGTCAGCAAAAATTTTTATTTTTGTGAACCACTTCGTTTAAAAATTCGCTGTTTGTGTTATAGATCGTATAATTGATAAATTGGTTTCACGAATTTCCATATAAAATAAAAAAATGTGTAAAATATATTTCTACCATTAATATGAATTTTATATCTTATTCTGTTGTCTGAAAGTGCCCTACAATAAAATACCGGGAAAAATTAAACATTATAAAAAGTGGTCGCAAATATTTTTGTCAAAACTGATCCATTGGTGATATATTTACATACATCACTCAACTTTGGAGTCCTGCTCTTGAAAAAAATAAAAGAGTCATTCAATTTAATTAGTCACTTATAAAGCATTCCAACAGGTCTGGCATGCGGCACTCCTAAATAAAGTTGCATCGTATGTGTTGCCTTCCAAACTCTGTTTATGGATATCTAGTTTTCTGGAGGAGCACTCAGTGCATATGAATGTGGATGGTGTTTCATCGGATGGACCAAAATTAATGGGGTGCTCTGCAGAGTTCGGTTTTGTCTTCCACTCTTTTTCTTTTGCATTTGAATGACATTGTGTAAACCCCTACCAATCTGATTCAAAGCTTCGCTAATGATAGCACCCTTCAAAATACCTTTTCATTGCCTTGTGCAATATCTGTATCTAGCTCATCATTAATTATATTTTGAATAACCAACTTCCAAAATTGTGACACGTGTAAGATTGTTAGCTGGGGAACTACAAATTTAGTTGAGTGTATTGCTTCAAAAACATAAAACTGCATCTTATGCCTATAGAAAAAGGTGATCTACAAGGTACAGAGGTTTAGGAGAAACATCTACCCAAAAATTCACCCCTCTATATTGGGTAACAGTTTTAGAGGATATTTCTTGCCATTTTTTTTTTCTCTCTCAGGGCTCGTCCGCGGCTTTACCGCCCCGATAGCGTTGTTTGTTACCATTTACATTTTACATGTTTCCAGTATTAGAAATGTAACAGCCAAGAAGTTTGGCTTTCTATTTCGGAACGATACTATTTTTACCACAACAGATTACGCTATATAAGGCAGATACATCCACAGTTGGAGCGTTGTTTAATGTCTGAGATGCTATCCTAAAGGCTATTTATTCCCTCTTAGATTCCACTCAAAAACGAGCTGTTAGCCGTATATTACAACCAACCCCACTTTTATAGATCAGAGGAGAAGGGCTGGAGATCTCTGCCTCTTCTAATGATACTATCATCTACATTGCCTTCGGAAACTGTTTCGTTGGTACCTCGCCATTTAAGACCTCTTATCACCAACTTAGTTTAACCAAAAAGTTTCTCTAGTGTCCAACTACCCACTTGTCAAACATCTCCTTAAGAATTCTCCGCAAAATATCTTATCTTTGGAATACCCTCTAGACAGACATATTTTCGAAAAGGTATTATTTCCAGCTATTGATAAAGCAAGCAAAGACTTATCTGGTGTCACAACAATCAAGTTGGCGATATTTAGAGACACATATGCTTATTTACAAGTCCCATTAAATATTATCAATTTTTGAAAAAAAGTGACGAATTTTTGTTGGATGCAAACCCAGGACCTTCTGCAAAGTAAGTCAACGTTCTATACCGAGACCACTTTTAATCGTTTTACATGAAAGGTATTTATTTTGACAGTTCTTCTATATTTCCTTCCCAATTCCTTAAGCTTCTAGCCATGAGATTCCCCTTTCTTTAGGACCACAGAGACGCTTTTTGTTTATAACCTCCGACACAATATAGCCAAAGCAACCTCAACATGATATAGATTTGCTTGCATGAACTTGATACTTTAGTTTATTGAAGAAAATATTTACTTCCTCCCTCGGCAAACACAATATCCGCAATTAGCCTTTGTGCCTTGCCCCACTCGACCTTGTTACTGAGTTTTGCATTCCGTTTCCGAGCCCCTATTTTATGTTTCTGTGATCCAGTATTAATGATATGTTTTGAGTTGTGGTGTCCCCTGTTGCCCCGTCCTGCTTGCAAGACCCACAGCCATGTAGTTGGCCAGCTTGAGATGTCGACGTCTATACCAGGCCAGCCGTACACTTTTCAGGGCATTTGATCTCTTCATGGGTTTAGCATTTTGCCCACCTTTGTCCTACGAGTAACATAAAAAGTAGTTCACTGGAACAGAGCGCTTAATATTCAAGTAAGGCACTAATACATGGGAGTGTGCTTGATTCCTCAAGGGATACGTTCGCATCCCCTTATACTTCTGCAATCATTTAGCCCTCGGCACCTTGTCGTACACCATGGCTTGGATTGTTTTGGATAGCGAAAGGAACTCTTTATTCGCGATACCTCTCGCTTTTTATATATATTGTGAAATAGCTCAGTATTTCTCACTGGGTCTTTTCAGCATGTTTTCAGCAACCTTCTATAGATCAATATCTTTAAATGCAGCCTTGTACTCTTTTGATGGATTTTTTATATATACAAATATCTCCTGCGTTTCTATGCTGTCGCATATAACCCTGGACTTTGTATTCTATACGTTGGCAATTTAACAATTTGTCTACACAATAATAATACCGTGTCGTTTGCATATATTGTTTTGTTAGCTACCCTGCCAGTAACCTTGATGTCTATCTTGGCGTCTAAAGGCTGGTTCATACTATTAGGCATCAAATTGCTCGTGTACTGCAGGTTCAGTTTCAGACATATACACTGTTTTTCGCATTATCGGGTAAAGTTGGCATATGGACCTGAGTGTTATAATATTTGACTGCGGTATAAAAGTTAATCTACGCGCGTGTCTATTTTTTCAGTTATCGTAAGACGCACGATATTCTTTTTGATAATTACAGTCTAAAACGTAACGTGTTTGAAGCAGTACATACCCCATAATATCAATACTCTCACGTAAATACCTTAGAACAATATTTTTCGAAGCCGATGCGTTTTGTGCCATATACATATTGTGGTGCCTGATAATATGATGCTACCTTTATAGTGCCTTTTTATAAAGAGTAGAGAAGTCGTTGAATAATATTGGTGCAAAATAATTATTGTGTGACTGACTACCTCTTTCGCAGCGGTAATAACGTGTGTTTCTAAACCTAAGGCTCCTGGATTGGACTCCTAGTGGGGCATAATTTCATATTTTTAGTAAATACTGTAGAATTAACATCAACCGAGGTTGTGGCGTTATGTTTGAGCAAGTCGTGGGTCTGCACATTGTGCCCTACGGAGGGGCATAAGGCCATCGCTCTAGTGTATGTTGGGCTTGTTACAGATCCCTTACCTATTTACGGAAATGTAGGGGTTTGGCGAAGTTTTCAGAATAGTGAGTTGAAACTGCTCCCTGGAGTCGGAGTTGCGGAAATAGGTATATTTGTTTTATGTTTCATGTTTTTATTAGTGGTTGTGTCTTATCTAAGTGAAGACCTTGTTATAATTAACATAGAAAGCATGTACATACTGATTTAGGCCCATAGCGTTTTCTACATACAAATCGTGTTTCAGTAAAACTATTGTGTCTTATTAAAGAAAACTTAGGATAACGCTTTTGACAGATATCTTTAGCGTAAAGCTCACCAAATTTAGTTTTCAGAAACCATAACCCTTTTTTATGTAACTTGTGTAAGGGATGCCAGCAAAATCAAATAGGTATGGGCCATTGCTCTGGCATAATCGCAGCGTTCCATTTTGCATTGTATAACTGGCCTCGAACTTCTTAAATCAATTGTACTATTTCTGTAGATATCTGATTTTTGCGGCTCAAATTACACTTGTGACCCCTCTTTTAGTGATATTTAATCCTGTATTGTCTTTGAGATTGTTTAAATAGATTGTTTTTCCTTATTCTTTAAGCAGTTCTTTATCATTTAGAGTTTTCTTTTAGATCGCAGATGTAATTTTCTTCTATATTCTCTAAAATATATGATGATGGCTGGCTCTTCTTTCAATTATCTTTTTAATTTTTTTTAATGCAGATTGAAGGAATAGTGTTGTTTCTTGTGCAAATTAGGTACATTTGTCTTTTTAAGTCACCGTTCCTTGCCGTCTTTAATTTTTTTCGGTTGTTTTATTAGTTTTTTTTAGTTATTTATTTTCGGTGATTTCTGTTTCTATATCTACAATTGGCAGGGTTCACCATGCGCCAATAGTTGAATACATGTGTCGACGTATGCGTTTACCAGCCCCGCTGAGTTTCTAAAGGAACTCAACCGTTATCAAAGTGGAACGACAGACAAATAATGTCACAAAATAGTGCTTGAAGTCAACAGTGCGTTCATTAGTTTCCAATCTCTGAAATGTATGGGTATTTATCAGATAAGGGCTTAAACTCAGCTGCTGGCGCCTGGTGAACTCGACCATGTGTTGATAAGTAGATTTGTCAACTTTGTGTGTTTTGTTCCTTACTCTCAAAGTATTTTTCTCATGGAGCTGATGTCAGTCCATTCCATTTCTTATTAACACTATTATTATTGCAGGCACTAGCCAAGGCTTTTTGTACAACACGCTAAAAATATAAGGCTAATGATAGTATTGCTACTAATATTACCATTAATTGTAGTTATTTTCCATTTTCGATTGTTTCTATTGTATTATATATTAATTAGATATATTACTGTTGTAAAATTCACAGTGTAGTATATATCTAAAAATTTAATTGTCAATTCATTTAAGATCATATCTTTTAACACTTAAATGTTTCTTTTTTACCTACCTGTAGTGATGTCGATCAAATTTACTATGAATGCAAATTATATAAAATTTACGTCAAAGATAAACGTTAAAAATGTTTTGTTAGAGGTCGACTGTCAATAAAGTAATATAGTCATATCCAAGAAGGTGTCGGAGGTTACCAACACTCCGGTATGAGGAGTTAGTACATATTCGTGACTGACTTTTCTGTGTTTGTTGGCAAGTCATGGTGATGTTGTTACTAACCACACTGACATATCCTTGCTACCAAATCAAAACCCTCGCCAGGCCCCCTGGCACATAATAAATATTACGTCAATCATTTGGATGTTCATTTATTTTTACATTTTATGAATACCTTTTCTGTGAAGGAATCTAAAATATCACGAAATGGTTTTCCTTTTTTATACAGGCGATTTGTTTAGTTAATGAATTGATTTTAGATTTGAATGAAACTTACCTAAGTAATCCACATTTTAAAATAAATTGTTTTAATTAAGGGAAAACAAAACATATAAGGCCCATAAATTATAAAATAAACGAAAAAGTGAAGTGCAACGGTGGAAAAGAATGTATGAATAATGAGTTTATCGCCTTTAAATAAATTCCTCGAAGTTTTCTCTATTATTGTTAGTGGCTGCGGCTACTCTGGCAATTCGCTCATTTCTAATATTTTAATTTACATCTGTGTTACATACAGTTTTTACTCTTATAACTTAAATATACAAGAGGTACTCAATTTATATATACACACATATATATATATATATATATATATATATATATATATATATATATATATATATATATATATATATATATATATATATATATATATATATATTTCTTCTCCGAAATTATTTAAGAATATACAGGAATACATCTCTTTATGCCTTGGGGCCTATCAAGGCAACTTAAAAACACACAAGAGGGCCGTACTATTACACAATAAAAAAGTTTAGGTACAGCTTATGACTAATACAGCATTAAATTGAGAACTATAAGGCCTTATGGTTCTAAAATAATTCTAAAATATATGATGTTCTTATATTATAACCGAATGTTCAAAGACTCAACATGTTCAACAATTGTTTGATATACCTTAGGCTTTTAGTGAATTTCGTATAAAAATTTTCTAATGAGCGGGAACTAGGACCCCTAGAACCAACCCCCCCCCCCACACACACACACACACACACACACATATATATATATATATATATATATATATATATATATATATATATATATATATATATATATATATATATATATATATATATATATATATATATATATATATATATATGTATCACACCTATAACTCAAAAAATAATGGGGCCATTTTGATAAAATTTGGCATGTACCTTTCTTTTATAAGTGGCTTGGATAAGCTTGTTATCGAGGAAAATCGGACCAGGTTTTCCGGGAAAATGGTGGGTTTTCTTTCGGAAAAAAATTTATCTCCGAAAATAACAGAGCTTTGCGAACCAAATTTGATACGCCCGTTTATTATATAAAAGGTAAACTAATTAGATTTCTATGTTACAAGAAAAAATGTTATAAAAGAATATTTGGCACAGATCGTTTCTATGAAAATTCACTACCATAACGCACTTGCTGCGACCAGACTTTTTTTATTCTAGTCATTGTTTCAAATTAAACGGCAGCATTATTTTTGATCTACAAATGTTTTCTGTAAAAAGATTAATCTTGTCTTTATTTGTGTCACAGTTTAAAAGAATATGTTGAATGTCTCCCAAATCACCACAATCACACAGAGTACTGCTGCGGAGGTTCTGTAGGAAAATATGCTCTAGTACCAAGCAGTGGTAGAAAAAATTATCTTGAGAAAAGTTTTATGGTCTTATAAAGGTTTTTCCTATGATCACCTTTATGTTGTAACAACCATTTTTGTGTATACGATCTATATACGAGAACTTAAAAAATACTAAACTGATTTGATCTAAACTTGTCATATATCTCCATTTTGTTAAGACCGCTGAAGAGTTCGTTAGTCAGCCCGATCGGACCAGTTTTTCTAGAGAAAAATTTGATTTCTCTGAAAAAAAAAGGTATATAAAAAATAACAAGGTTATTTTGATGAAAATTGGTAGGTGTATTTCCACTTACCACATACCAAAATTCAACTTTCTAGGTTAATAGCAAATTAGGTTATTCAAATTTGAAGCATTTAATAAAAATTCGCTACCATAATGCACTTGCTACGTCCCGAATTTTTTACTACTCTCTGGGCATCCTACGCCCACTTGTCCACCCACTCATTACCCACTGTCACACAGTGAGGTTCTCTCCATCATGTTCCAAGCAAAGTTATGTTTTTCTATATTGCAGATTACATTTTTAAAACTCTCTTTTCAGACAATAAAGTGATAAACGGACAAACCAACGCAATCAGTAGAAAAACTTCAGATGCAAATGCGTTATGGTAGCGCATTTTTTATTCACTTTTGTTATATAAAAACTGACAAATTGTTTTGACAAATGTCACATGAAAAAACTTCAAACTGACAAACTTAATAACATATGCATCTCCGACAACCGCAGAACATAGTCTCTTCCAAATTGACAACTCCTGTGTAAAAATATATGCTATTTAAACGATTTTATGGAAATTTTAATTACATAATATCCATTTCTGTTTATTTACATTTAAAATAATATTAATTAAAAAAACTTCAATTTTGCCATTTATTTAGAAATTTTTACATAATTTATATAATGTATTATACTTAATACAACTTCTATGTATCACATACTTACACACTTCTAGAAACGTTTAAAAAAAAGTCTAACTGCAATCAAAAATTAATATAACCAGATGGATTCCATTCGAATGGCGCCCATTTATATCAACTAACCAAATAGCACAAGTTTTAGGTTAGAAGGGATTCGAAACATTAATAAATGAAACTCCATTACTAACAATTTTATGTTCAGTAACACAAGTAACAGAAATAAACTAACAATATCTGTATTATCTAAACTGGTATAAATGTGAATTTATACAGTTTTAAATGTGATGAGAGAAACTGATGTAATTTGGTGTGTATTTTCAAGTAGAAAAGACGTTTCTAATAATTATAAATCTAAAATGTCTAACCAATTTGTTGTTTAAATATGAAATTATAACTACCAACACCATCGTATTTAATCTGCCAACATCGAGATGTTTAGACAACTAATAAATTTTATAATTTGCCGTTTGTGGCTGTGACATATAAATCATAATATTGAGAAAAAGTTATCTACATAAAAGTACCTTTTTGAAGAAAAAGTTCTTCAATTAGCGGGAAATCCGCCATTCGTGTTGACGGGCACTGATAACAACTTGTCCTACTTGTCGACGTTGCTTACTTTCAGTTAAGCAACATCGGGAAAATATTAATTACCTGTTTGTTACATCGGAAGCTAGATAAAAGCACTATATTAAAGTTTTTATAAAATAAACTGCATTAAATGTTATTAAAAAAGTTCTGGACGCAGCAAGTGCGTTATGGTAGTGAATTTTCATTATATGTTTCAAATTTGAATAACTCAATTTTCTATAAACTTAGAAAGTTGAATTTGTTATATGGTAAGGTCTTTCCCAACGCAACATATCCACCAAATTACATTAAAATCGCTTTGTAATTTTCGGAGAATAAACTCATCTAAGCTATTAATAAAAGAAAGTTACTTGTGAATTTTCATTAAATGCTTCAAATTTGAATAACTCAATTTTCTATAAACTTAGAAAGTTGAATTTGTTATATGGTAAGGTCTTTCCCAACGCAACATATCCACCAAATGACATTAAAATCGCTTTGTAATTTTCGGAGAATAAACTCATCTAAGCTATTAATAAAAGAAAGTTACTTGCCGAGTTTCATCCAGATCGGTTAATTATTTTTTGAGTAAACGTATGGATACATATATATATATATATATATATATATATATATATATATATATATATATATATATATATATATATATATATATATATTGAAACTGACCCCGGATATGCGTTCTAGGGGTCCTAGTTCGCGCTTATATGAAAAAACTTTGCAAAGTCTCACCATCGATACCTCTATTACTGAATTTTTTTTAAATAAAAATTCACTAAAAACGGACAGCTTTATAGCAGGGGAGTAAAAATATATATATAAATTAAATGTAGAAAATTTACCCTAGGTTGATGAAATAAATATATAAATATAATGCTTGTCAGTAAATGTGGAATGCTTATGATGATACTTTATTTAAAATTATTAAGATTCGTATAACATGTAAATAACTTTTAAAAGTGCCAAAATTCTTATTCCTTTGCAGAACAGTTTTACTACAAAATCTTCCCGCTTTTTATAATACATTTGCTGAATACGTAAGGTTCCAAACCAAAATCTTGTTTTTATTAAAGTTTGCTACTAAAGCGAACTTAACTTTTTGATTGCTATGGAGATAAAAAGTGTCTAATAATTTCTTAATATTGTGTCATTTACCTGTTCAGGTTAGTGCATTCTCAAGGGAGTGACAATATATATTTTTTATAAAATATGTCTGCCAGTTTGCCAAACTGAATTCACACTATTCCCAGCAGATAATAAACACGTATTGTTAAACCCATTTATTGTTTTGTATGGCATATCTATTGAGAGAGTTGTGCGCTCTTTGACAGAATGGGAATAAAGCAATTTTTACGAGTCACTCCTGAAGCTATTTTTCAATCCACAATAGGATATCTGATAATAAATTTGATAAACATAGATGTTTTTCGTTTATCAGGTCCTAGGTATAAATAAGTATAATGTAATTATAAAAAACGTATAATATTTGCTTCTACTACCTGTACAATTTTATTTTATAAAATAAGCTGTATTTCCAATTTTAAATGATTCAAAGGTAATAGTTATTACAGTTAACAAATAAATAAAAATTCAAAAAGACATGGAACTATTATGACAAGGCCAGCATATCAGTTATTAAGCAGTATAACACAAAAAGTGATGTACCTAACTTGTAGACACACTTGACCTCCCTGTTTTAAACTTATATTTTACCCTACAATAATTTATCTGTTCATGGTCAAATAAACATACATTTTGTTAAAAGGAACACATGTATGATATTCCATATAACATTAAGACATATGTTTATATATATATATATATATATATATATATATATATATATATATATATATATATATATATATATAGGGGCTGTCCATTATAAAAAGCTGCACCAGGGTTTTCCCGAGAACTGCTAAGAATTTCGAAAAGTCCTAAAACCGATCGATTTTGTTTGCGAGGGGGACACTTTTTTAAACTAAAGAATTTGTAGCACTCAACGGCTAGCAGTGGTGACTTTCGCCCCACAAATTAAGGAATTTGATAATGCATATATTTGTAACTAAGATAAAATAATATACTATATACTCTGTACAATTAGTAAAAAAGTATTTTAACATTATTAAGAGAGTAAATATGAAGATAGTAGTTTTCAAATGTTTGCTACTAAAGTGGAAAACAAAATAAGTATGTACTAAAAACATTTTCCGTCAATATTTTATATTCACTTATATGCAAGAATAACAAGCACCAGAACAAAATAAAGCCAGTTAAGAAAATGAAAATGTTGTTTTTTTTTTATAAAAATATAAATTTTTAATAGAAAACAATTATGTTTGATTATATTTTTTTACTTATCGTATACTATCATATATATGCATGCATATTAATTGAACTGGTGGATTATCAAATGAAAATTTTAATTCATAAATAAATTTTGTAGCTGCGGTTCTTAATAAATTCAACTAAACAATTATTTCAAGTTTGACTTTTTATTTTATTCAATTTCATTGTTGATTCGCAACAAAAAATAAATAAATAAAAAGTATTTAAAAAAAGATTAAATTGATATGACAGGATTTACGTTATATTAATTGTAATATATGCTATTCTGTAATATAACTATGAATTGTTAATTAATGGTATTTTAATAATTTTTATTGCTTCTAAAATTTAGAACACAAAAATGTTAAATATTGTTTCGCCAATTTTTTTCTAGCAACAGGTGGGTTGAGATATTTGTGCTATCGTATTCATTATGCTTATTTGTTTGTAAATAGTTAAGTTTGTGAAATAAGAACTAAATAAAAGTTCGGGACGCAGCAAGTGCGTTATGGTAGTGAATTTTTATTAAATGCTTCACATTTGAATAACTCAATTTTCTATAAACTTAGAAAGTTTAATTTTGGTATGTAGTAAGTTATTTCCTTAGGCAAGATATACACAAAATTTCAATAAAATAACTTTGTAATTTTCAGGGAAAAAATTTTTTTTAGAATGAAAACTCAAATGTTTCCCGCAAAACCCTATCCGATTTTCCTGGCTAACGAAGTGATCCAAACTATTAAAAGAAAGGCACTTGCCGAGTTTCATCGAAATCGGTTAATTATTTGTGAGTTATCGGATATATATATATATATATATATATATATATATATATATATATATATATATATATATATATATATATATACGTGTGTGTGTGTGTGTATTGTAGAGTGCGCGGGTTTTCAGCCAATAAAATTATTAACAATCATGCATATTTCTAGCCCGTTTGATGGCCATCTCTTGATATTAGTAAACATTTAGCTGCAATGAAATTTATTGCTGCCAGAGTTATTATGTAAGGCCCCGGTATATAGGCGAACACGGCTATAAATCTTCAGGCATATTTCTAATCCCTCAAAAGGTGCTTTTTCTTGACTTCCGCATTTCTAATTCTTATTATTGGAATAAAAACAATCTGGCATAGGTAAGGTGATTCTTTGCATTTTTAAGTCGCTTCAATTATTTTGAATTTCCAGCAGGTAACGACGGGATATTTTAACATGCAGGAATAAGAGTGGTCAGATTTCATTTTTTCAATCTTAGGGAAGGCTCCAGCTAAGTTAACTTCGATAACAAGCTGGTAAACGAAACAGAAACCAAAAAAAACAAAAAAACTCAGAGCATGAATATTAATCACGCCGCGGTGTGAAAGGTCAAGGGTTAGGTCGCAGACATCAAAGTCACTAATTGCCCTTCTCGAGAAGATTGAAGTCCCTAAGTCAAGAATTAGAGTGGTTTTTGTAATAAAAGTGTTGAGAGTAAAGTAATGTGATCCATTTAAAATCGTGGGAACAAATCTGGAGGCAATTTGGATTTTGAATGCACCCATGTTAATAAAGAAAGCCAGACATTGGAATGTACGCACTTGTTTGCTTAATATATATATATATATATATATATATATATATATATATATATATATATATATATATATATATATATATATATATATATATATATATATATATATATATATATATATGGGACGCCGGTTGTCTCGATCTTGCCGATATGCGAACTGGGCTGCTAAAAACAGCGAATCTAAAAACTTCCGGTCAAGGGAAAGCTTGTAACTTTACGCACACATTCCTTGTTATAAAGAAAAAAAGAAAAGAGAGATTGTTTGTCTGCGTGTCCTGACACACGTTATAAATTTGCACGCTAATCACCGACCCTGTTGAAACATGATACAGGCTCTTACTACCAGCTGTCGTTTGAGTCTATTTATATGGATAGGCTAGCCTGTCTAGTAGAATCATTGATTTATTTTTACGAATTTTCACGCAGCTTGCCCTCCACGGTTTGCAAATCACGGTGCAATCTAGGCAAGCGTCTGATATTTTCGGCACTTGTAAAAATTAATAAGAGATTGGAAACGTGATTGCTTATAAGGCATATGCGCGCAAATTTGCTTAGCGGATGTCGAGACAGACGGTTACATCCCTGTGTTTAAATAAAGAAATGGACCGTGGGGTCTTTTGTATTCAGATAAAGATAAGAAACAAAAAGGACACACAATATACATCAGACAGGTAGAAAGAGAATGTTAGAATAATGTAATTTGATGCTGTTTTAATAACAGGTGTAATAAAGTATATTATGCACTAGGTTGCAGGCTCTGCTATCATTATGTAATATATCTTAGCATAGAATTATTTTAATTTAAGTATGATATTTGTAAGGGTATGGCAACAATCGACGAATGGCCAGCAATCACGTATAGGTATGCTCGCAAAATAATCATAACATATAACGTAACGAGAAATTGTCAATACAATTTAAATTAAATGAAAAATACGCTATGGAAGCATCATGTACAGTGGGTCGCGCTCGACGTTCATGTGTAACAGGGGGGAGCGCTGTTTATTTCCAGACTAGAAGCAGTAAGGTCGATTATGATACAGACATTAGACATGCCGTAGACCATAACGACAACATCTGTATTATAATTCATATGTGGGTAGGGAGTAACAATTCGATATAAAAGCACGTATGATTCAAGGGAAAAATCAGACGATGTCCCAGCCTTAGGGCTGTCTCTCCTCCGAAGTTAGGCCTTCCTCGCCACAAAGAAAGCCAGTGTTTGGGCGCGGCGCTTAAAAAGCGTAGTCTCTGTTCACAGGTAATCATTTGTGGAATTTTCGCGACTTAACGCCCCCCTTGCCTCGAGGAAGGCCAGTGTTCAGGTGCGGCGCTTGAAATAGTGTAGTGACTGCTCATAGGCAATCTTTTGTGGTATTTTTGCGATTTCACGTCCCCCTCGCCTCGAGGAAAGCCAGTATCCAGGCACGGCACTTGAAATAGCGTAGTGTCTGCTTAACAGGTAATCTTATTTGGCATTTTCACGATTGAACGCCCCCTTTCGCAAGTGAGAATACTTGTATCGGGCACCAGTGTCAGAGACACTGCCCGGAAAGGAGGTTTGCCCGGGAAACTTTCACAGGTCAGAGCGTTCCGTTTTTCGGAGGACCTAACCTGCGACTTCTCCGCGTATTATGCCTTTTAAACACCCTCCTACGCGAGCGAACTTCAAGCGTATTTCCCCTACCAGAAGATCCGAAGATGTGGAAGCCCTTCCCGCAACCAGACGAGACTCAGGAAGCAAACAGTGGTCCCCGCTTGGAGCGTCCTGAAGGGACGAGAAGCGACTACACCAATGGTGAGTGTATACTTGCACTGACCTCTGCTATCCCTATCGAGATTGTCCGGCCTTAAGTAAAGTTTACGTACCTCAGCAGTATTACCCTGAAATGAAAATATTATAAAGGGGCACTTGTAGCGCTTGTTGCCATAACTCCACTCACGTAGCTCAGACAGAATCTAAACGCAAGGTCGGCGTCGATAAAGTAGGAATTTTAGTCTTGATATTTTTTTTTGTGTATGTTAGGTTCATGCAATCATGGTATGTAACTTTCAATTTGTTAACGTTAAAATGTAGGTGTATGTGTGGCCCTGTTTATTAATAGCATTAAGACATTATTAAGATGAACATGGAAATAACAATCATAATGTTGTCGGCCGATCTCTCATAATTTCATTAGCTTTAACTTTTATAGGAATATTGTTGACCTATCATGTTTTCTTGATATATGTGTGTCACTTGCTTTGTTCATTTGAGTCAGGCCCTTTGGCACCGAGGCTAGCTGAATTTGAAATAGCGGATAAGAGAAAGAGCATAACTTCTAGTAACAAAACCTGAATATACTTACTATTCGATAGTGGAAATATTTCATACTTTAAAGTAAGACAGACTGAAGTTAGGAATAGGTGTTGAAATTGAATGTTGAACTTGAAATTTGAATTTAAAGTTATCACCGATCAACTGGACGGTTGTGGCATTCATCTTGTAGCTTAGCAAAATCCGCAAATGGGCCTACATGGCAATGAATTAGCTTCCCCATATGCGTGACAAGTTTTGTACTATAACTACCTCACATTTCCGTCTTTATTGGACACCCAAGTGAAGTCTCACTCCATGAAATGCCAACTTTCCGACCAAGACCTGGCTATACAGGAAGACCATGAAGGTCCGCGATTTACATAAGTTCAGCATGATCGTAGTGAAATGGCAATCTGGGGGCCCGTTAATCAGTCAAATTCACACGCATGTGTTTCTCCGCATACAGGGAATTAGGCGGGATGCTAGGGTTATCATAATAAATGATGTCGACCTCTTTGAGGATATAAGCTGCAGGGAAAGCCTTACCATTACGTCCAATGAGGTATGTAGGTTAAACTGTCAGTATAAACAAAGCCTAGCGACGCCTACGTAAATTTTCTGTCTCTTGAAGTGCCAACTTTCCGATCCAGACCTGGCATACAGACAGAACGCGTACCAACCTATAAGGCATGATGGAAAAAGAAAATGCAACCTAGGTGCGCAAACCCCAAACGCTTATGACTATTGTTAGTGCCAGTGTCGTAAAGGGAAGAGTGAGATGTATTGGTTAGATTGGCGTCAGATTCCACTGTGAAACTGAAATCGAAACGCAACTCAAAATATCAATCTATAACTCGCACGCCACTGGAGTATAAACACGGCAGCATTGTGGTTCTTGGTGCGCATCTCCGGTCATTCACCTCCGATTGTAGCAATCGTGTCGATCACATGCCACGTCTGTTAGGGACGGGCTTTAGGTTAAAATCAGCTGGTAGGATATGGCGCCAAGGTGTCTGAGCTCACGATTCTAACTGTGTGTATTGGTTAGGGATTACATTACATTTAATAAACGAGGTTAAATGAACAATAGCTTTTTATTTCTCCCACAAAACTTCGATTCATGGTTATAAGAACCTTTTACACGACGTAGGGCCCTACACGATCACACGGCGAAGGTGACCCAGAAAACTCTGATGTGCAGGTGAAAAGAACTTTCTAAGGTAGGTGGTTCTTAGTGCTCTCAGTCGTTGTGTATGTGTAAGGTGTAAGCTGCGTCAATACTCAGCGCTGGGAGGAACTGAACAATATACTCACTCAATATTTACGATTTTTGTTGTTCATTATATTTTGTCATGTATGTATACAAGCCAGGGTGAACATTCCTTGTTAGAAATATACACGGGGCGGCGCTGGAATATTACTATATATATATATATATATATATATATATATATATATATATATATATATATATATATATATATATATATATATAAAACTGACCCCCAGATATGGGTTCTAAGGGTCTTAGTTCACTCTCATTGAAAATTTTTTTGCAAAGTCTCACCATAGATACCTCTCTATTAGTGATTTTTTAAAATAAAAATTCACTAAAATAACGCGACTTGGCGAGACTATACGAGACGAGATGAACACGATACGAGACATAAGTATATTATAATACCGATACCGAGACCAAGACAATACTGGAATTCTCCCATTTGAACGAGACAGACGAAATTTTCAAAATCTAGGCCCGTAGCATCTCGTGCAAAGCCTTACCACGTGTGAATTTAAAATAAAAGAAAACGGTTGATCATCATTTCTACTTCTGTTTACCAACTCGTACACTCACAACGAAAACACAAGACTAAAAAAAGTTTTTTTGTCCAGTAACTAGCGACCACCAAATATTTTAATAATTTAATCGATGGGTCAAACACAAAATAAATACTACTAGGCATTTTAACTTTAAACGCAAATATTCAACAACCTAATTGGTAGATTTTGAATTTCAACTTAGAATAGAGAATCAAAAGAGCCCTCCAAAAATTTGCCACTAGACCTGTCTTCCCTTTCAAACTAAGTGGGCGAAGGTCACTCCCGCTAGGAGTTGAACGCTGCAAATTCTGTTAAGAATCGAGATCCAGAAATATATATATATATATATATATATATATATATATATATATATATATATATATATATATATATATATATATACGGGGTGATTCACAACGCAATGGACACAGAATGTGTGCATGTAGAAGATCTCAAAACATGCCGATTTTTTATTTAAAAAATTATCTGACGCCCATGATTGGTGAGATATTGACCTCGGAAGATTCTTTAATAATTACCAGAAACAGCTTTATTGCAGCAGTGCCCTAACATAGAACAACCAAATTTGGCAGATGGTTTTCTTTTATCAAGATGCTTATTTGACAAAAAATTAAAGTAGATATAAGCTCAAAAAGGGGTAAATTAGGGGTGGCTCACCCTTTTAATGATTTGATTTTTTGAAACCTTAACCTAATTAAAAGTTAAAGTTCATCAATTTTATGGAAAATAATAATCTTTTTATCCTCTTGTCAAACTACCCGTTTTTGAGTAAATCGAGAGTTGAGATCAAAACACAATTGTCCCTTGAAGATTTTTTAAACATTAAAGTATCATAGGGGATGCCTTAGGGAGCTCAGCAGTCATCTGCTGCTAGGTTACAGTTATTGTCAAATCTGATATTACTTCAATTTATTAAGTTTCACAATAAATATTTTCTTGTGTTTCTTGTTTTATTTTGTGATAATAATTTGTTGCTCATAATGGCTGGAAAATTCTCGGTTAATGCAAGTTGACATGCTTATGGTATTAGAGTTTTGCGATGGTAATTGCCGCAGAAGTGTAGAGGTATATCGAAGAAGATTTCCTAATCGTAATATACCACATCGCCAAACGTTTGCCAATGTTGAACGTAGAGTTCGGGAAACGGGTTCCTTTTTCATAAAAAAATGCTGGAGGACGCGTTCATGCAATGAACGCAAGAACTGAGAAGCGTCTTCGAGACAATGTTGAAAATGAGCCTCAAATCAGTACCAGACGACTATCCAGGCAGTTTCATGTAACACAGCCAACGGTCCATAGAATTATTCGACGCAATATGTTGCATCCCTACCACCTTCAAAAGTGCAAGAGCTGCTACCGCAGGATTTAGAGGCAAGACTGTTTTTTTTTTGAAATTTCATCAGAACATTGATTTTCCCAAGAGCATTCTTTTTATGGATCAATCTTGCTTTACAAGGAGAGGGATTATATATGCGCACAACAGCCACGAATATTAAGATGTAAATCCATATGCTACAAAAACCTACCATTCCCAAAGACAATTTAAAATAAATGTGTGTGCAGGTATTGTTGGAGGATATTTGGTTAGGCCGGTTATTGTACGAAACCGCTTACATATTTGCTTTTCTTGCAAAATGTTCTTCCTGAGCTACTGGAGGAGCTGCCCTTACAACTGCACAGCGAAATGTAGTATATGCATGATGGGGCGCCACCACATTTCACTACAAATGTTTGTGGATGTTTATACCAACAGTCGCGGAATTAATTGCCCACAACATTGACCACCACGATCACCAGACTTGAATAAATGTGACTTTTTTCTCTGGGGGGCTTTAAAAGAATCTGTGTATTTGACACCAGTTGAAACTGAGAAAGATTTGTGGAGTCGTATTAATAATAAGTGGATCATTAATAAAAGTGACATCCAATTACTTAACAGAGTCGACTTTAATTTTCGACGAAGGTTGCAGTTATGTGTGAGAGAAAATGAAAGTCATTTTGAACAATATCTTAAGTGTTTTTTATGGTTTTTTTATTTATTAGTTTTTAATAGCGTTCGTTAAATTTTAGATATGTTAGTGTTTAATAAAGTCTACCAGGGACATAATTTTGTTTTGATCTCAACTCTAAAAAACTCAATTTTCTCAAAAACGGGTGGTTTGTTGAAAAAGTGACAAGAAACAACAGTAGAAAATTTAATTTACTATAAAATTGATGAACTTTAACTTTTAATTCGTTTAGGGTTTAAAAAAATAAAATAGTTAAAAGGGCGACCCACCCCCAATTTACCCCTTTTTAAATTTATATCTACTTCAAGTTTTTGTCAAATAAGTATGTTGATAAAAGAAAACCATCTACCAAATTTGGCTGTTCTATGTTAGGGCACTGATGCAATACAGCTGTTTCTTGTAATTATTAAAGAATCTTCCGAGGTTAATATCTCACCAACCATGGGCGTCAGAGAAACATTTTATATAAATATCGGCATGTTTTGAGGTCCTCTACAAGCACACATTCTGTGTCCATTGCGTTGCGAATCACCTTGTATATATATATATATATATATATATATATATATATATATATATATATATATATATATATATATATATATATATACATATATATATATATATATATATATATATATCGCTATGAATTTAATTACAAATTTTTCAATGAATATAACAGGTCCGGTCCTGTGTAATTCGTTGTTTGAATTATTTTAATAATCGATGTCTCCTTATTGGAAGGAATATTTAACGACACGTGTTTTCACAAAAGCGGGTAATGAAATTTTAGTTACAGGGTCTTTCGAATAAACAATGGGGGTTTGTCTATATACCTTTATAAAGGCGTTGTTCGCAGGAGTTCTGGTTTTATTCGCTTACTTAATTAATCATTCTAATGACACTAACTTTGTTAGCAAAACGACTGCCAGGTCTGAAAATGTATTGTGATAAATTGCGTTCTCCAAATTGTACTTATCAGTGATCCTCACATGTGTTCCCTCATATAATTTTGATGATTCTACTTTATAATTTAATCGGAAAGACAGTAGGTGTAGTATGTTTTTAAATACATTGTTACCTATATTCAGCCTAATACGCAACGACTCTTATTTGAGATACATCGACATTACACAATCATTTGATTTTATTCTAGCATGGGTTGGAACGTATTTAAAATGTAAATATTTATCTGTTCCTATCTGAACTCAAAACCATCACACTACAGCGTGAAGCATTAATGCAGTTTAATCATAACTGTTGTTTTGAATTTTAGCTATTATGTATAAAGTTCAGCATCTGAAAATTGTCAATTTTTAAAAATATTCATAATGTACCTACCTAATTATTGATCTTACAGATAATTGCACGCAGATCTTTAATCACATAATATCAACGTATCCGACTAGGGTTTAACAAACCCATGCACACACGCATCCTTACGTACGTACAGAGAATGCATGCACGTCAGTAATACGAAACCAGTATTAAATTGAAAATGCCCCAAATTAATCTAGCGGCACAAAAGACACGTGACTTCCGCACGTCCCAGTCCTTGACTAGGTGGTGGTGAGCGGGCGGGTGGTTTGTTGTTTACCGCCTCCCGACTATTATGAACTTGCCTCTATTGTATATTGTACAAAAGGCACTTTGCTTAAGCAAACACTTATCGTGATTCTTGCGGTTATTAATTTACAAAATTCTCTTAAGAGATAACGAATTAATAATGCAATAGATTATTGCAGTATACGACCTATTTTATGTTCTTATGTTTATCCCCTTGTGATAAAAAAATTCCGGTACGCAGCGTTATAGTAGCGAATTTTTGTACACTATATACAGCTTATTAGTAAAGTTAATACTTTAAACTAAGACAAACCTTGAAGATGGATTTTAGAGGTTCTAGTACGCGCACATTTAAAGAATTCTTTCGAAAGTGTTACCATCGATATCTCCCTATTATCAAAAAAATCTTGCGTTCTGACTCCTTTTGAGAAAAATACCCCAAACTCAATTTTTTATGAAGCTAAAGAACTAAATTTTGCTATATCTGGAGTAGATAGTGTAAGTCCCTTTAAAAGAAACTTGTTATACAAATTTCATTAAAGTTATACAGAAGATTTCCAGAAGGAAACTCAATTCATATTCAGAAAAGTAAAGCATCTGCCAAATTATAAACGTAGCAGTTATTTTTCCTTATTAATCGCGAGTTTGATTTCGATTTAGTCAACCTAATCAAACCGGTTTTTTCAATATCAACAATAACAAAATTATGATTTCAGACTCAAAGGTGACAAACTTATTTAGGCGTTTTAAACAAAAATGAGATCGCGTTCAAAACATATGAAATCTGTGTAATATTGTTTCTCCAAATGTCAAAATAAAACATAAAAAAACATACATTCATCGAGCTGGATTCGATCCTTCTGCCTAGGAGGTCAGCGCGATGCCCCTGGCGCCATCTCGGGATACGTCAACTAACGTTTTATTTGCGTGATAATTTAGATCGGCTTCATGCCTGGGATATTATATTCAAAATATCCGTAACAATTTATTACAGAATTAGTAGAATTACCATTGAAACACATCCCACGACTGTTTCGGTCTTATATGACGTCTTATGTTTAAGTTTAAATATAAAAGGAACCATTTTAAAGTCATTTTGGCTTGATTTTGCTTGCATTTCTACCATATTATGTGACAGCATAATATATCTATACTGCGCTAAAACTGTATTTGAGGCCGTTCATAAGGCTTCAAATATAGTGTCTTTTAATAATTGATTGAATCCCCCAGTTAAATAACAATCAGTTGGTAAATTTTTAATTACATGTTGTCTGTCATTTTCCATAATTGCGGCCGAGATTTCACGATTGTTGGTTCGGGTAGTATGTTTTATATCTCGTATATATTTAGTTTGGTTACCGTTGATGTATGGTGTATACCTGTTGTATGAATCAATCTAGGTGTGGCAGTTAACTACTCTGTATGTCAGGCATTGGACTTTAACCACTAAGTCGTTTCAACGCATGTCTTTGGGGTTTTGTTTTTAATTTGGAAAAAACTTTCCTTAAAAGATATTCCCGAACAGCTCTGGAATTAAGTGCAGGTGCCCCATACTTCTCTATCCAACAGTTGCGAACTCTCTCCAGGAGCGTGTTATCGAGAGCATCCTCTAAATCGTTTTGTAGCAAATGTATGTAGCGCTCTGATGTTGGTATGGTGGTAAAGAAACGGTCCTACAGTCGTTGTACCGAAGATACCAGCCCACATACTGAAAGCAAAATGGTGTTGATGCCTCGACGTTTCATTTGTTTATTTTATTGATTATTAAAAATACCATTATTTGTAACAATGCCTTTGTCCTGGCATTTTCTTGTGTACCACTCACAAAATGAGCGACGTCGTTCTGAATCACCTAGTCTGAGTGCTTTACAAATTCTGTACTTGTATGTATGTAATTTTTGTTTTCGTAAAATAATATGTGCCGTTGATTTTGATATACCAACGTTTCGTTCAATTTGCCGGATTGATGTACCGGGATCTTCAGTAACTGTTAGCAAAAGGTTATGTACTGCTTCCTCATTGCTGGACTTTAGCCGACAAACTACAGGGTTTTTCAAACAACCATATGCTTTAAGGTTTGTCACTAATTTGCTATAAGTCCTTTTCTTTGACTGTCTTATTTCCGTCTATTTCTGCAAATACATACGCCCCGCAACAGAACAATTACGGTGGGACGAAGTGAAACATGCCACCATGTCAAACTTTTCTTCCTTAGAAGACATATTTAAACGAACCAGTTACTAATTATTACACAAAAAATTAAACAAGAAACTAATGTGTCAAAAATTAATATTACTGTCCATCCAAATACGGCTGTTGTCACATCCATTTATTCTCCAAAGCATGCTTTTATTTGTTCTGTGTTTATTCCATTTAATTAATGCCGCAATTCATCCATTGGATTATGATTAAACGCCTAAATGACATAACGTGTTAATTGATATAGCTAGTGGTACTAAACCACAAAGTGTGACATCGCTGAATTTGTAATAAAAATGGCTTTCAGAATATGATATCAGAAAATGAGGGCCATAGTTAAAAAAAAGTTGATGATGGTCCCGCAAAGACGAAAGGTTGGATTCAAAAATTAGCAATGCTACGTTAAATAAAATTAAAAGTTGCTGTGGAGAAGTGTCATCAATATTGATGTAGGTCCACCATTAAGGCCAGAAAAAATATGTAAAATAAAAAAAATCCAAAACTTTTTGTCCAACCGCCAATTTATTGGGCCTTTGAGTGAGCAACTTTTCTCCCATCTAACCAAGTCTGTATCTGCTACATTTTTGGAGATCCCCATAGTGGCCCTCCTTATCTTGGACACACTGTATAAGTTTTTATCTCATTTATAGACAATGAAGCTATCCTAAAATTTTTATTGCAAATTAGGAAATACCTTATGTAACAACGAAGAAATGAATTTAATTTAGTGTCTAATTAAACATTTATATTGTTGCTTGCAGAATGGATAATTTCTTAAGGATTATAAATAAATCTTTGTTTTGTATGTTAAAATTTTAGAATACCATTTAACCTTCAATTTCCAGTCTTTACCATAAAACCGCAGCATAAGTACGATGCTGTGATAAAACTGTCCTACTGTTTCCCTCCTTCTTACCGGCAAATTAAGTGCCTTTCTATTTATTTTCCATCATCCTCCCTGCCAAAGAGATGGGCTATTCATTGTTATCATAAAGACATGCAGTAGCTTGCTTCTCTGACGGGTTAAACATCCACCAAGTTGAGCACGTGTCTACTAATGAACAAGTCACGTGCCTTTTAATCTGTCTCATCTAGTGACCTAGCACTATTCACGTGGCATCTACTGTGTTCTCGTCATCCGCATTTTACGGGATAACGTTACAAATTTACCTCACTGCAAAGATTAGCTCGATTTTATTTGAAATGAACTATTAAATATACAAGGCTAGAGTCTTTAAAGGTTTTATGTAAGGTGAAAAAATTCGAGACACAGCAAGTGCGTTATGGTCGAGAATTTTAATTAAATGCTTCAAAATTTAATAATTCAATTCGCCATTACCAAGAAACTTACATTTTGGTAATAGTAAAGTATACAAGCTCTCTAAAAAGACTTTACCACATCCTACCACATATTCCTTTGAAGAAAATAATCTTATTTGAGTCAATTTACTTTAGTACAAAGTTGCTTACTTTGCCCGCTAGACGGCCCTGTAAGTACTATTTTTTGTTCCTTTTTTGTTATAAATTCAACATTGTTAATGCGATTGCGCTAAAATTTGATACGTCGGTATGCTTTCAAGGGACGAAAACATCCATATAAAAATTATGATCAGCATCAAGCCATAGGCGTAGAACTTTGATTTCTTAGAAATTAAACTCATCAAATTTCTACGCCACTCTAAGAAAATTGTTTCTAGTATCAAATGTAGATAAAGCAACTCATTTACTAAACAATTTTTTTGATAAAACACGATTACCTACTGTCATGTTTTTTAATTTGCAATTTAATAATTTGAAGCAGTTTCTCAAAAGAAGAATCCTTAAACATACATAGAAATAAATTAAGATGTCATAATAACTGTTCAAAATGTTCACCATTGGCATGAATATAAAGTTTTGTTCCTTCGACGAAAATAACCTGATTTGTGTCAAGTTATTACCTTTTTTTCTCCCTTAGGGCTCGTCCGCGTCTTTGCCGCCCCGATAGCACCGGAGTCTTTAGCTTATTGTACATAAGTAATAACTTATGCACAATAATAAGGTAATAATAACCTTAGTAGAATGTTGCATAGGCTGTTAGACGGGCTTGAGGTAACTATTTTGAATTCTTTTTTTTTTAAGTACACTTGGAGAACCGAAATCACCAGAACACATCTTTTTTAAAGACCTTTTTTTGTGATAAATTCAACATGGCTTATTAGGCCAGGCGGCAAGCCGTAAAATAAAGGCCAGTAAGAAAATAATTCCAGGAAATCTGGAAATTCATTTAATCGCTTTACTTTTATCTCGTGAGAGGTGTACTAAGTTTTCCCCCTCGAGCAAGGTCGGCGTTAGCCGCCATATTGGAAAAATGGCATCCAAATTTAGTTTTTTTGCGGATATTTCCTAAAATATTAACTTTTCTATAAAAATACTTATTACCAAAATTAGTCCTTATTAAATTTATTACAAAAAAGTTCCTTACGATGTTTACCGTAAAACTGACCTTTTTCAAGATATTTAGCCGTACACTTAGAAAATCTTTCGTACCTCACCTAAAATCGATTTTTCTACTTACTATCTATTATTTTTGGTACACTATGCATATTTATTTTATTTTAGGGATCACAAGATTATAGTAAGAAATCAAGCATGTACCTTAGAAGTTAAGCACAGAAAATATTTAAATCTCGTTTCCACACCACCTTGTGGTAGGGAAAATGGCGCGTTTTTTTCAGTAGTTTCCTCTGTAGGCCTAATCCACAGTGAAATAACAAATATATCGTAATTTTCATCGTTTCGACGATGAACGCTGACTTTGTTGATATTCTATACTGTCGGCACTTCCACTTTCGACCTCAGAAACGACATTTTCTTCGGTCTGGTCCTGGGACGTTAGGCGGTCTAGGTCGACGTCATTACTTTTGTTTTCCTCCACATCTTCTACATTTTTGCAGGCTTGCCCTCTGTAATTGATGCAGATTGTGGGGCATTTCAATCCAACTTTTCTGCAACCGCATGCTGCCTTGCATCCTTTTGAACATGTGCAGGAGATTGTGTTTAAAAGTGACTGTGGAGCCAGGCCGGCCACATCGAGAATATAAGGACTCGGTTCTCTGACGTAACGGCCGCGTGACGTAAGCACAGCGAGGTGTACTTGTTCGCTCCGATTAGACAACAACGTGTTGTTTCGTTATATTTCGTGTGTTAGAACTCCCTTTTTGCTGGAGATGGTGAGAATTTGTGTGATATTCTTGTGTTGTGGTGTGTTTTATTAGTGTTACCGGTATATTTACAATGCCGTATTCCTGTTGTGTGCCGCAATGTCCGGGAAATAACAAAAATGGACCGAAGGTATATCATATTTCTTTGCGACACTTGTATGAATCAGAAAAAAAGGCTCAGAATTGAATCATTATTAACTATAAAATCGCGTACGTTCGGCAATATTAAAATTAAGCAGTTTTGCGAAAATATTGATGTCCCCTGGCGTAATTGAAGAAAACCATTCATTTAATTCTTAAATTGTGGTAGCTAAAACCGATGTAGACGATGTCAGTGATGATATTCTGGTAATCACTTATTTAGCAGGTTACTGTTGTTATATTGCGCGAAAAAGAATTCAGTGTGAAATATGTACGGAAAATATCATTTATAATGATGAAATCATTGTTGAAGATAAATTTTACCCTGATTAAAAGTTTAAGCCGGGAAAAATTGCTTTATCCCCAAGACGTTATCGTACGAATGGTTTTATATGCGTATATAATATTTAACAAAATTTTGGATGAATTTTAGGAAACTTTCTTAACAGTTCATAATAAACGTGCATTTCTAAGCCACTATATTATAAAATTTCTTTCAGATAACAGGCAACTGTCTGTCGATCATAAATGTAATATTCATCAGATTGTACATATAGCAAAAATTATCATAACCTGCATAATAAATACTCTTTTTAAAAATTATTGTGGAAAATCTAATTATCGGTTGGCCAAGCTATCTAAAAGCCGTAAATTTATGACTCTTACCAAATAGACCGCGTTCTTTTTATAATGATTTTTGCTTTGAAACTTCGTTTTTCTATAACAAAATCGAATGGGGTGCGATGAAGGGCTCAGTTGACGACTGGCACCCTCTTTCAACCAAAAGCCCTTCAAAAGTTTTTAGAATAAGTGTCTTTTAAGGCTAAAGCAACGTAAAACTCATGACAGACTGAGCGTTTCATATAGTCTGGTAGGCTAGCGCGATACCTCTCTTTGCTGACGTCACGCGCGAGCACCGAGTCCTTATATTCTCGGTGTTGCCGGCCAGGCCCTTGGTAGTGCTAACTGGAAACAAACCATATTTAGAATTTCTCCATCCCTAGTCTAATGGATTTTTATTATTTTCATACCATGTTTGCACTTGATGATATGTTCGAAGAGCATGTTGACGGACTGCTACCTGAGTTGGTGGTAAGCCTGCGAGGCTAAAACGATTTTCGCTAATGACTTTGCAAACATTTGGTACCTTAATGTATCTACTGTGCTTCCATCGTTGTTGGCTCCATAAAGCGCTGCGATAACGAGCTGTCCCGCTTTATCTACCTCATCTGAATGTGCGTTTGGGTATTTGAAAACATTTGCAGCTGCTTGCACGTGCTCATCTTTTTGGAGCACCTTAACAAGTTTCATTTTCCTCTGTCGAAAAAAATTATGATATTGTATCACATCCACTAAACGGGTGTAAAAATAAAATGTTGTCTCGTACTTCCAATGGGAGAGTTAAACTGGTGGTGCAATAAAGCCTTCTGTTCGTTTTTCCTTTGCCCGCTTTCATAAAATAAATGTTGGGTCGCGATATTCCTAACGCTGCCAGGATGATTAAAATATCTATGTCCTCAGCTACTATAACAACGGAGATGTTGGACTGTGATAAGTCAATAGCTGTACATATTTACAACTAGTACATCGTCATCTTCGGTAGCTTTTTTCGTTGGAAATCCTTCATATAGGAGCTTTTGACGCAACATCTGTATAAGACGACGTTTGTTCTTATCATTAGACAAGAATTTGTCTTGTGGCCTAGTTGCTGTCATTGGCTCATCAAAGAATACAGTAGCTCCAGCATGTCTACGCGATCGTCGATGACGCTCTACTGATTTCGTGCTTAAAGCTGCTGGATCATCAGAATTGCCATCAATCATCGTCTATGACGTAAAGTTCATTCTCGAATGTGATTTCTTCAGTAGCCGGATGGAATAGTTCATAAAAAATAGATTTTGCCGTCCTTCACATTTCTGATTCATCAAAGAGGGAGCGTGAGTAGGGAGCCAGTTCAAATTGGAAATATTGCTGTAACTCGTTATCTGATTTCTTTGCCAAGGAAATCCGTTGGAAAAGTGTAAGAGGGTTGATTTCAATCTCATTATCATGAATATTGATTTTTGAATTTACTGCAAGAAGAGCCATCATTCACTCTTTTCGGGAAAACTTTAAATCACGAAAGTGTTGACCGACTCTGCTTGCTTGTGCGGTTTGCCAATCTCGTATGCCATATAGCAATTAATTTTCTCGTCTCCTTCAACCCCTGTAATTAGTGATACAACATTCTGCCCAACGGGAAAGGGATTGTGGCACGAAAACCATTCCATGAATTTCTTAGTGTATGTTTCGTCTCCTGCTATTCGTGATGCTCGGGCATCTACATGCTCTTCTGTAGTGGCAAATGACACTTGACAGAATCTTGAAATTTGTTCTGTCGCATCCATGATAGTAGGTATCGCAAGTATCCATTTCGTGAGAACGCTATCTGTGATCACCCGCCCGTGTGTAAGACCACCAGTAATCTTTATAGATCTCATAAATATCTATTCGATAACCATATCCGTCCATATTCCCGACCAAAATTTATCGGACCGTCAATTGTGAGATAGCTATTGTAGACAAATTGTTCATACTCATGTGGAGATAGTTTGGATTTAATATTGAGCATATCTTGAAGATATAACTGGGCAGATTTTGCATATGAGAAAGTCCACTTGAATGAAAATAGGACAACATTTTCTGGATGCATTGAAGATGTAAATGGCAGTCCCCACTTCTCTCGGCCTGTATGAATTGTTTGAGGAGATTTATCATGTGGAAACACTGTACCCAAAGTTTTGCTGTCGGTCCGTTTCTATTTATTTCAAGTAACTTTTCCGAGAAACGACCCGCAATGGTTTTAAACGGCCCTGCATTGATTTTATTCCTGCAGTCTTGATTTCCATCAGTTTATTGTGAAGTTGGATTTGCAATCTCCAAAAAAATGTTTTTTGCCACTTTTTCTTCTTTGTGGGTTATGTCCAATGTATGTAAGATAATATTCGCTAGAGCCAAGCGGGCTAATGCATGTCCTCTTAACGCCCTCGCATAATAAGTATTTTCATTAAAAAGTTAATATTTTAGGAAATATTTGCGGAAAACTAAATTTGGACGCCTTTTTCCAATATGGCGGCTAACGCCGATCTTGCTCGAGGGTGAAAACTTAGTATACCTCTCACGAGATAACAATAAAGAGATTAAATCAATTTCCAGATTTCCTGGAATTATTTCCTTATTCAACTGCTTGCCGCCTGGCCTATATGTGATTTTTATACAATTTGGTTGTGGGAATTGTTTCAAGGACGAAAAAATCTTTATAAAAATTATGATCGGTATCAACCTATGGACGTAGAACTTAGAAATTGGACCCATCAAATTTCTATGCCAATGAAAGAAAATTGTTTCTGGTATCAAATGTAAGTAAAGTAACTCATTTACTACAAAAATGTACAATTAATAAAACACGATTACTCTCATGGTTTTTATAAGTTTGCACTTTAATGATTAGAAGCAGTTTCCACAAAAATGAATCCTTAAACATAAATAGAAATAAAAATAAAGATGTCATAATAATTGTCCAAAGTATTTACAATTCACATGCATACAAAGATGGATTCCTTAGACTGCCTCGGTGGTTCAGTGGTAAGAACGTGTGGCTCTAAACCGAAGGGTACTGGGTTCGATTCCACGGTTCTCCTTTCACTATTTCAGTACATACTGTAACATTAATATCAACCGAGGTTGTGGCAGTGTATTTGAGCAAGTTGAATGTCTGCACGTTCCACCCTTCGGAGGGGGCGTAAAGCCGCGGGACCGTGTCCATGCGATGTTGGGCACGTTAAAGATCCCTACCCTTCTTACAGAAAGGCAGGGATTCGGCCAAAGTAAGCAGCTTCATACTAAAGTAAGTTGACTCAAACCGGCTTACCTTTGTCTGAGGAATATGTGGTAGGATGTTGTAGAGACCTTTTAAGAACATCCTGTTTACTAGAACAACATTTTTGCTAAATTTTATCAAAATAGCTTTTTTATGTTTCCAGATACAACATTTTGTTGTTAAAAAACTTGTCCGATTGGGCTGCCTCACGAACTCACCCATATCCATATTGACAAAAAAGAGACGTGCCAAGTTTGATCAAAATCAGATATGGGTTATTCTCTTCACCATCAATACCTCTCTGTTAGCAATTTTTTTTAATGAAATTCGCTAAAAAGGCGTATTTTCTAAATTCCAGACAAATATTTGTATCTGTGAGTTGACGTAAAATTAATATGTAGATAGTAGAGAGTTTTTGCCTAATAACGTATGTAAAACGTGTTGGTTGACTTAGCCAATCGTAAAACTGTTTGCATCATAACAGTTCATGTAACTACACAAGACACGATAACCATTCGACGGAAAAAATAACTGTATGCAGAGATTGAGGAATGGATTTGGGAATTTTTTATTTTATTCTTAACGTCGGTCTATTTCTACGACTTTTGTCAATCACCGACGCCAGGGAGCTGTTTCACCACACTATTCTAAATTATTTGCCGAATCCCCGCCTTTCTACCTTTCTATAAGAAGTGTAGAGATCTTTCACGTGACCAAAATCGGATGATGTATGGAACCGACGGTCTATTTCTGCGACTATGGCCAATCACTGACGCCAGGGAGCAGTTTCACCTCACTAACCTGGAATATTTGCCGAATCCCTGCCTTTCTAGCCTCATAAAATGACATCTTTCTCTGTTCTTCCACTAAACCCACTCCTAGATCACGACAAACAGTAGACACAGTTCTTATATAACCAACTACAGAAAAGATATATTAATAACAATAATAGGTGCTAAATATACAATAACATAATTATACCACTTCACCTTCTTATACTTCCTTCCCCTTCCCGAGTATATGCGGTATATACACAATACATAAACACACACAGTCTATAACCACTATTCCGCATACCAGAATCAAACTCCACACTCAAAAATGCACGAAAAAAATGTTTTTTGATTTTTTGTATTTTATACACTCTCATGTCAAGCTATATTGATTAAATACTATGTACACTCTATATGTAAAAGATCTCTCAAAAATAAATAGACTATGTTTGGGTGCTGCAACCATATCCTTTCTGCAAATGTTTAGGTTATGTAAGGCTGCTCTGAAATTAATTTTATTGTAGAGATAAGCTGGAGTCTCATTCATGATAACCGAATGATATAGCATAGCCTCACTTATCAAAAACATTTGTCTCATATTCAGCCGCCCAACAGCTTATGAGAGCTATGTTAGAATTTTCTTATACGGTAAACAAAACGTAAACATGAATTCTGAAACACTTGCACACGGTATGGCCCATAAAAATCCAAGCAAGTTGAGAACACCTCAGAACAGTGAACCAGTTGAGAAAGTACTACTTAGAGTGGAAGACAATTTAACTTAATATCCTGGGAAGAAAAGATCTATGGGAATAAAGCTACCTAAGACAATTATATGGTTTCTGTAAACACTTCGAAAGATGTTGTCTATATCTAAATGTATTATCAATACTGCGCCCCAACTCACCTCCACCACGAGAGGTATACTTTCTCCATTAACTTCGATGCTCACCATGTCACAGCTATAATCGCTACGAAATAAGAAAATGCTCAGTTTGGCAGGATCAAGACTGAGCGCATGCTGCTTAGCCATAATAATGTGGTATTCAAATCCTCGTTAATTTTTTCAATGCAGAACTAAGGTCTTGTGGGCTACGTGAGACATACATCTGCACATGTCATCCGCATACATATGAACTTTACAATGCTTTACATACGTTAGCAGATGACGTGTATAGACTGCAAACAACAGAAGCCCCAGAATGGAGTCCTGAGAATCTCCAGATGATAAATTGGCTAAATGTGGAACATTCTCATTTAGATTCACTCTTGAGTGCTATCATAAAGATAACTCCAGATAAACTTCTAAAATGCTTCGGAAAACACAGTAAAATTTAGGATACTTATCAAAACCTCATAATCAACGATATCGCATCCTCAAAACATCAAAAAAATCAGCACAGTAGGTTCACTTTCACTTGTACGAATAATAGCTGTTACTGTTAAAAGTGCTGTGGCGCAGCTATGAGCCTTACGAAAACCTGACTGAATTTCTGGCAGTATTAATGTTTTGCTAAGATACTCACAAAGTTGCATCTGCATGATCGAGAAAGTCGAGATCTCCTCAGTAGTAAATAATCTTTTCTACGAAAATTCACTACCTATAACGATTTTTACTTTACATTACATTATATTATCCTCAAAATTTAAACTCCTTTTTAACTGCTGAAATTTGAAACATGTAATAATTTACATGCTTCAAATTTCACAGTCTGACATCTTATTATACCTAATTTTACTCATTTACGTAGCCATATATATATATATATATATATATATATATATATATATATATATATATATATATATATATATATATATATATATATATATATATATATATATATATATATATATATATATATATATATATATATATATATATATATATATATATATATATATATATATATATATATATATATATATATATATATATATTAGTTCAAGAACAATATATTTCTTCTGTGGAAACATTCTATTTTGAGGATTATAAAATATGATCATTTCCGGAAGCAAATTGTCGTCACAAGGAAAGACACCGTAAAATTGTTTGAACGCTTTTGTGTCGAATGAAATATGTGGGAGTGTCTGGCACAAAAGGTACAAAACTTAAGATATCAACAATGACAAGCTAAAACTAAAAATTTGCGGAATAAAAGAGCCGTAAAAAACGGTAATAATTTACACCAATGTAATAAAAAGTCACGGACTGGTCCAGTAGAGGTGTGAAATAGGCTTTTTAGTTTGATATCCGGGCAGACTGGGGTTCCTATCGCGTAGAATTTAAAGTAAATATTCCTATGTGTTCCACAGACACCTAAATTATGGTTTCCGGATGATATTTTACCTTTTGTTGACCGCTCACAAGCTTTGCGTCCTACGACTGCTACAACTGAAAATCGTATATATCCTGTTGAAAGATTATAAAAGATATATATTTCAAGCAAAATGCGCATGCAGCATAATATCCGGATCGTGATATAAAAAACGAAAACGATTATTGTATTATTTTCAACAAAATAAACATATGTACTATTTATTTATGCTATTTACTGGCAAATCATATTTAACATTATAACTTTTAATATTTTTAAACAAAATGTTGCTAAATATCCTTTTCCAAAACGCCCGACTCTTCCACTTTGTCTAAATTTTGTCTTCTTTCTAATTTCTTACAGTCCTTACTAATGTTCCAACCAAACTTTAAACATATTAATCTGAAATACAATATTAAAACCATTGCTTTAAAAAAAGAGCTTCTCAAAAATCCTTTTGCCTTACACAACATTTTTTACATTTTTATTTAACCATAATTTATTTCACTAACTGAAGACTGGAACCTGTGATGAGCACTAGTACGTACATTTGGAGAGCGCAAATCACCACAACACATTGAAAAAACCTGACGATCGTTTCACTAACCAAGTTAGAGTCATCCGTGGATAAAATATTCAAAACGTGACATAACATAATTTATTTCTAGTTATTTCGCAACTTGTTCCCTGCTATTTGATAAAAGGTTTTGCTGTACAATAATATTATTTTTATTTTTATTATTAATTAGTTTCTTTCGAAATGTTGAACTGCCGAATACTTGTTTGAGTGTCACTTGTAAAATTGAATCATAATTTTACTGCATTCATAAATGCTCTTTTCAGCAATACTCTTGACTACTATGTTTATCTTTAATTCAATCGTAATGGAACTTTTTATTTATTAAAAGTAACATAACTATATATTATGTACGAGTGCGGATCATTATGCTTGACCTCTGACCTATATATATATATATATATATATATATATATATATATATATATATATATATATATATATATATATATATATATATATATATATATATATATATATATATATATATATATATATATATATATATATATATATATATATATATATATATATATATATATATATATATATATATATATATATATATATATATATATATATATATATATATATTCAACAAACAAACAATAAGAAACAATTAATGCCAAAATAATTCCAAGTACAAACATTTAAACAAAACTTAATAAAGGCCATACAAATAGACAAATTATCAAACCACAGTGATCAAGACAGGAGACTGGTACACACGAAACAGTCCGAAGGCACAACCAATCAGAGAACAGTAAACCGACCAATAGAAGCTCACGGCGCAAGCCCACGTACAATCTCAGGCGTAGACCACACAGGAGCGATAACAGTCAGTAGCGTGCAGATGATGAACCGGGACAGTTAGAAACTGCAGTCCACACAAACCAATAAGAAATCACAAACGTACAGCAAACAAATAAAGTATATATATATATATATATATATATATATATATATATATATATATATATATATATATATATATATATATAATTTTTATGAAAGTATCGTATCTCTAAGTCAGACAGTAATCAATTTGCATGAGACTAAGCGACGTGGTTACATGTTATCAGTTGGAAATAAATATGAGCAGAGAATGATGATTAAATGACTCAGCTTGTTAAAAAATAACGCACAAACTAGGCTCTAATAAAGCTCAAAATGTAATAAAGCTCGTAACATATACGAGGGAGTATTGAAAAGTACTTAGTCTACAATAAAAAAAGCAATGGTTTTAAAACAGCAATAGTGTACTACGATGGCATAGCCCTGATAGAAAAAAGGAAAATGAACACGTTATTAATTATTTACTAAGGATGCTTAGTGTGTTGTGTAATAGTTTCAGAAGGATCAAACTAAAAAATCAATATGGTGGAAATGAAGGTAAGGAATATAAGTAAAGGTATTGCTGGATTCAGAGAATCATGGTTGCGTTAAGAAAACGCGATCAAACTGTAAGGTTGATGACATAGTTATAACTATGTAAGGCTAGATGCATTCTCACCACAATTAGAACCGCAGACCGGTTTCGCTCTAATTAGAGCTCGTCAATACGGCATACTAATTGCAGCAAATATACACCTATAAAGTAATACGGCTATGGTAGCCAGCCTCCCAAAACTAAGTGAGATGTTAGACACGAAACACGTTCCGCCATCTTTTCGTGTCTCACATCTTACTTAGTTTTGGGAGGCTGGCTACCATAGCCGGTTTACTTTATAGGCGTATTTTCGCTTCAATTAGTATGCCATACTGACGAGCTCTAATCAGAGCGAAACTTACATACTTTGTCCCTATATTGGGGAAGAAATGGGCCTGGGCTGACAATTTACATTCTGTGTTATTTGGAGCTGCCGTGACAACATACTACTTGGTTCCGCAACGAGATGGCAGCACGTGTTTCGTGTCTTACATCTTACTTAGTTTTATAGTTATAATTAAATATAAGACAAAACTAATGTTTCGAAACAATTTAATCTTTTCGCTGTAGTACATGTTGACAAAAACAAACCAAAACAAGCAACTTTAAATTGAACACCATACACTCAAGGCATAAAATAAAAAGATGATTATGAACACGGAGAAGGTCCAGTAAACACAATAAATCAATTGTAAGCGTTACGTCCACTGTATTTTACCTTTACAATAGTACCACCTGTATACCACACAAACGGTAGATTTGTAGGTAGATCAAAGAATAATAAAATATCAGAAGGTGCAAACTTCTGTTAAATGACCTATTTCCGCCAATATATTATATAGTTATGTTATTGCCCTAATAGTTCCCACGCTATCAGCACTAATGATTTGTATTAAACATGTCAAGTATTCTGCAGTCTTGTAAAATAAATTTATGATTTCTTGTCCCTACAAAAAGGTCAATGTACCTACGAGCTTTGCTGAATATTGGAGATTTATATAAAGTTTATTTTGCTCGTATTTTTCGGTCGATACAAAAATCGACACCCAAAATGTTTGTCTCGCAGTAGGAAGTTTAGAGGGAAAACGAAGATTTTTTGTTGGTGTATGTTTTTTTCGTGTATGTTCTGGCCTCGAGGTGAACTCATTCAGCCACGTTCATTTTTATTGGTTTATGTGAGTTCAAACTGACAAAGTTTTCCAAGTTTTCGATGTAGGAATATGAAACTTACATGGTAATGAAGATACGTGTGAAGTATGCTTCCAATGTTTGTCACCCAATAGGAAGCTTGCAAAAAATAATAAAATATTTTGTTGCTACAAATTATATATGTTAATTTAACAAGTTTTTTTTGTTGGATATTTATAAACAAGTAACGACTTTCGAATCTTCGATAAATTGTTTCAAATGAGCGCGATTTAGATAATTTGGAGACCCATTTCCGAGGTTCATTTAAATGGTTATACAGTGTTGTTGAGATACAGTGTGGAACAGCCAAAGGGAATACATTCAATATTTCAATTATTGTGGATATTTATAAAAAATCTCGAAACTCGTCAATTTTAGATTAAAAAATGACATCCTGCAACGTGGAAACTTCGGGTGACAATTGCAACCTCCAAATTTTTAAAAAGGAAATGTGGGTTTATGATACCTCATTTGAAAGATCTCATCATTCTCTATTAAAAAATGCTATGGTTTTAAAATGTGTTGAAAAAATTAACAGCAAAAAGAGGAAATTCATCTGATTGACAAACTTCGCTATACCACCCTAAAAAATTAATAACTAATCGCGTTTCATTCTTGATAATTGTAAAGCAAGCAACAACAATTCTAACTTAATATACTCTTTTAGAATAGGTGTCCTGAAATTCATTTATGTAAATCCCGTATCACTTCGCTAAATCTCAAACTCTATACCGTTGCATTTTTTAATTATTATAAGTTTTTAGTTTTTATACTAACTTTCTGTAACACCAAATACTTACCTATTCTGGAGTTATCTTGTTGTCTAGCAACATTCTGATTTTAAATGGAGCATCCTACGTAATGAATGCCGCATAAAGGAAGTGGTTTTTGAAATATTTATTAAAAAATAGCGATAATCTTTTGCCATATACCATACACAAACTACAAAGTATGACAAAAGAAATTTTCTTATGGGCCATCTATTTTTTTATTATCTTTTTAATATGAAGCTAACTTCTTATAATACATATATAACATTTAGTTTCAGTTAGTGAGTAGGCCATTAATAAATTCACTTGAATAAAAATTATCTCATTTTAAACCGAATTAGCTGAAAAATATAAGTAGAATCTAGACAAATTATACGCTAAGAGCATTTAATTTAATTTAATTTTATTGCAAAGAATTTAAAGACATATCCAAAATTAAGTTATTAAGTACATACATAATAATTAATTCTTATAATTAAGACATTTGTCTGCGGTGTTTTAAACTAAGCTGTTACACTATGCCTAATAAAAAACGAGGTATGGAAAGACTAAATAAGGATAAGAAGTCAGAAAAATCAATATTGTAGTAAAGTATTTTATATAAAAACGTAGGCCCATCCTACGGGGTCTATAACGAAGGCAGACAGAATTTATCAAGTTATGACAGTTTACCTCGGGACTTGGATAAATGCCATTCTTCATGCAGCAGACAAATTTTAAAAACTTGAGTTGGATCTCTCCTATGTTTTATAAGTGTCCTGAAAACAATTTTAAATAATATAAGCATATTTTAGTCCTGTTGTATTAAGTGATAAAGAAAGACAATAAGCAACTACGTGTTTAGGTAAGTACCAAGTAATATTGGTGAAAATTTGACTACATTTTGATTGTACTGCAGGATTGGGGAAACGCGAACACTTATTTGTGCAGTGTTGTTCGCTATGTATTCGTAAAATCACAAGCTTATGGATACATAAAATGTAACAGATGTAAAAGCATATTGGACTGCACCATCTAAAGTGGAAGCTGCAGAGAGAGTTCTTGATATTGATTTTAGATCTAATAGTAAAATTTTTGAAGACAAATATACTGACTTTCAAAAAATCCGAACACCCAGTAAGAGTTTATCAATTTTTACAATATCTATACATAGTATTATGTGTTGAATCAGACTTAAGAAATGGTTACATTTTCAAACTAAAATATAAAAAAATAATAAAGTTATTTATAAATGAGTGGGTCCACCGCGGTTTCTTAAATATTTGATAATTATTTGAGGCATGTCTGAAACTAAATGGTTTATGGTATCATGACGAATGTCATCCCAGGCCTCTTGAAATCGGTGACGAATGTCAACTAGATTATCTGGTGGTTGGGAAAATTACCTAGTCGATTGCCAATCATATCCCCCACATGTTCGATTGGTGACAAGTCTGGGGAGCGAGAACGCAATGGAAGCGGGGTCGCGTTATTTTCTTGTAAGAACTTTGTAATAACCCTTGCTGTATTAGGACGTGCATTGTCTTGCTGGAAAAGGGGTTAAATTAACACTATATATGGCAGTGTAACAGGCTGCATTACGTTTCCTATGTAATCATTTGCATTCAAATTTCTGCCAATAAAAATTAAAGGTGACCTGCCACCGTATGTTATCGTAACCCATTTTCCTTCTTAAAGCTCGTCCGCGTCTGTTCCGCCCCGATAACACCGCAGCCTTTGGCTTATTGTGCATGCCCTTTGTCTTTTCTACTCCACTCATTCCAAAATCACTGTTCCTTGAACAAGTCTGCACAGCAATTGGTAGGGTGAGTTTTTATATTGTTCTGTCTCTGGTCTAGGCTGTCCGTAGATCAGTTGTCTTTTGCAGTCCAGAGCTTTACACTCGCACAAGATGTGCTGAGCTGATTCCTCCCCCTCGCTGCAGAGTCTGCATGCCAGGTCCCCATCGAACCGCCCTATTTTATGCAGGTGTTTCTTGACAGCCATGTGTCCCGTCAAGAGTCCTGTTATGTTCCTAAGCTGTCCTCTGCGAAGATTTAGCAGCACCACATCACTTTGGACTGGGTTGCCCAATTAATGACTTCCCGTGTTTGAGATCTGGACAATCTGCCCAGTATGTCTTATGCTGTTCCCTGACCCAGGACTTGATGGTTCCCCTGGCCGTGCCTTTCGATACGCCCAGGATCGTTTCTGGTCCCATAAAAGGTTCTGCTGGTCCTCTCTTCGCAAGACTGTCAGGTTCTTCATTGCCTTTGACTCCCGAGTGACCCAGATGAGGGTGACCTCATCCTGCCCAGCCAGGTCGCTCGTCTCGTCTCGGAATTCACTTACCAGCCTGGAATTTACCCGTGGCCTGAAAGACCGTTGCATAAGCTCCGAGGGAAATACTGTGACCCGAATTAATGCCTGTCACCGTCCCATGCTCTCCGCCGGATCAATCCGTGAACCAGACGAGCGCGACCCGTGGTAGGTCCGGCGTCTCCCCTCGCCATGCCTCGCGGTCGGAGATTACCACTGTAAACATATTATCCCTGCAAATTCTCGGGCTCGCGAAGCCTGACCTCATTTAAGCATGGGCCCCTTCACGATTTCCTGAATTTTGCAGTGGCCCCTGCAGCCTGGGTTGGTCTTCAGTCTGTCATTACATGCCAGCCTGTATAGTCCTAGCCTGGCCTCCCCCATGATAACTAAGTGTATAGGAATAGGGGGGGGGGATTGGGAAGATCCAGCAACACTTCCATGGCAGCTGTTGGTGTTGAAGTCATGGCCGCTGTGATGCCGAGGTAAGCCACCCTTTGGATCTTGCCTAGTTTTTGTTTGGCACTGGATTGTGTCACCTTAGGCCACCACACCAGTGCCACATATGTTAACGATGGACTGACCACCCTTGTGTACAGCCAGTGGGCTATACTAGGTCTTAGTCCCCACGTTTTCCCATATAGCCGCCTAGTGAAGGATAAGGTCATAACTGCCTTGTCCAGTATTTTTTCAACGTGACCAATCCAGGCTACTTTGTAGTTCAATACGATCCCAAGATATTTTACCTCTCTGTTCATTGGGATGTGTCTACCGTATAGAGTGAGAGTTATGTGCCCCCCCCCCCCCACTTCCCCCTTCTCGTAAACGGTATGACGGTTGCTTTCTCGGGGCTCACCCCGAGCCCTTGGCCAACAGTCCACCTTTCCGCCACTGTCAGTGCTGTCTGCATGCGCTCCCACACAGACTGTGTAACCTTTCCTCGAACTATGATGACAATGTTGTCCGCATAGCCCTGTACCTCCTACCCCCTCCCGAGAGCCACCCTAGCAAGCCGTTCACGACTACGCACCAGAACAGGGGAGACAGAACGCTCCCCTAAGGACATCGCGCCGCGAGCCCCGCCAGAAGAGTCCCTCCCGCGACTGAGGTGAACACCGCCCTGTCCCTGAGCAGGGAAATGATCCACCTGCAGTAGCTGTCCTCTGTTCCCCGCTCCCTGACAGCTGCCAGTACCGATCGGAATGAGGTGTTGCTAAAGCCCCCTCTATGTCTAAGAAGGCCCCCAGCGCCACATCCCTGTTCTTCAGCGTATTCTCTAGTGTCAGCACCAGTTGGTGCAATGCTGTTTCTGTTGAGACTCCTGCTCTGTATGCGTATTGTCCGCAGTGTAAAGGATATGCTTCCAGTACACTGCCCCTAATGTGCCGGTCGAGCTGTTTTCCATTGTTTTTAGCAAGAAGGACATGATACTTATGAACTCAGGGACTTTGCCTGGTCTGTTGGACGCCCAGGTTTAGGAAAGAATACAACCCTGGCCAGTCTCCATGCCCTCGGAATATACCCAAGAGCCAGTCTGGCCCTCATAATGAGCGTAAGCGACGGCGCCAGTATGTCTATACCCTGTTGGAGCATGATAAGCATTATTCCTTTGAATCCCAGGGATTAGAATGGCTTGAAGCTGTTAATGGCCCATCTGATTTTGCTCCAAGTAACCACCTCTTTAGCGACTGTCCAGTCTACACTAGATGCCCGCCTATACGGCGCCTCTATTTCTGAGTGTTCCCATTCCGGAGGTGATTGGTTTATTATGTTGCAACTGCCCTTGGACAGGATCTTGTGTAGTCGATCACTCTCGGATGTATTCTCCACTTCCTCGCAGTGCATCCTGCACGACTCCTTCCTGGCGCCCTCAGTCTTTTGTTATAGGTCGTTAGGGCACTATATTCATCCCATGCTCCCGACCGTTTGGCCGCGTTAAACAGCTTACAAACCTGCGTCCTTCTTTGCCTAAGGTCCTCATTCCACCACGGGACATTACTGGTGGACGCCCTCATTTTCAGGGGAAGTTGGCGTTATAGGCCGATTGTGTCTCTCACTTGGGCTGCCGCAATCTCGAGGTCTATTGAATTGTATATGGTACTCTTAACCCCCCTGCTAGGTCTAACCTGTAGGCTTCCTAATCCGCCTTGAGAGGGTCCTGGTACCATACCGTTTGTCTTTCGACTTTGGCGATTTCAAACCGGATGTATCTGTGGTCTGAACTACTCACTTTCTCAGATACAACCCAGTCCTTAATAAAGTCACCCAGAAACTGGGTGGAAACTGTTAGATATAAAACTTTCTCACACCGTATTGTGACGGAGGTCGGTTTATTACCTCTATTCAATATGTCTACATTAAATTTTATAAAGAATTGTAAACGTGGCGCGATCCTAGAGTTTGTGTCCGACCTGCCCCACAACTCATGGTGCGCGTTCGCGCCCATGCCGTTGATGGTCTGCCATCCACCTGCTCTGCTACCCACCATCAGCTGCTCCAATTCCTTGGGTAAGGAGGGTCCGTGCTGTCCCCTGGTAGATAAGTCAATCCGACAGTAATGTCACTCGGCCTATCCGCTACTCCACATCGGATTTAGATCGTTGCCGGGTCCCTGGAACAGAAATTCAATAGAGGCAGAAACTCTATCCCTTCCCTGACAAAAATACAGGCCCTCGGGTTCTCGCCGGATCTGCTGTAGATGAGCTTTCCAGGAGCTCCGTCGAGTCCTTTGATTTCTCCTTTATAGGTGTACGGTTCCTGGACCCGTGTTCCTCAGCGCCATCAGTAGTCCGGCCGTGGCTGTCATACTGTCCCATCAACCCCCGGTTATTTCCCTAGTGAGTGAAAGCTAACCCTCCCCAGGCCCCAGAATGCCTTAAAGGAGGTTCCTTCAATGGCTCTGTAAGACGCCTGGTCGATCGAAAAGGCGATAGTCTGTCCTTTCTTCTCTGCCTTCATGCCTAGAACCGACGAGTGTTGTGTCCCCAGTTGAGGGTTCTGTATCTTCAGTCTGCGGACCACGGTCTCCTGCGGGACGGTGTCAGGAATTCATACGAGGACCTTGTGTCTCTTTGGGAGGTCTTTGGGCTCGACGGCTGTCAAGTCCACCCCCTCCCAAAGCTGACCGAGGCCCCCGATCGTTTTCCGCAGCCAGTCTTGCGACTGCGGGCCGGCACAGATTATCCAGAAGATGCCCCCGCCAGGCGCGCCCGGTGGAACTGAGACGAGCTCTCCTTCTCCTGAAGAGAGTCCACCGCAGCTACCACCGCAGACTGGATCAGGTCCACCTTCCCCTGGTCTAGCGTGACCTCAGGATGGCGTCTGTCAATTACTGCAATCTCGAGGCCCTCCGCGGCCTCCCTATACGAGCCAGTGTGCGCCGATGTCCCGGCCGTGGTCCTTTTGGGACGTCTGTCTGTAGTAGGCGTGCTAGAGTCCGAGCGCTGCCTCTTCTGACTCGCACTCTTCTCTTGCGCCTTTACGGGTTTCTCGACCGTCCATGCCACGGTCGCCATTTTCTGCACCCACCCGAGCTTCTTTCTTTGCACCCCGGAAAGGCGATTGGATTACAGGGACAGTCCCTCTACCCGTGCAGTAAGGTCCTGGTGGAGGAGCCCCCAGAGTCCAGAGTCCGCGGACATCGCCGCCCTCCGGTGGGACCCAGTCTCCAGCTTGGGTGCCAGGGCTGAAGCTACCCTCCGATCCCCCGTATCTACGTCGGTCGTGAGACCCCCAGAATCTGCGGACGCTGCTGCCCCCTGGCTCGTCTCTGTTTCCGGAATAACCTCAAGGCATGAGTCTAGCTGGAGCCACTCCTCGAGCCTAATTGGTTTCGGTTTTATTCATATTTGTCTTCTCCATGTTCTCATGATAATGGGGGAATTGCTGTCCACACCATCAGACCCCCTGTGTGGTGCAAGGCTGGTTACTCTGGAGCGTTGCCCGGTACTCGAGAGGTTCAGTTCACGGCACAATCCCCCTGGTTCCATCCATCCCTAGGCACGGGTCACATGACACAGTGGATTGGGAGAGTTTTATCGACCTCCACGTCTAGATCCGACATGTTCAGTTATAAGCAGGGTCACCTCGTGCAGGATGCGGCTCTTCACTGCGCATGACGGTCTTGCTTCATCGAAAGCTCATGTTGTTTCCACTTCCTCAGCTTACCCCATGGAGTCCTTTGGTCCCCGACTCCTCGACCCCAATCGCACCCCATACCATCGCCTTTCGTGTAAGGGCCGTGTGCCGTTCCACATAAAATTCTAAATGTCTGCGTTCTCCACGTAATCGTCTTACTCTTCTGCGACCAATGTGGACCTAAAGACAGAATCGGGGATCGTCAGAAAACACAACACGATCCGATTCATCATCCCAATTTGATCTGCCGTCACACCGCTCAAGCAGAGCAGCACGGTGTCGAGGTGTAAGTGAGAGACATAAAAATGGTCTATACGGGCGAAGTCCACAAGCGATAAACCGTCGCCATAGATACTCTTTGTTGTGAAACTCGCAACTAAGTATTTCTAACCGGACGAGTTGTCTTGTAAAGCCGCTATCTCAAATGACGATCTTCCCGCGCTGAAGTTGCTCGAGGTCGTCTGGATCCAATGATTATGGGTTCCTTTTTCAGATCACCTATACCAGCACTGCCACACTGTTGACACACTGCGTGCTATGCGGTCAGAAATTTGTCTGATTGAAAAACCGGCTTCCCGTATACCAACAATGCGCCCCCTTTCAAATTCACTTAAATGATTGTAATTGTCGTGTAAACGGTGCCTAGGCATAACAACTCAATGACTAAAATAAATTGAGCACAAATCACTACGGAATATTGTTTCGAACTGAAGAAAACGGAAATTTAAAGAGATATTTTTTTTATAAAACAAAATTAAAAAGTGTACATCTGTTAAAAATGTTTCTCCATATTGTTACCATTTCTTAGTGGAGACAAAACAGAGTAGTTTAAAAAAATATTGCAATTGGTCGACTTTTACTGGGTGTTCTGATTTTTTGGACAGCCAGTATAAAATATTAATCGCCGAAGAAGCACCTTTAACCACTTTAAGTGAAGCAATATATACCGATCTCTTTCTGAACTTAGCGATACTCCACAGCAAACTATTATGCATATTATCACTATCTCATTTTTGTTAGCAGTAGAAAAAACCGGATAAACTGAAAAAACATATGTTTTCTTCTCTATATAAATTGGATTATGAACATAAATATTTAGAGTCCTCAAGAAAATCTGGTGAGTAATTTAATCTGACCTTGTTACAGTCAAGTCTGCACGTATTTGTTTTAATACTATTTAACTATCTAACTGTTTGCTACGGTTAATGATATATATTCACGTTGAATTCATCAAATTTTTAGAAGCTTGTCTACACCTTATAATACATCACATGTTTGTTATTTTATTTGACTACTCCACATCTAAACACATATCATGTCTTGTATTAATAAAAAAAAATGGTTTTCTAGGATCCAACATAGACCTTTTATAGACTGCTCCTTTAAAAACATTTGTGGAAATAAAGAAAATCAGTCAATGGACAAGCCTCGCTAGATTATGGTTCATGTTTAGAGTAGAAAGCGTATGCATTAAAATATAAAAACGAATGTAGAACTAACGTGGATAACCCCCGATCTTCGCTTTTAGAACAAATGTGCTGTCCAGCTACAGTAAGGGTTTACAGCAAAGCTACATTATATGAAGATCAGAATTATAAAATGCATTTAAATCGTATCAGCTGGATATGGCTAAAAATCAGAACAATTTAAGAATTGAAGCAATAAGATTTTACTTAAATCCACAATATGCACAGTTTACTGCATCGCCAGTTGGTCTAACACCACATACTGTGCATCAGGGTGGATTGAAGTAAAATGCCCCTACTGCGTCAGTGATATTGGTATTCAGGATTTGGAAATTAAAGAAAATTGATGTTAGGTTAGAAGACGGCAATTATAAGTTGCATATGTCACATCACTACTATTATCAAATAAAAATGCAACTGACAATTACGGAGATGCCGCATTGTGACTCCATTGTTGGGAGTCGCTCAAATTACGGGGCGAGTAGCTGAGTTGGCTCGGCAAATAACTGGTGAAATTGGGACAATAAGGTTGCAGGTTCGAATCCCTTACAAAAACAGCCGGTTTTTTCACTCGAGTATGGAATGCAGGAGTTTGTCAAGGTTCAGCTTTAGCCCCTACTTTGTTTCATCTCCACATCAATGACCTCCTCTCTAGCACATCCAACCCAGTTCACAGTTACGTGGACGACAGCACCCTTCACTCAAATATACAATATTCTAAGCCTGTCTCTTTAGCCCAATTAGGGTTCTGTCTCCGTGGATCTCCAAAAAATATTAGACTGGGGAAGTAGAAATCTTGTACAATTCAACCCCACCAAATCTCAGTCTTGCTTTCTTTCTCATAAGAGATACACCAGCCTAGACCCATCACAATGAACAACCAAGTTATTCAAAGTAATGCGTCCTTTTCACTTGTTGGCATTTCTGTGGATCGAAATCTCAATTGGCACCAACATGTCACATCAATTGCAGAAGCGGCTGCTAAGAAAATATGTTTCCTCTTCCCGGCTCGCAAATACTTTTCACCAGCTAATCTCTATACCCTATATACTTTACAAATAAGGCCAAACCTTGAATACTGCTCCCACATCTGGGGTGCCGCTGCTGCTTCTACACTCGCTATCCTGGACTCCATTCAGAAGAGAGCTATACGTCTCATCGGTGATCCTACCCCCACCCAATGGCTATCATCCATTGGCCACGGACGTGCCGTTGGTGACCTCTGTCTCTTTTATAGATATCTACAAGGGCACTGCTCAGAGGATCTTTCTTCCATAGTTCCTCCACCTGCTGCCTTTAACAGATCTACCAGGGGAACAGAGCGAATGCACCCTTCTACTGTCCAGGTCACCAGACATAGAACATCTTGTTATGCCCGCTGTTTTGTCCCGAAGACTTCCAAGTTGTCGAATTCCTTGCCGGCACATGTTTTTCCTTCTACTCCGGACCTCCAAACCTTCAAGTCCAGAATTAACAAGTTACCTCTTTCCTCCTTGTCGACACCCATGGTTTAGGCTGTAAGCTCTCGTGGTGTATTGTTGAAATATAAAAAAATGGCCAGCTTTCGATAGAATATAGGTGGTATTGGATATCGACTTTGGGAGGTTCCGTAATTCCAAAATGATGACGTGAATCTTGATGTGTTCTCATAGTATGTTGATCGATTGATATGTCGCAATTTGGATAAATTTCCACTAGGTAGGTCCCTTCCAAAGGTATGTTATCTTTGGATTTTCCACAGTGCTGTACGGCGACCACTTCTTTAGGGGCTATAATCATCCACTTATTGATTTCAAGTTTTTGGATCTTGGTATTCTCTCTCCACTTTAGTCAGCAGCGAGTGGCAAGTGTTGTTTTTCATATATTTAAGCATCTGCACCTCACAGGGTGGCGATTGTTAAATTTTCATGGTGTTTGGTTCTTGACATAAGTATTCTTGATTTGATACTTCTTTGCATTTGTGGTTGGAGAACATATAGTTTTGCTCATCTAGAAGAAGGTATTTAGATTTTGGTATTATAACTTGAAAGTTATAATTGATTGGAACCGGTAGAGGGTATAAATGATAGTAATTGTAATTCTCGATTTCAACTATAGGCATTTCTATTATAAAAACAATTTTGTTTTCCTTACTGTATGCTTTAATATTTAGTGTCTGTTCAAATAACAATATATTTTCGATCTCAGGTGTAAATGGTAACTTACTTGATATTAATTTTGTTTCTACGAATTTTATTTCCGATAGGAGATCTGTTGGTTCAGTCATTGAGTTATGAAATGTATTTAATTTTGCAAAACTGATAGCTGCTTCGATTTTCTCAAATATGTCGTATATATTTTGGTAATAGGCACTAATTTGTGATAGGAGCATTTGAATAAGAAAAAAGTTATAAGTTTCAGTGTTTTCTGTTTAATGTTTTTGATTGCCATTTCAGTTTAAACTATTCTTGATTCTAAAATGATCTGATTATGTTCAAGAGTCCGAGTCACATTGTAAAATTTTGATATTGAGGCTTGCAGTAACGTAATTTGTTCTGCCATTAATGTTTTAATTTTGAACTGGCTTTCTGAAAGCGATGTGATTGCTTGATCGTATCTTAAGGCATCACCTTGATCTAAATTTACAGTAATTGCCCTTATTATTGAACCAATACAATCAATAAGCCCTCTTTTCGTTCTTTTATAGACTGGATTTAATTGGATTATTTGTCTGTTTACTCTATTTTCTAGATTAACGATCAAATTATAAGAGTTATAGAATTCTCTCTTATGTGATGCAGAGTTCTCTCTAGCAACTTTTAGTCTTAGAAAATTTTGTTGACGCTCTTTAAATTACTTTAAAATACTAGTGATGTCAAATATTTGTATAAATGACCAGTAATCTATAATATTTTGTGCTGAACATAGTTTTAGAGGTAGGAGGTCAGGATAATCGTTGAGGTGATGAAACTTGGGGGTAGTAATGTCACAGACTGTCACTGTTCCCCACCTGTAACAACCGAAGTTGGTTTTAGTTCTTTAAAGTGGACAGTTTGAATTTTGTTATTACTATCTTTAATTTTTGCCTTATTATTTTCTACAATTTCTATAATAGTAAATGGCCCTTTAAATTTATTTTCCTTCTCGTTTCGCCTTCCCAATTTTTTATAAACTGTTTGTCCTAATTTAAATTGATAGGTTTCCGGCCCCAAGTGATTTCTGGAGTCTAATATTTTTTGTTTATTGCTGATTTGATTTTGGTTTATCGATTCGTATGAGTTTGCAATTTTGTTCTTATGATTTAAAATGTAATCGATAAAGAAATTATCTTTTATCAGATCTGAGGGATCCCTTGCATTGGTGTGTCCTAGGGTAAGTTCTAAAGGGACATATTTAGTTGAAGAATGTATTGAATTGTTGTACGCAATTACCGCATACTTCATAAGAGTTCGAACATTTTTATTTTTGTGTATTTCTCGTAGTATTCTTAAACGTTCCAGCAGAGTCGAGTGGAATCTTTCGACTAGACCGTTTGCTTCGTGATGGACTGGAGTTGTAAAGTGAATATTTATTTTGTGTAATTTTAACAGCTCTTGTACCATTAGGTTCTTAAATTCAGTTCCGGAATCAGAGATTATTCGCGAGGCCGTGCCGTAAAATGAAAAGTATGTTATTAAGGACTCACATATTTCTATGGCGTTTTTGCTTTCTATATGTATAGCCGGACCTAGTCTACTAGGCATCTATTATTGTCAAAAATTGTTGATTGTCAAATTTAAATATATCGACATGTATTCGAAAGGTTTACCTACAGTTTCAGTTAATAACAATGGGACGTATGGTGGGTTTCTATTATATTTTGTTTCGTTACAAATTATATAGTTATTTATATAGTCACTAACATCTTTTTTCATATTTGGCCAGTAATAATTTCTTTTTAGTTTTTCTAAAGTTTCAGATATGCCGCGGTGGATGGCCTTGCCTTCATGTTGATATTTAATCATTGGTATCTGTTCGCCTTCTTCTTTAATGGAATTTACCATTTTGGTGCACATTATCATTTTCGAATTACTACAACTAAAGTGTTCTATATAGGTCTAGTTAAATACAGGGTACATGGATTTATCATAGAAGTACAAATGAAAGGTTTTGTCTTCACAGGTGTAAGATCTAAGGAATTCTAGAATGAGTTGGTTATTTGACTTAGGGATTTTAATATGTGTAATTTTATAATTATGAAAACTTTCAGTTTTAACATCTCCTTGATTGTGAGGGTTGTTTGCAATAATTAGTTGATTGGTTTTATTAATTATTTCATCAAGAATTGGTATGCCGTTAGTTAAGTTATTATTTCCACGTACAGTGTGTACTGTTTCAAAAGAAATTTGATTATTTGTCTGTCTTGGCGGTTCCTCTGTCGGTCTGTTTGATTGCTGTTTAGATTGTCCGCAGGTCTTAAAAGGACGTCTAAAATTATTAAAGTTTTGTCCTTTGTTTGTCGGCTAGTAGAGGGCCTAGAGTTTATATCTGTGTATTCTAAGTTTCGGTTCGTTGATGGTTGATGGTTTGTGTAAATATTTTCCGTCGAATTTTGAAAAAATTCGACAATATCTTGATTTACCTGACCTTGGTTACCTATTATACTTTCATTTTCTATTGCATTGATTTAAATTCGAGATAGAGCATCGGCATTAGTAATATGTCTTCCCTTTTTATAAACTATTTCATAGTCAAACTCTTCCAACCGCAAAATCCACCTAACTAATTTGGAATTGGATTCTTTTAAGTTAAAGAGCCAAACTAATGGTCTGTGATCAGTATAAATTTTGAATTTACGTCCAAACAAGTAGGGTCTAAAATACTTGCATGCCCACACTATGGCTAATAGTTCTTTTTCTATTGTGGAGTATTTATTTTCAGACTCATCCAATGTTCTAGAGGCATATGCTAGTGGTTTATCGTAGGGCATTTCTCCATGAGATAAGCCCGCCCCCAGAGCAAAGTTACTAGCATCCGTCGTAAGGATAAACAGCTTTGAGAAGTCTAGATATTGAAGTATTGGGCTCTTTATTAACAAGTTTTTACAAATTTTGAAAGATTTAATAAACTCTGGACTGTGAATGACTTTATTATTCTTTTTTAAGCAAACCGTCATAGGTTTAGTAACCTTCGCAAAATCTTTAATAAGTTTCCTGTAATAAACGACAAGACCTAAAAATGATTTTATTTCTTTCTGAGTCTTGGGTATTGGAAATACTTTTATTTCTTCGATTTTATCCGCATTTGGTTTAACGCCTGCAGTGTAATAACATGCCCAGGTAAGCCACTTCTTTTTTCAAAAATTCTGATTTATCCAATTGGACTTTAAAATGTGCTTCTCTTAGTCTTCTAAATATTTGCCTAAGACGGTGAATATGTTCTTCCAGGAACGTATTAAAAATAATTATGTCGTCCAAATATACCAGGCAAATTTCGTTTTGGAAACCTCCAAGTATATTATCCATCACTCTCTAAAATATAGATGTAGCGTTTTCTAACCCGAAACTCATTCTCTTAAATTCCCAATGGCCATTTTTTGTTGAAAATGCTGTTTTAGGAATATCATTGGGGCCCATTTCGATTTGGTGGTACCCACTTGCAAGGTCTAGTGTACTAAAATATTGTTTTTTCCGAGTTTATCTAATATATCCGCGATGTTAGGGAGGGGATATTCTTTGTTAATAGTTTTGTCATTAAGTTTACGGTAGTCAATAACCATTCTCCATTTCCGTTTTCTTGAAGCATCTAATTTTTTAGGTACGATCTAGATAGGGGAGGACCATGAGACGTGGAGGGTTAAATGATGCCTTGTTCAAGTGATTTTGAAATTGGATCTTTTACCTCTTGCTTGTGAAATTCGGGATATCTATATGATTTTGTAAAAATAGGCTTTTCGTCCGTTAATACGATTTTATATTTAATTTGGTTGGTGAATGTTAGTGGCAAGCCTTCACTATAAAATATGTCCCTAAATTCAAAGCAGAGTTTACGAATAGCCTTATACTCCTCTTCGTAACAATGGGCTAATCGTAAATTACTTAAATTCGATTTGAGTATGTTGTCGTAATCTATATTATATGGTTCATCCGTTTTCATTTTTTCAATAAAATTAATTTCATTCACGTTTACTACTTCAATTTCTGGCGGTTGATATATAATAATTTTTACAGGATTGTCTTTAGGGTTAGTTAATGTGGTTGTTTCAAAATAGTTTTCAATTATCACAATAGCTTGTGGCATTTCAACATTACAACCAAAGTTAGTGTATTTAAGGATGCCTGTTTCGGACTGACAATTTACTGCTACTTTAATTTTTTGCTGTGTTCTAGCCGGAATGACGTATCTAATGGGTTTAAAATTGGTGTTATTTGCATTTTTGTTATTCCCTTGGAAAACATCATAAACAAGTGGGACAATAGCATTTTGTGTAATTATTTTAAGGCCATTTAGATCAATGTTAGCTTTTAAGGATCTTAAAAGGACGGTTCCAATTAGACCATCATAATTATCAGAAAAATCAAAAAGGTAAAACTTGTGCTGGCCAGGTGGTTTAAATTTTTTAAATAAGGGTATATCAGCTGTTTCACTGTGAAAAGTAATGCCGTGAGGTGTTTGCATATTGAAAACTTCGTGTTTTACACACTTAGCATAATATTGTTTTGCTAATGATGGTTTTATTTAACTTCTAGTGCTACCAGTATCGATAAGAAATTTCGCCCTAATTTCGGGAACATTGACATATGGTAACATTGCATGTATATTATTTATTTACATTATCTCTGATTTGGTTGAGACTTGATTACCTGATTTTCATCGTTAGGAGATGTTTCATTGTATTGAGGGTGAATTTCGTTTTGATAATAGCAATGTTCAGGGTATTCGCCTGGTACATTTAGTAACTGATTAAAATCTGGTAATGGATTGTGTTCCAAGTCTTGGGAACATTATGGCATATTAAACGTATCAAAGGTTTCGTTATAATTTTGATTGGTATTCGTGTTTACGCCAGTTGGAAAGGGATGTTCATTAATTTCTTGATTGAAAAGTTCCTCAGCTACGAATGTTATTTTAGGTCTAACAGAATTCCCAGATGAAGTATCCATTGGCTCTGGTACATATCTATTTTGGTTCTGGTTTTGATATCTTAGAATGGCACTAGTTCGCTTATTTGCGAATCTAGAGTGTTGTTGAGAATGTAATCTATTTCCTGGTTGCCAACGGTTATTATTGAAATTGGGTTTAGAAAAATTTTGAAATTGCCTGTTAATAATTTGTGAACTGGGTCTTGGCTGATAGGTATATTAGGTAGATGTTGGTGTAAATGGGGTTTGTGATAAATATGGCATTTGTGGTTTTGGTGAGTGCTGAAATTTCGTGTATCCATTTGGGACGAAATTGGGATGATTATACTGTACCGGGAAATTAGGTAGTATGAAGCATTCATGTGCATTTTTGAGGGGTTGAATGAGGGTTTTTGGATAGCTTTATACGCAGGCTGAGAGTAAGATGTGTTATTACTATAATTATTATTCTCAAAATTTTTAAAATCAAGTTCTTCCGTAACAAACGACATGACCTGTTCTAGGATGGGTACTTTAATCTGACTAAAAGCTGCAGAGTATATGGAAGACCACTTATGAACGTTTTAAGTGCAAAGTAATCATAATGAATTATTTTTATTCTTTTTTCATTTTCGTCTTGAATACATTGATTTAATTTGGACCAAAGTAAACTTCTAGCGTGTTGGATTCTTATACCAAAGTCTAAAGGTTGCTCATTTTTTAAGGGTTTCATATTTATTAAGTCTTGGATCAAACAATCTATGCTGGTCAGAAAATGATAAAACAAGACTATTTTCAATGGAATCCCAAAATGTGATTCCAATTCTTGAACATATCAAAACGGCGGCTCTGCCTGTTAATTTATTTAAAATTGTATCGATTAAGCTAGCATTTGTAAGATCATCTAAATTACTTCTATTCTGAAATGTTTTTAAGAAATGTTCGCATGATTGCAAAAACCTATTTAATTGCCTAAGATTGCCATCAAACAGACGTACGCTGTCTGCCTGATATCTTAAAAGTGCCATGTCTGGTCTGTTTTGTGTCATTGTTACACTCTCGTCAATTATTGATTGATCTGGGCCTTGTAAATTTGCAAATTGTCTAAGTAAGGTATCAATATCATCAAAACTCATTAATATTTATGATATTTTAACTATTCTTAATCATACAAACAAAAATATAGCAACAAAATCAATTAAAGTACTAAATCGAGAATCACTTAAAATATATAAGTAAAAGAAAGGATTGTGAGCAAAACTTACAGAATTAACGTTGCTGCTATGTACATCTTCTTATACTTGACCTTTAGGTTTGGACGATGTGTTCTGCCCCCAGGTTCGCTTTGGTTAATTTCCAATACGCAAGAGCTTGTCCCTATTACTAGAATTTTCAAAATTTTTTCTCTGTCTATTTAACAGTTAAAACAGAACGGTTCCCCGATTTTTGTTTTTACCGTATCGACAAATCCTACCGACTGCGCCAGTTAATTGATTGATTTCAATCAATTGAATAAAAAAAGTATTTATTAATTATTATTACATAAAAACATAGAACTAATGTTAAAAAAGATCAAAAGTGCACTTAACAATAAGACGACTAAACTAATAATGTTCCTCTGCTGTCTCACTACCATCACCCAGCTACGTGTTCCCCACATCCAGTCTTCCACGGATACAGAGCTCTGTCGTTCACATGTTAAATGCCGATTCAGCAATTTGTACACTTGTGCGGTGATGTGGACTGCAAAGTGAAACAAAATTTTTTCAAGAAGAAATATACCTACCAGAAACTAATATAAGTATAATTTCTTGGGTACCTAGGTACTAAGGGTTTTATTTACTCTTAGCTTTTACTCTTTATGGGACATTTGAAGAAATGAAACTATAATATCATAAAGCAGTTTAAATTACATATATAATCAGATGTACAGTGTGAATTATTTAAATTTCAAAATTTTGTATTGTTTATATTTATTTCATTTTTAAAAAGTATGGATACAGCTATAGTAAATAAGTGTTGAAAAGAGTTTAGGTGCAGCAAGTGCGTTATGGTAACGAATTGTAAAAATATTTCAAAGAGTGATAACTCAGTTTCCCATTAAACTAGAATCTCCAGTTTTGATGCATAGTAAAACCCATATAAAGGCAGAGTGGGTACTAGATTTGAAAAAGAACTACAAATTTCTTTTAAAAACCTTTTTTGTTATTTTGTTTGCAGAAACTGGTTCGATTGAGTTGACTTGAATGGATCATCCAAGCGATTAATAAGGAAAAATACGTGCTGCGTTTATAATTTGGCAGGTACATTCCTTTTGGAAATCAAAATTAAATTTTCGGTAAATTTGCAGTTTAGCACACGGGGGACTTTTAGAAAAATATCAGAAACATGCTTATAACCCTTTCTGGATGCACATACTACAAGAAAAATTTCTTGCAAACGGCCCCTAAAAAGGAAATGTGAGCGGAAAGTTCGAAAAAACAGATTAATTGGACCTCTATAAGCTACCTTTGGCCCATTTTGCAGCTACATTTCCTTAAAACCCTGTTTACTTCGCCCAGAACCCTTATCCACCGCAGGTCCCGCAACTTTCTTGGGGGTTGCTTTGAAGAAATTTTTCTTGTTTATATTGTTCTTGTTTATGCATTGAGGGTGGTTGTAAGCATGTAGACGTGGTAGGAGAACCCCTGTGACGAAGCGACGAACCATACTTTCAATTTATGTTTAAATTGTTACCTCATTTCATTTGTATAAAATATTTTTCCAAAACAGATTTTGAGGTTGCCTTATTTGTCAGTCTCACATAGAGAGCTACAATATTTTATCATCTGAAAAAATATGGATACAGCAACAGTAAATAAGTGATGAAGAGGGTCTGGGTGCAGAAAGTACGTTGTGGTAAAGAATTTTCAGAAAAAGATTTCATCCGATAACTCAATTTCCGTTTAAGCTATAATATTCAATCTTGAGCCATAGTAAAACCTATGTAAAAAACCTATTTTGTTATTTTGTTTGCAAAAACTAGTTCGATTTGGTTGACTAAAACAAAACCATCCAAGCAGTTAATAAGGAAAAATACCTGTCATATTGATAATTTGGTAGGTACATTCCCCTTATAAATAATTAATTTTTTGTAACTTAAAATTTGTAACACAATTTTTAAAGCGACTTGCAGTATTTACATATATGTGCCAAATTTTAATTTTGTAGCTCCATAGAAAATATAAATTTCTTCAAGTAATCGCTTACTGGGACCTCTGAAGCCAATCTTCAAGCTCCATTCAAATTAGAAGCTTTAGTTTTAATAATATACCTTACTAATAGTGTACAATTCTTATGACAATTAACTACTATAACGCACTTGCTGCGTCCAGAACTTTTTTATTTGCTCTGCAGAGGAGCCACTTGTAGGAAGCTTGCTGCTTCTACACCCCATTACAAGGTAAATTGTACGTTAAAAAGAGCGGTAACATAGAAAGGGGTAGGTGACTATTAAGTATAAATATAAACAGTCTGTTATTAAATCGACAGTCTAGTTTCTGTTAGCGAACAAGCATCATGTTCAAGCTACTGTTTGTTGTTTCTCTTGTGTCTTGTTATGAGGAAATTAAGTTCAAAAACATTCACAAGAAGAAGTTGCAGCTGCACTGCAACAGTTTGAGTTCACTTATAACCTACCAAATAGTGAATATCTGAGTCAAGATTCTTTGCAGCTGCTGAAACATAAAAGATTTGATGTGGAAGATATGCTCCAACAGTTGAATACAGCTAGATACAAGTGGAATAAAATATCTCTACGATGGTATGCGCATACTAACGATGGTCAGATAACAAAAATTATAAGAGAAGCGTTTGCCAAATGAAGTATATTAATTTACATTTCAGTAAAACATCAAATGCACGGCAGGTTGATGCTGTTATAGTGTTTAAACATAACACACACGGTTTTCTTATATCTAATACACCATGTTATAACCCTCTAAATGGTACGATTCTAAGTCATGCTTACACACCCACGGGAGATGATAAACCTCACGACATACATATAAGTTCTGATATACAGTGGTCATTAGAAACCACCAACATACCTACAGATGCAAAAACCAGTTTATTGCAAACCATGACGCATGAAATTAACCATGTCTTAGGATTACAACATACACAAGACACAAACTCTGTTATGTTTCCTTTCGTTACTGACCAATTAGAACTTGGAATCAGAGATATAGGTAGTATACAAGATTTGTATAGACCACCAGTAAGTAGTAGTAGTATCAAACCTACAACTACCACCACCAATAAACCCACAACACGAACATCTAGCACAACGTGGAAAGTTACCAGACCAACAACAACAACAATTAAGAATTCATTTACACAAGAAGCACCCAACTCGTGTCAATATATAAATAGAATAAATACATTTTTAATTATAAATCATAAATTGTATGTGTTTTATATGGTTGGGTTATACCTTTAAACAATATGCAAGCCCAGTACGAGGCTTCAAAGTTGATCACTGATTGGATACCTGCTTTAGGTTCCAACTTCGTTAAAGTGGATGCTGTTTATCAAAAACCAAATCGTGATATGGTTATCAATGGCAGTGTATTTTTGATTGGATGTACAAGTTTCCACCTTCGTTATCATGATACATGGGGTTTAAATGTATTAAAAAACTGAATGCTGCAGTCAACACATATGCTGGTCAAACTATTTTATTTCATGATGACAACATGTATTAGATAGTGAACGATAATGGACTTAGAGGTTCCATCAAAAATCGAAAGTCTTTTTCGCTACACCAATGGTATGTTTCCGTAAGAAACGATATTTTGGATCTGACGAATTCACAAACATCTTAAACAAAGTAGCACCTTTTGGTATACAATGCGCGCGAGAACCTGTTTTTGAACAACTATGTAAACTTCTGCAGAAACTAACAACTTTCAAATATGTACTAGAAGAAGGAGATGAAGATTATGAAGATAATTTATAACTCTAATAAAATATATTTAATGAATGACATAATATTAAAAAAAGCCTGGACGCAGCAAATGCGTTATGGTAGTGAATTTTCATAGAAATTATATATATATATATATATATATATATATATATATATATATATATATATATATATATATATATATATATATATATATATATATATATATATATATATATATATATATATATATATATTTCATATGTCAAGTAGAAATGTCAAAATTATTGTGCTGGAGAATTATAGTTTTTGAGGAGATTTATCTATAATTGATATTAAGATATAAATAAAAGTAAATAGGAATATCTATGGCTACTATGGAAGCGTTGGTGGGACCCGCTATAGCAGAAAAAGCAAATTTAAGAACAAAATAAAAAGAGACATTTATTAAAAGAAGTTTTGATGATAGAAAGAGTTTGGGAGGATGTTAAATGAAATTGTGTCAATACAACAAGCATAGCTTATTTGTAAGATGCGATGTATAATTCTAATTAAAAATAAATAAGTATAAGTATAAGTATATATATATATATATATATATATATATATATATATATATATATATATATATATATATATATATATATATATATATATATATATATATATATATATATATATATATATATATATATATATATATATATATATATATATATATATATATATATATATATATATATATTACAAAAGTATTATTTGAGGACATTTTGTGTAGAGAAATGATTTGTTTGAGGACATTGTGTCTAGTTCGAGGACGTCCCTGAACTAACTTTTTGCTGAAAGTGGTCTTTGGGGACATCAGTTTGAGGACATTTTAAACCACATTTGTCGAGTGTAAATCAGGCTTTTATTTTTAAGAAACCAAAATGTCCTCAAACTTCCTTTCTCTATATTGAATTATAGAATGTCCTCAAACTACCTTCCTCTATTTATTGTGCTAAATATATGTTCAATTTATTAGGAAGGCTTCTCTTAACGCTATACTTATGATTTAAAAACATAAATCATCATTTCCATGTTTAAGACACTGTCAATGTTGATTTAATTATTTCCAATGTTACCCTCTCCTACAATTTTAAGAACAAATATTTCAAGTGGCTTACAAAATTAATGTGTCCGCGGGAGATATTTCAAGATGATTAAATTAAGGACAATGTTTAACTGAAGGCATTAATGAAACATCGTTGTGAAAAGATGGTATGATGCATTTTCACAACGGAAAATTTGAATTTTTCTGAGTTAAAAATTCTGATATTAGTGGTATAATATATACTACATAACTAAAAAGGAAAGAAAAGAGACTTAGCAGGTTAAGGTTTAAGTAGTTAGAAAGAAAAAATAATATCCTTTTTGGACCACAGCCCTTCCAATATGTCGAAAAGTCACAATGCCTGGCTCCACTGGTGTGAACAATGTCTCAGTGTTCCTCCTTTAGTTAGTAATTTATTGCGCAGATGTGCATTTGTGTGTATATGTGCACATAAAGATCGATTATCCACTTGTTGGTGTCTTATCTATGTTAGCTTTTGGACACATCAATATTGTGTCCAAAAGCTTGTGTACGTATGAATGGAAGTGTGCGCACGTGCGTGTTTGCCTGTGTGTGAGGGGATATGTATGTATGTATCTGTGGTGCATATTTATAGATAATGGAAGGTGTATGTAAAGACCTACACATCTTTTTAATCTTAATTCATATTTTTAGCAGGCAGAAATTTTATAGGAAGAAAAAGGAAATAAGTTGAAACATGTAGTGTTAGATTAACATTATTATGAAAGGTTTTGTCATTATGAAAAGCAAGGACAAATTCATTTTTATTATATTTTTAAAATTGGCATCAACTGGATAAGTGAGCCTGTTCTTAAAGTCAAAATGCTTTTAATGTAAAAAAACTCTGAAGTAGGTACGTAAAACTAAAACCGAGTAACACATATATCTAATAATATATTAATATGAGTACGTTGGAAATTTTTATATTAGTTTAAGCTAAAAGAAAAAGATGTGGGTACGATTTAACCTATCCTTAAAGTTTTGTAGTGGTTATTAAGTTCTTGTTTATTCAAATTTGGAAAAAGGCGAACAATTCTAACAATGCATTCTTAAATTGACTAAATCATAGTTGTTTTATTTGTTGCCATAGAAATTAGGTAAAATTTGAAGAAAATGTTAATTAACCATAATAAATGTTGGTAAACTTTCATAAGCCTGTAATTTTTGGCTTTGAGCCTCTAACTGATGACTAAACTTATGAAGTACGTTAAGCGGACCCAACAATTGAGTAAGTTGAGTTGTTTGGTTGGCTGAACATTTAAGCACAAAGACTATTTAAGCCGGTTGAAATAAGCAATGAATCAAAACGTTACTTTTTGTACAAACGTCAGCATAGCTGGATGCAATTCGCTGTAATGACACTATTATGTAACTTGGCATTTCAACAGTCAACATGCTATATTGATACACATTCAACTTGTTTTGTTCCACCTCCACCATAATAGAAACATATTTATGATGCTTTATAATAGATTTGCTACATAGAAAAAATATTTCTCTGTAGTTGGTGAGAACTACAGTGACTTGATAGAGACAGTGTGGCCATTAGGTGGTATCATTTTGGGCGATTCGGCCGCCATGTTTTCTCCACATTTAACATTGCGCTTATGGAAGAATACTAAAAAATTGCAAATAATAATGAATTGGTGCATTTTAGAAGAAAACTGTATAGAACATTTTCGGTAGAGAATTATTTTTCGCACCTAATAGACTAGTCGCAATGTTTCCTATTTAGATACGAATCATTAAAATTGTTATAAAATAAATTTCCTAGTCAATGGATCTATAGAAACTGTTTATGTTATAAGGTTGGCTGCATTGCCGACAGACCGATCTGATGTGATAAAAAATCCGCCGACTTCTCCAAACACAAAGTGTTTGATTTTGATTACATTCATTATTTACCTGTACGAAGTGGTGGGTACAGGAGTTTTTAAGTTATTTTAGCTTGTTCAGTAATCAATTAGCACTTTAGTTAAAGACGTTCAACTTTTTTCAAGACTGGAAATTATTTTCCGGCAGTTGTTTTCTTTTGTCCAAACACAAAATATAAGGTTGAAATTATTCTTTGTTGAGAAAAAAGTGACTGTTCAGATGTAATGTATATTTTTATTTTACCGTGTCATAACCTGAAAAAAAATGTGAACAGGTTTGTTGTGTTCAGGCTAAAAATAGTAAGTAAAAGGCTAATTTCAAAAAATTACATGCTAGCAAAACTAATGAGTACTCCTTTTATGACCATCGAATAAAGTTTTATAATTATTTTTGCATTATCTTACTCTTCCTTGAATTTGTTAATGATTATTATTTGTATAAAGATCATAAACTATGATTTTGTAATGTTGAATGATTCATATAATTATTCATTACCAAATTGTTCTGGTGTTATTTAAATACAAATTTGTTTATAATTGATGACAATCCGTCAACGTCACTTCATCAAATCGGTCTGTCGACAATGTAGCCAAACTCATAACATAAACAGTTTCTACAGATCCATTGACTAGAAAAATTATTTTAAAGCAAATTGTAATGTGTTCTATCTGACCAGGAAACATTACGACTAGTCTGTTATGAGCAAAAAATAATTCTCTGCAGAAAAGGTTCTATACAGTTTTCTTCTAAAATGCACCAATTCATTATTATTTGCAATTTTTGACTATTCTTCCATAAGCGCAATGTTAAATGTGGAGAAAACATGGCGGCCGAATCGCCCATGTCCACACTGTCTCTATCAAGTCACTGTAGTGAGAACTGTATAGCCTCGTCTTCTATCATAGAAATGTAAGCTTTACTCTATGGCCCAGGGTATACTTCATATACTAATAATAATTGTTACCGTTTTGGCCAGGTTGTCAAGTAGTAGAGTTTCTACTAGATCTGGTGACATTGGGAGCCCGTTTAGTGGGCGCATTTTTGGTCTAATGGGCTAGTATAAATCTGTGTTGATATGTTGTATTGCAGTGTCGATATAACATAGAACTTAGAAAAATGTTGTGCCAGCAGAGAATCAGAACCACATAGCATGAAAATCTCACACCAAAGTAAATTTTCAGAGTATATAATATAACCTAGCTTAATGACGCCCTCGTGGCGCAGGTTACTAGGTGTAGGCCTGCAGAGCGAGAGGTTCCGGGTTCGATTCCCGGGCGGTCTAACGCGCAGTTGACCTTGTCTGGAGACTTGTAAAAACGTTAGATTAAATAAATACTAGAATATATATATATAATAACCTATCATTTCCCTAAGGAGCTGGCGAATTGTCAGAAATAAACAAACGCCATAATTAAAAAAGAAATAAATAACCTAGCTTAATGTTTGTAGTTCGTTGTACACAAAAATACACAAATATCAGCGCGAATGTGTACAGTGTTGTCGGACGTTTAAAATCTTATTAAGAAAGCAAGCAAATATGTAGTTATATCAGCTTCATAATTCGTTGCTTTTCTCACTATAACGTTATTTGTACACACATTATTATTTCAGATATAAAAAAGAAGTAACAACCTTTGGTTTTGTTTATAAGGGTGAAGTTGATATTTATAAGTGTTTTATAGTCCAGCTGAGTACCAATAATAAGGGACTGCTCGGAACATCTTGAGTTGCGTATTAGCAGTGAAACAGTGACGGTGGGTCTTTAGGTGTAACCTATTTATAATACCTATGTTGTTTATTTATCATTGATATGTATGCTCGATATTTTGAGTAACGATAATGGATTTATAATTTATGCAATTGTCTATATGCAACAAAATAAAAATTCGGCGCGCATTCGGGGACCGAATTTTCATAAAACATAATACATAATACTTCCACTACCTATATTGTTGAAATATATCTTGAGAAATACACTTAAAATGTATGCTATGATAATGAGGGACATTACTATATAAAAGCTTACAACCTCTTCAACTAACCGCCCTTAGTTTTATGATAAAAGTATATCAAACAGACTTATGGTTGTAAACATAAGTAGATCAAGATAAAAACATTCACACTAATTGCAACTTTTTCCAAAACAGCAACCATGGCAGTCAGTCGTGATTGGACTAAGGTTGGACACTGGTTGGAAACTAAAACAAAAAAGCAGAATCACCCCAAAAAACACAAAATAATAACAAGAGAGTTATGCGGTAGATACGTATTTCGACAGCGAAACTATTTTGTGTTTGGTGTGATTCTGCTTTTTGTTTCATGACCGGGATAATAAGGCGACTTCGTCTTAAGACTGTGATGATGAAGGTGATCCGAAATTTTAATTCTACAGCTTGGTTGGATGAAATAGAGGTGTACGCATCAAGAACAATTTACTTATTGGATTTTAAAGTCCGGAGGTAAATTATTCCACCTACTTTGGAATTAAAGTAGTATGTAAATAACATAGTCAGGTTACACTGTGGATGGAAATCCTTCTAACTGGGAAAATTTGAGGCAAAGCAGATACATAATCAGCACCTGCCGAAACACAAACGTTGCAAACACATTTTGGTTATATTCCACAATTATAATACAGCACAAGCACATATGTCATCCCACAACACTATTGGGAGGCGGCTGATGTGACATTATTTGTTGAGAACATTTACCGAGAACCATTACTGTCAATTGAGGAGTAAGTGACCAGAATTCATATGGAGAAAATATACACTTGAAACTATCTGAAAAACATATTAAGAAGTTTCATTTCGGTTCTTTAGTTTTTTAACATATTGAAATTAGTACCCTGTCATTTTCTTTGGTTATAAATTATTTTATATTTCTTTTTATTGTTAAAGTTCACTTATAAATTATTTTGTTTAAAATTCTTAACGCTCTGCACTTATGTTTTAAGCTTATTCTTGCCTATTCAGTATGCTGTGGATATTAACCAAGCACAAACCTTGTCGTGACTTTTTACCATAAATCCTCCAGCACACTTTATATTTTTGCACTTTACACTAATTGCAGCTGCATATAACCCAAAATCAGTAATTCTAATTCCTATAATTTTCAAAGGTCAATAGTAGTGACATTAATGAGTTTATTACATTATTTCAAAGGCACAGTTACTTATATAGTTTCTTTGTACGAGTTATAACGTTGATTGCTTAATGAGTTGTATTTTGCCTGTCCGCAATGCGACCACTGGTCTATTATGTTATATCAATTATTCTACAAGAATATATATAATCTGTTTCGATCCAATGGATCTTTGTGCATGACTATTTACCTGCTTTATAATACAGTTACATTTAATATTAGACCTGTTTCTATTCTCATTCATAAGAAGTAACTTGATAATTTTAATTTATTATTTAAGTACCTAGCATTTATTCCTAACATCACATAACCTACCATACCATATTTAGAAATCAAAATTTACTTCATTTTTTTTGACAGCGACAGCACAGTTTTCTTCTTCTTCTCTCTCCCCAACTTTTCAGATTGGTCATAATTGGAGCTAATTATATGATCCGTTGCTATAGCTTGTGTCACTTCTACCAACTACTGAGCTGGTCTGCGGCCTGTGGTAACACAAGGTTTTGTGCAGAATGTCGCCGCTTTTCAATATTGGACTTAAAAAGTAGCTACTGACAAATTGAGATTGAACTGAGGTGACTTAAACACCTTCAAAAGTATAATTTCACCATCGAATACGGCCGCGGGTGACAGCGCGGTAATGCCGATACCCATTCTCGTTTCCACAACTGCATCTTCATATTTGAAAAAAAGTGTTAGAACGGCAGTATTTATAAAGGCAATATTTATTTTCTGTATTTAAACCGTGACTATTGCAGGCCATTTTTATTTTTTACCAGCACTACTGCAGAGGCCCAGGGGCTTCGAGATGGTTCTATTATTTGTGCCTGCTCCATCTCTCTTAGCACAATGTCAACCTCGATCTGTTTTGCTAACGGTATCGTTCTGGGTGGTTGCTTTATTGGTACATATGTCTCAGTATGAATACGATGGCGTACTTTCGTCTTTCCGAAATCGTTTTTGTCAGTTACGAAAACGCTGCGTTATTTTGATAGTAATTTAGCTACTGCTTCCTTCTGTACTTGAGAAATACTTTTACTAGCTTTTGCAAAGACATCACGTAGATTTTCTGGAAGTGATTCACTTGGGATAGAAAAGATTGCTTCTCTTTTTGGTCGTGGTAGCGGCGTATGATGGGAATTCTCTGGTGAAAACTTCTTAAGATCAGCTACTCTGAAAACTGCCAGTTCTTTTGCTTGAATCAAGTTTTTCCGACTAGCAGAGCTTTCTTAAACATATCATTGTTTTCTGGTTCTATAAGCCTACCACCTGCCCTAAACGATCACCAACAATTTTCACTACGACAACACTCTTATTTTGGGCCCTCACAGTAACATCTTCTTTGGTCGTGACTTTCCAAACTGCAAGGTTATTCAGCCCGTCGTTCATTTTATCTCTAACGTATCACTCGTAATTTGCGTGCTATTACGTATCACTTGTATCTTCATATATTGTCATTATATTATTTTATTGTAACAATTTTTAAAGTTATATATTATAGATTATATAATAAAGTATTTATATAAAAACTTTGAGTTCCGGAGTTATTTAATTCGCGCTTCTCACATTCGAGTGAAGGAAACCGACTGTCTGAATACTGAACTCGAACCCGTGACTTCCTAATCCGAATTCTAGAGGTTAGTCGCATCGCGCGAAATTCGGCCTGTCAACCCTGTACATAGCTCAAACCCATTTTACCACAACCTCGTCTTTTTACTAATAGTTAGTGGCCAGATAATTGGAAATATGTTATTTACTTTACTTAAATGAGTTCCAAACACTGGGCGATTGAAAATGTTCTAATTAGCAGTGATTGGACATATAATTTGTTATTTAATTTAGAACCTTGTGATGAAGTATTATTTTTTATCGGTCTGTGGTACAAAACGCATAATTACTAAGTCGATAATTAATTGAATAGAAAATAATTAAATACAAACTATATAAATATTTGCTAAAATATTTTTCACCGTGATATATTTTAAGGCGATTTATATTGTTACGTTCTACGGGGTTCTGGATTCGTTGACTAACAAAACACAGCTTTTCAAACTACTAATTTATTATAAGCAACTATTTTCCAACACCAGTATCAACTAAAATGTTTCTCTCTATTATTAAATGTCCATAGAATTATATTCCACTATTCGCCTTCTATGATCGCCTTCTTTTCAAACACCAACACTTACTACTTACTGCTAACTCGCTTAATACTCTATGATCACTATATTTCACCACACCGACTTAATACTGAACTAACTCCGCACTAATCACTACTGAACTAACTCACTCTGCGCACCGCTCGTCTATTTATACCGTCCATAGAAAATTCTAGACCTTCTACACTATTCTACACCTGTCACTTCTGGTTCTGTCTAGAAACGTCATTCTGGAATGTTCGCTCTTACCAACACAATTTATAATTGACATCTGACCATAGAATAACAAAGTCCATAACCGTAATTCTCATAGACAAATGTGACAATACTGTCCATAGAGATTCTAGACCTTCTACACTATTCTACACCTGTCACTTCTGATTCGGTCTAGAAATGTCACTCCAGACTGTTCGCTCTTACCAACACAATTTATAATTGACATCTGACCATAGAATAACAAAGTCCATAACCGTAATTCTCATAGACAAATGTGACAATATTTAATTAAACGTGTATTTCGTACTTATTATCTTATCCGGTTGTGATAAGGTGATAACATTCCAAGCATCTCGGAGTTGCTGGCCAGCTGTGAAATTCATATAAAAGGAGAAGCAACACGGGGCATAGGCAGTATTGGTAATTCAGCTAATAAGCCGAGAACAGCGAGTCGCCACCAGTCCGCACCGATTCCGTTTGCCGTCCGAGCGAACCTGGTTGGGCGATTTCAGTACACGAGAATATTGTTATAGGTAAGAAAATATCCGTTCTAGGTAATTCATATTTTGTAGCGAATTTTCATATTTTTAAATGATCACACTTCTCAGTCAAAATCTCCGCAAGTCAATTATATCTGCTTTTCCCAACCTGTCGCCGTCCCTATAGACAATTCGCGTATGTTAGATTGTCTTGCATTATGTTTGTGCGGATGCTGAGGATTCACAGCTCACCTAAATAATCGAGATATATTCATTTTGGTTTGATCCCGATAGGGACGCTGAGGATTCACAGCCTATCTAGGTCACTCCAAATGATACGTTGCTTTCCAATTAGCCATGTACAGTTCATCTGGCTCCAGACTTTCCGCCCCATACAGTGTAAGCTCTTGTGTTATTTTAGTGAGGACGCTGAGGATTCACAGCTCGCTAAAGTAATCAACATGTTTGTGTCCCGGTTTGGCCCTAGTAGAGATGCTGAGGATTCACAGTCCGCATAGGCGTACTGGGAACTGTCGTCCCGTCTCTCCTTCCACCCTTATGCGCCTTCGGTGTTCCCTACTCTAACAGAGAGGCTACAGATGTTACTTTGAACTGGTCTATCATTATGTGCCGCCCGCCTGCCGTATACGTGATTTAGTAGAACGCCGCTCGTACCGTATATGTCGCTGAGTCCGTACGCTTCATCCAACACTAGCACTGGTCGCTTTAGAGAAAGCCCAGTTCTGATTAATGTTATTACCCGCATATTTTATTTGTACATAGTTTGTAAATATTGTTTTGTATACACCTTTTGTAAATATTTTCTTGGGTAAATGAAAGATTTCAATTAATTTGTATCTAACCCCCTATACTTGCAAAATCTGCTACACCTTTCGATAAGCCAGAAGTGGTCGGAGCACGTCGGGTGAGCGATTAAAGCCCGCTTACTCGGGGATCATTAAATTTAGCCTGCATCATCTGAAGGCTACCGAACCCTTCTCCACAGAGTTACCCAGGTACTTTGATCGTTATCTCGGTCAGAGTTTAGTGAAGAGGTCGCAGACATCCTCAACAGGGAGTAAACTCTTTAAAATCTGGCGCCCGAGATCCTCAGAGCGTAACTGTCAATTCGTGTCACCGAAAAATGGTCTACAAGCAAAGGCCTCGTCACAATTTGGCGCCCGAGCAGAGACCTGTGAAATACAAGCAAACTGTTCCGTTCCGATACCGTTCCGTTCCGTTTCGATACCGTTCCGTTCCGATACCGTTCCGTTCCGATACCGTTCCGTTCCGATTCCGTAGAAAATCCGAATCCGTTTGTATGTCCGACCCGAAAGAAGACCCCGATATACCTACCTATACCCGTGTATCATGGGTATACAAGCTGAAAAGCCATAACTAGAACTGGAATTGGCCAAGTTCGATCTAACAACCACCGCCCCCGTTGATGAACTGCGTAATAGGCTGGTGCAGTTCTTGCGTAATGGGTTGTCAGAGTCAAAGACATACGATTGCCATGCCACTCCGATTCTAGAAGCTCCGAAAGCGCCAGTACAAGACAGGGAAACCGCCAGTAACCAGTTCCATACTACCCATCCCCTTAACGTTTTCACTGTTCCGGGAAGGGGGCTGTTCCAGTTTCGAATCATGAGTTTTGGGTTGCATTCAGCAAGCGCAATGTTCCAACGCCTATTAGATGCTGTCATAACGCCGGCTATGGACGATGTAGCGTTTGCATATTTGGACGACGTGATCGTACTAGGTGATACTTTTGAAGAGCACCTGGATAACCTCAGGGAAATATTCCGCCGGTTACGAGAGGCCAACCTTCAATTAAATCCCGAGAAGTGCCAGTTCTGTCGCCGTTCCCTTAAATATTTAGGAAACGTAGTCAATGCCCAGGCATACATACGGACCCCGATAAAGTAGCGGCAATTAGGGCCATGCCGCCACCGCACAACGTCCGAAGTCTGCGACGATTTTTGGGAGTGTGTTCTTGGTACAGGAGGTTTTTAAAGGACTTTTCTCGAGTGACTACCCTTCCAGCCAAACTCCTGAAAAAGAAGGAGAAATGGAGGCGGGATGAAAGTCAGCAGCAGGCCTTTGAAAAACTGAAAACTGGCCTCACGGAGGCACCGGTGTTGGCTTGTCCTGATTGTTCAAGGCGTTTCACATTACAAACAGACGCCTCTAATGATGGTCTGGGAATTGCGCTGACGCAGCAAATGGAGGATCACGAGCCTGTAATCGCCTACGCAAGCCACACATTGACACTTCCCGAGAAGAACTATTCTGTAACGGAGAAAGAATGTCTAGCCATAATATAGGGTATAGACAAGATGAGACCATATCTGGAGGTTTACCAGTTCACAGTCCTGACTGATCACATGTCTCTACGGTGGCTACAGTCAATCCGTAATCCCTCTGAAAGATTGGCTCGCTGGAGTGTTTTCCTCCAGCAGTACGATTTTGATATCAAGTACAGAAAGGGTTATTTGAATCGGGTGGCAGACACGCTGTCTCGAAATCCGTTGCCGATAAGTGAGGAACCAGGAGAATATGCGTACTTCACTTGCGAAGACGCCACGTGTCCCTGGTATGAAACTAAACTGGCAGCAGTACAGAAAAATCCCGAAATGTTTCCAGACTGTGCGATTCGGGAGGGAAAACAGTACCGTCATTTCTGGGATTCCAATGACTTCACCAAGCCCGACGTCTACAATCCGTGAAAGTTATGCGTTCCCAAAAACTTGAGACGAGAGGTGCTGCAGCGAAACCACGACGGCCGACCGTTGGACATTTAGGTGTAGCTAAGACCATTAGCAGGATAGCCCGCACTTACTACTGGCCGGGGATGTTACGTGGAATAGCCCAATGCGTATGTCAATGTGATCGGTGTCAGAAGTATAAGGTATCGCAGCAACAGCTGCCGGGGTTTGTGCAGCCTTTCGTCATGAAAGGCCCGTGGGAAATTGTCAGTGTAGGCCTGGTAGGACCGTTGCCACGATATAAAAAAGGACATTGTTATATGGTGGTAATGTTGGACAGGTTTACCAAATGGGTAGAAGTTAAACCAGTAAGGAAGGCGTCAGCCAAAGCCTTGTCTGATGCCTTATTCGAGCAAGTAATTACGCGACTTGGGTGCCCAAAAACCGTCATAAGTGACAACCGTACTCAATTCGATAGTCGAATTGTTAAAGGGATGTTAAAAGAGCTGGGCATAAAATATCGCCTAACTCCTCCATATACACCCCAGGCAAATCCGGTAGAGAGAAGCAATCGTACGCTTAAGACTATGATATCACAGTTCTGCGACCAGGACCAGAGTCGATGTGATGAGCGTTTACCAGAACTTGTGTTTGCTATGAATACTACGAAACACGAGTCGACGCACTTCTCTTCGGCATTTCTTAACTTTGGGCGCGAGTTGGAAGTTCCGAACATGCTACCCGCAGTAGATCCGAATGTCGAAGGCGACGTCGAAATTGTTACCCCAACGGTCGCCCAGCATTTAAACCGTCTCGAGAAGTTGCGCGAGACATTTGTACTGGTACGGCTTAACCTGGACAGGGCCTTCTCACAGCAAAGTCATCATTACAACCTGAGAAGACTCGACTGGCAATGCGCTTTAGGCGGCCGCGTGTTAAGAGTTGACCGCCCGCTTTCTTCCGCAGCTCGCGGCTTTGCAGCCAAGCTAGCCCCAAAATATGCTGGACCTTACACTGTCAGTAAGATCGCTCACCGGTGGTATATGACCTCAAAGATGCGAGGGGTAAGTGGCTTCGCCATGTTCACATTGAGGACTTGAAGCCATACCACGCGCCATCCGCACCGGCACCGGGCAGCGACAATACGTTGTCATTCGATGGAAGGCCCCGCCGAAGTCAAACAGACAGCAATGGAAGCCGTTCACTGACTTCGGTATGCAAAGCCACACGAAGGAGACCCTAAAGTGGTTGATTGCCCCCCATTCGTGAAGGACGTGCTAAAGACACAGTGTTGAGTGTAGTATAGTCTTGTGATAGGTTTAAGATTAAGAGACTTCTTTGAACAATAGTGAGTTACGGTTAGGTATTAAGTTAAGTTTTTAATACTCCATTTCAGTCAGTCTAAAAAAAACTTTTTTTTTGTAAAGTGAGGGGAGTGTGTGATGAAGTATTATTTTCTATCGGTCTGTGGTACAAAACGCATAATTACTAAGACGATAATTAATTAAATAGAAAATAATTAAATACAAACTATATAAATATTTGCTAAAATATTTTTCACCATTAAATATTTTAAGGCGATTTATATTTAATTAAACGTGTATTTCTTACTTATTATCTTATCCGGTCGTGATACGGTGATAACATTCCAATCATCGCGGAGTTTTTGGCCGGCTGTGAAATTCATATAAAAGGAGAAGCAACACGGGGCTTATGCAGTATTGGTAATTCAGCTAATAAGCCGAGAACAGCGAGTCGCCACCAGTCCGCACCGATTCCGTTTCCGTTTGCCGTCCGAGCGCACCTGGTTGGGCGATTTCAGTACACGAGAATATTGTTATAGGTAAGAAAGTATCCGTGCTAGGTAATTCATATTTTGTAGCGAATTTTCATATTTTTAAATTATCACACTTCTCAGTCCAAATCTCCGCAAGTGAATTATATCTGCTTTTCCCAATCTGTATCCGTCCCTATAGACAATTTCTGTATGTTAGATTGTCTTGCATTATGTTTGTGCGGATGCTGAGGATTCACAGCTCACCTAAATAATCGAGATATATTCATCTTGGTTTGATCCCGATAGGGACGCTGGGGATTCACAGCCTATCTAGGTCACTCCAAGTGATGCGTTCATTTCCAATTAGCCCTGTACACTTCATCTGGCTCCGGGATTTCCGCCCCATACAGTATAAGCTCTTGTGTTATTTTAGTGAGGACGCTGAGGATTCACAGCTCGCTAAAGTAATCAAGATGTTTGTGTCCCGGTTTGGCCCTAGCGGAGATGCTGAGGATTCACACTCCGCATAGGCCTACTGGAAACTGTCGTCCCGTCTCTCCTTCCGCCCTTATGCGCCTCCGGTGTTCCCTACTTTGACGGAGAGGCTACAGATGTTACTTTGAACTGGTCTATCGTTATGTGCCGCCCGACTGCCGTATACGTGATTTAGTAGAACGCCGCTCGTACCGTATATCTCGCTGAGTCCGTATGCGTCATCCAACACTAGCCCTGGTCGCTTTAGAGCAAGCCGAGTTCTGATTAATATTATTACCCGCATATTTTATTTGTACATAGTTTGTAAATATTGTTTTGTATATATCTTTTGTAAATATTTTCTAATCTAAAATATAGGGTTGGGTAAATAAAAGATCTCAATTAATTTATATCTAACCCCTTATACTTACAAAATCTGCTACACCTTTCGATAAGCCAGAAGTGGTCGGAGCACGCCGAATATCAGCGATTAAAGCCCGCTTACTCGGGGATCACTAAATTTAGTCTGCATCATCTAAAAGCTACCGAACCCTTCTCCACAGAGTTACCCAGGTACTTTGATCGTTATCTTGGTCAGAGTTTAGTGAAGAGGTCGCAGACATCCTCAACAGGGAGTAAACCCTTTAAAATCTGGAGCCCGAGATCCTCAGATAGTAACCGTCAATCCGTGTCACCGAAAAACGGTCTACAAGCAAAGGCCTAGTCACAACCTGCTAATGGAGCCTCCACGTTTATTTCACACTGTTACTGAGTTAATCTTATTTTATTAATTTTCGTTCATTTTACCAAGCTATTATACTTTTAATTGAATGTAATGTATACCTAAATTATGTCAATGATTTAAAATTGTCAGCCTAAAACTTAAACATTGTTTGAAAGTTGAAATCAAAATATTGTTACATGACATCACGTCAACACCATCTACGTTTTAGGTGGATTCTTCGGGGACATGAAGTAAAAATCACACTAGAGAAATTTAGAATGACCTTAAACTTAACATTGTATAATAGAAAATAAATTGTTGTTCAAGTCCTCAAACAATACATGAGAAATATATATATATATATATATATATATATATATATATATATATATATATATATATATATATATATATATATATATAAACATATAAAAATTGGAACTGACCCCGGATATGGGTTCTAGAGCTCCTAGTTCGTGCTCATTTCCAAAAAATTTTTCAAAATTCAAGAGTCGGGATCTCCCCATTAGTGAATTTTTTCTACGAAAATTCACTAATTGAAAAATATTACTTTTGTTTTTAAAACCCCCAATTGGCACCTCAAGATATTAGTGTATGACAGACACCATTAAAGTAGAAGGTCACCTGTAGATTCAAAACCCTGCCTAGGTTCTGTTTTTCCTCCACAAACGTGTGGAGGAAAACGTGCAGCTTATGATATCTTCAGCATATACCTTGCACGGTCAATATGCCATTCATGCAAATGCATTATTATAAACTATTTTACAACATCTTTATAGAGAAAGCAAGAAACCTGCAAAGTTCGTGACTGCTCCACCATGTTTTTCATGAAAATTTAAAAAAAGTTAGTACACAAGCAGCTCTGATAGTTAGTTAGTGTTTTGAACTTAGTTACATTCAATAAAGCTAGCAATGCTGTGTGTATGTCAATATGTATGTGTATGTATATATGTATACATGTGGCTACAAGTTTAAATCTTAGAGTATATATGTTTTTGTTGTGTTGTGTCAAACATAAGTAAAGCCAATATATTAGCATATCTGTGTGTGTGTATGTATCTGAGTGATAACTCAAAAATACTAAACTGATTTAACTTAAACTTGGCAAGTGTCTTAATTTTATTAGGACCGCAGCCGAGATCGGGATCCAGCCCGATCGACCCAGTTTTTCTAAATTTGATTTTTCTGAAAAACAATTATCTCAAAAATAGCAAAGTTATTTTGATGCATTTTGGTAGGTGTGTTCCAGATAAACACCTTACTACTACTACAAAACTCAACTTTCTATATTAAGCAAATCGAAGTATTCAAATTTAATGGAAATTCTCTATCAAAACGCACTTTTTTGCCCTCAGGGCTCGTCCGCGACTTTGCCGCCCCGATAGAACTGCAACCGTTCGCTTATTGTGCATGCCCTTAGTCTTTTTACTCCACCCATTCTAAAATCACTGTGCCTTGAACTGGTCTGCACAGCGATTGGTATGGTGAAGTTTTATATTGCTCTGTCTCCGGTCTAGACTGATCGTAGATCAGTTGTCTTTTGCAGTCCAGAGCTTTACCCTCGCACGAAATGTGATGGGCTGATTCCTCCCCCTCGCCGCAGAGTCTGCATGCGAAGTCCGCCTTGAACCGCCCCATTTTATGCAGGTGTTTCTTGACGGCCATGTGTCCCTTCAAGAGACCTGTTATGTTTCTGAGCTGTCCTCTGCTGAGATTTAGCAGCTCCACAGCTCTCTTTGAACTGGGTTCGTCAACTACTGACTTCCCATGTCTGAGCCATGGACAGTATGCCCAGTACACCTTGTGTTCTTTTCTGACCCATGACTTAATGCCTCCCCTGGCCGTGCTCTTTGTCACGCCCAGAACCGGTTCTGGTCCCATAAATGGTTCTGCTGACCCTCTCTTCGCGAGACTGTCAGCTCCTTCATTGCCTTTGACCCCCGAGTGACCCGGCACCCAGATGAGGGTGACCTCATTCTGCCCCGCCAGGTCGCTCGTCTTGTCTCGGCACTTACTAGGTCCCGAATTTTTTTAATATTAACTGAAATATGATCATGTAACAGCTAAAGTATCTGTTTAAATATATTTTGTAATAATTACAAATTAAATAGGTATCTGCTTTAGTCCCCGACATATTCTTTATTAGGTCTATTTGACAGTCTCTGAATCATTAATATGACATCCATTTTCCTGACATTTTAGATAACATCCATCTTCATATGTCATCCTAAACTTCCAATGTGTTGTTAAAAAATTAAAAAAAAACGTCTTTAAGTTATGTTAGTATGCCACAAATTACGGTTTAGTAGTAGTTTTGTCATTTCTAACTAGTAATTGAAAATATCCAGTTGCCTTCTTATAGGATCGAAATACAAGGTTTCTTAGGGTAAAAAGTATAGGATCTCTTAGGCATTCTGTATTTCATTTTAACACTTCAATGGAGATGGTGACGTCGTCGGCTACACCATAAAATATATTTTTTGACTTCATAGACCATAGCCTGTTGAAATGAAATATGTTTTTAATAGTTCATCCTATACAAGAATATATTAAAAACTTGAAATTTCAACTATTGAATGACGTTGAAATAGAGACGTCATAGACTACACCATAAATTAGATTTTTTTTTACTTTATAGAGGATACCCTTTTACGAAATATATTTTTAATAGTTCATCAAATACAAGATTATATTTAAAACTTAAAATTCTAGTTGAATAACGTTGAAATTGTGACGTTACAAGCCGCACCCGGTTCAACAGGAAATAAATTTTTGATGGCTTAGTTCATGTTTAGTTACTGCAAAATAATATTTTAAAATAAGTACTACAGAGCCTAGACTTATTTAACAGAAAAAATCACCAAGTTAACAGTTGAAATAAATAACTTTAAATTGATTTTTCCTACTGCTAGGGCGTCTCGTCTGGAGGATTAGACCTCTCAAATTTACATATTTCTCAGTAGACTTCTTTGTTATGATATTTACCACCTGTACAATGTAATTTTAAACATGGTTAGGAATAACCCAACAAGGGTCTTTTCTTGTTTGCAATTGACGACAAGTCTGCCAACATATCTCAGGAAAATTCAATATTGATTCAAAGCAGTTCTTCTATAGACTCGACACAAGCAACACCCTTGTGATAGCATAATCATTTCGTAGAGTTCTCATGGACTCTAAAGCCTACCATAATATAAGTAATTTTGTATAAGTTTACAGTTTGTTATTAAACGTTAAGTGTTACTAAAATCAGCGTTTAATTTAACAAAACATAATCAGGTCCTTAGAGCCATCAAGAAACAAAAACAAATAAAATGTGGTACATCAGTACAAAACGTAATTAAACACCTACCTTATTTTTGTTGCTGTTGAACTCTTGAAAAACTTTGAAAACCAACACTCACAAGATAAAAACACTGTTATTATCACAGTACCTACTTTATTTTATGTGAACAATTGAGAAAAACATATAATTTAAACACAAAGCCTTTTCACTGGGTTTAGACGACTTGTGGTTTGTCAACGGAAACTGATAATACCTAACTCTGTTATGTTTATTCGCTACTTAAAGTGAACTATTTGGCTTTTATGATACACATATTTAACTGAAGCTATTTAATTACTGTAATTGAAGATATTGTTTTTCTATGAAAAATGGATACGTTATTACCTAAAATTACCTAGCATTTGTGATTAAATTACAGACGTTGCAGGTGTTTTTTTCTATCTAAAATGGATACGTTGTTGTTACTTGAAAATGTATTTCTCAACGGATCGTATGTGATTCAATGTTTTAATCATCACAGTTGTGAGGTTGTATGTTGTTCATTAATGTTGTGACATATGTGGCTATGTACTGGTTGGAACGAGTTTATGGTGGAACCTTACACACATGCCTCTAAACCAAAAACTAAAGAAGTTTAGTTGATTGTAATAATAAATATACTTTTTCTACGTAAAGACAGTCGCAAGGGTATTTTAGCTTGCAATGATGGATATACTTTTTAGTGAATTTTCATTAAGAAAATTCACTAATAGAGAGGTATCGATGGTGAGACTTTTGAAAAATTTCCTCAAATGAGCGCGAATTTGGTCCTCTAGAACCCATATCCAAGGTCGGTTTTGATTTTTATATGCTTATATATATATATATATATATATATATATATATATATATATATATATATATATATATATATATACATATATATATTTATATAAATATATATATATATATATATATATATATATATTTATATATATATATATATATATATATATATATATATATATATATATATGTTTCCAACTGATAACTCAAAAAATACTTGACCGATCTTCACTAAATTTGGAGATTACCTTGATTTTGTTAATGGCTTGGATGAGTTCGAAGATGAGCACCGTAGGTTTAATTTTTTGTATAAAAAATGTAAAGGAAATTTTTAAAACGCAATATTTTTGTTTGTTTGAAGTACTGCAGTGATTCAAATGAAAATTTGCACATATAAGGGAGATGTCAAAATAAAGTTGGTAACCAAATTTCAACTTAAATGGTCCACGAGGAAAGAAGTTGTTCGAAAATGAAAAATGTGTAAGAAATAAATAATGTGTAAGAAATAAATAATCTACGACATCAGTTTGAATTGCATAGGCATTTCGCACATTCAACGTTGACAAGGATAGTTAGAGTATTAATGTGTTTTTTATTACTTTAGACCCGAAAAATGTAAAATCGTCGAAGCGACACAACAGTTCGTAAATATAAATAAGCAGGGTTGTCAGATATAATAAAAATTAACAAATATTAAAATGTAATTTGATTCTTAGGATGAAAACATATGGACCTAACATATTTTTAAATTATTAATGACATAATTCAAACAATAATTGCGGTACAATAACCAAACATTTTGAATTACCAAATCCGTATGATATTTTAAATTAAAACTTATTTGTACTTGAAAACTTTTTGCACTATATGTCAATGCAGCAGTGTAGTACTGTCTACTGTCTACTGTCATCTGTTTTTTTAATTTAAACGCCGTTAGGGTGGAAAGCGCTACACGTACACGGTATATCCACATCATGTTTTAATGTTTTTTTTCTAAATATCAAATAGTACGGTGAAATCTTTTCTTCACTACCATGATTCAGGTAATCGTGATATTATATTTATTTTAGCAGAAACACCTTACAAAAATTATCAGAATATACACAAGTGAGAGCAAAATTCAAGTTAGGATCTACGTTAATTGTTTTTAAGAGAGTAACCTTAAATTTGCGAATCTCTTATCAAAACAACAAAACAGAGATGAATTTATATAATTAAAGTTGAAAGATGTTTACTATATATAAAAGGTATGTATTCCTATTTTTTATGTTATCATTTTAGAGGTAATCTTATATACTTACCCAAGGTGAAATAATTTAGCACATGTCCAAAGCCTAAGATTTTTTCTGTTGTGTTTTGTGAGCTTGAATTAGTTTTTATTATAATTTATTGTCATTTATGGAGACATAAGTAGAACTTACTTTAAAAATTATTTCCTTTTTTAGCAATGGTAGTTTCCACAAAATCAGCAGTAGTGAGTTTTCTTAAAGATGAGAAAGAGTAAGAGGGTCACGCAAGAGGTATAACCTATGACCTTTGATGCTACAGTGGCTTCTTTCTAATTAAAATATGTAGTATGGAGTATTGAAAACAGGCAGTGTACTGTCCAGGTAATATTTTTTTAAATAGTGTCAAACTTGTAATTTCCCTTAAGCTAATGCCCACTGAGCAAGGTAATATTGCATTAACATTGCAGAATCTTTTCCAAAGCAAGTGTAAGTTTGATAGATAACTTGCAGAAAGCCTCCTGCAAGTTTGTTGCAAATGGCAAATCTTCCCCCCAGTGACTTTACATATGTAAGTGTTTCTTTTGTAACTTTACTGCAAGTTTACTGTAGTGAGCTGTTACAAACTTTCTTTATACTTACACATGTTACTTTACAGCAAGCTTCAATTTTAAAAGGGCCTGGCAAAGTTGTAAAATTTAAACTTACATTTGCAACTTATCTGAAATTGTATATATTATATATACAGTGCAAGTTTGTAACCTGGGATAATTCCAATTAATCTACTTCAACTTTTTTTTTCAAAAATGCTCGGAGTCTGATAATATTCTCAGTTACAATCTTTTCAAAAATGTATTATACAATTTGTATCAAATGCCATTGATAATTTTTGTAAATGACAACCTTAGCTTTTTGTTGACTATTTTTAAAGTACACATCAAGCGATACAAAACCACCAACTTTCAAATTTTTATTATAAATCTTGAGTTGAAAGCACGAAAAAAATTGTGTAGTTATCAATGAATAAAAATTTTAAATCTGCTGGTTTTCTACAACTTCACATGTAAGAACTTTAAAAATAGTCAACAAAAACGTAAGGTTGATTTAAAGAAATTATCGATGAAGTCATTTTTCAAATATGGTATATACTGTATAGCTTTTTTAAAAGACTGCAACTCGAAATACTAGCCAATGTGTCCAAGCATTTTTGAAAAAAGAAACTGTATTTGATTAACTGAATTTATTTCAAGTTACAAACTAATACTGAATATAGGTATATAGGTGTATTTATACATAATATAAAATTTCTTGTAAAACTGTAAAAAATTACAAGACAATGTTAATTAGAATAAAATATTTATTACATAAAAAAATTAAAGACTTACAATTTCATTTCTGCTGATAGATAGATAGATATAGACTTTATTGACCATCAAATGTACATGGTAAGTCACTGTCTTTATAAGTACCGACTATAGTTATCAGATAGAAATAGTTAGACATATAGCGAGCGTGTCCATGTTTAGCCTAAAATGCAGTTCTAGTCAAAACTCAGCAACAAAATAGATAACTTGAACTCGTGATATCGTTATTAATTGACGGATTTCAAAAATTCCTTTTTCTAAATAAATACCAATTAATTGTTTTTGATATTGTTTTACTAAATAACTCTTTAGTCGTCTAGAAAAACGTGTGAAACACCAATAACAAAAACGAAGCCTTCTGCAGCATTACTTGTTTTGAGAGGCAAGATTTTTTTTAGCTTCTAAAATATGTGGTGACATATGTTACATAAAATAAATTCAACATATCAAATACTATTGTGAAAGAGAAATATCTAAAATGGTGCGTTCATTTCGATTTTAGAGAAAGTTTAATTAAGCAAACGTAAGAATATGCAATGGATAAATCAAGCACAGGTAAATTAATACAACTTCACTGCGAAAATAGCTTAAACTTGACGACAGTCTCTGAAGGTGTTCACGCATGTCTTAACTATCCCTATCGAGTAAGTATAGTACCGTCAATGTCTAAAATGTCAGAAACATTGAGTTAAAATAAAGCAAAATTATGACTACAATGAATTACGTATATATAAAAAAAGTCTGTGGCTAGTCGAACTTGCCTTCCAAAGCTTTTGCCTAACACACACACTACAAAGAATGAATACAAGTAGTAGGTAACACTATACACATTGGTTTAGAGCACTAATAAATTCCTTCACCTAGGTTTTTGTTTTATAACATCCGCTAGTGCCTACTGTAATCTTGTTAGTGGAAGCATCTTAATAACATTAGGTAGAAAATTGAGGAATTTGATTCCCAAGTAATCAAACATCTGCTTTGTTTTCTCCTTTTTGTGGAACTGTATTTTTAATTCATGCCTGTACCTGGTATTGATGTTGCGAACTTCATCATTCACTGGATATTTTGAATACATATACTGAAGAAGGATATAGCTGGAAGTGTACCTAAGTATCCCATTGGCCTCGAACACATCAGGGCAGCTTTTTCTTGGACCTACGCACACAATGTCCTTATTGCTCTTTTTTGCATGATAAACACATGTTCCGCTGCTGACGAGTTAACCCATATGAATGTTCCATAGCATAGAATACTGCGACAAGTGTAAAATAAGCAATCCTGGCAGCTTGATGGGTACTGCTCCACTGTTATTATGATGTCAATTGCTATGTATAAGCCACATGCTTCCATAGGTCAATCATATTTAACGTTTTAAAATGAATTGGTCTGACCAGGTATGACATCTCCAGGCTGCTTCTAAGGACATAACAAAATTCATGTAAATAATATAATATTTCATAAAAAGAAACAAAAATATAAATGCAGCCATTTTATAATAATTCACCAATAGCGACATACCAAAATAATTATGCTACAGAAAAGAGAATAATGAATTCACACATGTATTTAATATATAGCTGTTTTAGGGATTCTTACCTGAAATGTTTGTCGATATACTCCATGTTTCATTATCTACTCTCCAGACAACGAATTACAAAATTCAAACAATTCAGGCTACAATAAGATTGTTCAAAGTTTAAAACTTCCAGGAAAATAAATAGACATAGATCAAATAACAACTTATGATGATGAAATTATAAAAAAAGTAAACAACAAACCGCCATTAATTAATGCCGGGGGCTTTGTCATTTGTCAGTCAGTTCGCTGTTGGCGTCGGTGTTGCTATGTTGCTATTGGATGACGATGACATAGGATCGAACATACCCGAAAACGGAGGGAATTCAAATGTTTACAATTTGAAACAAACTTTCAGAAACATTACAATTGTAACTTTACGTGAGCTTACAAATGGAGAAAAACCACAACACGGCAAACTAGATATTATTTTTGAAAGTTACGTTAAAGTTTCATTTGTAAGTTTGCATTGGTTTTTTGCCTGCAAACATTTAGAAATGTTGCAAACTTAACTTGCCTAATGGTAAATTATCTAACGTTGCGGTAAGCATTTGTAAGTTACCATGCTTAGTGAGTGTCATTGATTAATTTTGTTACATTATCAGAAAGCTTTTCCATACTGATTACAAAGTATAAGCAGACAAGCTTTCTATCCTGTCTGATTCAATGAGACAGGATTCTATATGATTAGCTAGACTGGTTATTATAATAGGTGCTCCTTTAAATTCTTAAATTTTATAATTATAATTATGGAAAGCAATGTTAATACTGGTCACGCTACACTCAGATTGTATTATATACTTAGATTTTAACACTATGCCGAAGTTCTTCCGTTGTGATGCTATATGTACTACTGGTGCATAAACCTCTTGGATAATTTGTGGACCAATTGTATTATTGGTGATATCTTGTAATATTATATTTAGTAGAATGTAAAAATTGCTGGTAGGTATATAAAAGTGGACAAATAAAATATGGCAGTGGTATCTAAATGAATCAAGTAACATGACAAGTGGGCATCGCTGGTGATTCAATTTCGTCAAGTTGTGCATGCTGAAATAAGAGAGTAGTCGAAGTGGATAAGGAATAGTGTTTGTTTTTCATATATGTGGAAAAAAAAGTTAAAACAAGAAAAAATTGCCATTGTCATGAAGAAGTGTTCTATTATACAAACATAGCGCATGAGCATATGTACACTCCTTACAAAAAGTGGAAGCCAGTTTAGCCTTTTGTGATGCTATCTCTGATTTTTTGTGACTTATACTGCTTGTTTTATTCTCCATTCAGCGCCATAAAAATATGGCTGTCGTCAGAACATTCTAAGTTGGCTATGAAAACTTAATGATCTAGTATGCCCAGAAAATTATTGCAACTGGTAGTAAATAACTTGTGACGACTTATGTAAAGCGGACAGATATCATATCATTCGCTTAACTAATATGTCTGGTTGAACTTTCTCTAGAATTTGTTGAACCTCGACATTCTGGCTTGGAGCCATTTGTCATTTTCAAGAGGTTGAGTAAAATATGAATGGAATAGAACTCTTTAGGCCTTAATCTGCCTAATCTTTAGAGTGGTGGTTAGGTGTAGGTTAGGTTGTAGTTCAATTATGGAGTCGTAATCTTCCTACTCTCGAAATCTCACCGGATATCATCTCTAACGCCTTGGTGTATTCAACCATAGACTTGAAAGAGATCAAACTGTCCTTTGGTGGTTCTGTATTGTCTATAGTGGGGTTTTCATCTGAATCTTTATTGGGGCTATTGGTTGGGTAGGTGAGGTTTATTATATACCTCACATATAGAATGTTAGATGTAGAGTCTAGAATTTTTTATGCATCTAATTTTTTTATAATTGTGTTGCAGATTATCAACCATACCAGAAACGCCTCATGGACATGAATGAAGATTTAAGGGAAGGTTTGTCCATCATAGACATAAAATATCAAATTTAGGATCGTCTGTCTGGTGATGTGAAAACTTCGTACATATTTACAGATGAGTTAAATAGTATAATTGTTGTACTCTTAGTCCTAAAATGACAATCCCAAAAACAGGATTTCATAGAAATCGCAGCTAATTTAATTTGCATTTGTAATTTAAAACCACCAAATATCACCACTTTATATACTTGTATCAAAATTATATGTAAAGCGTGGGCCAAACTCGATGGAGTATTAGAAGTATATAGTGATTCAAAATTGATAGAAATGTGAATTTAGGTTATGTTCTTAAGTGGTTATGGTCTTCATTTTGAAAATATTTATGACATGGCGGCGTCGTCCCATAACATTATTTTTTCAAATGAAAAAAATGTCTGTATTGTGACACTCTTATGTTTGCAGTAATGTTTCTAAAGTATATATATATATATATATATATATATATATATATATATATATATATATATATATATATATATATATATATATATATATATATATATATATATATATTTGTGTGTGTGTTTGTTTATATATCTGTTAACCTATCTCAAGACGTTAAGAAAATAAAAGTTATTAGTTAGGAAAAATCGCAACCTCCATTCATTAACAACAACAAAAGAGTCTTTCCATAACCAGCATAGATAGAGGTTTGAGTTTTTTGTTGCTGTTTGCTAATAGGTTGATATAGTCATGAAAATCCAATTATTGCATATAGGCTGTCTACAATAAAAATGGTCTTTAGGTAGATCATATAATGGCAGGTAATGTGAGATTTTCAAATCGAACATCCTGTATTATATAGGAATAGCAAGATCAATTGATTTTCTTTCTTAAAGTACTATATAATATTCTACCTATTATTAGCGGTTTTCGACTTATTAGCAAAAAACCAAAATATTGCAAGTAAAATTTCGAAACTCCGTGGAGTAATACCAATCATTCCTCAACAACCTGTCATATTATCAAATAAAGCTGAAAAAAAATCTGGTTTATTAGTTAATATTAAAACATATATATATATATATATATATATATATATATATATATATATATATATATATATATATATATATATACCGGAGGTTTCATTTGAAAAAACAAACTTGGTATCTGGTAAGGATCGATGTGTCAAAAATATCAAAATGAAGATCATGACCAGCAAGCTGCATGAAATTTGGAAGGTGATAGATATTCAGACTGGTACATATTTTACTGCTAAAAGAGTGTGGTTACCTTTAAAGGGGCGGTACATTGGTGCCATTACTAATAATTTTCTAAGAAAAAAAAATCTGTCACTGACGTTTCTTTCTTAGCAGTTATGTAGGTCATTTAGTGCTGATAATTTTTTTAATATTTTGTCGATTTTCATCTCGCTTATGAGATAAATGCAATTATGTTGTCTTATGTTGTGTATCGAATGTGTTTTGGAAAGAATGAAAAAATTAGGCTGTTATTGTCATTTATTTATCAAGGTAATAATAGGCTTGTTCAGTTGAAACCCATTTTTGGTTCAGAACAAATTTATTGGCAAATATATTTACAAATAATTACTATTATTATTAGGGCACATATCCCATTGTTTCACCTACTGATGTATACCCTGCTTAAAGAATTCTTGTGGCTAATGCCCGAAAAATTCTTTTAAGGCATTTAGTACTTCTTCATCCGACTGAAAACGATTACCTTTTAACACCTTTTGCTGTAAGCCAGTTTGTATACGATACTACGGATAGATTCTATAATCACATCAACATCTTCTGAAATTGCTTTGAATGACAATAGACGATTTCCTCTAATCAGGTCTTCTACACATGCCACATTCCTGTCTGTTGATGCAGTACTCAATGCACCTAGTTGCGGCTTATCATTTATCTTCTCTCTTTCACTCTTAAATTTTTGAAACCATTCCTTGACAGTTGGATATGCAAAACATGTGTTTCCATACACTGCTTGCATTCGTGTTTGAATTTGCAATGGTTGCAAACCTTTATCACACAAAAATTGAATGACCGCACACTGATTATATTTAGATGGATTGTTAACAACAAACGCCATTTTAAAGTCACAATACTTAAAATCGCTGTTAAATACAAATGACAGGAACTCATAAGTGTGATGTTTACAAACAAAACTTACATTGCAAAACGTCATTTGAGTGATTACAACTGTTTTCAAGGCTAACCTGACAAAAGATGGGTTGTAATTGAACAAGCCTTGTAATAGATGCTGTATATGCTTTTAAAATGCACTTTTCAATTATACCTTGGGTGAATTAGCTAATTTGTTATTACATTGTGGTGAAGCGAAACAAAATGGAAAAGAAGCAGTGAGAATTTATTATGACAGGTTTTCCCGGATGAATAGCACGCAGCAGAAATATTTTTGAACATATCTGCATGTGTTTTAGGGAAATAGATGCCTTGAAATCTGTAAAATCTAATTCTATATGCAAAAGATACCAATGACCTCCTCAAATTGAAGAGTCAGTTCTCAATGCAGTGGAAGGTAACCCCACTACAATTGTCAGAATCGTTTCTAACGAGAAAGTATTGCAAATTAAATCACTACATCCAAATAGCTGTGATAATCTACTCTTGTTAGAAATACTATCTCATGAAATGATTTCAGGATCCATGACTTGAACAAAAAGAAAATATTCGTATTTCTCTACCAATAAACTTCTGAAAGGTTATATTACTCGACTTTTAACAAAAAAATTAAATTTTCATAAAATCACCCCCCCATTGATCCCCTACCCCCTGAAGTGACCCAACCCAAAGACAATATGAAGTGTTCCTTTGCCAAAGACAAAACAAATCCCATTCCAGAATCAAGTTGTGTACGTTTTCAGATGTTTTGTCTTTTTTTGTTCTTAAAAAAAATTGAAATTTTTGGCATCAATATTCCACCCTTACACATTTAACCCCAAATTTGATTTCAGCATAGAATACCAGATGTTTGATGAAATTCAAAGTTTTGTAATAAACAAACAAACATAATATTACTGAAGGTTTAAAAAAACATTCAATTTTCTCAAAATCATTTATCACCTAGCCCCTGGAGCAATTTTAAAATAATCTGAACCGTTCGTTACAGACCAAAAAAAAAATTGTTTCCAAATCATGCTTTTTGTATTTGTGTATGGGACAGTATTAGTTATTTGGACAATCAAAATACATGGAAACTTTGAAACTACAAAAGTTTTTGACGTACCTGCATAAACTCCAAGCAACACAATGCACAAATTGTAACAAAAATGGACTGTGCACTTCTGGAACCTCAGGCAGAAGATTCCAATTTTTATTGACAATTGAGATTGCTTTGAATGTGTTTTAAGTAAGGTAGCGAAAGATCATCAAACAACAATGAGTGGGCCTCGTATATATGTACATACTACGCAAATCCGTTTATTAGTGTATAGACTTTTATAAGCAACGTTCAGTCGCGAGGACTCAATAATTTACTCGAGTGTCACAATGAGTTCAAGAAGAGATATGTACGGTGTCACATTGGACTGCTAGGAAATCAACATGTGTAACAATTCCTTGAAACGCCAACCAGAGAAACCTTAAGCTTCAACATATAAAAACATTGTATCGTCTGTATTTTTAAACAAACCAAAATTTTTTGTAGAAAACAATTAATTATAAATTAAAATAGTTCATTTGTCCATCTCAAACCACTATCAGAATTGATTTAATTAAAAACGTTTAAATTAAAACCAACTAGGCGTATTGTTTTGCCTCTTTTTTTTGTTGAAGAATTATATTTCATGTGATTTTAAATTTACTAAACTGTTGGAATTGTGTAACATAGTCTTCTTTAATTAGTCGATAGTAGATAACACTAGAACTAAATTCACTTTCAAATCTATATTAAAACTATTAATATGACCTATATATTATATTGATTTTACATGACAGCTCTTTCCCAACGATGTGTCTTTTTTAGATAATTTATCCATATCGGAGGGAAACAGCTGCCACGTAATTATAATAATAAAATGTAAATCTTACACCTGTTAGTAAATATATTATTTTACACGATTTTCATTAACAGCCTTTGATTGTATTGTCACAATAAGCGAATTTTGTCCCTTACTTAAATATACCTTGTATTCCACTTTTAAAATTGTATTAAACGTCCTTTCTTTTAACTTATTGTTTATTTTCTGTGAGAAATATTAGGGAATTTCCCACATCCAACACTTTTAGATAAATCAACTGCTGATAATTATAATTTGACATCACTAATGCACGTCGACACTACTCTTTCCCTTTGCATTCCTTGTCTTTACTGAGTTATTTACATGTGAACTTCTTCATGATCTGTTACTATAAGTTAAAAAACATTTAAAGGAGGTACGACTGCAAAATCTGAAAAAGGCAGCTGTTAGAGATCCGACTAAGCTATTTTTTTCGCTTTTCCACTCATATTTACAGTTCGTTTTCCTCGCCCTACACCCTTATTAACTCCTGGTCCTGTAACTTTTTTAGAGGTTGTTTATAAGAAATGTTTGTTGTGGGTTATGCACCTAGGAGAATCCTAAGCATGTTTCGGAAAACAATTCTCAAAACCCTCCATGAGGTAAACTGCTAATTTACCAAATTTATTTTATATATATATTTCATTTTGTGCTGTTTAGACAAATTAAATTCCTGATTGTCATTTATTTTATTTATTTTATTAAATTAACCCACTATAAATATTCATCTAGAGATATTGTATTTTATTTGTCCCTTTGGTAGTACCTTTCTTTTCATAAATCAAACATCTTAATCTTATGAAAATTCACTACCATAACGCACTTGCTGCGTCCCGAGTTTTTTCTATATGATAAGGCACCATAGTGACCTCTTAAACTTTTCAAGAAAAAATGTTGGTGAAACCTTACACACATGCCTCTAAACCAAAAACTAAGGAAGTTTAGTAGATTGTAATGATAAATATACCTACGTTTCTACGTAAAGACAGTGACGAGGGCCTTTTAGCTTGTAATGATGGATATACTTTTTTCTATGTGATAAGGCAACATAGTGACCTCTTGAACCTTTTTAAGCAAAAATGTTGGACTTTATTATTACGTGTGAATTTAACGTTTACATTAGTGAATTGTCGTAAAAAAATCACTAATGGGGAGATCCCGACTTTAGAATTCTGAAAAAATTTTTGCAAATGAGCACGAACTAGGACCCCTAGAACCCATATCCGGAGTCAGTTTCAATTTTTATATGTATATCTATATCTATATATATATATATATATATATATATATATATATATATATATATATATATATATATATATATATATATATATATATATATATATATATATTGTGTGTGTGTGTGGGTGTCTGTGTGTCACACCGATAACTTAAAAAATAATGGACCGATAATGATAAAATTTGGGATGTACTTTTTTTTGTAAATGTCTTGGATAAGTTCGTTGGTCAGGAAAATCGGACGAGATTTTCCGGGAAATTTTTGAGTTTTCATTCGATAAAAAAAATTTTCGCAAAAAATTAAAAAGCTAACATAACCAAATTTGGTAGATAGGTTTACGATATAAAAAGTAAACTATGCACCAAAATTTAGATTTCTATGTTACAAGAAAAAAAAAGTTATAATAAAATATTTTGTGCCAGATCATTTCTATGAAAATTCACTACCATAACGCACTTGCTGCGTCCAGACTTTTCTTATTCTGATAAGAGCCTTTGGTGGCGGGCGCTGTGGCTCAGTAAACACCTTGATGACAAAAACAAAATTTGAGCGGGTAAACCGATAAGACGGTGTGCCTGTATGATACGGCGACATATTGTCATGATATAAACAACTACCTCTATATGCGTTAGAAACTGTTACCTTGGCGACATACTGTGATGATATAAACATTTAATGTCGTTAAAGACTATCGCCTTATGCGACATCGGCTTTTAATTGTAATAACCGTCACTGATCACCTCTTGGCTATCAGCTATCGATTGTGTTGATGCCAGAAAGGCTGCAGGTCATGTAACAACTCACACCCCCGGCCTCCCGAGCTCCGCTTTATTTCCCGATATTCTTACTCATATTTGAATTCTACTCGCGACGACGAGTACGGTGATATCTCACACATGCCCTCTAAAGCAATCATAAAAAAGTTTGGTTCGCATACGCATTCACCGCCATTTTACATAGGTCGCTATATGATAATCAAAATGGTCGCCACTACCGCCATCTGTCAACCCAGGCCCAAGGTACGATTCCAACTGATGACGTCAGCGCCATCAGGATTCAAAACTTTAGCCATCTGTCAAATTGCCGCCACTATCTCCATCTATCAACCCAGGCCCGTATTCAAAACTCCCTCTATCTGTCAAATTGCAGCCGTCTGGTTACTGGCTTCTGATTGGTCGAAGGAGAAATGTGGAGGGGTCAGCCAAAGAGGCTTATTACCTAATTACAAGCAGCCACAACTTTGGATGTTAGCCATTCATCTTTTATTCGAATACTAAAGAAAATGAAATGCGTCTCAATAAATTGATACAAACTCAAGAGCTCATCGAAGACGATTTTGTTAGAAGAACGACTTTTGTGAACAAATGATGGAAATACTATATAACAATGTTATCCAACTAGAACATGTTCTGTCTTCTGATGAGTGCAGTTTTACACTTCACGATCATACTAATAGTCAAAGTTGTCGCTACTGGTCTAAAGAAAATTGACACTGGATGAGAGGAACACACGCAATAACCTGAAAATGTCAATGTTTTGGAAGGAATAGTTGGAACCATGTCATTGGTCCCTTTATCATTGATTGCAATTTGAACGGAGATAATTATTTAGCACTGTTCCAGGATAATATCGTGTCAGCTTTGGCAAACTTATATCCTGATCGAGCAAACCCATAGGGTCCAGTGATTGTGATATGGCTCCAGTATAATGAAGCACCACCACATTACCAAATTAATGTCAGGGGCAGTACCTCGGCTCAAAAAATGTGTGAATGGTCTGACGACCGCAGCCATATAACACAGCAACACACACACACACACAGTGCATAAACTTAATATTTACAAACCGGTAGATAGGGAATCGAGGATCGTTAGAATGGACAGCACGATCACATGATCTACCGCTATTCAAATTCTTATGAGGATATGTGAAAAGTATGGTATACAGAACCGAAACAAGCTATATAAATTTCACAAATATCTGACAAAAATGTATTTCTACGGAAACACAAAAAAATGTGTGCGAAAACTAACTAAATATTCTTACACAAAAATTTGCTAAAAGAATATTAGAATTATAATACTTATATTTTCATGTGACAATCTGCCGGTAATAATAACGTTATTGAGTCTGTCACTTTTGATGGAAATTTGAACCAGTGGTAGTAAAGAAAAATATACCTAAGCGGAAAAATACTCATATTTTATGTCACAAGCTGTCAGAACTAAACATTCCTTAAGTCCGCTACTTTAAAGTTTTATTTGACATTTGTGAAAACAATTTATCAACTACCTCCTTATATTATGAAAATGTAAACATGGATAATCGTTGCAAATTAATTTTTTACTTTCTTTGTATCAAAATTACTTTAAATATTTTGATATTTTTGTTTGAAAATTCGCCGAATTATCACATAAACTGAACGGTTATTAGAATTGAATAAACAAGTAAATAAATAATGTTAAACGGATCTAAAATATATACTAAATAATATATGATAATAATAAAATATAAATTTTTCTAAAACTAGAGTCTGTAGGTATAGGATATGTTACAAAACTTAAAGAGAAGGGCGTGCCATTCACTACTGAAACACAAAATACAGGCTGTTCTATGTAAAAAATATGAGTTACGGCAGTGGGAATTTTTTCAAATTCAATCATTATTCAGCCCTTTGTATACAGCATCGAGATTTTTTTCTGCGAATGATATACACGAAAACCTCTCTGAATACGTCATTTTCATGGAACTCCGCTCTTTTATTGGTAAAAACTCCGTCTCATCATTTTTGATATGTGCGAAAAATGTGAAAAGTTGCGAAACAATTGAAATAAGTCAACGAACGTTATCAATTTTTTTTCCTTACAATTCGTTAGAAAATGCACTAATATTAAAAACAAAAGAAAATCTGCATCACCGAGTTATGAGCCAATCTGCGATTGTCAAAATAGTTTTATGAGATGCAGCTCAAGACTATAATTAACATATACAGTTACTTCCATATCGTCAATACGTGTGGATAAGTATGGCATCGGCGCCAAAAATTACCGAAAAAAATGTTCGCTTAAACGTCGTAGAAAGCATCAAAACATATAGAAAACATGATTGGGGAACGAAAATTTTTTGTGTCTGTCGGGCTGTATGTCTGTCTGTTTGTAGCCACGATAACTTTAGAACGAAGAGAGATATCGTCTACAAATTTGGTATACAGTTAGCACCCGACAAACGAACAGTTCAGGTTGTTTACGGGAAAAATCTCTCCAAGGGGTAGGGGATGAATGGGGGATGGTTTGGTGAAAATTGACATTATTTCGTTAAAACTCGAGTAATATAACATTTTAGGGTTTGTTTATTAGAAAACTTTCAATTTCATCGAACATCTGATATTCTGTGCTGAAATTAACTTAGCGGTTTAATGTGTGGGGGTGGAATATCGGTGACAGGAATTTGGAATTTTTTTTGCTAAAACGTCGTAAAAACTTTCAAAACATATAGAGAACTTGATTCTGAACGAAAATTGTTGTCTCTGTTAGTCTGTTGGTCTGTCGGTCGGTCGGTCTGTCGGATTGTACGTCTGTCTGTTAGTAGGCGCAATAACTTTCGAACGAATTGAGATATCATCTTCAAGTTTGGTATGCACTTAGCATTCTACAAAAGCACGCCTCGAGTTGTTTTTGGGTAAGATCGCTCAGGGGGTAGGAAATAAATGAGGTGTGAAAATTTACAATTTGTCGTTAAAACTCGAGTAATATAACGTTTCAGAAGTTTATGGTTACAGGAGTAGGAGTATAAAGATTTTCTTAACGGTCAAGTCATGAATCCTAAATTAATTTAATGAGAATGTCTTTCTGAGGAGCGTAGATTGTCACAGTTATGTGTAAGTTATGATTCCATTTGCAACACTATTTTTTCTCGTATCTTGTATAATAACGGATGCAATGAGCTTTACCGTAAAAATGCGTCACCCTGTATATATGTAAACAAATAAAAAATGAAACTAACCCCAGGTATATTGGTTTTGTGTGTTTCTCTGGTCATCAGTTTAAGCCAAAAGTTTTTCTCTAAATGCCTGTAACTTTTTAATGAATTTTCGTAGAAAAAAATCACTAGTGGAGAGATCCCGACTTTTAAATTTTCAAAAAATGTCTTCAAATGAGCGCGAACTAGACCTTCTAGAACCCACATTCGGGGTTAGTTTCGATTTTTATATGTTTATATATATATATATATATATATATATATATATATATATATATATATATATATATATATATATATATATATATATATATATATATATATATATATACATACATATATCACACCGATTACTCAAAATTCGGGTTTTCTTTCGGAAAAAACTTGCAAAGTTATAAAAACCGAATTTGATACAGAGGTTTATGTCAGTAAACTATATGCTCTTATATAAAAAAAGTGATAAGCATTTAATTTTTAAAAATCCTATAAAAATTTACCACCATTACGCACTTGGTGCGCCCAGATTTTTTTTAGCTTAGAGAACTAAATTTTGGTATAAGTATAGTATACTTTTGTAACTTGCGTGCCAAATTTGGTTGCCATCGCTTTGTTGTATGGGTTCTAGGCGTCTTAGTTTGCGCTAATTTGAAGAATTTTTTCAAAATTGATAAGTCGAGATCTCCTCATTAGTGATTTTTTTTTTTAAAGAGAATTCACTAAAACACGGATTTTAATTTAACATATGCTTTATTTTAAAATATAATTTTTGTACACCATTACTAAAAAACGATATCGTAAAATGGAATCTACGCTACCAAATTACATTTTTGCTTTATTTTAACAGTACACTAATAAATTAACTTTATTATGTTGTTTATTTACCACATTGGCTATTCGTTTATAATTTATATTGAACTATAAATTTTCAATTCCAGAACCGTTACATAATTCATGGTTATATGCATGTATCCATCTGACAGTGCATGAAATAAAGACAAATTGATAGGACATAAAAAGGTATTAAATAAAAGCCCAAAGTCAAAAATCAAACACGGAAATCCTATTTAAAATCATTGATTCGTTGCATTATGTCGCTCTGTAATGCCTCAACAGTGACTTCAGCATCAACGGATATGTAATTCAATATAGACCGCTCAGCGGTTGAAATTTGGAAATTGAAATTCATTCTCTCGAATTCGGTCGACATCAGCCCCACATGCTTAGTTTAAATCCGAATCAGCGGTGCTTTTGATCTTTCTAATTTTGCAGTTTCATCGTTATTTCGTTAGTACAATTCAATAATGACGATATTAATTATTACTAATGTAATAATGTATATACAGCACTCTCTTTGATATTTCCATTAGTATTAGTTTATACTGAATTTAACATTGATTTTACATGATTAGGAAATTTTATGGACAATTATATTTGAATATCACTATATAAAATTTACTAATTTTCGTAGAAAAAATTAAGGAGATCCTGACTTTAATTTTGAAAACATTTCTTTAAATGAGCGTGAACTACGACCTCTAGAACCCATATTCTGGGTCAGTTTTAATTTTAATATGTTTATCTCTAAATATTTTAAGTTCTTTATATATATATATATATATATATATATATATATATATATATATATATATATATATATATATATATAGCATAACTGTTGTGTGTTATGTGAATAAAGTAGGTGTATTTATGGTCTCCGATGTTTATTGAAGATTTGGTGGAAAAAGCACTACAAAAAAGAGGAAATTTACACAGTTTATATATTAAATGGTGCTGAAAATATTGGTTAGGAAATGGATGTGACGTAACATTAGAAAACTTGTGATTTTTGAGTTTTGTATCAGAGTATCAGTGGAGATTTTCGAATTGGCTACTATACTATCGATACAGTCTGATAACGAGTAGAAGGCTGTCCATACACGCACCTATTGATAATACAATTCGAGAAGGCAACGAGATTTCAAACGCGGATATTTTGGGGGAGATTATTATAAACTGTACCGAATTCAAGACAGGTTTGCAAGCATTGGAAAGGAGACTGCTTTTAACGATAGAGAGTCTCAAACTAGAGTAAAAAACTTGAAGAAGAAAATTGTGAACTAAACAGCAGAGTCGAAAATCTGGAAAAAAATCTGCGTAAAAACAACATAATAGCCTTTGGTCAAAAACACGATAATAACGGAGATATCGTGGAACACACCCGGGAGACACCGAGAAAGCTTTTATGTGCTGAGATCCACAGAAGTGACTTAAGCAATTTATATACATTGGAAAAATCGGAAAATAGACCAGTACTCAATGAATTTGTGTGGAAGTAGTACGAAACCGTACTAAGCTAAAGGGTACTCAAATATTTATATAGGTGAGGACTTGACGTTGTCACAGAGGGCGGATGAACAAATGCTGAGAAAACATCTCAAATTGGCAAAATTGGGGAAGGACAACAAATGCATGATTAATGGATTAAAGTTGGTAGTAAACGGTGTAAGCTACACAGCTAAATACCCGAAAGTAAAAGATCAAGATACATATGGAGAGGACAAGGTCACTAAAAGAACCTCAAGCGCTCCAAGTACACCCCATATTGTTGTGGGGGAATCTGAAAGAGTCTTATCTAGAAAATGAGTCAGAATTCCAATCGCCTATAAAGCCAACACAGAGAAGCGTAAGTGAAGCCAATACTCTGGTAAGTCAAGGGGGAATAGACGACTTGCAAGCCAAAGGTAGTACCTTAGTAGGCGGGGTTGAAATTGAACAGCATAGGAAGCAGGCAAAGCCGATTGATTATGTGAACAAACAAGTGAAGAAACAAATAACGCCGGTGACACTGAGGCTAAGAACCGACAGAGGAAGATAGGAGCGAATACAGTTGGGAATCTGAACTAGTGTGGTTACCTTTAGCCGTGCGGACTGCTATGAATCGTTAATATTTTTGCGAGTAAATTTTTATTTTCTGTCTAGATTGTATTTGGAAATATATTTTTAGGGAATGATGCGAGTTTTAGCACCAATTGTTTATGTTCCAAATATTGCTTTACTCCTTGACTTTCAATTAATTTTCTTAGAAAAAATTCACTAATGAGGAGATCCTGACTTTTGAATTTTGAAAAATTTTTTTCAAATGAGCGTGATCTAGGACCCCTAGAACCCATAAACCCATAAACCCATATCCGGGGTCAGTTTCAATTTTATATGTGTATATATATATATATATATATATATATATATATATATATATATATATATATATATATATATATATATATATATATATATTAAAATGTCATTTTTGGTCTCGTACAGGATTTACAATTTCGGCAAAAATATGGGTAGTTGAGAAAGGTTTGCAGTTGGAAAAGTATTATGGAGTGATTGGTATTAATTGTAAATGGAGGTATCAGGTGAATCATTAGAAGAACGAAGTGGAACAGGAAAGAAATTTTTTGGAATGTCAAAATTTTAAGGTTGTTGAATTTGGAGTGTTGTCAAGCAGTTTTGGATGCAACTATGTATAAAATTATGTTAATATTCACCACAAGTTTTAGACTTATTGAATAAACATGTATAATTTTAAGCAATAAAGGTAATAATAATAATAATAATAATAATAATATATATATATATATATATATATATATATATATATATATATATATATATATATATATATATATATATATATATATATATATATATATATATATATATATATATATATATATATATATATATGTCTCACACCGATAACTCAAAAAATAATAGACCGATTTTGATAAAATTTAACATGTGTCTTTCTTTTATAAGTGGCTTGGATAAGTTTGTTAGCCAGAATAATAGAACCTGTTATTCCGGGAAAATTTTGGGTTTTCCTTCAGAAAACATTTTTATATCAAAAAATTGATAAGCTATGGCAACCAAATTTGGTACGTAAGTTTACGATATCAAACTACGATACAAAACTATATACCAAAATTTATATTTCTATGTTGAAAGAAAAAAAAGTTATAAAAAATATTTTGTGTCAGATCATTTCTATGAAAATTCACTACCTTAACGCACTTGCTGCGCCCAGACTTTTTTTAAGTTTATAGCTGTTTAATTTTGCATTTCCTTTAACAGCTTTTTACCTTTTCATTTTGTTTATACGTCCTAATGTCTATTGTGTTTTTATTTATACTTACATAATTACTGATTTTAAGATTTTACGTAACTCCTTTTTAGTTTTCTTTGCACCTCCTGTTAGTGATTTATTGATAAGTTTTATATATTGTTGATTTTGGCGTACTTGTTCTTGGTTCTGACGCATATTGTACCTGATGCAAATATCGCTTTGGTTGTTAGGTTTTAGATTTATAACTGTGTGATTTTGTAATTGTTTTGTCGATTTTTTGCCTTTATAGCTTTATTTATACATTATATTGTACATATGCCTTTATATAATATTCATGTTAGGATTTTATGTAGTTGTATTTTGGTTTTCCAAACCACCAACAGGTTTATTTGATATATTTTACATCTTGTGTCATTTTAGTGTTCTTGTTCTGCTCATTGGGTTTTATTTTGTCTGTATGTTACATATTTCATCTGTACATATGGTTTCATTTATACTTATATAATATTCATTTTAGGATTTTACGTAGTTGTATCTTGGTTTTCCAAACCACTAACAGGTTTAATTAATAAGTTTTACATCTTGTGTCATTTCAGTGTTTTTGTTCTGCTCATTGGGTTTTATTTTGCCTTTTTTTTACATATTTGGTTTGTACATATGCTTTTATTCATACCTATAGAATATTTATTTTAGGATTTTGCGTAGTTGTATTTTGGTTTTCTAAACCACCAACAGGTTTAATTAATAAGTTTTTACATCTTGTGTCATTTTAGTGTTCTTGTTCTGCTTATTGGGTTTTATTTTATCTGTATTTTACACATTTTTGTTATCATGTTTGTAAACTGTTTACTTTGTCGTCTCTGTATTCTTGTTTAGAATGGATGACTTTGTGAGAAGTAATTATTTGGAGGGATATCAAACAGCAACAGCCAAAACTGCGCACGAGTTTAAAACGCTTACTGACTGTACCCAGATAGAGAATTTAAGAGTTTTCCATATGAATATTCGTAGTTTACAAAAAAAATTATGATGAATTAAAAATTCTTTTTACGGAGTTGGAATGCGAGCATCAGCGTGAGGTTTGACAGAGACATGGCAACTTAAAGAGCCTAATTTGTATTCATTGATGGGCTTTGAATTACTTTATAGCGGTGGTGATATTAACCAGAATGATGGAGTCGTAGTATATGTGAAGGAGGACATTGCTTATAGCCATCAGGTAGTGAAGCTGGCAGAGGCAACTGCCACGGAGGTGACCCTTGAGTTCAATAACAATATATTTTAATACTGGCTGTTTACCGACCTCCTTCTACGGATGTTACAAGTTTTAATATGGCGCTTTGGCAGTATCTGAAGCGTCGGCCCAAGTCACAACAGATCAATTTGGTTGTTGGTGATATTAACATAAATCTTTTTAATAGCAGTGATATGCACGAATATCGAAATATTATATCATCTGAAGGTTATGACTTCCTTATCAACAAGTACACACGAGTATATAAAGATTCTGGCAGTTGTTTAGATCACATATTTGCCAACGTTGTAGCTTACTGCTGCAGTTTGAACCCAATTATAATGGAGTCGTGTGTAACGGACCATTATGCTACCGTGCTACTGGTCTCATTTCCTACGGCAGTCAAACATAGCGAAACTAAAAAAATCTATATAAACATCGAATTATTATGGAAAAAAACGAAGGGATATGCTTATCAATAAAGATTTTTTTTTTGTTCCCTCAGGGCTCGTTCGCGGCCTTGCCGCCCCGATAGCACCGCAACCCTTGGTTGATTGTGCATACCCTTAGTCTTACTCCACCCATTCCAAGATCACTGTGCCTTGAACTAGTCTGCACAGCGATTGGTAGGGTGAAGTTTTATATTGCTCTGTCTCCGGTCTAGAGTGACCGTAGATCAGTTGTCTTTTCCGGTCCAGAACTATACACTCACACAAGATGTGCTGGGCTGATTCCTCCCCCTCGCCGCAGAGTCTGCATGCGAGGTCCCCTTCGAACCGCCCCATTTTATGCAGGTGTTTCTTGACGGCCATGTGTCCCGTCAAGAGACCTGTTGTGTTTCTGAGCTGTCCTCTGCTAAGGTTTAGCAGCTCCACAGCTCTCTTTGAACTGGGTCCGTCAATTATTGACTTCCCATGTCTGAGCCCTGGACAGTCCGCCCAGTACACCTTGTGTTGGTTTCTGACCCAGGACTTAATGGCTCCCCTGGCAGTGCTCTTTGACACGCCCAGAGCCGGTTCTGGTCCCATAAATGGTTCTGCTGACCCCCTCTTTGCGAGACTGTCAGCTTCTTCATTGCCTTTAACCCCCGAGTGACCCGGCACCCAGATGAGGGTCACCTCATTCTGCCCAGCCAGGTCGCTCGTCTCGTCTCGGCACTCACTCACCAGCCAGGAATTTACCCGTGGGCTACTTAGTGCCTTAAGGGCTGCCTGGCTGTCTGTGGCTATGAGGATCCGCTTGTTGGTGTAGCCCCTCCTCTTGTTCTCCCGTACACAGTGCAGGATGGCGTACATCTCGGCCTGAAACACCGTTGCATGGGCTCCGAGGGAAATACTATGACTTACCCTCGGTCCTTCCGAGTAAACACCTGCCCCCGTCCCACGCTCCCCGCCAGATCCATCCGTGAACCAGACGAGCGCGTCCCGTGGCATGCCCGGCGTCTCCTCCCGCCATGCCTCGCGATCAGGGATTTCCACTGTAAAGTTGTTTTCCCTGCACATTCGCGGGCTCGCGAAGTCTGACCTCATTTCGAGCATGGGTTCCTTCACGATCTCCTGAATTTTGCAGTGGCCCCTGAAGCCTGGGTTGATCTTCAGTCTACCATTGCAGGCTAGTCTGTATAGTCCTAGCCTGGCCTCTCCCATAATAACTAAGTGTAGGGGGGGTAGATCCAGCAACACCTCCATGGCGGCTGTTGGGGTTGAAGACATGGCCCCTGTGATGCCTAGGCAAGCCATCCTTTGGATCTTGCCTAGTTTTTGTTTGGCACTGGATTGTGTCACCTTAGGCCACCAGACCAGTGCCGTATATGTTAACGATGGTCTGACCACCCTTGTGTACAGCCAGTGGGCCATACTAGGTCTTAGTCCCCACGTTTTTCCATATAGCCGCCTAGTGACGGCTAAGGTCATGACTGCCTTACGCAGTATTTTTCCAATGTGACCATTCCAGGTTAGCTTAGAGTCCAATACGACCCCAAGATATTTTACCTCCCTGGCGATTGGAACGCTCCTACCGTATAGAGTGAGAGTTCTGTGGCTTTCACACTTCCTCCTCCTCGTAAACGGCACGACGGTTGCTTTCTCGGGGCTCACCCCGAGCCCTTGATCAACCGTCCACCCTTCCACCACTTTCAGTGCAGTCTGCATACGCTCCCACACTGCCTGTGTGACCTTTCCTCGGACTATGATGACAATGTCGTCCGCATAGCCCTGTACCTCATACCCCCCTCCCGAGAGCCTCCCCAGCAGGCCGTCCACGACTAGACACCAGAGCAAGGGAGACAGAACGCTCCCCTGCGGACACCCCGCCGCGACCCCCGCCAGTAGAGTCCCTCCCGCGAGTGAGGTGAACACCGCCCTGTCCCTGAGCATGGAACCGATCCACCTGCAGCAGGTCTCCTCTATTCCACGCTCCCGGGCAGCTGCCAGAACCGATCCGAACGAGGTGTTGCTAAAGGCCCCCTCTATGTCTAGGAAGGCCCCCAGCGCCACCTCCTTGTTCTCCAGCGTATTCTCCACTTTCAGCACCAGTCGGTGCAGTGCTGTTTCTGTTGAGAATCCTGCTCTGTATGCATATTGTCCGCAGTGTAGAGGATATGCTTCCAGTACACCGCCCCTAATGTGCCGGTCGAGCATTTTTTCCACTGTTTTCAGCAAGAAGGACATGAGACTTATTGGCCTCAGGGACTTTGCCTGGTCTGTTGGACGCCCAGGTTTAGGAATAAATACAACCCTGGCCAGTCTCCATGCCCTCGGAATGTACCCCAGAGCCAGGCTGGCCCTCATAATGAGGGTAAGCACCGGCGCCAGTATATCTATCCCCTGTTGGAGCATGATGGGCATTATTCCATCAAATCCCGGCGATTTGTATGGCTTAAAGCTGTTAATGGCCCATCTGATTTTGCTCCAGGTAACCACCTCTTTAGCGACTGTCCAGTCTACTCTAGATGCCCGCCTATAAGGCGCCTCTATTTCTGAGTGTTCCCAGTCCGGAGGTGATTGGTTTATTATGTTACAGCCGGGGAAGTGCGTCTGGAGTAAAATTTCCATAGTTTCCTCCCCCGAGCTTGTAAAGCCTTCCGTGGTTGTTCTAACGGAGCCTATGTTAGTCTGAGGGCCCTTAGACAGGATCTTGTGTAGTCGAGCACTCTCGGACGTGTTTTCCACTTCTTCGCAGTGCCTCCTCCACGACTCCTTCTTGGCGTCCCTCAGTCTTTTGTTATAGGTCGATAGGGCCTGTCTATATTCATCCCATGCTCCCGACCTTTTGGCCGCGTTAAACAGCTTACGAACCTGCGTCCTCCTTTGCCTGAGGTCCTCGTTCCACCACGGGACGTTCCTGGTGGACACCCTCATTTTCAGGGGGCGGTTGGCGTTATAGGCCGAGATAATTGCGTCTCGCAATTGGACTGCTGCAATCTCGAGGTCTATTGAATTTTTTATGGTACTCTTAACCCCCCGCAGTTCCACAGCCAGGTCTGCCCTGTAGGCTTCCCAGTCCGCCTTGCGGGGGTCCCGGTACCATACCGTTTCTCTTTCGACTTTGGCGATTTCAAACCGGATGTATCTGTGGTCTGAGCTTACTCACTTCCCCAGACACAGCCCAGCTTTTAACAAAGTCACCCAGAAACTGGGTGGAAACTGTTAGATCTAAAACTTCCTCACGCCGTGTTGTGACGAAGGTCGGTTTATTACCTCTATTCAATATGTCTAAATTAAATTTCATAAAGAATTGTAAAAGTGCCTCACCCCTAGAGTTTGTGTCCGAGCTACCCCACAACTCATGGTGCGCATTCGCATCCATGCCGATGATGGTCTGCCATCCACCTGCTCTGCTACCCACCATCAGCTGCTCCAATTCGTTGGGTGGAGGAGGGTCCGTGCTGTCCCCTGGCAGATAGGCTGACGCAACAGTAATGTCCCTCAGCCCATCCGCTCCTCCACATCGGATTTTGATCGTTGCCAGGTCCCTGGAACAGAAATTCATTAGAGGGAGAAACTCTATCCCTTCCCTGACCCTCGGGTTCTCGCTGGATCTGCTGTAGATGAGCTTTCCAGTAGCTCCGCCGAGTCCCTTGATCTCTCCTTTATAGGAGTACGGTTCCTGGATGAGGGCCACATCCGTGTTCCTCAGAGCCATTAGTAGTCCGGCCGTGGCTGCCCTACTGTGTTGGAGGTTGACCTGAAGGAATCTAAGTCCCATTAACCCTTAGTTGCTTCCCCAGTGGACGGAAGCTAACCCTTCCCGTGCCCCAGAATGCCTTGAAGGAGGTTCCTTCAAGGGCTCTGTAAGATGTCGGGTCGATCGAGAAGGCGAGCGTCTGTCCTTTCTCCTCTGCCTTCCTGCTTAGAACCGACCAGTGTTGCGTCCCCAGTTCAGGGTTCTGGATCTTAAGTCTGCTGATCACCGTCTCCTGCGGGACGGTGTCAGGGATCCGTACGAGGTTGTCCAGAGGATGGCCCCCGTCAGGCGCGTCCGGTGGAACTGAGGCGGGCTCTCCCCTTCCTGAAGAGAGTCCACTGCAGCTACCACCGCAGCCTGGATCAGGTCCGCCTTCCCCTGGTCTAGCGTGACCTCAGGATGGCGTCTGTCAATCACCGCCATCCCGAGGCCCTCCGCAGCCTCCCTGTAAGAGCCAGTCTGCGCTGGTGTTCCGGCCTTGGTTCCTTTGGGAGGTCTGTCTGTAGTAGGCGTGCTAGAGCCAGAGCGCGGCGTCTTCCGACTCGCACTCTCCTCTTGCGCCTTTACAGGCACCCTGGCCCTTTTGGAACGTCTGTCTGTAGTGGGCGTGCTAGAGTTCGAGCGCGTCCTCTTCTGACCCGCACTCCCCTCTTGCGCCTTTACAGGTTTCTCGACCGTCCAGGTCCCGGCCGCCATTTTTTGCGCCCTCCGGAGCTTCTTTCTTTGCGCCCCGGAAAGACGCTTGGACTGCCGGGGCAGTCCCTCTACTCTAACAGTAGACTCCTCACTGGTGGAGGGGCCCCCGGAGTCCGCGGAGCTCGCCGCCCTCCGGTGGGACCCAGCCTCCAGCTTGGGTGTCGGGGACAGGTCTCTGGCCGAAGCTACCCCCTGATCCCCCGAGTTCGCTGCCGCCCACTGGCTCGTCTCCGTTTCCGGGATAGACTCAAGGCACAAGTCTGTAGCCGGAGCCACTCCTCGAGCCTCATTGGGTTTGGTTTTGTATGTGTTTATTATCTTCATGTTGTTCCCACGAGAATGGGGGAAATACTGTCCACACCATCAGAACCCCCTGTGTGGTGCAAGGCGGGTTACTCTGGAGGGTTGCCTGGTACTCCAGAGGTTCCGTTCACGACACCATCGCCCTGGTGCCATCCATCCATAGGCACGGGTCACGTGACACCGTAGATTGGGGGAGTTTAGTTCGACCTCCTTGTCTAGATCCGTCATGTTTAGTTATTAGCAGGGTCACCTCGTGCAGGATGTGGATTTTTTACCGCGCATGACGGTCTTGGGGAAAGCTTCATCGGGAGTTTATGTTGTTATTTCCACTTCCTCAGCTTACCCCCTGAAGTCCATCAATAAAGATTGGTCTTGTATCTATGTTGTGGATGATGTTGAGATTGCTGCTGAAACTTTTGTATCAGATTTACGAACTATGATTGGACATTGCATGGAGAGTTATAGATGCCGGACATGGGGTGTAACCTTATATTTTTGTTGCACTGACAAGTAAAACTAACACCTTACTTATACGAATTTTATTCTCTAATTATTTAAAAGAAATGTATATGTTAAGTCATTATTTGTTTTTTGATCATCATAGTTGAAAGGTTTTTAGTCTGTGATCGATGTGATCATAGTCAAACTTCATTCGTGGAATTATTATGTTATTATGCGAAAATTATCTTAATACGTTCGTAATATTACAGTGATTGTTGGAGGTGTCGTTTTTTTAGGACCACCGGTGAAGAACATATAGGCTTTTTAATTCGCGGAGACCATTAAATAACTTTTAGAAACAGGTTATAGTTTATAGTTTCGTTGGTATTTATAACCCTAAAAGCGGGACAATGTTTTGTACCCACCCCTGTTTGAGCGTATTCCAGCTTGAATAGAAACATTTAGTTCTTGACTATAATATCGGACATCTGATTTATATTCATTTTAGTATGCTGTTTACGTTTACGGTTGTCGGCGAAACCAATGCCATCATTCCCTAACGCCGCTGCATCTACTCGATTGTCGACTTTAGTGGATTCTCGGCTTTTCACGTTCGATGTTCGTGCCGTTCGTGTGGTGTTTCACGTTACAAATTCGATGCAGGGAATACATTACATGCGCATTGAGAAACTTCTAGTTTCTGTCGCCTTTTTGTGTTGTTAGAATGTGGTTGGGAACAGGTTTTTATCAAAACTTTTTGTTGAACCCGCAAAAAAACAGTTGTAAAAGATGGATAAGATAGTGGTAGCATTTTATTGCCTTATTCCAGGTCTCCTTCTGTGTGTTCTCTTGAAGGAGAGTGATGAAAAATTATATTGGAAGTGTAGGAATAAGATACCTCCTCGTATCTTGTGGAAAACTGTTAGTGGTAAGTTAGAAACTTTAATGATTGGTATACTTTGGCTACTTAGATTTAGAATTAACTGCACTGGGCAGCCAGTGATGTTTTATATGGTTTTTATAACGCTGTTTCTGTTTATTGTAGGTCTGCTTTTTTTGCCTACCATAGTCACTTTACCTTGCATCTTATATTTTTCTAAGTCTTTGGAGACTTCACATCCTATTACAACTGGTACAAGATGGTGTTGGATGCTTATTTGTCGAATATTCCTTAAAATTACTGGAAACTACTGTTTTGATGTTACAATTTCAATTATTGGAAACTAGTTTGGTAACCACCCCCAATCATATTATATAGTGACGATTATAGATCAGGTTATTTAATAAACTGGAGTTCTATTGTTGGTCTTGAGAGACAGGAAAAAGATTGGGAAAGCTGGTAACGTAACTCTTTAATTTTAACTTGAACTGTTAACGGATAAGACACTATAAACCTCGTTTAAATGCAAATTAAAAAGTGCTGTCATTAATCATTTTAAAACGATTTTTTTATATTTCAACACCACACCATGAGGGCTTACAGCCTAAATACTATCGGAGCGTGGGTGTAGACAATGAGGAAAGAGGCAACTTGTTAATTCAGGACTTGAAGGTTTGGAGGTTCGGGGGAGAAGGAAAAACATGTGCCGGCAAGGAATTGCAAAACTTGGAAGTCCTCGGGACAAAAGAGCGGACATAACAAGATGTTCTATGTCTGGTGACCTGGACAGTAAAAGGGTGCTTTCGTTCTGTTCCCCTGGTAGATCTGTTTGGGGCAGCAGGTGGACGAACTATGAAAGAAAGCTCCTCTGAGCAGTGCCCGTGAGTAGTATGGATAAGCGGGTTCTGGAACACTTTAGGCGTAGGGGTTGACATATATGACAGATCTGTCAAATCTGTCAACTGTAAACTGTCATTTGTCGAGTCTGTCACCTGTCATGTGTCAATTCAAGCCGCCTATCTTGGCATCAACCTGTCACTGCCAAAGAAAAAAAAATAGAAAAAGCAAACTAAAAAAAATAATAGAATCACGTCAAGCCGTTATCGTAAATTCTCTGCAAGGTGTCGCTACTGTATGATTCATAGCATACGCATAGACCTTAACGGGGCCCGACGGGGGTGGGGGCGGGGGTTTGGGTCTGGCGTGGTCCGAGGCAGGGGTGAAGTGGGGGCTTCTGCTTCAGGACCGGCAGCGAAGTAGTGTTGAGCTCAGTTTATGTTTGATTTGTTATGTAGTCGAATATATCGATGAAATAAACAATTTTATTAATCAATAAAGAATAAAATGCAAGCTCTGAATATAATCGTAGTCGTATATGGACTAAAACTGTTTTAATATTGTTGTAGTGCATTGGAATCGCTTTGTACGTAAATCTTATAATAGTTTAACCATTTAACCTCTGAACTTATTATTTATCAAATAAAATTACTGCTATCTTGACAACGACAGACACAAGCTATTTTAGTTCAATAATTGAACGAACTTGAAAGAAGCAACATGTGGATGGGTTATGTGAATTACAGTGAACCAGCTGATTTAAAAAGTGCTGTGGAAAATTAACACTTACAATTTTACGACATTGCATTTAATGCTGAGCATGAATCAGTATATGGAATGAGCAGGTACATGTCAGAGTCTGAATGTAAAAAGCGTTATCGATTATACAATTATGCTGCTGAATTATGTAGTATATTTTTGGATTGTAATGGTAAGATGTCAATGGATTTTTTTTGTACCACTCTAAGAAGGTGCGGTTTGGCTGATTATTTGGATGTAATTTAACCTTTTTTATCAGAAGAGGATAAAAAACTGTTAAAGTCTGCAGAAGAATTAGAATGTGATAATGAAGAAGAAAACGAAATGGATTCAAGCAGTAGTAATAAATAAAGAAACATTTTATTGTAAGAGAATTGTATTTTAGTTACCTTATACATGTATCATTATTAATAATAGAGGCTAATATATTTTTGTTTTGTTTTTTTCTCACCATTTCTATGCTTCTGAATTAAAAAATATTGTTTGTTTCTTTCTACAGTATTTAAGTTTCAGTGTGAATAAATAAATAAAACACAAAGTAATCAGATAACGTTTTTTATTCATTTCTTCTCACTTTAATTATTTTGTAAATATCCCGTCTTTAACAAAAGGATACATTTTATTCCTAAATATACAAAATGTGGTGAAAATCGAGTATATAGATAGTATGATGTCCAGTATCTGCTGTGTATCATCATTATTGAAAGTTACAGTTGTAGAATTTTGTTTTAATATATCACCTCTGTGTGAAAAACAATTCCTTGTTGTTTTTACTGCATCTGTATTTTCATAGTCTTTTTGAGTAATAAAAGTTTCATTCAAAACTTGTTTCCACTGAGTTTCGCCGTAACTTCTATTTGAGTATATGAATCTGAGTTTATATTTCAGAATACTAACGTCATTCTTAGGAATGTTAGATGTTTGTAAAGTTGGTATACCATCTTGTATCAATGAAACCAGCTCTACCCACTTATGTGGCCAGGTATTATTTTCTGTATTGAAACATGCGTACGCTTTTACCACTTCAGATAGATGATACACTATAAAATTATTTTTACCTAAAACAACAAATATAAGAGGAGTTGTTTTCAGTAGAGTCATTTTTTAAATACTGATTTTTTATCTTTAATTACTTAACTTTTATTAAAAAGTTGAACCTAATAAGAAATGGTTTCGCTGTAAACAAAATGATGATATTCACGATTCGAGAATTTGTTGAAAAGGATTATGAATTAAATAAAGTACAACTGAAGCGATTAAATGTTATATATTTAGATATTTGTTTTTACTTGTATACATAATAGAAAGTTTACACTTTATCAGTGTTGTTTTAAAATAACAAAAATTATATTACAGTTTAAGAAATACTCATCGAATAACTTTGTATAACATTTCTTGCGTCTATATATTCAGGTAATGATGTAAACGCTTCTGCTTTTTCAATTTCTCCATTGCTTAAAATTCTCTCTGATTCAAATTCTCGATATTCATAGCATGAAATTGTCAATAACCTTTCAGTAAAATTGGAATCATAAGTACACCTTATGGGTAATATAATATCGTCGCCATATTCAAGCCCGACATGTCGATAGAAAGGATGAGTACTTTCAATGATGCCAGCAATTTCCAACTCTTTTTTAATTAGATGTAGTCCGAAGGATTTAATAGCTTCCTCCACTGTCACAAGACTTATTTCTGAAAGTTTTTCAGTTGCTTGTTCGTAAACTTGAAATTGTGTAGCAGCTTCTTGTGAGTTTCCGTTGTTTGCACGGGTTGTGTTGACGAAGTTTCAAATGTTAACGTATCCGTTATTGTTTCTGGAGCTGCTTCAGCTTCGAACGAAGTTGACATTGTTGATGAAGTTATATTTTCAGAAATATTACTTGAAATAGAAGCTACATCGTACACTGGTAATGTTTCACTTGATGTTAGTAATTTGAAAGCCAATTTAATTTGCACTGTTTCATTGGTAGGTAACTGAATATTGAATTTCATTCGTGCTACTTTATCGGGTTCTGTTAGCTGTATTGCAACTGGAGCAGGTGAAGCAATGTCAGCAATGAAGCAAAAATAGGTAATAAAGGTAACACTGAAAAACATTAACTCCATTTTGAGCGTGATTCTGATTTTCAACAAGTGTTTACACTGACGAACGATGAGTGCGTTCTAACTCGTAGAAGCAGCCTTTTATAATATTGCCTTGATAATCTGCGAGAATATATGTTACAGGATTGGTGATGTTGATTTTGACAATTTTAAAAACTTCTGTAGTCAAATTTGGCGTGTAACCTTTTTCAAAGTAATGTTTATACTTGCTTATACGCACAAATTTACCAATTCTGTATTTCTGTTTTGGAAATATTTTAATTTTACTATATACAGTTTTCAGCAATATACTTTCATTGTTAATATTTACAGCACAAGGTTTCCTTTTAATAGTTCTGTGCACTTTATTGTTGTACTTGTCAACTAAGCTCTGAATATTATTTATCCATCTATAAGATCCATTTAAACTAAATTGTTTCCACATCCAGGTTTTTAGAGTTCTGTTAAATCTTTCCACGATAGACGCTTTAACCTTACTATAAGTAGAGTAATGATTGATGTTATGTTTCTTCATTAATATGGAAAATTGTTTATTACAATACTCTTTCCCATCGTCTGTTTGTAAATTTGCAGGGCACTGCTTCTTTAAGATTTGTTTCATTGCACTGCTTACCTCAGAACCTGTCTTAGTTTTTACTGGTATAGCCCATGCAAACTTTGAAAAAGCATCAATGACTTAGTAAATAACGGTATCCGTCATTTTCAGTGGAGTATTTTCCCATTTCAACTAAATCTGCCTGCCAAAGGTCGTTGATGCCCTTTAAGATAACTGCACGTCGTTTGAAGTTTCGACGTGCTGGTCTATGCAATTCATTTACTAGATCTTGCTTACTCATTTTATCGAAACTGTTATTAAACAACCATTAAACGTTTAATAATATAATTGCATTGCTTTTCTGCAAAGTGTCTTCTTTTGTTGTTTCCCTTGTAGATGTTGAAAATAACTTCTGACTGATGTTTTTGTCTTATCTTAAAGGCTTCTTTTTAAAGATAGATTAATTCCAACAGACTTCACAACTTTTTCCTCAGAAATGGTATTCTTAAATTGTTCAAACTCTTTCTGTATTTTATTCAATGTATTATTTAGATTAAAAATTTTTTGACGCATCTCATTTTTAACAGAACTTATTTGATTAACTTTATCATCAACATACTGTTTGTTAATTGAATCTTTCGGTGCTGATGGACTTTGTAAATTACATATACGTCTGTTCTGTATATCAAGATTACCGTCTGTAGTTAAAGAAAAACCTAAATTGCGAAGAAACGAGTCACCAACACGATCTGAATTAATTCGTTCAGAAGAGGAGGAACGTCCGAATTTATCGAAAGTCATTTTAGTTATGTTAAAGAAAAATATGTTTTCTTTTTATATAATAATTTTCGCTTCTTTTGGCTCTTCTGGAATGGAAATAATATCATTATTATGATTAGTATGACCTGTTTGCTGTGATGCTATTAGTAGTTTTAGTCTTTCCACAAATTCGTTGGGATCATCCCAGTAAACATAATCAGTCTTATCTGATAAAGATTTCATTAATCCCTTTCCCACGACCGCTAATCTTTGCTGCTTTAAAATTTTTGTGATTATCTTATATTTAACACTTTTACTTCCAGCGTGCTGTTGGGATTTATCAAAATTTTGGTGAAGTAAATTTGCAGTGTTTACAATTTGAATGTAGTTTGATTTATCACTAACAGTACATTGATCTAACGAAGTTTTTTTTACAAAAAGCAGGCTTATTAATCCAGGCGTCGATTCATACACTTGTCCATTTATGTAAATATTATTATCTTTAAGTGCAAAAGGTACATTTCTAATTTTCCACTGATTCTCGTGTTCATTGAAATAAGCTGCATATTTCTGATCAAAATCTTTGTTTTATATTCAACGAATTTATAAATAATCCTGTTTCATCCTGTGGAGTGAACTGCTTATCTTCGTATCCCGATGATTCGATATCTGGCTGTGTTAAATAACTCTCTTCGTTTAGCTGTGATTCGGGATATTCCGATGCGAATGATTCAAACTTAAGTTCATTTTCACTTATTTTCCTCTTTTTTATTGGCGGTACATCTGTTAGTTTCTCTAGAGGAGTTGTAATTAGTTGAAAAATTTGCTCTAGTTGTATTTTGTGTTTTTATGATGCCACTCACTATTTCTTCATTCATGGTTATTTAGTTAGGTGCCTTAATTAATATAAAATATAATGTAGCTTTACGGATATAGGTCATTTAACAGCTTCTTTAAACAGGTGCTGTTGAACCTTAATCAGCTTAATAAACAACTTGAACAGCCTCTTTAACAGCTTTTATCAGCATCCAAACAGCTCAATCAGAGTTTCAGAACAGCGTTGTTGACTGTATAATCTTCTCTGTCTATTTAACAGATATAGAGTGAATATGAACCCGGATAGCACTAATATTTCTAGTATAATTTATGTATCAAATCCTTTTCTATATCGACCATTTTCTAACGTACAATCTTTATTAATGACTAAAAACCCATGTTCGTCTTTCCAACATTCTGAACACATTTGTCTAAACGTTTCAAAAGATAAATCTGTATGTATCAAATCCTTTTCTATATCGACCATTTTCTAACGTACAATCTTTATTAATGACTAAAAACCCATGTTCGTCTTTCCAACATTCTGAACACATTTGTCTAAACGTTTTAAAAGATACATCTGTATTTACATAATCATCATTAATGTGTTTTAAATTAAGCCTGTCCTGTTTAAAAATTACTAACACATTAGCATTATCACGTATTAAGTGTTTTGGTATACGTGTGTAAGTTTGGCCTAAGTAAAAACTGTCAATAGCTTTATGTCGCCCCATACAGGGATAAGATCTTATATAATCTTGCTTCTCACAAGCAATATCATCAAACACAAATATCGAATTACGTTTAACTTTTTCAAGCGACAACACAGCATTATTTTCTGTAAAAGTATAGTAACCTATGCCTTTTATGTCAGAAAGCAGCCTTTTTAGATATAAATATTTAGGTTGATATAAAGACTATGAGTAAATGTAAACGTTTTCAAACTTCAATCCATTGGGATGTTCTAGTAGAGATATAAGTAAATTAGTCTTTCCGCAATTTGACGAATCAACAATTATGGCTCGTATACTATTAGGTAATAGTTTACTATGTTTGAAATGATTTTAACAGTTATGATTAAAATCAATGTTTCTAACTGATAACTCATCATGTTGACGAATCAGTCTCATTTTAACAACTGGGTAAACCTATAAAAGAAAATGCTTTTAAACTATATGTTTAGTTCACCAAACTTATTATTATAAATAACAATGACATACGATGTTAATCATCAGAAGTCCTTTAACCAGTCGAAGGTTAACTTCAAGAGGTTCGGGTTTAATTAACACAGTTATAAATAAATTACCATTTGAGATTCATTTGCCAGGAGGTTATCAGTTTTGCGGACCAGGCACAAAACTTAAAGACCGATTAGCAAGAGGTAACCTTGGTATAAATCCTTTGGATAGCGCATGCAGAGAACATGATATAGCGTACTCTAAAACAAACAATTTATCAACAAGAAATAAAGCTGATCTTGTGTTAGCCGATAAAGCTTGGCAGAGAGTAAAAGCTAAAGATTCAAAACACGGTGAGCGAATAAACGCATGGTTTGTAACAAACGTTATGAAAGCTAAAGCTAAAATGGGTATGGGTGTAAAGTTAAAGAAAAGGAAACCCAATAAGAAAATCAAACAAAATATTCTGAATCATCTTATATCGAAAGCTAAAGCTGATGTTAAATCTAAAAAACCTTAAATTGTAAAAAGTGGTATTCGAATAGTTTTGGCGGCAGCTAAAACAGGTATCAAAGGAAAACTAATTATTCCCCTGCGGATGCGGATAATTCCGATTCCAAAAACTGGAGGTGTACTTTTTTTTCTTGTTCCATTATTTGCAGGCTTATCTGCGATTGGAACATTATCTGGGGGAGCTGCAGCTATCGCAAAAGCCATCAACGATACAAAACATGCTCGCAAGCAACTTGTTGAAAGCGAGAGGCATAATAAGAAAATGGGAACAATCGCAATGGGAAAAGGATTGTTTCTTAAACCATATCGAAAAGGTCTTGGTTTGTATTTAAAGCCAAAAAACTTGTAAAAGTGCTACCCAGCAGACCTCTCAATGAACTCGATTTGTATAAATTTGCAAAAGACATTCCCAATTTTAGAGGAGTATTAATGTTAAATGAATTACCAGTAAAATCGAAGGAAACGGAATGTGGCATTGTTAACTTGGATAAATCAAACGGTTCAGGGACACACTGGGTGACGTATTATAAAAATCGCAATAGAATTATTTATTTTGATAGTTATGGTAATCTTCGACCCCCAAAGAACTTATAGCTTATTTAGGAAACAATATTATACATAATTATAATAGATATCAAAACAATGATTCTGTAATTTGTGGTCATTTATGTTTAAACTTTTTATATGAAAATGCTAATAAATAAAGCCATGTCGTTACTTGTCTATTTAGTTTTATTGAAATCTTCAGTATGTCAAGAGTATTAGAATTTACTGGAAATGATTCTGTTTTAACTGCAAATTATTTTCCACCAATACCAGTATCTACTGCTTATGAATGCGGGTTAGTCAGTTTATATACATATAATTCGATACCAAACATAAATCAGAGCAACAATTTATTTCATGTCGGAAGTGAAGTTATTGAGCTATCAGAAGGCTCTTACGAAATAAATGATATTGTGAATTACATAACAGCTAAATTAAAGCAAACAAGAAGTAAACCAATGGTTAAAATACAAGCTAATAGTAACACATTAAAAATGTGAAATAACTCCGGACGTAAAAGTTGAATCTGACTTACCTGTAAACATAAATAAAGTTAACAGTATTCGTGTTGAATGTAATATAGTGACTGATTCGTATGTGAATAATAAACTTGTTCATACAATTCCCGGGTTCTCACCTAATGTTTCACCAGAATATAAAATAAACGAGGTTCCAACGAATATAATCTACCTACCTGTTAATGTTAATGAAATACATTTAGTTGTTGTCCAGTTAGTAGATCAAGACGGAGATTTAATTAATTTTCGAAAAGAAAAAATAACAGTAAGATTACATTTACGACCTCTTACCTGGAATGATGGAAACAAACACTTTAAATAAGTAAAGTTTTTTTAGAAGACATTAATTCATAAATGAGTGTCAGATGATTAAGATCGGCGTGCAGCTGAAAGAGTTAGTCTTTTTAATTTTTGTAGTGAAATTAAACAATTTATTGAGAATGTTAGTTTACGACATTAATAATAAAAGTAATAAATATACACAGTCATCGTACAAGAAATTCAGTTCTCATATCGAATTGACAGATACAACAACAAAGCGGAAGAGCACAAAATCTTTAACTCAAGAAAATAAAGAATTTCTTAAATCACTTCGAATTACTTTACAAAATTAGTGATGTATTAAATATAACTGAAATGGCTCGATATGATGAGTCGATAGCAAACAAGTCATATCATACGTATTCTCCATTTGTTGAATCATACGATATTAATGATATAATTAGAATTTGCATCCAAAATCAGGATTTAATTTTGTTACCATGCGAAAGTGTTCTTATTGTTGAAGGTTTACTGTTAAATGAGAAAGAGACAGCTGACGGTGCACTTAAATTTGCAAATAATTGTTTTGCTTTTATGTTTGATGAAATACGTTATGAAATAAATGGAATTGAGATTGATAACTGTCGAAATGTGGGAATTAGCACAGCTTTGAAAAATTATGTCACTAAATTCAGCTGAAAGCACCGCACTTATTAATGCAGGTTGAAATGTAAAAAATGACCACAAACATCCAAGTGGGTCGTTTAATTTCTGCGTATCTTTAAAAATGTTATTAGGTTTCGCTGAAGATTTTAGGAAAATTATACCAAATGCTAAACATGAATTAATTTTAATGAGAGCAAAAACAAATAATAATTGTGTCAGTACAACATTAACAAAGTATACACTGGATATCAAAAAGATTGTATGGAAAGTGCCGCATGTTACTCTAAGCGATGCTGAACGACTCAAACTCTACAAAAGGATACAGAGTCAACGTCCAATGGAAATAAGTTTTCGCAGTTGGGATTTGTATGAATATCCGCATGTTCCAAAATCAACACAATATTTGGCGTGTGAAAACAACTAATCAACTTGAAAAACCTAGATTTGTAATATTTGGATTTCAGACTAACAAACCCAATAAACATCCTAGTCAATTTGATCACTGTCACCTCACTAATTTGAAATTAGACTTGAATTCAGAAACGCATCCATACGATAACTTAAATATTTCGTTTCAAGAAAATCGATATGCATGGTTATATTATATGTATTCAGTCTTTCAAGAATCCTATTATGGATGCAACTCATCATTTACTGGATATAAAAAAATTCAAATCTCAAGCATCTATTGTTATCATTGATTGTTCACATCAAAATGAGGTTATAAAAAGTGGTCCAGTCGATGTTCAGATTGAATTTGAGACTGCCAGCGAAATTCCAGAAAGCACTTCAGCGTTCTGCTTATTGTTACATGACAGAAAAATTGAATACTCCCCGCTCAGTGGCGACGTGAAAAAACTGATTTAATACAACACAATTTTACAGCTGCAATAGTAAATATTATTGATATATTGTGAAATAAAACATTGATATGTAAACAAACAGTTTTATCTCTAGTCTAAAATTCCATTCACATCCTCGAAAACTGTTATAAAAGCAGATGTATCTGAATGTAGACAACCAGTCTTTTAATTCAACAGCGAAGTTATAAACATTTCTTATATTCTCATCAATATATAACTGCATAATGAAGAAACAAATTGTAATTGATGTACAGGGGTTTGAAGACTAATCAAATGCATTTATTTGTAAAGAATTAGTTATTCTTTTTAATGATGTGGAATATTTACGTTTTCTAATTAACCCTCCGGCGGGCGCGCTATATGGAATGTAATGAGCGGGCGCGCTGCGGTATTTACACCGCATTTAGTTTTTCAACATTTCTAGCTTAGTATTACTAACAAAAATTGTTATTTATTGTATAAATGGCTTACTAGGCATATAAAACACGTAATAATTGTTATTACAACAATTATTATCACTCAACAAAAATTGTCTTAATTATTGTTATTTTAATTAATAATGAATAAAATATTTTATACAGATAAATAAGATTCATATAAGACGCTTAATCATTTTATTAATATATATATATATATATATATATATATATATATATATATATATATATATATATATAAGTGGTTTAAAACAAAAATAACTAAAAGGTGAAGAGAGTATATAACCTACAATAATGTTGCTGTGCATCTTACACACATTGTTTCCACAATGTTGACAAATTGACTTGGTTTTATTATTTTTGCGACTTCCGCAAATGTGGAATACGCCTGGCTTTATTAGTTCTTTAGTCTGTGGCGCATCTTCTCTGTATTTAGATAAAAATGCAGAGACTTCTTTAGGAAGAGATGTCATTTTAGCCCTGCCCTTCAAATGGTCGTTCATTAGTTGTAAAGCAAGATTTTTGAGAAATATTCTTCTTCTGCCCTTGTTATCAATGTGGTTGAATTTGAAAATCACTCTTGCGTTTATTCCACATATATCTAGATGTCTGAAGAAGATTGTAAGCGGCCATCTTCTTGTAATTCTTGACGTACTATAGGAAGCGCACCTTTGGTCCACTCCTTTTGTGGCATTGTAATCTAAATTTAAAAGTAGCTTTTTGGTTTGTTGATCTATATCAGAGGACCTGTGCATGGTGGAAAGAAAAATTATTTTTTTGGGGACAGTTGAAACTAGACAAGCATCATCTTAGAAGCCAAACAGTGTCGATTGTATATTCATATTTTAGTTTGGCTGGAATTCTGAAGGTATTTCTTTCTTTCTTTTTTTTCACTGTTCTACGCAATGTAAGTCCTTTTGTTAACAAATATTGTGCAAGGGGATAACTTGTGTAATAGTTATCTGTAGTAACATTTCTTTTCGATTTCTCTATTGGTATCACTAGTCTCTTCACAATATCTTTGGCTTTGTTTGATATCAGATACGGTCCAGGTACTTGTTTTCCACAGTAAATTTCAAAATTGAAAGTGTAGAAGGTCTTGGCGTCTCAAAGGGCATAAATCTTAATGCTATATCTCGTGGGCTTGTTTGGTATATACTGCACAAATAAACAGCGACCTCTAAACGCACAAAGCATCTCATCAATTGTTAGATATTCACTCAAATTAAAATGAGTCATACAGTTATTGACAAAAGTATCATGAAAACTTTGTATTGGGGCTAAAGTGTTTCTTACTACATCGTCAAGCATTTGATCAGTAATAAACAACGTAAATGCGTCAATTTCTCTATGTATATTTCTTGCACTTGTTTTTGGACCAGGTAATATTTTTATAATATTCTTTGCTTTGGTTTTTCCAACTGAAACAGGTTTGCTAATCCAAAGTGTTTCATTATCGCGGCCTATGAAAAAACGGTAATTATCTTGAATTTGTTTTTACATCGCCTGAGAACTCATTGATTTCTTCTGCTGACTGTTCAGAATCGCTGCTGTACAAGTTTTGTGTTATCGTTTCTTCTATGTCTGTTCCACTATCATCATCACTATCAAACTCATAATCAGGTTCCTCCCTCTGTTCACTAGTTCTTTCTTCGGCTAATTCACTAACGACGTCTTCTAAAGCTTTTTCCAACTCATAGGGTGTTAATTTACGTGACCTTATATTTAATAAAAACTTGTCATTTATTTTACAAATTTGAAGTATGGGTGCTAATATGGATATTATAGTAGACGTTAACCAACACACTACACAATTGTATGAAAAACTTTGCGATGAATAATACTTACATGACTGGGCGCGCTGCGGCAAACACACCGCATATTCTACCTGCTTCGAACGTTGCCTCTGTAATAACTGAAGGGAAGTAACTGATGGCACGAAATTCGTCGGTAGGCCACGCCAACACCATAAACAAGGAATACCTGAACGCACAATATAACAATGGTAACGATATTTAAGTTATAACAGTAAAAATCAGATTTGCGGCTGTTTGCCGCTAGCGCGCTAGCCGGGGGGTTAAACCACCATACGATTTCTCACAACTAAGTATAAGTGAACAGAAACAAGCTATTTGGCTACAAAAAAATCATCATGGACTTGTATGGAATGAAGGATCCTCTAACTTTGAGAGTGTAAGAAGATTTCTGATTTCTAATATAGACTTAAATACCAGTATTTTTGTGAAAGGTTCTGAGAAGAAAAAATGGATATGTTCAGTTCTTAATAACGATTCAAATATAATCAATGTTGAGGATCTTGGATGCAGCAGTTTGGAGAATTTAAAAAGGGACTATCCATTTACATCATCACATAGTGGTTGTTGCGCTCTGGAGAATGCATTTTTAATTAAGTATTATATTAACAATAAATAGTTGTATGTAATTTTACTAGAGATTTTCAAATAAAACACATAAAAATTTAAATGAGCAGTTTTTTTACTTTGTTTTTTATTTTTAGTACAGTTTCAAGCATAAGTTGTTAACATATTATTTTTAATAAATCCTTAACACCTAAATTACATAGAGATATTTTAGTTACATTTTGCGCGTAAATATAATGTATTTTGAACCTAAAAATTAACATATTACTATAAAATTGTGTTTTAATACAAACGATAAAAGTAATAAATTAATCAGTTTCATTATAAACTTTCATTTTTAATTTTATAATGACCCCAGGCATAAGTTGATACTCCATCATTTCTAATAAATCTCTTATCATCTAAATAACTTAGCGAAATTTTATTTATATTTTGTGTGTAAACTTCATGAATTTTTGATCTGAAAACAAGCATATTACTATAAAAAATTCTCTTTTTATACAAACACTCTCTATAATCGCTTAAACTTAGTCCATCTACAGCTGTCTTCTTAATTCCCTTTGCTTTCTTTGTAACTTTGTCATCAATTACATCTGTCGAATGCATCTTACATCTTAAACCTATAAATTCTCTCATAATCTTTCCGTTATTCTCATCTTTCATTAAGCCTACTTTTTTTTATTTAGAAGTGGAATATTATATTGATTACTAGGATCATATTCAGATGTGTCAAAGTGTTCTGCAATGTCATCTGTTATATCAGAATAGAAATCTTTAGTTAAAATATAATAAATAAATGAATCTGTATCCATATAATCAAGCAATAAATTTTTACCATATTTAGGTTTCATATAATCGTAATGGAAATTGTACATTACCAATTTTGATAGTTCCAAAACAGTAAAACCAAGGTATATTGGTTTGTTGTAAGCTGTTTGCACTCTACTTAATTGAATAGCTACCATGTCGGTAGTGAATTGAGTTGCACTGTGAAAATTTGGTTTCGCAATTAAGGCTCGAGAACTTAATCTGCGCCCAGAGCTTTCCCATTGTGTTACAATCCTTACATCTTTACGTTTGTCAACGTTTTCCATTGTTTTACCATAAACAGAATTATTTTTAGACTTGAAATAATTTTTTTCAAATTCGTTTTTTGCTATAGTACGATAGTGCGTATTTAGTTTGATATATTTTTCCAGCCATCTAGCTTGCTTAAATTGCAAGACCCTATGAATGTTTGTTAATTTTAAATGATGTAAACATTGTTGAAGATTTCTATAATGGATGACGTAGTTTTTTTTACTATTAAAATCTGTTATTAATTTAGGCAGTTTTGAAACTGGGCTACACTTATTTTCGGGACAAAATGGTAAGTCATTATGATCATCATGCAGTTCTTTTGGATATTCTAAGTCAACTTCAAATATGTAACCAATTTCTGAATTTTCTTCAATATCCGTTATATCTATATCTTCGATTTTTTCAACCCATTTAAATCCTCCATAATGGAGGGATTCGGACATAGCACAGCTGTATAAATTATTTACATCTAAATAAATTAAATAGTTTGAAACTTTCATCATAATCTTTCATATATTTATCATTTGACACAGAATGACGATGCAAACACTGAGTAATACCTCCTGTGATACCTTTTTTAATATAAGAAAACATGCTAAAATCTGTTAAAAGTTCTAGTTCAATACCTGTGTATTTTAGCATAGCATCCCACGATAATCCTAGAGAAGTATAATATTGACAAGGATCTAACGAATATATACTATAACAATTTTTTCTATAATTCTCAAAAATATCTGTTAACAATAGAACGTCTGTGATAAGATAAATTTTCAAATATTCCCATAAACTAGAACATCGAAAATGTTTCAAAACCATCTTAGCGTGGCTACAGTCATCATCTGAACATTGTGAATTTGTCAGTGAACCATTAAAGCAAGATTGAGTTGGCAAAGCGGTTTCATCTAGTTTTCCCATGAATCTATATACTCATAAGGGAGAACGCCTTTTCTAGTAATTAGTTTAAATTGTTCGTCATTTTTAAAAATCGTTCTTACACTTTCAAAGTTTTCTATTGATTATATATCTGCTAGTTTTGCTAAACTAGACTGTATAAATCTAGCGGAGTCGAGAAAACGCAATTCTACAGTTTCTTTTGAATCAACAAATATACGTTTAGATAAAGAAACGTATGTTTCCTTATTTAGCGGAATTAAAGTTATTTCACCTTCTGTCTGATTTAATGCTTTTACGAATAGGTGACAGTCATACCCTGAAAAGTTATGAAAGAATATAGGAAAAAACTTCGGAGTCCAATACTTTAAGTTGCAATCATTATGAGCGGGACCTCTATATTTACCCGTTAAATGGCAATGGTCAGTTACTCTGTCAGTATCTAAACTCTTTTTACATATCCAACATTCTTTGGATTCTGTTTGAAATTTACGTTGATCATTATTTAGAGGAATTATAGGTTTTGGTTTTATTATAATTGTATTATATATTGTTATTATATCTTGAGAAAGATATGAATAAATTTTGAAGGTGAATCTTTACCATTATACACTCGTAGTTTATTTAATGTATTATCGTATGAACATTTAATGTAATACGCAAATGCACATGGCACATGTTGCTGCATATCTGTAGTTGATGAACCTAGAGGATTTAGAATACACGTATCGATGTTCTGTAAAATGCATTCAAAGTCGCTGTAAATTACGAACAGCAATTGTACTCTACGTTCACATTTTTCGAATTTGAATATAGACTTTTCAGGTGATGGCATTACAGTAACAATTTTATTACATTCTAACTTATGTTTACTGAGAAAATTTTGACTGCTAAAATGCAACAAACAGCAATTACAAATGTATATTTGTTTTTTTACTTAGTGTCGTCTGATGACTTACTAATCTTGATATGTTTTTAATCCATACCTAATGAGATTTTCCATCATTTTGTAAAAGCAATAAATTAACGTGATTAATTTTTTCCTGTTTTGTGCAATAAAATGGTCCTATAATTTCATCACCTTCTAAACCAAATACATTTACACTTATATCTTTATTAAGCTTTTCAAATATCGATGTCACTAGGATTTAATGGAAATCTAAATTCACTGAAATCAACTTTTCTATCATTTTTCAAAGTAATAATGTCTGCGGTAATGTTTTGAATTTCATAAGACGATACTCTATTCGGTAATTTACTAGAATCGATAGTTTGTAAAGCAGATATGACGGCCCATTTAAAACAATATTCATCAACATTTTTAACGTTAACACAAGCCTTTTTTAACAAAATATTTTTCGGTAGTGGTATATAATTTGATCCTCTAATAGGTTTATATTTATTAATATTAATCTCCAAATGAAGTAAGGCAACTAATGCCCAACCACTATTCCTCTCTTGAAATGCATCCATTTTAGTCAAAATTTGATCATTTAGTGTAGAATAAACTTGATAAAGTTGTTCTTTATTTAATGCGATGAACATTTTAGACTGAAAAGATGTTATCGAAAACTCTTGGTCGTTTTCAGTGAACTTTACATATTCGGCAAATAGCTCTAAATTAAATTTAATTGCAATATGTTTCTGAATATATTTAACTATTTCTGGTTTAACTAATGCCTCAGCTAATTTTAGGAATTTAAGAGGGCTTAAGCAAGACTGATCTTTATTCTCGAATATAAAAGTTTCGATACGACGCTTGAAGCTACTCTTTACTACCTACAAATAACATATGTTACAAACTGAAATAGATCAAACAAATAATGAAGTATAAATACCTTTAGTGATTCTGTATGCGGAACAGATGCCTTTGTTTTGTGACTATTTGCCCTTATATGATATTGCCATTCATTGAAAGGAATTTCAACCAAACAGTCTTCGCACATTTTTGAACCCTTTGTTCTACTAGTTAACTGAACAATCTTCGTACTTACAGTAGTAGTCTTAGCATTACTTTTAGAAACCTTCTGTGCTTTATTTGATTCAAGATGAAGTTTCTGATGATTGGAAAGGTTATCCCGACGCATGGACTTATTATACACAGGACATTGTGCTTTGCCTAGATTACTGTGAACCGTACGTTCGTGTCTTCGAAAATCGGTTAACCGTGTGAATAGTCTACCGCAGATATGGCAAAGACTCATAATGAAATATTTAATTTTTAAGTTGAAAATACTATAATATTTACGCGCAAAATGTAGAGGCAACTGGTTACTTGCTGCTTCGAAAGAACTGTACTATATGAATAAATATTTGAGAAGTAATCTATATTAACCACGCTTTAAATTATCTTGAATAGCAAGATAAGTAATTAGAAAAATACTCAATAATATTTCTCATCATGTTGAAACACATGCGTAAATTATATCCACATTTCATAATTAAACACAAAACAGGCGGCTATTAATTAGTTGATATAATTATCTTTATATGATGTAGAAATTTTGTTTAAAATAACTGTTAACTCTTTCTTTGGAAACTTTTTTGTTTGATTTATTAAATTTTTTACAATCTACTCTACAAGGAGTATTAAGTAAATATGTTACACGTTTGTTCTAGTCGGACAATAATAATAAACCCAAAAGAACGAAAATAAAAATAATTTTATATATATATATATATATATATATATATATATATATATATATACAAATATAAATAATAAATAATGCAAAACGTGTGAGGAGAAGCCCATCAGTGTCGGCACTCCCTCTCGGACAACACTAAATGGTTAATTTAGTAGGTCTCTTGGCCAGGTTCTTCTTAAGCGTCTCTCGTAGAAAGGGTCTTCGAGAGTTGTTCTATGAGGCGATTCTCGTGGCCAGGCAACTTTGCGTGATAATTTTGGGCGTATCTTCGAATTTCTTCATGAACGAAAGGGATTTTGAGATCTTGATGTAAGGTAAGGTTGGAAACGTACCATGGAGCATATACTATTGAGCGAAATATTTTGGATTGCTGTCTTTGTATAATTTGGATATTTGTTGGTTTAGCGCCTCCCCAAAACTGGATTCCGTAGGTCCAGATTGGTTTTTAAAATGCCTTGTAGATCAATAGCTTGTTGCTGATGGTGAGCTTTGATTTTCTTCCTAGGAGCCAGTGCATCTAACGAAACTTAAAATTTATTTGTGCTTTCTTTGACTGTATATGCCTTTTCCACATTAAGCGTTGATCAAGATGTATACCAAGATATTTTGCTTCAGCGTTTACAGGTATGTGGTTGTTGAATAGAGTCTTGGGCAGATCGTATTTTTATTGGTAAATGTTACTTGAACTGGTTTGCTTTCATTTACACTGAAACGCCATTTCTTAAACCATTTACTGATCTCGTCCAAGTGTTTTTGTAAGTTTTGTGAAGCTATCTCACCTTTTCGATGCGATGATAGTATTGCAATATCATCAGCAAAAGTAGCAAGTGTTGTGTTATCTGACTCTGGTATATCTGATGTGCTGATTAAGTACAGTAGTGGTCCCAGCACGCTCCCTTGTGGTACGCCAGATTCTATGGGATATAGACTTGATATCGCATCATTGTCTTTCACAGAAAAGTAGCGATCTGACAAGTAGGATTTTAGTAACAAATAGTATGGCTGTGGTAGAAGATTCTTGATTTTGTATAAGAGTCCAGTGTGCCATACTTTATCGAATGCTTGAGAGGAATCTTAAAACACGGCACTACAAAATTCGTTGTTTTCAAGACTAGTTGATATTCTGTTGACTATTCGGTGGATTTGCTGGAGTGTGGAGTGATGTTCTCTAAAACCTAGTTGGTGTCTCGGTATTATATTATGCAGGTTAACATCTTTCCTTAGCCTCTTCAGCAATAGCCTTTAAGCTATTTTGCCTAGTATAGATAGCAAGCTTATAGGTCGATAAGATGCAACCTCATGTTCAGGTTTGCCTTGCTTAGCTATCATAATAATCAAGGCGTATTTCCATAAGGCTGGAAAATAGGATAGGTTCATAATACGCTTGTAGATGGTGGTCAGCAAAGAAATAGCTTTTCCAGGAAGATATTGAAAAAGTTTTTCTGTGATAAGATCGTAACCCGGAGCTTTTTTGACCATGAGTTTCTTGATTTCGGCTTTTATTTCTTTCTTCGTAAATGGCTTAACTGGAAGTGACATTTGACACGGCACGTCTATGAAGGACTCTATTTATCCGTAACATATTGTTGGATCGTTTTCATTTGGTTTGAAAACTTTAGTCAGGTGATCTGCGAAAGCGTTCGCATTATCCTGACTCGAGCACGTCCATTCTCCGTTTGACTTTTTTATGGGAGACACTCTCACTAGAGGCCTTTTGAAGTTCTTTGTAGCTTTCCAGATGGCATGATCATCGCTATTGTTGATATCTTGAATATATTGACTGAAATTTGAGTTTGTAAGATTTTGAAGGGTCTTATAAAGTTTTCGGGCTAATCGGTTATAATATAATTTATCAGTAGGATTACGTGTTCGTTGCCATCTTCCTCTAGTTTGACGTTTTTCTGCAATCAGTTGTCGCACTTGCAGGGGTATCTGGTTCACTGATAAGTTATTGTCTGTAACAGACGGGGTGCTTTTCTAGGCTGCTTCTTGGACCAGCTCAGTAAAATAGTTTACGGTATCATCGAGTTCATTCGATTGCTTTATAGACAGATTTAAGTTTATGGTATTTTCAATATATCGCTGGTAGGATTCCCAGTTAGTTCTAGAGGTCGTTAATGTAGCATTTCGTTCCTTCTTTATCACTGTAGTGCTTAAAGTGGCTATCACTGGTGTATGATCAGACGATAAATCTGGAGGTGTTTCTACGCTTATATAACTGTTTGCAACTCCATTTGTCACAAAAAAAGTCGAGTACGTCAGGTATTATGTTTGTATTTGTTGGCCAGTATGTAGGCTTGGCCGTTGATACCACATTATAATTTTCAACCATTATTGCTTTTAATAGATTGCGACCTTTAGTTGTTATTAGTCTAGAACCCCAGAAGTGTACTTCGCATTCCAGTCCCCTCCAACAATAAATCTAGGGCCGAGGGTTTAGAAGAAATCTTTGTATTGGTCTTCACTTAGTGCGTGTCTTGGTGGAGAATATAGTGCCGATGCATCAAAACTCCAGGTTTCTGTATACACCTTAATAGTTGTTGCTTGAATTTCAGTCGTTACGTACGGGGGTAGGACGTCATGTTTAATGTTGGTTCTGATGAGTACTGCAGTACCTCCGTGTGCGGTGCCATCTGGATGATTTGTAGCGTATGTAGAGAAGAGCGGTATGCGGAATACTGACTTATTTGTGAAGTGGGTTTCAGAGACCAGCATTATATCTATTTTGTTAATGTTGACAAATGCTATTAGTTCTTGTTTGCGACTAGTTAGTCCGTTGGCATTCCATGTTGCAATGCGTACGAACTTTGCCATTTCAATTGAATTTATTAACAAGTCTTGATAACAGATTAAGCATAATCTGGTTTTGATTCATCAGTTGTGTGAAGAGGGATTTAAATTCACCCAGGATAGAAGTAAGCGTGTTTTCAAGGATATTTTGATGGTCATCGTGTAAACAGGTTGCCTTTGTTTGAGTACTTGATTATATAGCGGTCTGCTTGGGCGGGGTTCAGTGTAGTCGCTAGGTACTTCTGTGTTTATGTTAGCTGCAACGTGTATGTTTCGGTCGTCTTGTGTTAGATTCTGTTGCTTTTCGTGGTATCTTCTAGTCAGGTTAGGGTTTTTGGTTTTTATGAGGTCCCTGTATACGGTGCAACCTTTGTAATTTGCTGGATGGCTACCTTCACATAGAGCACATTTCGCTGTTTTCGTGCACATTGCTGTCGTGTTGTTCGCCGCACTTTACACAAATGAATGGTTTATTACAGTAGGTCTTCGAATGGCCGTACTCTTGGCACCTTGCACATTGAACTATTTCGCGTCTTTTCTTTGGAGGTTCTATACCGACTTTTGTGTTACATATAAATTGCAAATCACATATACTTTTATTATTATCTTGTGGCTCTAGATCTACGAAATAAGAGGTAATGGATCTTTGGAAATATAATGCCCAATGTTCACAATATTTCTCACTTTGTGGCCAGCTTTTTGGATATCTAAATTTATTTCATTAATTGGAGTCGTGTGGTGTAAGTATCTTACTACTACTCTATAGGCTCTTTCTTCTTTGGGCTGGTAGGTATAGAATACGATATTCTCGTCTCTCAGGTATCTCACAAGTCTTCTATGTTTCAGATGTGTGAACATTTATTTTGACAGTGTTGTTTGTTAGTGTCTTTGAGTAATATTGTTCTTCTGCTATAATGACTGCTAGAAAGTTACTCATGTTATTAATAATCTGTTACTCCATGGATAAAAATAGGTGGAGGTTTGGGCTGTTTTAACGTCTCTGTAGAGTCGTAGTTATTAATGTTAATTTCATCTGCTGTAGCTAGAGATGAAAATCTGTTGTAAGTTTTTGGAAATGATGGCCTTTTTGGAGTTTGTTCAAGTGAGTTACAGACTCTTTTTCTTTTTTTGACATCTTGCCACGAATGGGTTGATAGAGAATACATGTCTCTGTGGTCATTCATATTGTGATCATCAGTAATTTGTTGCGAGCTGTCACTGTTAATAGTTAACATTGGTGTATGATTGGTTGTGGTATTTTGTAATGTTTGAGCAGGGCCAATTCCTACATCTGTAGATATTTTATGTGATAATTTTTGTTGGTTTGGGAGCATATAGCCCCCTTGTTAATCAACAGTCAGTGATTAGGGGTGATTTGATTAATTTAATATAATATATTAAATCTGCTGTAGATATAAATTAATATTCTTACTTGATTTCAGTGTATTATTTTGCACTCAGTTATCAGCAAGTGATAAGATTATTGGCTGCCGGCAGACATCCACTCACTTGGAACGACAACCGCGAACTCCAGGAAACTTTTACAATAATTTATTCTTATCATTTGAGGTCAAGTTGTTGACCTCATACAAGTAAACAATATAATTAATAGCTCTGTTAAGAAATGTATTATGTATTCGAAAACTCGGTTTCATTAAACTTATTATGACCACATATTTGATTCCATTTCATCAGTTAATTAGTTGAGACCTATAAACTTATATCAAAAATATATTCAATTTCATAATCTTCAAAATTATCGAAAACATGTTTTTCTGAATTGATTCATTAAATAATGTCATCATTATTTTTCTACTTTCTAAACTAATTATTATGTATACTTCAACGACAAATATATTATAATTTCATCAGACATAATATTTTGTAATAACAGCTTGTAATAATAATTATGTTGTAAGTCACATTTTAAATTCATCAACATAAGACCGCGTGTTCTTCAAAGTTCATTATTGTAATGAAATTTAATTACATAACTGCAGAGATACGATGACAAAAACATCTCATGTTGATATTTTACATTATTTTCTATGATACTTTTTGGAATATTTTAAATAATAAATCATGCTGTTAATTATACATTTTGCTGATATTAGACTCACAAATGTGAGTGTGTGTAATTTACAGTTCATTAATCTAACCTAAATTCAAGCTCAAACAGATCCTAACAAAACTATTTTTCCATGCTATCTTTGTTTTCACTATTTATCAGACACGTGCAGGATGTGAGAGGGTATTTAAGATCATATTTCTTGTTAAATATTTACAGTTTAATTCGACAACCAGAAGTGACACATCTTGTTAGTGATACAGTGCTACCTTGATCTTTATTATGGAGAAAAGATCAGCAGCAGCTTCATCGTATAGTCCATCAAATGCTATGAAGAAGCAAAAAACCAGTCAAGCCGTGAAGAAAATTTCTTCAAAAAAAAGGAGTACTCTAGAGAAGTTCAATTCTCTAGGAGCGTTCATCTGGTTAAATTTAGAAACTATGGAAAAGAATAAACCATATCTTCTGACCAATCTTACTAGAGATCTAGAGATACTTCTAAATATGGTGAAAGGATCATCGCTGAACTCAATGGCGCCAGCAAATTATACCTTCCCGAAAGGTATAATGAGTTCAGTGATAAGCAGTTGGCAGAGCTGGGTAATGGTGAATACATGCTGATCAACCATGGACAGGAACGGAAGGTATACAAACTCGAAATGAAAAAGAAAGAAGACGTAGAGATACCTGTAGAAGCGGCAACGTTTGACGATGACACGGATTTCCCTGTCTACGCTCAAGCATTCGAAGATCATGGTAATTATGCTCCTGTCTAAGTGATTTAATTTAATTTTATATACAAATAAAATTTTATTCAAATATTTTATAATGTATTACACTATTAGTTAATAAAGTAAATAAAAAAAATATTCATGTTTTATTTAAAATATTTATTCTTAATTTACAAATATACAGATGCACTTTTATTTCAGTAATGGTCTGATTTTTAAATATAACTTAATGATTTTCTGTATTTTATGTTTAAGTAATTCCTGATGAACACATACACAGGTGTCTGGACCTTCCTTTGTCTCATCTGATGACCAAATACAGCTAACATAATGAAGACCATGAGAAGAAATTTTTGTTTCTTGGTGTTCATATTTAAAAAAAATTATGAAGGCTATGTAGCATTTTTCTATGATCATCAAGCAGAATATTGTCATAGTCATTCAAAAATTTTTGAAGTTGCATTTTATAAGGCACGCAAATGAATGTTAGATGTTCAACTTGCAAATATTACGTTAGCTAAAGATATAAACTGTTATATCTATGATTTCTCTATTGTTTAATAAAAATGTTTATTTCATCGATATATTCAACTACATAACAAATCAAACATAAACTGATCTCAGCACTACGTCGCTGCCGGTGTTGAAACAGAAGCCCCCACTTCACCCCTGCCTCGGACCACGCCAGACCCAAACCCCCTGCCCGCCCCCGCCCCCGTCGAGCCCCTGTAAGGTCTATGCGTATGCTATGAATCATACGGTAGCGACACCTTGCAGAGAATTTACGATAACAGCTTGACGTGCCATTCTATTTTTTTTTAGTTTGCTTTTTCTATTTTTTTTCTTTGACAGTGACAGGTTGGTGCCAAGATAGGCGGCTTGAATTGACACATGACAGGTGACAGACTCAACAAATGACAGTTCACAGATTTGACATATTTGACAGATCTGTCATATATGTTAACGCCTACGACTAAAGTGTTCCAGAACCCGCTTATCCATACTACTCCCGTGCAGATATCTATAAAAGAGAGACAGGTCACCAACGTCACGTCGGTGGGCAAGGGATGGCAGCCTTTGGGTGAGGGTAGGGTCACCGATGAGACGTATAGCTCTCTTTTGAATGGAGTCCAGGATAGCGAGTGTAGAAGCGGCAACTGCACCCCAGATGTGGGAGCAGTATTCGAGGTTTGGCCTTATTTGTGAAGTATATAAGGTATAGAGATTAGCTGGTGAAAAGTATTTGCGAGCCCGGAAGAGGAAACCTAATTTCTTAGCAGCCGCTTCTGAAATTGACGTGACATGTTGGTGTCAATTAAGATTTCGATCCACATAAATGCCAGCAAGTGAAAAGGACTCATTACTTTGAATAACTTGGTTGTTCATTGTGATGGGTCTAGGGCTTGTGTATCTCTAATGAGAAACAAAGCAAGACTGAGATTTGGTGGGGTTGAATTGTACAAAATTTCTACTTCCCCAGTCTAATATTTTTTGGAGATCCACGTAGACAGAACCCTACATGAGTCTGCGATCCTCATCTAATTGGGCTAAAGAGACAGGCTTAGAATATTGTATATTTGAGTGGAGGGTGCTGTCGTCCGCGTAACTGTGAAGTGGGTTGGATGTGCTAGAGAGGAGGTCATTGATGTGGAGAAGAAACAAAGTAGGGGCTAAACCTGAACCTTGAGGAACTCCTGCATTAATTGGATACAGTTTAGAGGAATGGCCATCCACAACAACAGAAATGCTCCTGTTGGAGAGAATATTTGCTGTCTAGGTACAAAGTTTTGGTGGTAGGCCATAGGCCGGAAGTTTATTAAGCAGCGCTGCGTGCCAGACCTGGTCGAATGCTTTGGATATGTCTAGAGCGACAATCTGGGATTCACCGTGTAGTTCCATAGACTTGTTCCAAGAATGGGTGACAAAAGAAAGGAGGTCGGCAGTCGATCTGCGCTGACAGAATCCACACTGCCTGTCGTGGATTAGACTGTGTTTTTCAAGAAATTTTAGTAATTCGGTGTTTATATACTTTTCCATCACTTTAGAGACGACTGAAAGGAGAGAAATGGGCCTGTAGTTGCTAGGAAGCGCTTTGGATCCTTTCTTGGGGATGGGTTGTACTCGAGCAGTTTTCCAGTTACTAGGGAATATGCCTTTATTGTAAGATATCTGAAATAGACGAGTCAGGAGAGGAGCAAGTTCTGGTGCGCATTTTTTGAGAACAATTGCTGGAATCTCGTCAAGGCCAGAGGCTTTCCTGGTATTAAGAGAAGAGAGCATCTTTCGTACCTTTTTAGTTTTGAAAATGATATCCGTCATTTTGTGCGCGACATTGGGGACTGTTGGTGGTTGAACATTTGGAGGTGGGTTGAGAGTTGAATTGCTGGCGAACAACGAAGCAGAAAGTTCAGCCTTGCCCAGGGCGGTAGAAACAATTTCATCCCCTGAGACAAGAGGTGGGAACGTGCTTTTGCAGAAATTATTCCCAATAGATTTAGCAAGAGTCCAGGAGGGTTTGCCGCTGTTGGAGCTCAAGAGGACTTTGTTTTTGATGTGGTTATTAAACGAGTTTTTTGCCTCAGAAAGAATGCGGACATAGCAGTTTCTTGCGTCGTTAAATGCTTGACGGTTTTCTTGACTGGGATTGTGTAGAAGCGTTTTGTGAGCTTTGACCTTTTCAAGTCTGGCCTTGTCACATGATTTAGAGAACCAGGGCTTTTGAGTGGCTGAAGAGGTTTTCTGTGTACGTGGAATAAATAACTCCATGCCAGCTTGGGTAATTTCGGTGACGTTTTGTGAGATATCAGAGGGGTCAGGATGAGAGAAGCAGACAGACGCCCATGGAAATGAGGAAAAGTAATCCCGCATTTCGTCCCAGTTTGCGGAGTTGTAGTGCGAAACAATACGTGGGTGTGATGACTGTGTGACCTCGGGTTGCATTGCGCAGGAAGCAGTGAACATGCTGTGGTCTGAGCGGCCAAGGGGGGCGGTGACTGATATCTTATAGCATTCAGGTTTTGTAGTAAGAAGGAGATCCAAGGGATTTGAGCTGTGTGTTGGGATACGAGGAGAGTAAGTAGGTTGCTGAACCATATTGACTAAAGAATTGCTGACTGCAAAGGCATCTGCTGCTCTCCCTTGTGGATCGGTTTTTGAAGATCCTAGCCATTCCTTATTATGGACATTGAAGTCACCAAGAATAGTGACCTCGGAGGAAGGATATTCAGAAATCAGATAGTCGGTTTTTTCAGAAAGGTAGTCAAAGAGCTGGACAAAGTTGTTGTCAGAAGGTGACCGGTAAATGAAACAGATGAATTTAGTTGCAGCCCTGAGAGAGAGTTTTATCCATAGTATGTCTTTTCTTCCGGCTTCTAAATTGGGGGGGGGGGGTCTGGTGCAGGGTAGATTGCTACGGACGTATACGCACACGCCTCCATGCAATTTAAAGGAAGTAATGAGCTCATACCCCGGGAAATTATGGTGATTAGTGGCTGTTTTGGCACTGATTTGGGTTTCGGTGAGGAAGAGGAGTTGGGGCCTGTTAGCCTGAAGAAAATGGTGGACGGAGTTCAGGTTAGAATTTAGGCCACATATATTCGAAAATGATATGTTAAATCTTTATGTTGGCGCCCCCTGTACACCCCTCTCCCGGAGATCCGAATGGAGGGGTATTTTGCCTCCGGAATCTTTTGTACAAGGAGGAGCCATCATCATTTTTGCTTATAAGGTAATTCGACTCATACACCAGAACCGTAAGCGTCCGTTGGGACTTCACCGGCTCCTTGATATATGGGGTGGTACCTCCTCTGGCGTGAAAAAAATCCTTTACTATCACGTAAAAGAAAATTCCACTACCACCTGCTATGGATTGGATTGGATCAATGTCTACCCCTTTAAAAATAAGATTAATAAAGGGACTATCAATTGTCCAATAGTTATGCTTTTTGACATAGTAGGAGGATACAAAACATCATTTTGCATCAATGCCTATTGTCGATGATAATTATGGCTTAAATAAAACAGGCTCTTCTTCCGGACACAATTTATTTAACTATACGCGTTTCGACCGTTATAACAGCCACATCTTCAAGGGTAAAATCCAATTTAAAAAAGAACTGAACTATACAAAACCTTATACAAGTTGAAGTTTCATTTAGTGTCCTCATTCATTCCAAACACTTTACTATATTAGGAATAATATTTTTAATTTGTAGTTTCTATATTATACAATTAAGTGATCATATTATAAAATAGTATTTAAAATAATCAAGAATTAAATGAACATATCTCAAAAAGTTCTATTTTTCAAAGCTTTGCTATTGATGACTTAGGTAATTTGCATAAAATCTGATAATTTATAAAAAGTCTCAATCTCCTCAAAAACGATTTTTTTTAAACAAAAATTCGCTAAAAATTAATTTACATGCATACACCAAATTATTATGATGCTGAGTTTAACTTTCTAGTACATGAGTATACAGTTTTCATTCATATCCATTTTCATGCCAAGTAGATTCGAAAAGATCAGACGACGGACGTGAAGTTAACAGTAAAAGATTCACTACACTACCCACTACTCACGAAGGCTTCATTCTATATGATTCGGATTCAGTACCCAGTACCCACAAAAGGTTTCGATCTTTAAAAGGATTCAAGACCCAATGATTCAATCCTCAAAAGGATATCCCATCACTAGAAATGACTAGACATACTATGGTGTCTTGTCAATATTCTATGACAGATTATTGGTTGCATGTTATTTCAGCATTTCAATTAATATACTAATGTTTAATCTTCCCCTAACTTTATTCACAAGGACTATTAAATTAAATCTGTCATGGTAGTTATTTTCATTCCTTACACTACACCTTATTTTTCTTCTGATTTTCCCATTTCTTTTATATTAATTGAGAGTGCACAAATACAAGTCAAGTCCAAGAAAACTGTGCCTAAAGAGGTTTACCCTTTGATGAAAGTGAAGTTATATAAGATAAAGTTAAACTTATTATATTATATAAAGTTAAACTTATTTTTGTTATGCCTCACGATACATAACCACTTTATTTCTTAGGGTATTATGTAAATCGTACATTTTGCAATCCCACTTGCTTTAAAGAAATACTTAGTACCGTTCAGATTAAAACTCTTTTGAAAAGTTATGTTTTGTGTTATTTCTTTCGTTAGTCTGTTATCATACCTCCTATTTGCCACTTATAATCTAGGATTTGATTTCAAAAAGGGACATTAATAATTTAGTGCAAATTCTTTAGTAATTTAAACATCCAATTAGAAGTAGTACTGCAAGAGGTAGCCTAGTATGCAAAATTACCTGGCGCCCCTGATATAAAATCAGTGTGTAGGCTACACTGATTATATTGTTGTGAATTTTAAGAAACACACCCTTCTCCACTGGAATAAAACTGGTTGCTCAAGCCTCTTGTGTAAATTAGATTTGTTTTAGAATCCCTTTTAAGGAGGTTATAAAAGATTGGCGCCCAAAGTGGAGCACAATTTATTTGAAATATATTCATTGTTTTGATCTTTTTTCGAAAAGTGTTTCTGCAATTCGGGAAATACTTTGAAAAAATTTTGGTTGCTACGATTTCGATATTTTGGATTTTGGTTGTGCGATAGTCTTGGAATTAAATTTGTCTAGCTGTTTAGGGGTTTCGATTACATATGATTATAGGCTGTTGACAGGTTTTCCTTGGTTTAATTTGAGCATAGTTAGATACATATAGGGGATATATTTGGAAACTATTAGTTTTTCTGTGTTGCTTTTGCCAAAGTTATTCGAGATGTCACGCAAACTCATTGTTAATCGTCTAGTCCAGGATGAGCTTGTTTATGAAATAAAGGTACGCGGTCTCACGACAGGTACTGTGGAAGATATGCGCAGATCACTAACAAGAGCTTTGAAACCGTAAAGAGAAGGAGAATCATTTCATTACCCACAACATCCCCACACTATGGACGAGGACAAAGCTGCAGTATTAGAAAGGTTAGAAATTGTTGCCAAGGATTTAGAGGAACAAACCGGTAGTATCGGAGACAAAACAGTTGTGAAGATAGGAACAAAACTTTGCCATATTGTAGGGAGGGTTGATCGCATGGTGGTAAAGGACAAAGTTGAAAGAGAACTTAGGGGAAAACTTCTTACGAAGAATTCTCAATCGTCAAAAAAGAAATTTATGTTGCAAATACCACGTGCATTTATTTTACAATGAATGACAAAAAAACCAAATAGCACACTGACAATAAGTAAAGTCACCTACCTTTCTTTGCCTCAATGGTGCAGCAACAAAGCTTCGATTTTCTGTCTTCACATACTAAACCACTAGACACCTATTTTCTTCACCAGCACTTAGAAACACAATGAATGTTTAGATACCTCGGTCCCTTTAACGAGTTGAAAGCAATTCGATTTTTCGAGACCTCCTGCCACTTCAACAACAAAAAACCAAGTGGCAGAGAGATACAACTTCTCTATTTTCCCCCCAATGCTTCTTCCCCCTCTCTCGTTATCTAGTGGGAACCATTGACAATACATACCTTATATCAGTGTAGCGTGCGACATTTGAATTTAAAAAAGTGAAAACAAAAGGTATGAACATTCCGCCACCTAAATAAGGATTTATTGTTTATCAAATAAACAAACAAAACAAAATTTACAATAAGCACAAAAAAAAGCTACTGGTTTTATAACTAACTGTGCAACATAATTTCAAGGCGGGCGTATTACTGTGATGGCAACAGATATAATTTTGTCAGAGGCCTATCGAAATTTCCACTACTAGTGCGAAATTGAGCTACCCGAGCTATACCATCACGGCCCGGATAAAGTTGCGTAATGCGTCTGAGCTTCCAGACAAGAGGTGACGAAGTCTCATCCTTAATCACGAGTAAAGTCCCAATCGGGGGGGGGGGGGGTGCCGTTTGCACAGTATCCCACTTACTATGCTGCTGCAGTGTATGCAGGTATTCGTTCTTCCAGCGGCGCCAAAAATCCTGATGGAGCCAACGTGACAAGCAATTCACATTTAACGAAGGCAAATCAGCATAAGGAGGAGGACCTAACGGTTCCAATGTGAGAAAATGTCCTGGGGATAGGGCTAACAGATCATTTGGATCAGTACTTGCACTACACAATGGTCGAGAATTCAAAACTAATTCCACTTGAGCAAGAAAAGTGGACACCTCCTCAAAAGTCAGAATCCGCAAACCGATCACCCTTCGCAAATGAGTCTTGACTGAGCGCATTCCTGCCTCCCAAAGCCCCCAAAATGCGGGGCAGATGTTGGGCTGAAATGCCACTTAATGGTGCAAGCATCTGCTGCCCCTTTGGCATAGTTTAAGAGCTGTTTATTTGAGCCGACGAAGTTGATACCTTGATCGCTATACAAATTGCCACATCTTCCTCTGTGGGCCACAAACCTCCGAAGAGCTCTCAAGAAAGCTTCGGCTGAAAGATCATACACTAATTCCAAATTGGGGGCTTTCGTTGCCATGTACAAATATAAACAAATATAGGCCTTAACCTTTGGGACACCTCGATATCTGCCCTGTGTCACAAAAACTGGACCTGCAAAATCAACTCCCTTGTTTCAAATCGGCTTTAACTGAGAAAACCTTGCAATTGGCAAATTAGACATCATCGGCGTCATGGGAGTAGGGTTTACTCGAAAGCAACGATAGCACCTTGACAAAACATGATTAATAACTCTCCGAGGGGACAAAATCCAAAACTGTTGTGAAAGCAAATGAAGCAATGTGCGAGGACCAGGATGAAGATTTACATGGTGTGTGTGTGTGTGTGTATGTGTGTGCAATGATCAACTCAGCGAGACAATGTGAGCGTGGCAACAATATAGGATGTTATCTTGAACTAAGGATGCTATTATTTCCCTGTGAAATACTTCACCTTGAACACATTTGACAAGCATATGAAGCACCGCCTTTAATTCGGTTGCTGTCGGAGACGCAGTGGTTCGGTCAGATGGAGACACCCTACAATTTCGTACAAACCGCTGACAATATACAACAACACCGAGAATTTTTTTAGATGTGAAAAACGATTCAAAAGTGTACTGAGCCACTCCTCATTTGTCGAAGTAATTAGTACGGTGAGAGTTCGTTGGTCCGCGAGGCACTCTTCTGGCTGCTCAAAACGCAACGACTGGAGCCAATTTTCTTTTGCTAATTTCAGCAAGCGGGCCCCGCCCACCATAGAGGATGCTCACACAACCCAGAAGGTAACTTGCCTCTAGATGAACAATCAGCTGGGTTTTCTTGTCCATTTACGTGACGCCATGACTGGAGAAATCTTCTCTTGTATGCTTGCTGTTCGATTACCAATAAATGTCTTCCACCTATTGGAAGATTATTTTAGCCATGCAAGTGCTACCATATAATCGGACCAAGCATATATCGAGCTAAACTCAAAACGACTTTCATACACCCGATACACAAATTCTAGAAGTTTTGCCAACGATAAACACCCACACAATTCGAGACGTGGAATCGATATTCGTTTCAATGGTGATACCTTGGACTTGGCACATGGAAAATTGATCCACACTTGTCCGTTCTCAAGAGGTGGGAACGTGCTTTTGCAGAAATTATTCCCAATAGATTTAGCAAGAGTCCAGAAGGGTTTGCCGCCGTTGGAGCTTAAGAGGACTTGTTTTTGATGTGGTTATTAAACGAGTTTTTTGCCTCAGAAAGAATGCGGACATAGCAGTTTCTTGCGTCGTTAAATGCTTGACGGTTTTCTTGACTGGGATTGTGTAGAAGCGTTTTGTGAGCTTTGACCTTTTCAAGTCTGGCCTTGTCACAGGATTTAGAGAACCAGAGCTCTTGAGTGGCTGAAGAGGTTTTCTGTGTACGTGGAATAAATAACTCCATGCCAGCGTGGAATCGATATTCGTTTCAATGGTGATACCTTGGACTTGGCACATGGAAAATTGATACAAACTTGTCCGTTCTATGATACTTATCTTAAATAAACAACTGCAGCATACCCTCGCTCCGATGCATCAGAGAACCCATGTAGTTCTGTACTAATGATATTATCCTGTTTTACACCTCTAGAAATAGATAAAGTTGCTATCGCACTGAGTTGTGATTTATACTGAGACCACTGAACAACAATATCCTTTGATTGCTCATCATCTCATCCAACCTTTTGCTCCCACAAGCACTGCATAAGATACTTTGTCAACAAAGTAACGGGCGACAAATATAGTTTATAAGGGGGGCATCGTAAAATACCCACACGAGTTATGTTTCGCCCTGTATATAAGTATATAGGAATATTTTAAATCTAATTGTTAATTTACATTATAGTATAGTTTATGCAATTCTGCATTTCAGCATTATAAATGTTTCCTTTATAATACGTATATAATATAATATCTACTTTAGCAAGTTTATTAAGATCATTAACTCTGTTAACTTTATAATTGCAATTTAGTATTTTTTATTGTAAACTTCCATAGCACCTGATGTCACATGATCGACATCATACCACCCAAGTTATTAAATATGTGTAGATTCATAATTTTAATTAGTTCTGTATTAGACTTAGCCTTGTGTCTTTGCAGTTCTCATATTTTTTAATGAATTGTAACTCACCAAGCTTTGAATAAATAAATAAATTTACTTTTAAAGCCGTAAACCGGAGTTACAATTTATTTGGCGCAGTCGGTAGGATGTTCAAAGTGCCGTTTTGACGCCCAAAATCGCGAAAAAGTGACACTTTAGTTTCAACTATTTATTGAACGAACCACAAATTACTCCAAGTTGGCCGTAAGAAAGAGCATCGCTGGGTATCCTGAACAACATCGTCAACTACCTGGACAGCTTTCACTGGCAGCGAACCACGACAGCATCTTCAACTGCTCAGCCACTTGGACAGCATTGCCATAGGCCCGATCAGTCATCAATCCTCTGAATCAACCGGACAACTTCGCCAAAGGTTCAGCAACAGTTTACATCACTGGGTTCACCTGGACATCATCGCCACGACCCACTAGTAGCCTGGAGACTTGGACGACATCGCCATAGCTCCACAGACAGAGATGCATAATAGGATTATATTTCTGTAAGTGCTCTCGTTATTTCCTATAATTTTATTCCTTTTAATTTTATTATTCATGAGTGTTACTGATTCTAATATCGATCAATTAAATAACACAGTAAACTATAGAGATAGAAGCCCAATAAGGAAAAGTAATAATAATATTTCACATAGTTCTAGTTTAGATAATAATTCTTATAATTTTAAAATGGCAAATTTACCACAAGCATTTCATTTAAAGCTATACCGACTTATAATGGTGATCAAGCCACATTGGCAATATTTGTTTCGGCATGTGATAGCTTCCTTACTACTTTTACAAACAGAACGGATGCTAATGACCCTAATAATGAATGGTTATTGAGAACTATTTTAAGTAAATTAGAAGGTAGGGCAAGAATTGTAATCGGAAGTCGCGAAGACGCAACAAACTGGCCACGAATAAGGCAACTTTTGTTGCAGTATTTTTCTGACCAACGAAACGAAGACACATTGGTTAGAGACCTAATGAATTTAAAACCGAGACCGAATGAACAACCTTATCAGTTTGGCATGCGTATAGAGGACGTTAAAAGCTTATTGCAAACTAAAATTAGACTTACATTAGAAGACGAAAATGAGCGATCAGTTAAAACAACAATATATGACAATTTAGCATTGCAAACTTATTTGCATGGATGCAAGGGCAGTTAGGGTTAGCTATAAGGTTGCAGCATCCAGTTAATTTAGAACATGCAATGAGTTTAGTTATAGAAGAAGAAAATTTTAATTATGCAGAGAAACATTATAAAAATAGTAATAACACTAGTCAAAATAAATTTACCAATAATATACCCCCATCTAATTCTAATTATATTTCTAATTTACAACCAAATGTATTAAATGCTCCACGGCAACAAATGCCTTATCGGCAGCCGACTAATTTTGCAATACCTCAACGTCCTCCCAATCCGTTTAATATGGCAGTACGACCTCATAATTCATTTAATCAGCTACGAAGACCCTTACCAGGTCCTAGTAACTCTTTCAGAAGGCAGATTATGCCTCAAAATAACCAAGAATATAGGCCGACTCCTATGGAGATATCCACCAAAAATTCGACTCGCATATTTAGCAATGCTAATGCGAGACAACAGCAAAATTTTGCACCAAATCAGTCTCCTAGAAATTTTAGTTCAGGCGAACTTTTTCATAATGAAATAGAGAGACCAGAGCATTTAGAAAATGCAGAGGTCGACTATTATTGTCATTATCCTGACAGTAATGTATATGACAGCCACTGTTTAGAGAATAGTGGCAATGATATTAATTATTATTCAGAAAATCAAGGTTATACTGAAAATCCTGATTCCACTGAAAATCCTGAAACATATAATGATTATAAAAATTACCAATATGAACCAGATTTTAACAATGCTGTAAATTTTCCAATAGAAGCCTCAGATATAAGCCAAATTTAATATCAATTAACACAGAGAATAGCTGTAAACTTCCTTACGTAATTATACCGGGTGTTAATTTTAAATTAATGATAGACACAGGATCAACTAAATCACTTTTAAGTAACTCTATTGTAGACAAATATTACTCTAACTTTACAAGTACCGAACCTTTTCAGATAAAATCAACCCATTCGTCTAGTTTTCACGATAAAAAGCCATTATTCCTTTGCCAAGGACCTTTAAGATTGGTCCATTACTACATAAGTTTTATGTTTACGATGTGCACCCAGAATATCATGGTTTAATAGGTTTAGATCTACTACAAATTTTAGGGGCAAGCATTGCTTTTTCGAGACGAATTTTAAAAACAAAAAATACAGAAATTCCTGTATTTATTTCAGATAATTTCAACAAAGAAATAAAGACAGTAAAAAATCACTCTATAATTACATTACATGAAATATTTATTGAACCTCGTTGCCAAAAACTCGTAAAATTACCTGTTAATATAAATAGTAAATTTGGTATTATTAATGCAACGCAATTATGCAAAAATATTCAAACACCTACTGCCTTAGTAAAAATTCAAAATGGTTTTGCAACAACCACTGTTATAAATGTTAGTGAAAAACCTATCAGTATAAAATTTACAAAACCATTGCCTGCGGAGGAATTTAACGAAATTGAGTGCAATAATTTAGATCGTGATAGTGAACCAATGGATATTGATTCTGATATCGATTGGGATGAGAAACGAAAATCAAATTTAAAAAATGTGCGTATAGATCATTTAAATGCCGAAGAACAAAATGCCATTGGACAACTGTGTGAAGAATATAGAGATATATTTTATGTTGAAGGAGAACCTTTATCTTTTACTAATACCGTAAAACACAAAATTCGTCTTAACAACGAAGATACAATTTTTGTTAAGCCTTATCGCCTGCCGGAAGTACATAAACAAGAAATAAAAAGGCTAGTAGATACTCTCCTACAACAAGGCATCATACGTAACTCTATATCACCTTGGAGTTCACCTGTCCTTATTGTACCTAAAAGGGCAGATGATAGTGGAAATAAAAAATGGAAAATGGTCGTTGACTACAGAAGAGTAAATGAACGTATTGTAGAAGACAAATACCCAATTCCAAATATATCGGATATTTTAGACAAACTAGGAAAAAGTCAATATTTTACCACCCTTAACTTAGCTTTAGGTTATCACCAAATAGAAATATCTCCTGAAGACACTGAAAAAGCTGCGTTTTCAACTAACAATGGTCATTTTGAATTTATTAAAATTCCAGCTGGGTTGCGGAATTCTCCCAGCACTTTCAAGAAAACTATCGACAACGTCTTAAGAGGGTTGCAAAATGAAATCTGCTTTGCATATATGGATGATATAGTAATATTTTCAACGTCACTCCAAGAACATATGGAAAGACTCAGAGAAGTGTTTGAAAGACTAAGACAAGCAAGATTAAAAATACAATTAGACAAGAGCGAATTTTTACGAAAAGAAGTAGCATACCTGGGGCATAAAATTACCAGTGTCGGCGTTACACCGAACCCAGATAAAATTGAAGCCATCGTTAAGTACCCGTTACCTCGTAATAGAAAAGAAATTAAGGGATTTTTAGGTTTAATAGGATATTACAGAAAATTTTGTTAAAACTTTGCGAAATTAACCAAACCTCTTACAGCTTGTTTAAAAAAGGGTGCAGAAATAAGACATACCGAAGATTTTATCAACGCCTTTGAAACATGCAAGAAAATTTTAATAAATGACCCGATTTTACAATACCCTGATTTTACGAAACCATTTATTCTAACAACAGACGCTAGTAATGTCGCATTAGGAGCCGTACTAAGCCAAGGAAACATAGGTTCAGACCGCCCAGTTTGTTATGACTCAAGAACATTAAATGACTCTGAGCAAAAATATTCTACGATTGAGAAGGAATTATTTGCAATAGTATGGGCCACAAAATATTTCCGACCGTATCTGTTTGGTCGTAAATTTTATATATACACCGACCACCGCCCACTTGTATGGCTTACGAATTTAAAAGAACCAAACTCGAAACTCGTCAGATGGCGATTGAAACTAGAAGAGTTTGATTACGAGATAATTTATAAAAAATGCAAGTACAACACAAATGCAGATGCTTTATCTCGTATACAACTTCACACTTTAACGAAAGAAAATAACGACAAAGATAGCCAATCAATGATAGCAAATGTCGATGAAGAAGAAGAGAGAAATCAAGATCGTGAATTAAATACTCCATCACCCAGGACTGTACGAGAAAATTTGAGACCCACCGTTTATCAAAGGAGATTACCTTTTGAATACGTACTTTTAGAGAGTGATCATTCTAATATTAATTTAGAACCAAAAGAAGCTATTAAAATATCCGAAGATGCCATCGAATCAAAACCAAATCAATATTTTATAACAACAGTCCTCAATAATCCTAGACCAGTGAAACATTTGAGAGTAGGGAAACAGGATAAGTTTTTTGTTCAAATTTCCCGCAATAATAACGAACAAGAAATATTAGAATTCTTTAAAAATTATATTGGGTCGAATAAAAAACACTATTTCAATTTCGACACCTACGCTATGTACAAAGATTTTAGTGGAGTCTACATAAAACATTTTAACGACAACGCACCGGAGATAATATCATGTCCAAAACACAAAATACCTTTAATAGAAGACGATGAGATACAGGAAATAATTAACGCTCATCATTCAGGAAAGACTAACCATCGTGGAATAATAGAAACTACAAAACACTATTCTACCCGATATTATTTCCCAAGATGCAGCAATTAGTGAAACAGTTTATAGATGCTTGTGAAATGTGTCAACGAGCCAAGTACGACAGACATCCCCCTCAGATAGAAATGATGCTTACAAATACACCCAGTAGACCCATGCAAATTATACATGCAGATACATTTGTTATAGAAGGTCATTATTACGTCACATTTGTGGACGCTTTTTCAAAAATTGCACAGGCATTTCTGATACAATCTAAAAATGCTGTAGAAATTGCCGACACCCTAATTGACTTCTTTAGATTTTATGGTGTTCCAGAACAGATCAGTATGGATAATGCAAGCGAATTCTCGAACAATACAGTACTTAAGTTGTTAACCTTACATAAAATTAAACCTCACTTTATAACACCAAGAAACCCTCAGTCAAATGGTATTGTTGAAAGGATGCATTCTACTCTTTTAGAACACATCAGAATATTAAAACAAAAATTTCCGAAAGAAAGAATAACCTCTTTAATAAAATATGCGTTAATAGCGTATAACACCACAATACATTCTGCAACAAATTTCACACCCTACAGTCTCTTATTAGGTCATACTTCAAGTCGCGAGATTTTTGATCAGGAAGCTCAAATGCAAATTTATAAACAATATCTTCAAAAACATCATGAACTTTTGAACAAAACATATGAAAAGGTGAAATAAACTTTAGAGGAACATAAAATTGCTGTACATGCAAAAAGAAATAAAGACTTAAAACCACACCCATTTAAACCAGGTATGGAAGTGTACCAAAAGGACGAGCTAAGGAATAAGACAAGAGTAAGATACAATGGTCCATTAAAAATTAAGAAAATTCCAGATAATCAAGCTATAGTGCAACAATCCAATACCACAAGAAGAGTACCACTGAGAAAATTGAAAAGACCTCCTATTGTTTCAAATTCATCGCAATCTGCCGGACCATCAACACGGAAGACATAGCCATAACGAAGATCAAAAACAACCCTGGCCTGCTACCCATCAAACTTGACAATGCTCAAAATATAAATAATTATTGGAGCATAATTAGAACCTTTGATATGCTACCTTTAAAAAACGGATTGAAGTATATAAAAGAAAATCAACAGAAACTCGAGAGTAGCCTAAAATACGCTTCTTATGGAGATAACTATACATATGAAATAGATAATTATCAAAACCTACTAGTTTATCATATAGCAGAAACAGAAAAACTGCAAAAATAGCTTTTACTTTCGGATACGAACAGAAAACGCAGAGGACTAATCAACGGCCTTGGAACAGTTTGGATATCAATAACTGGGAATCTAGATCAAGAGGATGCCGAACGGTACGACAAAGCTATTGAACAATTATCACTTAACTAAGATAACGTTAGGTTTATGTTGAAAGAGCAAATTTCGTTAAATCAAGAGGCAACAGAAAAATTCACTAACACTATAAAAATAATAACTAATAATCAAATTCAGCTTAAATCTCAACTCAATTTAGATACTGAAAACATAAATAGACTCGACATAAAAACTGAAAATATAAAGACTGTCTTAACCATTCAAATGTTGCTTATGCAAATGATTAGCGGTACCATTGCGATAAAAGAAACTTTTGAAATATTAGTAGATGCTATCACTTTTGCCAAATTAAATGTTGTTCATCCCTCTATTATAGAATCACAGGATTTACTTAATGAACTTAACAAAATATCCTCAATTGAAAATAAACCACATTTGCCGTATGAAATTTCCGAACACACTATTCAAGTGTACGAAAGTATCGCTAATGTGAAATGTTATTATAAGTCAATGCAATTAGTTTTTGTTATTAAAATACCTTTAACAGAGTCAGTATCTTATGATTATTTCCACCTTTATTCTGTACCTATAAAAAATTCTAATTTAACATTCCATACTATCATTCCACATCAAAAATACCTTATCCTAAACGAGAGATACTACAGTTTATCAAGTAGCCCATGCAAAGAAATTAGTGCCGCAGAATATCTGTGTTTGCCACAGAGTACCCAAGAAATAAATGAAGACAGCCCTTGTGAGATTCAACTTATGCAATTTTCTCACAACTACAAAAATTGTATACAGCATCCCGCTCAACTTAATCACCCAAAAATACAGAAAGTAAACGACGATCAATGGATTGCAGTGTTTCCTCAAGAAACTATAGTCAACAAAAAGTGTTCAAATAACAAAGTTACTGTTATCTTAGAAGGTGCATACATAATTGGTATTCCCGAAAATTGCCAGATACAATTTGGACAACAAATTATTCGATCTTACAAAAGCCCTTTGAAACAAATTACACATTTGGAGATTCCAGAAATTAAAATGAGTCAACTAAATTTCAAGAAAGAAATAGCAATAATGACACCGCTGAAATTAGATCCAGTCAACCTCGATGAGCTACAGCCCATCTTACACCAAATGCAACATACGAAAGATGCATTACAGAATCTGAAATTACCACTATTTCATTCAAGTTTTAACATATGGACTATTATCTTATATATCATATTACTTATAATAATAATAATGTTTTGTTTGTACAGATATAGAAACATTATAATGAACCAAGTGCCAAGTGCAGAGATAAGAGAAATTCCCTTAGAAGACATTAACCTGAAAAACTAGGTCACTAAGACCTATGTTTTCATCTGGGCATAGAGGAGTTATGTTTCGCCCTGTATATAAGTATATAGGAATATTTTAAATCTAATTGTTAATTTACATTATAGTATAGTTTATGCAATTCTGCATTTCAGCATTATAAATGTTTCCTTTATAATACGTATATAATATAATATCTACTTTAGCAAGTTTATTAAGATCACTAACTCTGTTAACTTTATAATTGCAATTTAGTATTTTTTATTGTAAACTTCCATAGCAATGACCTGATGTCACATGATCGACATCATACCACCCAAGTTATTAAATATGTGTAGATTCATAATTTTAATTCGTTCTGTATTAGACTTAGCCTTGTGTCTTTGCAGTTCTCATATTTTTAAATGAATTGTAACTCACCAAGCTTTGAATAAATAAATAAATTTACTTTTAAAGCCGTAAACCGGAGTTACAATTTATTTGGTTTTCTTGACTGGGATTGTGTAGAAGCGTTTTGTGAGCTTTGACCTTTTCAAGTCTGGCCTTGTTACAGGATTTAGAGAACCAGAGCTCTTGAGTGGCTGAAGAGGTTTTCTGTGTACGTGGAATAAATAACTCCGTGGAATCGATATTCGTTTCAATGGTGATACCTTGGACTTGGCACATGGAAAATTGATACAAACTTGTCCGTTCTATGATACTTATCTTAAATAAACAACTGCAGCATACCCTCGCTCCGATGCATCAGAGAACCCATGTAGTTCTGTACTAATGATATTATCCTGTTTTACACCTCTAGAAATAGATAAAGTTGCTATCGCACTGAGTTGTGATTTATACTGAGACCACTGAACAACAATATCCTTTGATTGCTCATCATCTCATCCAACCTTTTGCTCCCACAAGCACTGCATAAGATACTTTGTCAACAAAGTAACGGGCGACAAATATTGTTTATAAGGGGGACAGACTGACACAATTATACACGTAAAATCAACGAAAAGGTATAAATACACTCACACAAACCACACAGGCACAATGACCTAAGGAAAACATACTGGTTGGTATATTAGAATGCCTAGTAAAAATTTTAAAAGAAATCTAATTAACCCAAGTATGTATACCAAAATATAAGGAAACATTGATGTAGGTAAATGAGTGTTAATTTTTAAGGAATCAAGTGTTTATTATAAGGTGCCCATTTAAGAAGACTCGATAAGAACGAAAGTGAAATAATCTTGATAATAGTGGATAAGTTAGTTCTGACAGTTGTAAATTTTAGGTTAAGATGTTTTGATGTTCCATAGAATAAGAGATAGATGTAAGAAATGTTAAACATATGATTAGTTGGGAACTGGGAACAGACACCGTTTTAGGTTAAGAAAACATGCCAAATGAACAAAACCTAGACAACAATGCTTTTCACATATCCTAAGAGATAAATAATGAAAAAAAAGCATTGTTGAGGGAACAACAAGAAATGAAAGAAATTTTAAAAGAGGGCTAGAGATGAAACTCTGGCAACAGCATTTTGTTCACGAAAAATGAAAAACAACAACTTTTGGAGATTTTGAAGAAGCGGCAGCAGAAAAAGTTTTTCAGCGAAAATTTAGTATAAAAGTGGAATTTTCAAGTACAAAAAGTTAACAAGGATAGAAGTCAACCAGTTCAGGAGACCCACATGCAGTAACAGTAAGTGCTGTATAAACTAATAAGCACCTTACTTACTTTGTCAAGTTAAATACAATCCAATCTACGATAAATAACAGGAAACTATAAAGCAAAATCCATACCAGCAAACATAAACGTTATAGGACACATTTTTAACGAACGCATCATTCAATCAACAAAGACAATCTGCATATTTAGAACAAGTTTCATACAATTAGGAGTCAGCGGGGTAGGTGACCCACCAAATACCATAATAGAGGCAGTTGCATATGCTTGAGCACTATATATCGAAGATTTATAAAATTACGTAATTTAGGAAAACAGTTTTCAGTTGTAAAAAGGTGCTGCAGACCTCTTAAAGTTAATTAAAAATTTCAATAATCAATAAATCCAAATTTGAAAAACATTCGCCTAATAATTTGTGGGGATTAATAAAGTTAAGGTAAACAAGTTTGTAACTAATTAGGCATATTATAAGGATAGTTTTGTCAATTTTGTTTAAATTTCAATAAAGTTATATGCTGTGTCGTTAGAAAAAAGAAAAAAAATAGGGTTTTATTTGGTTATTTAGTATACATACGAGGGCAAAGTATAAAAAAAGAAAACAAGGTTCAATAAATTTAATATCAATATTTAAAGTTATATATAAAAGAAAGGGACCTGAACCTAATAAAATCCTTCAGATAAGTGTCATTTTGCTCATATTATTTAATAGCTAGCGGAGGCAGGGAAGAAGGAAAGGAACAGGTAAATATACCAATATTAATAAATAGTAAGTTTTCCTTGGTGTATTAACCACTATAAATAATACGAATATCACAAATTTTCATAAAGATATTTACAAAACACAAAATTACACATTATAAAACATTTGTTTACATAAAAAACTTTTATTACGTTTATTACCAACTGACACCCATAAACTTGGGGTAGTAAGGTAAAATGTATTTTTTAAATTTATAAAACAAAGTCGCCTCTACGAGGGACTTAAAAGAAAAATTATACATCAAACAGCAAAAGCCATATAAGTAACTTTAAATATTAAAAACTATTATTATTAATAAAAAACTCAAACATAAACATAACTATTTCAATTGTCGCCTAAACGTCGGAGCTTGCGAGGTTCGCGGGTAAAATAATCTATAAATCAGGGTGATTATAAGTAGAAAAGAAAGAAAAATGCCCAATAAGAAAATGACTACTAGAAGCAAAGCCATCTCAAGAGACAGGCATGATCGTGGAGATGAAGGACGACAGGGACAGGAAAAATAAATGGAGGTACCTGAGGAAATGACACAGGGAAATGTGGAAATGAATGATGAGAGAGTGTCTGAAGTAGAAATGCGTAGAATGTAGAAGAAAGAGTGGAAGTGCTGTCACACGAAAGTATAAATGTGGGTGAAATGGAGAATGTTAGAAGCGAAGAACAAGAAACAGAGAAGCAAACTGGTCCAAATAACGACGTTGTGTTACAATATTTAAGGCATCTACAACAGAGTATGCTAAAAAAAGAAGACATGGACAGAATGGAGCAAAAGCAGGAAATAAGAATGAAAATTATGAAAGGAGATATGAAATGAGAACATGAGTGACAGGTTCGAAAAGATAAAAGAAAGTATGACTGTAAAGTTCATCGAACAAGAGAAGAATATGAGGCAAGTGATTGAGAGATTAGATATTATAAATAGAAAAATCACAGGAAAAGTTGAAAATGATAGACAAGAGGTGAAAAAAGATGTAGAAATGAAGGTGGAAGGGACAAGCAAGGCAGAACGAAAGTTGGAAAGTAAAGTAGAGACAAAGATGGATGTAGTACATAAGATAATAATAGAGAAAATCAGAGCGAATGATGAACCGATGGATAACATTATAGAGAAAATAAACGAAAGCAGTCAGCGAATTAGAGGTGCTAGAAGGATGAGCAAACGCAAAAGAGATAAGTATGAAATCAAAATGGAACAAAAGTTGAGAGAAAGTAATGGAAATTTAGAAAGTCTGAGAGAAGAGACAGATATAAAGCTGAAGTTGGGGAATAAAAGGCTGAGAGAAGAAATAGAAGAAAGTCTTGAACAAAAATGGACAAGAGCCCAGAGACAGGATATGGGGAATAAAAGAAATAAAAAGAAACAAGCAAACCTTGGAGAAATCAAGAATAAAGAAAACAACTTTAAGTAAAACCGTAAAGGATATATTAGGTATCGACATGAAAACAAGTACAATAACTTGGCACAAACAGGGATAAATTGAATAAGAAACGAGGGTTTTTGATTCGACTTATGCAAGAACAAGGATTTCACTCTTTCCACAGTAATAACGGAGAAGTGATAACGGGTTTGAATATAGCGGTACAGTGGTCTAAATAACATAAACAATCGACCTAAGTATGTCATTAAACTACATTTTATCACCCACACGCCACAGTCAATCACACATGTATATATGAACACCCCAGGAAATATTTAGAAATAACAAAGAGGCAGAAAATGTTGAGGAAAATGTAGGTTTGATAATTTTGAAAGGAAAGTAATTAACAAAAATGTTAAAATATTATTTGACACAGGATCGGAAGCCTCAATAATCTCTGGGAGAGTCGTACAACACTTTAGCGTGGGGAGAGTAAAAATACCTAAAATCGGACTCGTAAATCCAAGAGGAAAGAAAATTGGGGAAGTGAGTGGTGGTCGTGCCGCTGTTGCGAGAATGCATCTAGCCTTGGAAAATTGGGAATATTAATGAGACTATATCTGTGGAAGTAAGAATAAATGACGAAAAACTGGAGCTACAGCTGTTAATAATGGACGATATGGAGTATGATATAATTATAGGCACTGATGAAATGGAAATTATAATTGATTATCTGAACAAGTACATAATAATTCGCAACAAAAGAATAAAAATGGAAAGATTTGAAGAAAATTATAAATATGGGGAGGATGGTAGAGTAGTTAGGAATAATATAGTGTAGAAGATCACGTTTTTAAAAATAAAGAGAAAGCTATATGCGAAATATGTGAAGAAAATGGGAATAGTATGCAGATAAACTGCGATGATAAATATATGAAGCAAGTAAAGGGAGCGCTAGAAAGATATAGCGGTTTAATAATAGATGAAACTAGAGTTGCGAGAAATTATGTCCATCAGTTTAAAGTAAGAGGTTTATAAAATTTTAAGGCCAAATCATATCCAATTCCATACAAATACAGAAAAAAAGTAGCAGAAGAAATATTAAAAATGAAGAAAAGGGGAATAATAGAAAACAGTAACACCCCTTACATAAATCCAGTAGTTGTCGTTAAGAAGTCGAGTGGCGAGCTAAGACTATGTTTAGACGTCAGGAACATAAATAGTTGTTCAGTTCCACAATATGAAGCCCCAGCTAACATTGACTCAATGTTTGGAAGGTTAACATGTTCGAAGTGTTTACGAAAATAGATTTAAAGCATAGCTTTTGGCTAATTCCTCTACACGAAGATAGCCGAGACTATACAGGTTTTACAATAGACGGAGTCGTCTATAGATTTGCGGTAGTGCCTTACGGGATTCAATGCTCATGTGCAGCACTGACTAGATCACTAAATATTAGATAAATATGAACGATTCGTGGTACACTATGTAGACGATATATTGATAAGCAGTAAAGAAAAAGACCACCAAGAGCACGTGGAAACAGTTTTGAGAGCGCTAGATGAAGTTGGTTTAAAGATCAACCTAGAAAAATGCTAGTTCTATTAAAAAAGGTAGTATTCTTGGGGTACGTCATTGACCAAGAGGGTATAAGGATGGACAAACAACGTGTAGAGGCCATCAGGGAGTTTAAACGCCCAGTAAATTTAAAAACGCTCAGAGGGTTCATTGTCATGATAAATTAGTTCAAGAGATTAGTTCCAAACTTGAGCGAAAAGTTGTGTCCGCTAGTAAACATGCTCAAGAAAAACCAAAAGTGGAATTGGGACAGAGAGAAATCGGTAGCATCCAACATGATAAAGGAGGAGTTTTGTGATGGGTTAAAAGTTTATCATCCTAGGTATGAATCGGAATTCACCTTGAGAACGGATTCGTCAATCAACAAATTCGCAGGAGTGTTAGTGCAAATGCATGAGGGAGTGGAAGTGCGAATATGTTTTGTATCGAGAGTGACGAAAGAGCACGAAAAGAAGTATAGTGTGACTGAGTTAGAATTGGTTGAGAGTGGTATTTTGTGTGGAGAAGCTGCAATTTTATTTATTGGGGAACAAGTTTGTGATCGAAACTGACCACCAAGCTTTAATCAGTATCATCAAAAATAAGTTCTTAAGCAATCTAATGCATAGTTGGGTGTTGATTATGCAAGAGTACACGTATGACAGAAGGCATGTGAAAGGAAGTTTGAATGTAGTGGCAGATGCTTTGACGAGAGATGATAGAAAGAATGTGAATGAGTCTAGACGGATTAGATCAGGTATTAATGTATTGAAAGAAAATCAGGGATTATTTTCGAAAGAGAGGATTGAAAGAAACCAAAAAATGCTAAGTGAGATAAAAAAACGTGGAGCAGAAGAGAAAAAAAATGTGTTTGTGAAAACAGTGAATGGGTATAAAGTATATGTCATAACGAACGAATTGGCGAAAGAGATAAGCAAAAGTATACATGAAGAGAATGGTCACATAGGGCACGAAAGGTATTTATGGTATTCCGAGAAAATTACGTTGCAAAACGAGACCTCACGTTAATAAAGGAAATATTGAAAGCTTATAAGTACACTTGGAGAACACCCAAATCACCACAACACATATTTCAGAGACAAAGTCAACATCTTCAGAGGAAGAAAAATTCTTCTTCCTTTGAAGATGTTGACTTTGTCAACGAAACGATCGTAAGGTCTCTGAAATATGTGTTGTGGTGATTTGGGTGTTCTCCAAGTGTACTTATTAGTGCTTATCACAGGTTCCAGTTTTTCAAATATTGAAAGCTTGTAAAACATGCCAAATATCCAAGTACAAAAATCGTCACACTGTGGGAGAACCCAAAACTATAACAGCCAACGAGTATTTGGAAATAGTAGCCATCTACTTCATCAGTCAATTAATACCCAGTAGGCAAATAAACAAGCATATAATAGTCATGGTTGATGTATTTTCAAAATATGTAAAGTTATACCCCACTAGGCGTACAAATAAATAGGTCACAAAGAAACTACTCAGGTTATATATACGACAAGTAGGTAAACCAAAAACGAGTTGGCTCGACAACGCCACATACTTCCAGAATGAAGAAATACAGCAGTTCTGCGAAAATAAAGGTGTCAAGATACAATACACGAACATAAGACACTCTAGCATTAACCCAGCAGAACGATGTATATACAGTAGGTAATCAAGTATTTGAGAATGTTGATAAATGATGACCAGAGAGAATGGGAGAGTCAGTTAGTGAATGTAGAAAGAATTTTGAATGAATGTCATAACTTGAATACTGAATAGACACCTATGTATGTGATGACTGGAAGAAGGCCTGAAAGAAGATGTGTGATAGATGAAAAAGTGACGTATGAAAGAGTTGTTGAGAATGTGCGAACGAGGATAAGGCGACAGGCACAAAAATACCGGAGTCGCCAAAGAAAGCGGGTGAAGTTAAAAAAGGAGATATTGTGACTGTGAGGGCACACAGAGTGGGAAATTGAGAGTTGGAGAAATGTGCCAAGCTACAACCTCTATTCGAAGAACCTTATAAAATAAAGAATGAATATCCAGTGAACAGCTGTTTACTAACAGATATCCAAACGGGACAGATCAGAGGCGTATTCAACATTACAGACGTATACAACTTTAAACAATAGGAGTGAATACCAGGAAAATATACCTTATATATGTCTATAAACTGCTTACAAAAATTTAGGAACAAACTAAAGTCAAAATTCAAAATTTAAAAGATAATGTCTACCGTAAAAGAAGAGTGTTGGCCAATTTAAAACCGAGGCAGATAGAATTATTAATCAGCTAAGCGTGGGGAAGGATCTCACGACAAACACATATGCAATCTGAAACCAACGAAGTAGCCGGAACAAGTTTGATAAGAAGAAGGTATAATGTAAACTCAAGAATTATCGAAAGACTAGGAAAACAAGCGTATGAAATTATAAGAAGGTTGGAAGCAACAGAGGGGTGAGATCAAGGAGCAGAGCTGCCAACAGACCGAGAAAGCATAACGTACGAAGTTGAAAGGATACGAAGGCCGTTGCATGAAGTTTTTAAGGTTATTGAATGTTTAGTGTGGAAGAAAGCAAAGTAATGGAAGCAATAAACTTCTAAATCGAAAAATGTATAAAAAAAGTTAAATGTATATGGGAGCGAAGAATAAGAAAAGTGTTTATCGATGGAGAAGCTAACCAGTATATAGTTAAACCCATGATGGGACTATTGAAGAAATGAAAATGAATAGATAATAATGTGCACAATAGTTGCTAGAAAAATATGTATTGAGAATTAAATGAAGCCAAATGAGGTGATAAAAATGAATTAAGCGAATATAAATAGGGGAGTGAAACGAGCAGTAAAAGAAAGAGAACCATATATTAACTAGAAATTTAAATAGAAGAAGTTATGTAAAAAAATATATGTCAATACTAGAAATAAGAAAATGCCTTACTAATTAAGGATAGTAGTAAAACAACGCACCGAATATAAGAAAAGGCAGAACGTACCAGAACTCGGAATGGCAATAGCAATGAAAAAAGTTCAAAAATTGGGGCAATTACGAATAGGTCGTGGTAGAAATTGTTTGGATACACGGACACGAGCACACACTAATGGAAAATGGCATAACTTAGTAAGATAGATAAATGAAGACAAGAACGGAGTCCTAAACGACAGAAACAAACAGTGAAAAATTTAGCTTAAATATTCAGTCATGCAAACATGCAAAATAACGACTACATATAAGTCAAATATACATGGATCACTTTAATAATACATGCAGGTCAGTCAATATTTATATAGTGAGACTCAAACATCAACGTTTGTCACGACTCAACGTTTACAATATCACTACGTTGGTCATGATTCAGACTGATATGAGTTTTATAGTGAATTTTCTTGCAGTTGGAGGAAGCACTGTTCACTAAAGGCAAAAGCCAACACTAAGACCGGCCATGACTGATTTCACTACATACACAATGCTTTCAACACACCACTAGCACTGTAAAAAGGCCATAATCACTAGGAAGTAAGCACTATAAATATGTAGTACTGGCAATACAGCAATCAGGAACGAGTGTACAGCAGAGATGGCACCAGCAAAATAAATCCTGAGGGAATGGCAGCACGAGCAGTACTCAGCAACAGCAGAATGACATTACTGTTCTTTGATAAAGACTTAATTCGTATCGGGAACATTCCAGTCAACAGACAAGTCAAATGGCTGAAGAACGTTCCACAGCAGTCAAACTAATGTCGGTTGAACATGCAGATTCCATTCCAGACTTCACAGAATAGTTTGAAGTTGATGTCACTTTGATTTTTTTCTTTATCTGAAATACTAAGTAAAGCATTAACTAGGGAAATATAAAATTATATACAGATATATACATAAGTATATAACTTTTAAAATAATTTTTTTTTGAGCCTCACACAATTATACACGTAAAATCAACAAAAAGATGTGAATACACCCATACGAACCACACGGACACAATTACCTAAGGAAAACATACTGAATGGTAAATTGAAATGCCTAGCAAAAATTTAAAAAACATCTAATTAACCCAAGTATGTATACCAAAATATAGGAAAACATTGATGTAGGTAAATGAGTGTTAATTTTTAGGAATTAAGGTGCCCATTTAACAAGACTCGATAAGAACGAAAGTGAAATAATGTTGATAATAGTGGATAAGTTAATTCTGACAGTTGTAAATTTTAGGTTAAGGTGATTTGATGTTTCATAGAATAAGAGATAGATGTAAGAAATGTTAAACATATGATTGGTTGGAAACTGTCAAACAGACAGTGTTTTAGGTTAAGAAAATATGCCAAATAAACAAAACCTAGACAACAATGCTTTTCACATATCCTAAGAGATAAATAATGGAAAAAAGCATTGTTAAGGGAACAACATGAAATGAAAGAAATTTTAAAAGGGGGCTAGAGATAAAACTCTGGCAACAGCATTTTGTTCACGAAAAATGAAAAACAACAACTTTTGGAGATTTTGAAGAAGCGGCAGCAGAAAAAGTTTTTTTAGCGTAAATTGTAGCATCAAAGTGTAATTTTCAAGTAGAAAAAGTTAACAAGGATAGAAGTCAACCAGTTCAGGAGACCCACATGCAGTAACAGTAAGTGTTGTATAAAATTATAAACACCTTACTTACTTTGTCAAGTTAAATACAATCCAATCTGTGATAAATAACAGAGAAACTATAAAGCCAAATCCATATCAGCAAACAAAAACGTTATAGGACACATTTTTAACGAACGCATCATTCAATCAACAACGACAATCTGCATATTTAGAACAAGTTTCCTACAAACTAGAAGTCAAACAGCAAAAACCATATAAATAATTAATATTTCCTCATAAGTACAATAAATAAACTATATTTTACTGTAAATACTGTAAAACCGATATTTAAAACCATATTAAAACATTAAAACGTAAACATATATATTTCAATATATATATATATATATATATATATATATATATATATATATATATATATATATATATATATATATATATATGCGTGTGTGTGTGCGTGTTCGTGTGTGTGTGTATGTTGTGATGGTATATGCTCTATTTAAATTTGGCGCCAGTTAAGGATACTCCTGTCTGTATATATTACCTGTCAATTGTCATTTATTTACGTCAATCAGTTGTCAGTTTTGAGGTATGACGTTCATGGGACTTGTCACGTTCTTCTGATTTTAGGCTCAGTGGAGCGAGAAGGTGCATGTTTTAGTTGTTAATACAGGAGCAAAAGCCAACCTTTGTTTTGGTGAACAACCTCAAGATTCCCTTTAAATTATAAAATTGTACAATTTCATGCTCATTAAGAATTTGAAATGAAATTCTGGATAAATTAAGTCGCTACTGAAATATTATGTAAACTAAAAAGTTTCTTATTCTAATTTCTTCCATACTTTTTTTATTATTTAAACGAATGCTATGATATTTGTAAGCTTCACATAAGTCTACAAGAGTTGCCCGTGGCAAAAATCTTCTAGGCCTACTAGATCATTAGGTCGTGAAGGCTAACTTTAGATTTTATTTATTATTATTTTTATTGTATATATATATATATATATATATATATATATATATATATATATATATATATATATATATATATTATTTATTAACGAACTCAAATTATGGCAGTCATATTAGATTTTAATAGGGTTGAATAGAGAAAAAATTACGACATCAATGATGTAACATACTGAGTTATCTAGCTTTAATAACTACAAGCTAACAAATATCATAGCGTTCACTTAAATAGTAAATCTGGGGTTGAAACTTGTCTACAATTTGTTGAAGCTCGACGTTTCGGCTTGGAGCCATTTGTCATTTTCAAGAGGTTGAGTAAAATATGGATGAAAATGAACTCTTTAGGGCTTAATCTGCCTAATCTTTAGAGCGATCGTTAAGTGTAGGTTGGGTTGTAGTTCGATTATAGAATCTTAATCTGCCTACTCCCGAAATTTCACCGGAGATCATCTCTAAGGTCTCTGTATGTTCAACCACATACTTGAAAGAGATCTGACTGTCGCTTGGCGGTCTTGTATTGTCTATACGGGGGCTTCCGCCTGAGGCGTTATAGGTGCTACTGGTTGGGAGGTAATGTTTATTATGTACCTCACATATAGAATGTTAGATGTAAAATGTAGAATTTTTTATTTATGCATCTAATTATGTCATAATTGTTTTGTTTTGCAGATCATCAACTATACTAGAAACACCTCATGTACATGAATGAAGATTTAGAGGGATGGTTTTTCCACCATAAAAATCAAATATAGAATTTGGAATCGCCTGCCTGGTCATGTGAAAACCTAGTATGTACTTTCAGATGGGTTAAATCACATAATTGTTGTACCCTGAGTCATAAAGTGATAATCCCAAAAACACGAATTAAGAGAAATTGGAGATAACTTAATTTGCATTAATTAATTTTTGATTTGCTGTGTTAATTATGTCATGGTAATACTAAATTATTAAAAATATCATTTATTTGTCTGAAGAACTAGGTATATATATATATATATATATATATATATATATATATATATATATATATATATATATATATATATATATATATATATATATATATATTGTCACGAAGTGACGTAATGGCCATTAGAAATCTAATTAGTTAACAGGGGAATAGATCCGTACCATCCGTATTTAATTTAATTTATTTTGTTATTAAAACATTTAATAAAGTATAATTTCAAGAAAACGTCGCGAGATCGGTGGAAGGGTAAGGAGTATAGCGGGTTGAGGTCGCCCAGGCGGGTCCTGCGGTATGCGAAGCGATGAAAGCAGGGACGGATGGGCTGGTCCACTGCATACCAATGCGCACCTCGCAGCGCATACTTTGCTAACCGTGCGAGAGCCAGGAGATCGACTGTAACGCGCTCGACAAGTTAGTTCTTTTTCAGCAGTCGCAGGGGCCATCACGGAGAGTAACCAGCCACCGTCCGCGTCTTGATTCTTGGTGTTTGGTTGTATTGTGTATTTCAGTAGCGAATCCAGCAGGCCGGTCTTGGGAGTTTAGTTCTCTTTCAGCGAGCGCAGAGCCAGGTCACAGAGAGGAAGCAGCCACCGTCCGCGTCTTGATTCTTGGTGTTGGGTTTTATTGTGTATTTCAGGCCGGCCGTGGGAGAGTACGCCGCGATTCGTTAGGTGCACCAGCTTAGTAGAGTTAGCAGCTGTGGCAAGTGGAGAACGCCGTCTTCAGCAGGCCGCTCATTTCCGCTTCGTGTGGGTAGGTCGCTGTCTCTATAGCTGTACGGTGGAGGGCCTGTATGAAAGGGGTTTTCCACGGATCGACGACTCTCTCTGGCGGCGAACACCTAGGCGCGCTTGGTGGCCTTCGCCAGAGGTGACGTTAAAAGTCCAGGTGTGGAAAAGATATTGAATGTTGTTGTGTTTGTTTGTGGTTTTATTTCAGAGAGACGGCCGCAAAGGAGCTTCGAATAAATAGGTCCATCGTTCGCTTCTGTCTGTATCCGCGGAGCGACCTGGGGGAGCCGGGGCTCGCGTTCCTGGGCTGAAGTCTTCCCGAGAGCGCGAGAGCATTAGCAAAGCGGCCGACTGCACGTTGATTTGAACCCGGGGAGCGGTCTAGCCACGATCAAATCATCCCAAAGCGGTCTCCCGTGGCGCAGCTCTCGTGCTCCTGGATCTGGACGCCAGCAGGGATATTTCGGGCTGCAGTAGGTCTCCACCACTCCTGGCGATCGAAAGAGTCTAGCGATACCCGGTATCCCGAACGTCCTGAAGGCACCGTCTGGAGGCTGTGTTTTCTTTTAACTTGATAGTGAGGACTTCCTTTATTTTGTCGAGGGGAAATTTCCAACTCCCTAGGGAGACACTTCCTCCGGTCGTAGAGAGTCTGTATGACTGCAACGCATGCTTGAGAGTCCGTAATTAATATTGCATGCCCGCTTAAACCGACCACCTGTCCGGTGCCTTGCTTTGGCGATCCTGCGACGCTTCTGCCCGCTTACAACCCGCGAGTTTACCACCCCTATTCGTGATACCGTCCGTATAACTCGCGAATATTTCAGTTTCTGCCTCTGGTCTCTAATAAATTGATTTGTTGTCAATTAAGTTAGTTTAAACGTGGGGTATACCGGGAGAATCCCTTGTGTAAATATTTCTTTGTATATATTTTGTAAATATTTCCCCACCAATACTTTTGTAAATAGATTATTTGTTTTACACGGTATTTCATTTAAAGATTCCCAACCAATCCACCCCAACGTAATACGTAACATCCTGATCTCTAATACATAGGCCATAATTAAGGAGTCCCGAGGGACTTCGCCTGAAGACTTAGATGAACCCTGTCTCCACTGAAGTTTACCCCGGGTCCGTGTAACTGTAAATAGCAACCAAGGACAGATATATAGTCCTGAGGGAGCGCAGCGTCTTCCTTTAAGCCCACGCTGCTGGCGCCTGAGCAAATCCCGTAAATAAAGCCGTATTGATAAGGTTATCCCGTGGGAACCTCCCCATATTAGGGAAAGATAACCTTATCCCGATTTGACCCCTCACAAATGGCACCTGCGAGCAGGGACCTAAGTTAGTAAATTAAATTAGAGAAAGGTGGATTTAGGGAAGTAGCCGTAAATATTTCGAAATTTTTAAATTTTAATGTACATAGTTTATCGCTAATTGTGATAAGAGTTGTTGGAAAAGTGTAAATAAGATATGTTACCTGTATCTTAAGAATTTGGTATATTTTTAGTTTGAAACAGAGGCAGAATTTAAAAAGGAATTACAATATTCTTATCTACGATAACAATCGCCGTATCATCAATACTTTGTGAAACCGTGAATATTAATTCATTTTTGTTTTAGTAGAATTCTTTGTAATCAGCTGTTGATCTTGCAATATTTTTGTGGTAGTAATAATTAACTTTTTTTTCACGCTAGCTTTGAATGTTTGTTTACTGCATTACGTAATACGATTACATTCTTTAAGAGTAACATTTCTTTTAATCAACATCTTAAGTTTAGCGTTAATATATAGCGTGTTTTTTTTTTGGGTTCAACTTGTAGAGGATTTTGTTATTCCGAATTTTTTGTTGTTTAGTATTTATAAATTTTCTGTGTGTTTTGTTTAAATACTACTGACCAAGGGAAACTACTGTTACAAATCCGACCCGTTTCATCCTAACACTGCGTTAACATCTTCGATAGCTTCGCAGCGTCGTCTTGCCGCTTTACCGTTTGCACTGAACAATGTCAGACCCGAAAACGGACAAGGCCGTCGCGCCTGAGCCTCAAGAGAAGTCCGACCCGGATCTATTTGACGGCCGGGTAGGATGGGTATACAGGCTGAAGAAGCCTGAACAGGAAACAGAGTTAGCGAGGTTTTGCCTACGACCCCAGACAACGGTTGAAGAAATGAGAAGGCAATTGATTAAATTTTTGCGTGAAGGAAGACCGCCGCACACCGAGGCAGCCTCACTACCTAACGTTACCACATCGCCGCCGTCGTCACCACGAACGGGAAACTTAATCAGGCACCTAACACCGCCTACGAAAAAGCCATTCCCGCCGCCAATATCACCTGTGACCAAGACTACGACATTTCGGCAACCAGAACCACTCAATCTGTTTGCGTGGAACTTGCATTTCCAGGGCAGGTCTGACCCCGTAGCATTTTTAGAACGCATAGAAGAAATCCGCTTGCACTTTAACGTATCTTCGGACCGCCTTCTGCCAGTGTTGCCACAGGTCTTGGAAGGTCAAGCCTTGCTGTGGTATCGAAATAATAGGGCTTACTGGACATCGTGGGAAGACTTTATCGAGGATTTCAAGCGTTTCTATTTCCCGGCAAACTACTTCATAGATTTAGAAGCTGAAATCAGTCGACGTTTACACAAAGCCGGTGAGCCCGTGTTTACTTACATAACAGAGCTGCAGACACTCATACGCCGGCACGGAAACTTCAACAGGCAACAGGAATTGACTTGGTTAAGAAGAAACCTGCGCCCAGAGTTCCGACAGATGCTCTGGAATTGCGACATGCCAGACATACGTACGTTCATAGAAAAAACAAAGGCAATTGAGGCGATGTTGAAGGAACTGAAGGATACCAAGGAGGGCCCACCAAAGCCTAGCCGGCCCCCTTCGGATAAGCAAGAAAGTGGGAATACTAGTTCCCCCGTTAAGAACCGTTTTACACCCCCGACTTCGCCTACGACTAACCGTCCGGAAACCAGTAAGCAGGTTCGTTTCGCGATGGAGCGTACGACTTGCTGGAATTGTGGTGAGACAGGACACATGAGAAGCCAGTGTCAGAAAGCACCACGACTGTTTTGTTCACGCTGTGGCAAGACAGGAGTGTTATCCCGGGATTGCAAATGTCCGGGAAACTAGATGGGAACTGTGGAGGGTCGAGACTCCAGCAGTTCCGCCCCAACGACACCTCGGCCATTGACAGACGATCTCAAACTGACAACAGACCCATAGTCAGGACAAAGATAGGCCAGAAGTGTTTCAGTGCTTTGCTGGACACAGGGGCGACCCGGTCCTTTCTGAGCGGTACCGCACTTGAGGAAATAGGCGCAGATTATTTACAAGCTGTCTCCTTGCCAGACGTAAACACCCGCATCGCCGATGGACGACTGGTCTCCGTACAACAAATGTACGTGACTGAATTGATGTTGGGTAGTAAGAAGATACAAGGGGAGCTGTTGTATCTGCCTCACCTCCCGGTAGACCTAGTGTTGGGGATGGATATTTTGGGGAAGTACGACTTCCGTATAGATTTACCGACCGCTAAAGCCTACCTCGATGGAGAACTGCTGGCGTCAGCAACTCCACCCCCGCCCGTAGTTCCAGTACATACTATGGAAACGAACACCTTGGGGGAATTGACCCCCCGAGAGCGACGTCAACTTGATCTGTTCTTGGAGAAAGAACTTGGATATTTCAAACGAATAACTGGCCCTACTGACCGAGTACAACATCATATCCGCCTGTCGAGGAGAGAACCTATTAAACAGCGATACTGCCCACAAAACCCGAAAATGCAGCAGGTCATTAACGACGAGGTCGACAGGATGTTGGAAGAAGGAATTATAGAACCTTCTAACAGCCCATGGAGCTCACCTGTGGTGATGGTTAAGAAAAAGGACGGAAAATACCGATTCTGTGTGGACTTCCCGGAAGTTAACAAGGTTTTCGTCAAGGACGCCTACCCGCTGCCATATATATCGGGCATACTCGACAAGCTTCGCCGGGCCAAGTACATCAACAGTCTGGATTTGAAGCAGGGCTACTGGCAAATCCCTCTGACGCCGACAAGTAAGCCCATCACCGCCTTTACCGTCCCGGGGAGGGGGTTGTATCAGTTCAAGGTTATGCCTTTCGGAATTCACTCGGCTTCAGCTACGTTCCAGCGGCTGTTGGATACTATAATAGGCCCCAATATGGAACCGCACGCTTTCGCCTACCTGGACGACGTTATCGTAATGGGAGAGACCTTCGAGGAGCACCTGGAGAACTTGAGGGAAGTGTTCCGAAGGCAGAGTAACTTGCAGCTGAACCCGGAGAAATGTCACTTCTGCAGGAAGTCGCTGAAATATCTTGGGCATGTTGTGACGTCGGATGGCATCAGCACCGATCCGGATAAAGTGGAGGCTATCGAGGCCATGCCGACCCCACGAACTGTAAGAGACGTCCGTCGATTTTTGGGGGTCGCCTCGTGGTACCGCCGTTTCATTCCGCAATTCTCACAGGTAGTGACCCCCTCGACCAAGCTATTGAAGAAGAAGAATCGAAGGCACTGGGGTGAAGAGCAAGAGAGGTCGTTTAAAGACCTGAAGAAATTACTCACTCAGACGCCGATATTGACCTGTCCGGACTTTTCGAAAGAATTCGTCCTGCAAACTGATGCCAGTGAGAATGGCTTAGGCATAGCTCTGACTCAGAACATCGATGGGTCAGAGAAAGTCATCGCGTATGCCATCCGGACGCTCTGCCCTGCCGAGAAAAATTATTCTGTGACGGAAAAAGAGTGCCTAGCGGTGGTATGGGGGATTGAAAAAATGCGCCCATACCTGGAGGGGTACCATTTTACAGTACTGACAGACCACCAATCTCTTAGGTGGTTGCAAACGATTAAAACCCCGATTGGGCGTGTGGCCAGGTGGAGCGTATTTCTACAACAATACGACTTCACGATAAAATATCGACGAGGGGCACTAAACCGTGTAGCGGACGCCCTCTCCCGTTCACCGTTGGAGAGCTGTGAAGAGTCCGCGGAAGAGAATATTTGCTTCACAGAGGAGGAAGCAAGCTGTTCCTGGCGATACCCGGTGTCCCGACCGTCCGACTGACATTATTGGAAAAACCTTGTCGTTTTCAGTCTTCGGGGGAAAAGCTTTATATGTTTCCGTCGGGAGGCGCAAAGGGGTCGCGTTCCTGGGCTGGAGTCTTCCCGAGAACGCGAGAGCACTAGCGAAGCGGCCGACTGCACGTTGATTTGAACCCGGGGGGGCGGTCTAGCCACGATCAAATCATCCCAAAGAGGATATATATATATATATATATATATATATATATATATATATATATATATATATATATATATATATATATATATATATATATATATATATATATATATATATATATATATATATATATATATATATATATATATATATATATATATATATATATATATATATAATTTATACATATAAAAATTGAAGCTGATTTGTGTCCTGGGTACTTACCTAATTACAACTTTATATACTTGTCTCAAAATTATATATACAGGGTGGGCCAAACTCGATGGACTATTAGAAGTATATGGTGAACCAAAATAGATAAAGATCTGAAATTTGGGTTATGTTTATAAGTGGTTATAGTCTTGATTTTGAAAATATTTTTGACACCGCGGCGTTGCCACATACCAGATTTGTTTTTTCAAATGAAACAGCCCGTATGTTGTGACACTCTCAGATTCCCTAGAACATTTTTTAAGTTTTTTTATATTATATATCTTTCACCTAGGTTCACTAGGTCTAGGTTTTTGGTTGCTGTTTGTCAATAGGTTGATATATCATGATGTGTCATGAAAATCAAGTTATTGCATACGGGTGTCTACAAAAAAATGGGCTTTTGGTAGAACATGGAAACGCAGGTAATGCGAGATGTTCAAATGGAACATTCTGTGTTTTATAATAGGAATAGCAGGGTCAATTGATTTTCTATATAAAAGTAGCTTATGATGTTACACCTATTCTCAGGGGTTTTGACTTATAAGCAAAAACCAAAATATTGCAAGTAAAATTTCTATACTCTGTCGAATAATATAATTACTCAACAACCTGTCATCTGATCAAATAATGCTGAAAAAAAAAGGTGGTTTATTAGTTAATATTTAAAAATTACACAATTATCGGTTTATGGGTGATAGTACATATTAGGGGCAAACTAGTTTTAGATAAATCAACTGTTGATAGATAAAGTTCACTACCCTATATGCACTGTGATACTATGTTTATGTTGTGAAAATTCGTTTTTACATTGTGGGAATTGGTTGTTGCCGAGTCATTGACATTATTAGTCACTGGTCACATACAGTAAGTTAAACTAACATTGGTAAAATTCATGTTTTTGTGCTTTCTTTGGTTGTCTCCGATGTTTTCTGGTCAGGTCAAGTCGGGTTAGGTCAAGTCAGGACAGGTCGTTCAAGCTTGCTTGGTAGAGTGTTTTGTTCATCAATAACAAGAAAAATGTGGTCCCTTCAACCCTTAAAGAAGCTGAGGGACCTGGAGCAAATAAAAGTGCTGGAAAGGAAAGGATATTATTAAGCGAAAAATTTTCATGCAAAAGGCTGCTTATACAAGTCCAACTAAGCTGTTTTTAATCAATATTCGTTCTTTATTCCGTTACACTGGCCATACTACATGAAGAAGAACTAGTTTAAAATTTACTCATTTGTAAAAGAATGTGCCATTTTTAGATAACAGATCACGCAGAATCAGTATAACAACAGACTTGCAAACAGATAGTTATATTTTGCCAACTGATCTCGACTGTTTGGAAGCATGACTTACTGATAATAATAAATATGTTTCCATTACTTGCAATATTTTGGTTTTTTGCTTATAAGTCGAAAATCGCTGAGAATAGATATAACATAACACATACTTTTAGATCGAAAATCAATTAATCTTGCTATTCCCATTATAAAATACAGGGCGGTTCTCTTTGAAAATCTCGCATTACCTGCAATTATATTTTCTACCAAAAGCTCATTTTTTTGTAGACATCCTGTATGCAATCATTGGATTTTCTTGACATATCATGATATAGCAACCTATTAGCAAACAGCAACCAAAAACTCAGACCTTCACCTATGCTGGTTAGGGAAACAGTAATTTTTTCATTAATTTATGCAGGTTGCAAAATTTTCTAAATATTAATTTTATCTCCTTAACGGCTTGAGAGAGGTGAAAGATACCTAATAAAAAATGTTACAGGTAATCTGAAAGTGTCACAATATACAGACCGTTTCATTTGAAAAAACCAACTTGATATCTGTTAAGGAAAGTTATTTAAACTAGTACATATTTTATTTCTAAAAAAGTGTGGTCAGCTTTAAAAGGGGTGTGCAATTGTGATATCACTAATAATTTTCTAAAAAAAAATCTGTGTGTTACTGACTTTTTTCTTTTGTCAGCACAATTATTTAGTGCTTGTTAGAAGTTTCTTTTCGATATTTTGTCAACTTCGATCTCTTTTATGAGATAAATGCAATTATGTTATCTTATTTAGCGTATTGAATATGTTCTGAGCTGAATGAAAAAATTAGACTGTTATTGCCATTCACTTGTCAAAGTTATATATGCTGTTTATTATTTTAAAATGCACGTTTTCAATTATACCTTGGGTAAATTAGCCAATATGTTATTAGTTCAATGGTGAAGCGAGACAATATGGAAGAGAAGCAGCAAGAATTATTACGACAGGTTTCCCGGACGAATAGCACGCAGCAGAAATATTTTTGAACATATCTACAGATGTTTAATGGAAATAGTTGCCTTGAAATCTTTAAAATCTAATTCCATACGCAAACGATACCAACGAACTGTTCAAGTTAAATAGTCAGTTCTCAATGCAGTGGAAGGTAACCCCACTACAAGTAGTAGCATCGTTTCTAATGAAAAAGTGCTGCAAATTGAATCATAACTTCCACATAGCTGTGATAATCTACTCTTCTCAAAAATAATTCTCATGAAATGAATTCAGGGACTTGAACACAAAGAAAATATTCGTATTCATGTACCCATAAACTTCTGAAACGTTGTATTACTCGAGTTTTAACAAAAAAATGTCAATTTTCATTAAATCACCCCCCATTTATCCCATACCCCCTGAATCGATCTTACCCAAAAACAATATAAAGCGTTCCTTTGTGAGGTGCTAACTGGATACCAAATTTGAAGTTAATATCCCATTTCGTTCAAAAGTTATTGCGACTACTAACAGACAGACATACAGGCCGGCCGACCGGCAGGCAAAAAAAAATTCGTTCCAGAATCGATTTTTACACATGTTTTGAGATTTTTACGCCGTTTGAGCAAAAACAAATTCAAAATTTCGGTTACCGATATTCTACCCTCACAGATTCTGCCCCTAATTTAATTTCAGCCCAGTATACTAGATGTTTGATGAAAGTGAAACTTTTATAATAAACAAACCCTAAAACGTCATCTTACTCAAGTTTTAACAAAAAACTGTCAATTTTCATCAAGTCATCCCCCGTTCATCCCCGACCCCCTGGGGCGATTTTATCCAAAGCAGTATGAACCGTTCGTTGTGCTACCTGTATACCAAATTTGAAGAAGATATCTCAATTCGTTCTAAAGTTATCATGGCTACAGACAGACCGACGACACAAAAAAAATTTGTCCCCAAATCATGTTTTCCATATGTTTTGACACTTTTTACGACCTTTAAGAAAGAAAAAAAATTTCGACGCCGATGCCATACTTCCACACGTTGTGACAATGTGGAAGTAATAAGAATTATGTCCGCATCGTCTGTACACAGAATCTGGCATGAGCAACAATTAGAACCATACCACTACACCCATGTTCAAGAACTTTTACCAAGAGATTATGAGTATAGACTAGAATTTTGTAAGTGGTTTATAAATAAAACGAGCAACATTTCTTGTCGTGTTCTTTTTACAGAGGAATAAACAATTTACAAAAAAAGTCAGGACACAGCAAGTGCATTATGTTAATGAATTTTCATTAAAATGTTTTAAATAGCAAATATGTGTGTTTTTTTAAAGGAGGCATCAAATTTGGTTACCAGTATAACCTATATAGTAAAAACAATGTGCCATGTTTCATCCAAATAACTTTATTGTTTGAAAATCTACAAAAATTTTCGAAAGTAAACTTAAAGTGTTCCCGAAAAAACTCGTTTCCTGGTCAACCTTATAGGTTAATAGCAAATTGAGCTATTCAAATTTGAAGCATTTAATCAAAACTCGCTACCATAACGCAATTGCTGCGTCTCGAATTTCTTTTCTTACAAACATGCATTATATTTCGATAGAAAGTGCAAAAACATAAGGCGTGTTCGACTAAAAAAAAAAGAAAATTTGTATCATCAAAGACTTATGGGCCACCCTGTGATTGTGGAAATATTTCTTTAAGATGTAGCTCAAGACACCCTATAATTAATGTTACAATTTTATAATAACGGATATATTGACCTTTATTGATTTTTTTTTTACGAAAATTCGACAAAAAATAGATACCATTAAACGATAAACTCTTTAGCTAGGTTAGGCTAGGTTTGTATGTGAGTGGGCCATATCGGTCCCTCCACCGCGACCATACGGTCTATTGTGGCTCACGCCTAAAAGTCTAAATTTCTCCCAACAAGCAAGCTTTATCTTGCCAAATAGCAGGTATCTAGTCCTGTCCGCTGCCTGACAGGAACACAGCACGTCCTGTGCTGTCTCGTTACTCTCCATACACAGCCGACACTCGGTCTCCTGACCGATCCCAATACGGTGCATGTGATGCCGCAAGCGGCAGTGTCCTGCATACAGGCCGACTAGAGTACTCAATTGTTGTCTGTTTAACTCTAGAAGTTTTTTAGCCCTTGACTCAGATAGACCATTTATGAAGGCCTTAGAGTGGGCTAATCCTGGAAGATTTTGCCAATTTTGGATTATCATTCTTTCTGTCCAGGTCTTTAAGGTGCGTTTTGCTGTGCAAGATGTTATCCCCAGCACCGGTTCTGGTCCGACAAAATCTCTCTGGGCCCCACTCCTGGCAAGCGCGTCGGCCGCAACATTGCCATCATGGTCCGACTGACCCGGTATCCAGACCAGCGAAACCTCATTACAGCTTCCCAATTCGTTAAGGGCAGATTTACAACTCCATACCGTTTTTGAATTACACCGTTATGAACCAAGAGCCTTTATTGCAGCTTGGCTATCTGCATATATCTTTATCGATTTGTGTGTGCACTGGTCTTTTATACTTTCCCTTGCACACATCTCGATGGCATACACTTCTGCCTGCTGTATGGTTGCGTACTTGCCGAGGCTAGCTGATAGTCTAGCATCGGTGCTGCCCCCACATGCGCCGGCTCCTACTCCCATATTGGTTTTGGAGCCGTCAGAGTACCAGCAGAGATCGGCTCTCAATAGGGTCGTTTGATTTCGCTCCCAGTCCTCCCTTTCCGGGAGGACGGTCTTGAAAGACAGATCTCTACTGATCTTTGTAGGCATCAAGTCTGAGACCATTCCCAGAATCCCGTGACCATCAATGTCATCAAGGAGTCCGGACCCCTCCCCCCCCAACTACCTTCGGCATGCTGTCTGCCGTTTGCTTTAGTCTGTACGTTGTCCACCTCGCCACCCTCTTCAACCATATGTGAATAGGTGGAATATTAAGGAGGACCTCCAGAGGGACTGATGGTGCGGTGCTTATCGCTACCGTTATCATCAGATAAGCTTGTCTCTGTAGATGAGCCAGTTTGGCCCTCACGATACCACGAAGTGCCTTAGGCCACCAAACTATGGCTCCATATGTTATCATTGGTCTGATAACCACTACATAGAGCCAGTACATCTGTTGGGGGTTTGTTCCCTAGTTGTTTCCACAGATTCTCCGGCATGACCACAGGGAGAGTTTAGCCTTGCGGATTACATTTTCTAACTGTATATCCCAGTTGAGCTTCTTATCTAGGGTAACCCCCAGATATTTTGCTTGTTCCGAGAATGGAATCGTTTTCCCCATAAGAATAGGTGGTTTTAATTTGTCCAACGTTCTTTTTCTGGTAAATGGAACAATGATCGTTTTGCGGGGGTTCACAGACATCTGTTCCCTCCGGCACCAATCACTCACTACATTTAGTGTCTCCTGAAGAGTACTTGTTAGTTTCTCCTCATATTTGCCCCTAACCATTATGACTAGATCATCAGCATACGCCTGGACGTCAACCTCCCACAGCCCGAGGATAGCCAGCAAATCGTCCACAAAGAGATACCGCAGCAGAGGGGATAGAACTCCCCCCTGAGGGCAACCCCTCGCAGCCCTGAAGCCGACCACCTCCCCCTGCAGCGAGGTAATAACGATCCGATTGTAGAGCATGCTTCCGATCCAGCCACAAATGGTAGGTTCCACCCCTCTAGCGATAGTGGCTTCGTAGAAGGAGATAGGTAATGAATTATTGAATGCTCCTTCAATGTCGAGAAATGCAGCCACCGCCACCTCCCCGTTATCCAGGGAGTATGTGATCTTCTCGACAAGGTTATTGAGTGCTAACTCAGTAGATTTGCTAGTTTGGTAGGCGTACTGGTGGGTATTAAGGGGGTTGTTGACTAGAATGCTCGCCCTAATGTGTCCGTCCAGTATTTTTTCCAATCCCTTCAAGAGGAATGATGTAATACTGAGAGGTCTCAGTGATCTGGGTAGAAGGTCATTACGTCCCAATTTGGGAATGTAAACCCCCCCTCGAATCACCGTCCAGCTGGATGGAATATAGTTCCAAGCCAGACTGGCTCTATACAGCCTGATTAGGAAAGGTAGGAGAATCTCCAGTCCATTTTGTAGAAGGACCGGTACCATCCCATCCTCCCCTGGCACCTTGAATGGCTGAAAATGTTGCACAGCACACTCCACCGCCGAGGCGGTAACTATTCTCCGAGCAACCCGCCAGTCCTTCCTTTAACCCGTTTAAATCGACCCTCGGCTGGTCGGACATCTCCGTTGCTCAGGATCAGACAATCTGGGAAGTGTGTGTGTGCTAAAAGCTCTAACGTTTCTTTCCGTGATTCAGTAAAGGAGCCATCTGGTCGTTTTATCGATCCCAGTTCCTGGACACGGTCGCCTGAGAGAATTCTGTGGATTCTGGCGCTGCTGGGCAAATTGTCCCCGCAGAACCTCCTCCAGGATTCCCTCTTAGAGTTTTTTATCTCTTTGTTGTAATGTGTTAGAGCGGTTTTATATTGTTCCCAGTTGCCTGTTGTCTTAGCACGATTGAAGAGACGTCTAACTTCTCTTCGTAGTTTTTCGAGGTTATTATTCCACCAAGTAGACCCCCGACTATCTTTTTTTTGACCTTAGTGGACAGTTTTCGTAATATGCTGAGACCACAGCTTCCCTAACCTGTTCAGCCGCGATCTCAATCTCATCACGATCCCTCACTGTGGGGATAGCGGACTCAAGTCTGGCGGCGAGGGATTGCTTGTACCCCTCCCAATCCGTCCTCCTCGGGTTGCGATACTCCTCCACGGGTCTAGGGCCTGTTACAATCTCAAATAGGATATGGGCATGGTCAGAACATGAGGGTTCAGACGACACCCCCATTTGAGGATTTTTGAGCTCAACAGCATTGAGCTGATCGTGAGATCTAGAACCTCTCTCCGATTAGCCGTAAGAAAGGTGGGTTCCGAGCCTATGTTGTTGACAACCAGCTACTCCCCTAATATGTATTCAAATAGTGACTCACCTCGTCTGTTAGTGTCCGTGCTCCCCCAAACCAAGTGATGGGAGTTCGCATCACACCCCATTACAAGGTGATAGTTGTTTCCTCTTGCAGTAGGCGATCAATTGCCGCACCTCTGCTGGAGGTGGTTGTTCTGCATCTCTGTCTCCAGGGAAATAGGCCGAATAGGGGAACTCTTTAGCTAAGACTACTGCCAAAGCATCAGAGAAAGGGTCTATTTGAAATGAATTTTCTGGACATATTTTAGTGAAATGGAGGACAAAGACGGTTAAAGCTAAGACCTCAAGGTTTGTAAAACATTTTTCTTGAGACATTTTCTTTCCATAGCCCGTATTAGTTTGAGGTTCTTTGCCTCAATGTTGCCAATTTTGACGTTTTGAATTGCGACATTGACGTTTTGAGAAAAACTGCAATTGATTTTTCTTTAGATGCCTATAACTTTTTTGTTCTTTAACCTACAGAGCTAAATTTTGGGTGATTTACCTATAACGACATAAATCCGCGTACCAATTTGGTTGCCCGTACTTTGTTATTCCTGGAAATATAATTTTTTTTCGAAAGAAAACACAATTTTCCGGGAAAACCTAGGCCGATTTTCCTGACTAAAGAACTTGTCCAAGCCACTTGCAAAAGGAAGGTATTCAGCAAATTTAATCAAAATCGGCCAATTATTTTTTGAGTTATATATGTATATATATATATATATATATATATATATATATATATATATATATATATATATATATATATATATATATATATATATATATATATATATATATAACTGAAACTGACCCCGGATATGTGTTCTAAGGGGCCTAATTAGGGCTCATTTGAAGAAATTTTTTCAAAATGAAAAGTTGGGATCTCCTCGTTAGTATTTTTTTAATCTCTAAAAGGGAATTATGCATTTCTATAACTTGCATAACTGGTTTGAGGAAAATCCCTATTAATAAGAGTAGCAAACTCGCAATATTTATTCTTTATATCGGTTTGAAATCAGTTATTTTATTTGAATAAATTTATTTACATTTTTTCTGACAGTTATTACTTCCACATCCTCACAACGTGTGGAAGTATCGCGTCGGCGACAAAACTAAAAAAATGTTGCGCTTAAACGTCATAAAAAGGGTCAAAAAATATAGAAAATGGGAACGATTTTTTTTTGTCTGTATGTCTGTTTGTAGCCACGATAACTTTAGAACGAACTGAGATATCGTCTTCAAATTTGGAATTCTGTTAGCATCTGACAAACTAACGGTTCAGATTGTTTTCGGGTAAAATCGCTCCAGAGGGTAGGGGATGAACATTTTTTTGTTAAAACTCGAGTAATATATCGTTTTAAGGTTTGTTTATTAGAAAACTTTTAATTTCAGCAAACATCTGGTATTATGTGCTGAAATTAAATTAGAGGTTGAATTTATGCGGTTGGAATATCGGTGACAGAAATTTCGAATTTTTTTTTTCTAAAACGGTGTAAAAAGTCTTAAAACCTACAGAAATCTTGATTTTGGAACGAATTTTTTTGTCTGTCGGTCGGTCCGTCTGTTGGCCTGTATTTCTGTATGTTAGTAGGCGCAATAACTTTCGAACGAACTGAGATATCATCTTCAAATTTGATATGCAGTGAGCACCCGACAAACAAACGGTGCAGATTGTTTTTGGTTAAAATCGCTCCAGGGGGTAGAGGATGAATGGGGGGTGATTTGGTGAAAATTGACATTTTTTCGTTAAATTCGAGTAATATAACGTTATAAGGTTTGTTTATTAGAAAACTTTCAATTTCATCAAACATCTGGTGTTCTGTGCTGAAATTAAATTTGGGGTTGAATGTGCAGGGGTAGAATATCGGTGATAGAAATTTCGAATTTTTTTTGCTGAGACGGCGTAAAATGTCTCAAAACATATAGAAAATTTGATTCCGGATTTTTTTTGTCTGGCGGTCTATCTGTTAGTACGCGTTATAACTTTCGAACGAATTGAGATATCATCTTCAAATTTGGTATCCAATTAGCACCTGACAAACGAACGATTCGAATTGTTTTTGGGTAATATCGCTTCAGGGAGTAGGGGATAAATGAGGGGTGGTTTGGTGGAAATTAAAAAATGTTTTGTTAAAACTCTAGCAATATAACGTTTCAAGAGTTTATGGGTACAGGATTACGAATATTTTCTTTTTTGTCAAGTCATGGACACTAAATTCATTCCATGAGAATGGTGCATATATCTTTTCTGTATAATACAATATGAACTAATTTCCCAAATATGTTACAAATATTTGTACTGTTTTCAATTTATTGGGTAGGTACTTACCTACTAGAAATTATAAAAAATATGCAAAAATTAAGGAAGATTAAAGTCTTGAAAACTCAATTGTCAAGACTTGAGTTTTCTGAAACTTTGCATTGTAGGGGAAACGCGGGTAAAGCGGCCACCTGAGGTAAAGTGGCCACTAGTCATTTTTCTTATCATACTAACTCCATCTGTGAGGTCAAGTGCTTAATTGTTGCAAATGTCACTACCATCAACTACAAAAGAAACACAGATAACAGAAAGTCTACCTATCAAATGATATATGCATAATTGTGTTTTTCGATGTGTCTCATGTAATCTTGAGGTTGTATTCTTTCAGCTGTACAATGCAATCAATAATTCTGACAGTATTAATTTTTTGCAGAGTCTTCATATATGGTATAAGGTATATATCCATGTAATATAATTCATGAATAGACTAAGCAGATTTTGTCGGTTATGCCGAGTTATAAAATGGAGCAAAGTGGCCACCAATATCCACTATACCCCGTGTAGATGTTGTGGAGTGGCCACTTTACCCCGATAATCATTTTAGATTTGATACGAATGCTAATGAGGTACGCGATTGTAATCTATCGCCTTTTTGACTTGTTGAGGATAAACCATATCAACATTGGACCTTATGAAACTATAAATGACGCAAATTGTGATTGATTGTACAGTTTACTCATCTTCTTCTAAATGTCATTTTTGCACAATAAGAATATGGGACTCAGACGTGAAGAATATATAATTTATATAGTTAATTTGAATGACGGCAATACGTTTTGTGTGGCAGTATCTTTTTATAGAATGTAAACTTAAAAATTTATTTCCAGAAAATGCCAAGGAAGTACATCAGAACGTCACAACAGGTATCATGATATCGTCAGCCTTTGTCACAAGCAATGAAAGCTGTCAAGGAACAGCATATGTCATACCAAACAGCCAGTAAAACCTATAATGTTCCACGAAACACTCTCAAGAAAAAAGTTCTAGATAAAAATCGAGATGCTAAAGACAATAGTAAAGTGTTAGGCGCTATTCGCCCAGTTTTTACCTACGATCAAGAAGGGGAAATAGTTCAACATATCCATGAACTAGAAAGTGGATTTTATGGTCTCACTAGAAGAGATGTTAGATCACTTACATATCAGTTAGCTGAAAAAAACGGCTCGAGACATAATTTTAACAAAGAAAGCTATCTTGCTGGTGAAGACTGGTTAAAAGGATTTCGTGACAGACATCCGCGAAATATCTCTTCGTACACCTGAAGCCACTAGTGCGGCCCGTGCTAGAGCCTTCAATAAGCCTAGCGTGTGTAGGTTTTTTGGACTTTTAGATGAATACAATCGTCGATTCCCATACACTCCTATGAGGGTTTTTAATGTAGATGAGACGGGACTTACAACCGTGCAGTCTAAATCGAGCAAAATTTTTGCACTAAAAGGGCGAAAACAAGTAGGCAGCCTCACATCCGCGGAGAGAGGAGTTTTATCAACTTTTGTCGTCTGAATGTCTGCTGGTGGCTCCTTCATTCACCCAGTGATAATTTTCCCTAGAGTAAGAATGAAAGCAGAGTTGATGGATGGAGCTCCGCCTGGGACTGAATTTGTCTGTCACAAATGGAAGCAGCTGAAAAATTTTCACTAAGTGGTTTGAGCATTTTTTGAAGTATGCAAAGCCTACACCCGAAGACCCTTGCTTGTTAATACTAGATGGGCATGTTACACATACAAAACCTTAGATTTCATCAATATGGCGTGTGAAAATTTCGTGTCTGTGTTATGTCTACCGCCTCATTGTAGTCATAAGTTGCAACCACTAGATGTGGCATTTATGGGTCCCCTAAATACGTTTTATGTTCAAGAGATCGAAGAATATGTCAAGAACAAGCCAGAAAGAATCATATCACAATTTCAAGTTAGCAAATTGTTTGGTGCTGCATATCTTCGGGCAGCAGTGCCTACAACAGGATTCAGACATTGTGGAATTGTTCCATATAAGCCACATGTGTTCAGTGACGCCTACTTTGCTGCAGCTGAAGTTACTGACAGAGATGTTGAAGTTGGTGAGAATAATCGGGAGAACGAAAATTTCAATGAAGAAAACAAGAAAGCAAATGATGTGGCAGGTCCAATTTCTCAACTTTGGAAGCTACCAAACAACCCGAGGTCCAATACATGCATGATATTTAAATTTGTGGACCAAGCTGATCCGTGTTAATGGTCAGTCGAAAACAGATTGTTCCGGTTCCAAAATTAAAAAAGGAAACGCAGAGAAATACAAGAAAAAGAGGTTCTGCCGCAATAATCACAGATAGTCCTTAATGAACTAGAAATAGCAAAGGAACCTGGAAAAGTAGCAGCAGTTACAAAACAAGTTTTTGATAGTAAGAAAACTAAAAACAAATTTCCGGCAAAGAAATCAAGAATTTCTTAAAGAAGATACAGTCCGCAGCGACGATGATGCCCAGGAAGATGCCGAGTGCCTCTATTACTCAAGTCTCTTCTCAAAATGTATCTTTATTCTCTTCCTTTCTGGTCTTATGCTATGTAGTGCATCTATTAATTTAGCACAAACTGGTTGTACGCCATATGGCACTATCATATTACTATACACACCAGCACTCTCAAACTTTGTCGAAAAAACTTCGGAATGTGTTTTTATATTTAAAACTGACTTACTATTTCCAGCGCTTTTTTCTTTGGGAGTATAACAGTTATTTATTTTCTTTCGGTCGACACAGAGTCTTATCTCATCATTTACCTCATTTTTCACTACAATTGGTTCCAATAATGGGTTATATGCATTTTCAAATATTCCTCTTTGTTTTATGTTTAATATTTCTGCAGCTATTTCGTTTTAATATTTAAGCGGGACCTGATATGAATTCCTTTTATCATTTTCTAACTCTTTTACCTCACTTTTATGCACATACATTTTCACAACACTGGTTGCATCATTAATAACAATTCCCTTATATTTTTCTAACAATTCCCCAACTTTTTCTGTATATTTAATATCGCAATTTGTCTGCATATCCTTTATTTCTTCATATTTCTTATTTTCATTTGCGCTATATTTCATTTCTTCTTCTTTGCTATATTTCATATTATCCACCCCTTTATTTTGACTTCCTTCGTCAAACTTTTTATATATTTTTTGTGCATTCTCCATTTTTATTCGGCCATTACGCATTACTACATATTTGTTGAGGTAATCGATTATTATTTTGTGCTTCTCCATTTAATCTGTTCCCATAATTAAATCATATTCCATATCCGCCATTATTACCAATTGTAGTTCCATTTTTTGTTCACTTATTTCTATCTCCAAAGCTATAGTTTCATTTATATCGCCGATTTTCTTCCCCCTTGCATTTATTAGTGTTATCTTAGGTATTTTAATCCTTCCTACGTTTCCACATTTAAGTTTTTCAGGTAGCTTTCCTGATATGATCGAGGCTTCCGATCCTGTATCTAACATAATATTTATATTTTTGTTATTTATTTTCCCCCTTAATTATAATTAAACCTATTTTCCCTTCTATGTTTTCTGCCTCTTTATCATTTTTTAAGATTTTCATCTGGTGTTGATTCATACATATATTGTTGGTCTTTGTGTGTGTATTTTAATTTTCGTATGGATTGTGCTTATCTAAAAAATTTCTTCTTCTATTTGACACATGACTGACCTGCCTGAATTTCCAGCTCGTACGTTCTCCACATATTCACTCATTTCTTTTATATCGTCCAACGTATCATTTCTTCTCTCGCCCATTTCTCTCATGCTATTCATCCCCATTTCTCTCTCCTGTCTTTGCCTTCGTATGGCTCCACCGCTTGGGCTTAGTACTGTGTTTTCTTCTATTATGTTATTCTGCCTCAGTCTCTGATTGTTTTCATATTCTTCTGTTCTTCTGGCATTATACTCGTAGTCATTTCCAGGTCGTTCCCTGTTATAATTTATATCATTGTAGTACCCATTGTTATATTCGTATCTCTTGTTGTTGGTATTGTTACTGTCATTGTTGTTATATTTGTTATCGTGCCGGTACCTCTTGTCATTACGATAATTCTCTCCGTTGTCGTTACTGTATCGGTTGTTCTACCGATTATTGTTGTATTGTTGATAATGACCACAATCACCATTGTATATTCCCCTTTGTTGATTTCTTATGCTATCGTTTGGTCTATACTGTCTGTCATTGTATCGGTTCCCTGAGTCCGTATCCGGCTTATTATTTTGCCCATATCTCCTGTTATCTTCGTATGTACGTCTTTTCCAGTCTCTTTCATGATTTTTTTCTCGATTTCCTTTGTTCATTGTCCTTTGTACCCTTTGCAGATAGTTGATAAGCTGTTGTTTGCTTCTATATTTGTAATCTTGTTGAGTTTTAAACTACCCTAGAAAAGCCTCACACTTTCTAGTTTTCGCGTATTTATTACTTTGACTAATTATACGCTATTTTCCTCCGATCTACCTTTAAAATATCTCTTTTTCTCCGGTTGCAACCAGCAATGACAAATAATGATGTCCTGTCTTTTCTTCTGTCAACAACCTCCTATCAAAATTTTGCACCGCAATTTTGTTACATCAAATACTTTCCGTTTTCGTGTTCCGTCATTTTTCTATCCAAATTTTTCTATCACTGTCATTATTGACAAATATTTTTTCAGATTCTCGTTTAACTGTCATTTTGTGTATACGTTCTTACTATAAATTCTAAAACTTACTCCAAATATAACAGCTTTGCTTAACTACAATTGCGTACATTTACCATCTCTACTTATTCTAATTTTTATAAGTTCTAAGCTCCATTTTATGTTTTATCATCACTGCACTTCTTATATTATCTTATTCTAATTATATATGCCTCACATCAATCACTAATTGAATTTAACACATAATTTTATACCATTTGTGTACAGGACATCCCAACTTTACCTGTTTCAAATATGCACCTGCTTATTACTTGAAACCCCTCTATTTTTTTTTCAACAACACACCACGAGGGCTTACAGACTAAATACTACCGTACCGTGGGTGTCGACAAGGAGGAAAGAGGCAACTTGTTAATTCTGGACAGGTTTGGAGGTTCGGGGGAGAAGGAAAAACATGCGCCGGCAAGGAATTCCATAGCTTTGAAGTCCTCGGGACAAAATAGCGGGTATAACAAGATGTTCTATGTCTGGTAACCTGGACAGTAAAAAGATGCATTCGCTCTGTTCCCCTGGTCGATCTGTTGGGGGGCAGCAGGTGGAGGAACTATGCAAGAAAGCTCCTCTGAGCACTGCCCGTGCAGATATCTATAAAAGAGAGAGAGAGAGAGAGAGGTCACCAACGGCACGTCGGTGGGCAAGGGATGGCAGCCTTTGGGTTACGGTAGGGTCACCGATGAGACGTATAGCTCTCTTCTGAATGGAGTCCAGGATAGCGAGTGTAGAAGCGGCAGCGGCAGCCCAGATGTGGGAGCAGTATTCGAGGTTTGGTCTTATTTGTGAAGTATATAATGTATAGAGATTAGCCGGTGAAAAGTATTTGCGAGGCCGGAAAAGAAAACATAATTTCTTAGCAGACGCTTCTGCAATTGATGTAACATGTTGATGCCAATTCAAATTCCGATCCACAGAAATGCCAACAAGTGAAAAGAACTCATTACTTTAAATAACTTGGTTGTTCATTGTGATGGGTCTAGGGCTTGTGTATCTATTATGAGAAAGAAAGCAAGACTCTGATTTGGTGGGGTTGAATTGTACAAGATTTCTACTTCCTCAGTCTAATATTTTTTGGAGATCCACGGAGATAGAACCCTCCATGAGTCTGCGATCATCATCTAATTGGGTTAAAGAGATAGGCTTAAAATATTGTATATTTGAGTGGAGGGTGTTGTCGTCCGCGTAACTGTGAACTGGGTTGAATGTGCTAGAGAGGAGGTCATTAATGTAGAGAAGAAACAAAGTAGAGGCTAAAGCTGAAGCTTGAGGAACTCCTGCATTAATTGGATACAGTTTAGAGGAATGGCCATCCACGACAACAGAAATGCTCCAGTTGGAGAGGAACTTTGCTGTCCAGGTACAGTTTTGGTGGTAGGCCATAGGCCGGAAGTTTATTAGGCAGTGCTGCGTGCCAGAGCTGGTCGAATGCTTTGGATATGTCTAGAGCGACAATCTGGGATTCACCGTGTAGTTCCATAGACGTGTTCCAAGAATGGGTGACAAAGGAATGGAGGTCGGCAGTTGATCTGCGCTGACGGAATCCATACTGCCTGTCGTGGATTAGACTGTGTTTTTCAAGAAGTTTGAGTAATTCGGCGTTTATATACTTTTCCATCACTTTAGAGGCGACTGAAAGTAGAGAAATAGGCCTGTAGTTGCTTGAAAGCGCTTTGGATCCTTTCTTGGGGACGGGTTGTACTCGAGCAGTTTTCCAATTACTAGGGAATATGCCTCTATTTTAAGATGTCTGAAACAGACGAGTCAGGACAGGAGCAAGTTTTGGTGCGCACTTTTTGAGAACAATTGCTGGGATCTCGTCAAGGCCAGAGGCTTTCCTGGTATTAAGAGAAGGGAGCATCTTTCGTACCTTTTTAGTTTTGAAAATGATATCCGTCATTTTATGCGCGACATTGGGGACTGTTGGTGGTTGAACATTTGAAGGTGGGTTGAGAGTAGAATTTCCAGCGAACAGCGATGCAAAAAGTTCAGCCTTGCCCAGGGCTGTAGAAATAATTTCATACCCTGAGACAAGAGGTGGAAACGTGCTCTTGCAGAAATTATTCCCAATATATTTAGCAAGAGTCCAGAAGGGTTTGCTGCCGTTGGAGCTTGAGAGAACTTTGTTTTTGATGTGGTTATTAAACGAGTTTTTAGCCTCAGAAAGAATGCGGAGATACCGATTTCTTGCGTCGTTAAATGCTTGACGGTTTTCTTGACTGGAATTGTGTAGAAGCGTTTTGTGAGCTTTGACCTTTTTAAGTCTGGCCTTGTCACAGAATTTAGAGAACCAGGGCTTTTGAGTGGTTGAAGATGTTTTCTGTGTACGTGGAATAAATAATTCCATGCCAGCTTGGATAAATTCGGTGACGTTTTGTGAGATATCAGAGGGGTCAGGATGAGAGAAACAGACAGACGCCCATGGAAATGAGGAAAAGTAATTTCGCATTTTGTCCCAGTTCGCGGAGTTGTAGTGCCAAATGATACGTGGGTGTGATGACTGTGTGGCCTCGGGTTGCATTGAGCAGGAAGCGGTGACCATGCCGTGGTCTAAGCGACCAAGGGGGGCGGTGACTGATATCTTATAGCAGTCAGGATTTGTAGTAAGAAGGAGATCCAAGGGATTTGAGCTGTGTGTTGGGATGCGAGGAAAGTAAGTAGGTTGCTGAACCATATTGGCTAAATAATTGCTGACTGCAAAGGCCTCCTTCCTTGTGGATCGGTTTTTGAGGATCCTAGCCAGTCCTTATTATGGACATTGAAGTCACCAAGAATAGTGACCTCGGAAGAAGGATATTCAGAAATCAGATAGTCGGTTTTTTCAGAAAGGTAGTCAAAGAGCTGGACAATGTTGTTGTCAGAAGGTGAGCGGTAAATGCAGCAGATGAATTTAGTTGTAGCCCTGAGAGAGAGTTTTATCCATAGTATGTCTTTTCTTCCAGCTTCTAAATTGGGGAGTCTGATGCAGGGTAGATTGCTACGGACGTACGCGCACACGCCTCCATGCAATCTAAAGGAAGTAAGGAGCTCACACCCCGGGAAATTAAGGTGATTAGTGGCTGTTTTGGCACTGATTTGAGTTTCGGTGAGGATGAGGAGTTGGGGCCTATTAGCCTGAAGGAAATAGTGGACGGAGTTCAGGTTAGAATTTAGGCGACATATATTGGAGAAGGATATGTTAAATCTTGATGTTGGCGCCCCCTGTACATCCCTCCCCTGAGATGCAAATGGAGGGGTATTTTACCTCCGGAATATTTTGTACAAGGAGGAGCCATCATCATTTTTGCTTATAAGGGAATGAACGCCATTTAATACGCGTAACACATATATGTATGGTGTGTTCCTTTAATTATTTTTAAATTTAAATCTTACGTTCTATTAGCAAAATATCTAGAGTCGATCAGCTCATGGTACGTCCCCCTGTCTTTAAATGACAATAATTAAATTTTATTTGCTTTTCGCGTTACTCCTGTTGTACTTTCTCAACCGAATAGTTATAGTTATAATGGTGCATGTTAGTATGCTTTGTTTAGTGGATCTGGTTTCCAGAACAATATATATATATATATATATATATATATATATATATATATATATATATATATATATATATATTTATACATATAAAAATTGAAGCTGATTTGTATCCTAGGGTACCTACCTAATTGGAGCTCATTTGAGAAAATTTCTAAAAGCTTTGAAATCATGATTTTATTTACGAATTTTTTTCAACAAAAATTTTCTAAAACAAAAAGAAACAAATAGTGCAAAAATCATGCGAAATGTGCTTAAAAATACAAATCCAGATTAAAAGTAAACAAAAAATCACATCAAAAAAATTAGGGTTCATTAAAACACCTTGTTTAACATGTTACGAGTCTTTAGAAGAAGGTGATGGAGAAAGTTGTCAAGAAACTATAAAAGTATTATTTTTAAAACAACATATTTTCTGAAAGATCCTAGGTCTGAAAATTAAAAAAAAAAGTTTAATGTTTTCTAAATGCTTAAAAATGATTATAGAGAATGAGAAAAAAATATTTGAAAAAGTCGAGAAGAACATGATATGTAACCCAAGCAGCATGGTCAATGTAACTATTTAAAATACATAGGCTGCTCTGTCTAAGATTTGAGTCTACGAATTTATAATATAATTAAACATAATTAATTTTCCATTAACGGCTAACAGGGCACTGAGAATTCGCCTGTACAATTATTATATAAAAATTCAAACAGACCACTTACAAGTCTTCCACTTTGTATTTATTAAGTAATTCCAAAGAATTACTCAATAAGTACGGCTCAAAAGCCTTACCTTTACCTGCACTTGTGATTAGACTTACTTTTTTAGCAAATTTTCAGTTAAAAAAAATGCTTTTATAACGCACTTGCTGCGTCCAGAGTTTTTTGTCTTGGAAATAATCAGGTATCTCGCATGGACATTTTCATTAAAAAATTGTTTCAAATATTCAATCTCACTTTTTCATTGCTAAACAAAAACATGATTCTCATATAAAAACAGGCAATACTCAATGCTGATAACCCTTTATTTGCTGTCTTGTCAACGTCCATAATAATATAAAAATTAACCGCTTAAGCGACAACAGATTGCTTTTCAATTGTTAAACCTAAATACACACAAGTATGTACAAAATGACTTCCAGTCGAGCTACCGGTATTCAGTAACTCCACAAAAAGCCGGTGTCCCATCGCGACAGCACAAAGACTCTCCCGAGGCATCGTCGTTTTGGAATTCTCTCCCTTGGATGCGAAATCCCTTAGTTAATTAATTCCTGGTAACCATGTCCTTAGTCCCTGCAAAGCTTTGCCAACTTTTATCTTCCCCGCCGCTGTGTTCTGCGGACAAGATTAAAACCAGAGAAATGTAATATTAAAGACATGATGGTTGAACGTTTTCATTATTTTAATAACTTCTATAGAGCCCAAGAAGTCTCTTTACATGGTTGTCTTATTAAACATCGTCCTTGGGATTTTTTTAATTTGTGGTTTCATTTTAGGTTACGCAATTTCGCACTGGATCATATATTTCAAATTAATAAATAAGCAGACATTATTTCTGAGTAATATTTTTTACGACGATAGAATTTAATTTATATGTTTTTATTAAACATGGCAAAGACGAATCTTTCCATATTTTGGTAGCCAGGCTTATTCCAAGTCAGCAGTGATATATTTGGTCCTATTTTTCACAGTAAAACTTTAAGTGCTTGTCAATTTTTAGCAGTTACTTTTGCACACATGAGGAATATAGACATTCAAAAAAGAAATCGCTGCCAAATCACAGAATAATCAAATATGTTGTCTATTTCAAAAAAAGTTGATTATAACTCAGTAATATTTTGGCGTGAAGTTCCAAAATATAGGCGTATTCTTTTACATAGAAATTGTTTTGCGTTTTATAACATTTTAAAAATTAATCAATTAGAAGGAAAATAAGAAGTTCAAAACAAATCATTCTTTAACTTTATAAATATTTGGAATACTAAATCTAAAAACACATTTAAAAGCAGCTTAAAATTCTTGTAACTGTGTTTCTGCTGGTAATGGAGATAACAATAGTGCGTCAGTAAGATATAATACCTATGTAATACAACTAAGCTAAATTTATAAAAGTCTGGACGCAGCAAGTGCGTTATGGTAGTGAATTTTCATTAAAATGTTTTTAATAGCAAACATGTGTGTTTTTTAAGAAAGCAAGCATCAAATTTGGTTACCAGTATAACCTATATAGTAAAATCAATGTGCCACGTTTCAACAAAATAACGTTATTGTTTGAAAACGTTCCAAACTTTCCGAAAGTAAACTTAAATGTGTCCCGAAAAAACTCGTTTCTTGGTCAACTTTATAGGTTAATAGCAAATTGGGCTATTCAAATATGAAGCATTTAATCAAGATTTACTACTTTGCTGCGTACCGAATTTCTTCTCTTACAAACATGCATTATATTTCGATGGAAAATGCAAAAATGCAATAACATAAGGCGTGTTCGATTAAAAAAAAAGAAAATTTATATCACCAACTACTTATGGGCCATCCTGTGATTGTAAAAATATTTTTTTAAGATGTAGCTCAAGACACCCTATAATTAATGTATACATTTTTTTTTCTTCATATCTTGTATAATAACGGATATATTGAGGTTTATTGATCTTTTACGAAAATTCCACAAAAATTATATACCATTAAACGATAAACTCTATAGCTAAGACTACTGCCAATGCATCAGAGAAAGGGTCTATTTGAAATGAATTTTCTGGAAATATTTTAGTAAAATGAAGGACAATGACGGTTGAAACTAAGACTTCAGGGTTTGTAAAACCTTTTTCTTGAGACATTTTCTTTCCATATCCCGTATTATATTTATGATTTTTGCCTAAATGTTGCCAATTTTGACGTTTTAAATCGCGACTTTTACATTTTGAGGAAAACCCGAATTTATTTTTCTTTAGATGCCTATAACTTTCTTGTCTTTTAACCTACAGAGCTAAATTAGTAGGTCATTCACCTATAACGATATAAACTCGAAAGGTATTCACCAAATTTAATCAAAATCGGTCCATTATTTTTTGAGGTATCGGTGTGATACATACATACATACATACATATATATATATATATATATATATATATATATATATATATATATATATATATATATATATATATAAAGGGGGTCTAGTTAGCGCTCATTTGAATAACTTTTTTCAAAATTCCAAAGTCGGGGTCTCTTCATTAGTGAATTTTTTTAAAGAAAATTCACTAAAAAGTGACATATTCAACAGTCCCAATATTCATTTCTGGTTTAATCAAAAATCCTGACGTCACCTGAGAGAGCTGTTTTTAAGATGGTAGGCGTTCAGTATGTTTCGACTGTAAAAACGTTGAATTTTTTTAAATAAAAATTTATAGTGTCAACCTATTGGGAATTGGTTATCATAATATTTTGCAAAAAGTAATTTTAGTGTTCATGAATATTCTAAGTGCTAAAGAAAATGCTGCAGTTTGGAACCAACCACAATTTAGGATTAGTTTCTGATATAGGTACTGCATTAAACTTTTTACGATAGGTTGTTTGCAAATAAAGGTCCATATCAATTCATATTTAACACCTTTCGGCGCGCATATTTGGGGAATTGTTAAAAATGAAATATATTTATAGCCTCTATCAGTATGATCAATAAGAATAGTTTTGAAATGCATTAATAAATATCTTTAAGTAAATGGTAGCAACTTCAACCATTTGTTAGTTTTATGGGTTGTAATTATGTTGGGTATTACGGTATTTTTGCGCCTTCGTTACACATTTCCCAGGGACGCCCAATCATTGTGTCTTATTTTATTTTTTATTGTATTTTTGCTTCGTTGAAGCACAAAGTTGTTCACCAACAAATATGCTTCATATTCCTGCTGTCTTTTCCCTCGGCCTGATTATTGCATCTTTTGTTAATAAATTGAATACATATGGCAATAATGGGCATCCTTGCCTTATTCGGTAAATATCCGGTAATATCTATTATGGTACTTTGATTTTTGCGGAAATTACCAATCTAATCTAATCCAGCTCTCTTCATAATATAAAATAAAATTTTTCAATACACATTATCGGATGCTTTTGCCAAGCCTACAAAACCAATGAGTGCATCTCTAGTTTCCTCAAGTCTCCTTTTTTCCGTTATTTTAAGTGATAAGTAGGATTCCTACTCTAGTTCCTCGTCCAGGTCTAAATTCGAACTTATCTTCATCGCAGCACCTCTCAATTTTGCCTCTTATTCAATTTTTTATTATAATTAGCAGAATTTTTGCCATATAATTCTGTAGGTACACTTATTCAATAAATATGTGCTAGAAGAGGTGATCGAAAAAATATGCTAGCTAAAAGAGGAAGGCATAATTTATTGGATATACTCTGAGACCTAATAACTTTTTGACAACATTACTTGGAAAAAAGGGAGCAGGTAGATGAAGGGAAACACGTGGCACATCTGATGATGTGTGTGATTTTCAATGAAATTAAGAGAGCTACTGGAGGCAGATAGTCATGGTGTCGACGACCCGGCGACATCGCCTTTAGATTGTGATAATGATGTCAATATACATATGGCTACAATTAAAGATAAAACTATGTGTTTTAAGTAGCATATCCTTTTTGAAATAGGCTTATGGTCACAACTCTGGTAGAACCCGGTAACGGGAATACGCATTTGTATTAAACTGGACAATCGCGAAAACCTAAAAGTGATTTTTCACAAACTAAATAGGACTAGCTATTCATATATGGTTTACTAAGCTCGTAGGGCCACACGTGTGTGTAATAATGACACGGTAGTTGGACTTACAAATTTTCAGTCTAGTTACTATTTCACTGACTCTGAAGCTTATAACATATTTTTAATGTTGAAAAACCAGGTCCCTTATTGGTAATTTCCATTTTTGGAGTTTCTATGTAAAATAAGCTAGCTGAATAGTAATTATTAGCGTAAAGCCCACAACCTTTTTTTTCGTGGTCGTTAGATTAAAGCAAGGGACACCCCCTAAATGGATATTTAATCAGGCTGTAATACACCATGAAAGAGGGTAAATGCCCTTCTTAGCCTCATGGGATGAACTTGTATGAAATTACTTTCACCGCATATAAACGCCGAATTCTTTACAAAAGAAGACATACTATACTACAACAGTCCCTCAACAGTGTCCATTAGAGATTCAACAGTTAACAAATAATTACCAGAATGAGAAGACACAAGAATGAACAAAGAAGGGGAGGCCGATGTTGTTACTACAGCTATTATTTGTTATTTTTACCATCTGTCGACTAATTTAATATCATGGCAATGGAGAGAGTAGGGCCACTGTCTTTGGGGATTTCATCTCTAGAGCTACCATGAAATTGTTTTAACAAATCTCACTCCGAAATTCCATTACGTAGTTTGGCAGGCTCGACAGTTGGGGCTGCTTCAGCTTTTATCGAGTGATATTCGATATTGAACAAGGGATATCCTTACGATTAAACAGGTTCACTCTTCAGTTTAATACCGTTCTTAAATAATTTTTATTACATCTTACGTCTAGTTGGGGGAGTTGACAGATCTTTACATTATTTTACCGTTTTAAAGAAGTTAGAGGTTGGTAATTATAAGAAATAATTTAAATAACATACAGTGGGAATAACTGAAACAAATTTTTAGTTGCGTTTAAAGAGCTGTTAATAAGTGTTGATAACCTTTTTGAAAAGAGACTCGTTAACAGTATTTAAATTGTATTTCATGCAGGAAATACATATTTTCATGGGCAAAATATAATTCATTTTAAATATACCCGTCAACTCTTTACAACTGTTAAGAAGTCATAGTAAACAATTTTCTATGTTGTTAGTTTTAAGGCAGAATCACATACACGGTCGCGCATTTTTTTTTGACAACCCGATATAGCTATTATGCAAAATACAAAAAAAGTAAACACCGTCTTAAGATTCATATATTAAAATTATTTTCAACTATACCTACAAGATGTTGCATATTTACGAAATAAACCACATATATATTTTTTCAAATCGAACACAATAAATATTCCATATATTATGGATTCAGCTTATCTTTATACAGGTTATTTCAAATGTTATGAACTTTTATACATGAAAATTGCATAGAAATAAACGCCCAGTATGTTGATAAACAAAATTGTCATATTTTTGCAAACCTATTTTGAATAACATATACCGGATGGTCCAAAAGTAATGGTAGACAGAGTAGTAGTATCTTCCTGGAATCTAAATATTACGATTTAGTCAAACTAACCTCATTCCAAAGGTCAAAATTAGAGAATGAAAGTCAAAAATTTAAGTTCGATGTTCCTTGATATCTAGAAAAGTATTTGGCGTATTGTCTTGGAAGTTGGTGCATATGAATTTGCCATAGTGATAAAAATTTATTCGTTTCCAATTTGGTTTCAGTGTATGGGGCGCGGTGCTTGCAGTACCCTTCAAGTCTTACAAAACTCACATTTTTAGTGAATTTTATTTTAAAAAATTTCACTAATGAGAAGATCCCGACTTTTGAATTTTGAAAAAATTTCTTCAAATGGGCGCTAATTAGGCCCCCTAGAACACTAATCCGGGGTCAGTTTAAATTTTTATATGTTTATATATATATATATATATATATATATATATATATATATATATATATATATATATATATATATATATATATATATATATATATATATATAGGGGAGAGGGGCCCACATGTGGACATTTTTTGGTTTTGTATAATTTTCCCTAACAATTTCGAAGTAAATGAAAAACCTCTTTCGCTAATTAAAACATAATACCATATCACAGTTCAATACACACTGATATTTGAAAAAAAATAACATAACTTTTTTTATTTTGATAAATCTGATAGTATCTCAATTGTCCATAAGTGCCCCCACGTTGAGGCACTTTTGGACACGGCGCTAATTTGGGAGGAGCACTTGTGGACATATTAAGTAGTTGTAAAATGATTGGGTTTTTAAATACACCAATAATGCAATTAAAACGTAGAAGTGTTTATTTGTACTTAAGAACTTAAAATTAAAACTAAATAAATAACTTATATGTAGGTACAAGTCATAAAAATACAATCAAATGTAGTCATTATTTAACCTACATTGTATCCAGTGAAGCTTACATTAAAATTGTAAACCGAGGCTGCACGAACAGTGTCACCTGTGTTTTTTGGCATAGGAAGTTTAACAACAATATCCTCCTTTGGGATATACGATTCGTCTTTCACCTGTGGAAATATAAATGTGCGACGCTCGGTTATCTTTAAAAAGTTAATAAAAAACTCGGTATCTATTACTTCCACTATTTGTCCTACGAAATATTTTACGGTTTTCTTCGTAGCAAATATAGCAAGAACGAAATAATTTACTTCAATATCGTTGGTATCCTAGAATTCTTCAGAAAACTCTATTGAACTATCATCAGACTCTTGACATATACTTTCAATGTCACTTTCTCACGTTTCCTCCTCAAATACTTGTCTGACATGTTTGACTTTTGATTTTTTTATGCTCTTTGCCTGAGCCTTTTTTTCTTCTTGCATCTATTTTATTTTTTCCCTTTCTCTATGTTCTATTTTCTATCCGTGTCTTCTCCGGTGTTGCTGTAAGTATGGCAGAGTATTTCTTATTTCTTCGTTTAGAACATTTTTTTCTGTCTGCCTTTGGATAGGGTCTTAGTTGCTCTGGAGTTAATTTTATGTCAGAAATTATTACAATTTTTGTTTCATTTGTGGGTTGCATATTTGTGTTGGCGTGATCTAAAGAAGTCGTAGCAAGCTGTTGGGTATTAGGCTCGATGTTACTATTTGATGATGTTGACAGAGCATTTGGATCCTCAATATCAGTTACATGAGAAGCTATAAAATCTTCATCTGAGAACACATTTGGGTTCATAGGATAACACCCAGTTTTAAGAAAACCTGAAATAATATTCTGCCTACTAAAAGCTTCATTAAACGGCGAAGCACTGAAACTAGCGATATCGTGTATTGTTATTGCTTTGCCAGGATGATTAGACATCCAAGTGTTAAAATCTGCACGACATCGAGCTTTAAAAGGTTAAAATACACATACGTCCAGCGGTTGGAGACGATATGTTGTATGCGGGGGGAGGAAGGTACGTCAGAAGAATTATGCAATTGTCTCTACAATATATTATCAAATCTAGAGAGGCATGAGTGTCATGATTATCCAAAGAATTAAAACTGGATTTTCCTTGGAAGCGTGCATGTACTTCTTTATATGCTTAACAACTTCGATAAATCCAGCGTTTGTCATCCAACCACTGTGTGATGAAAGTCCTATACTTCCTTCTAGTGCTCCCGTTAGAAACACCTCCTTAAAGCGGACTCTAGGAAATACATAAGCAGATGAGATAACGTTACCATCAGCAATTATTATGCCACAGAATGTAACTTGCTCTCCCCTTTCAGCAGCAACTGCTTGTCCAACCTGTTTGTAGCCTTTGTTTGTTATAATCTTTGGCATTTGTAAAACAGTGTTTATACAACTTTCGTCTACGTTTACTATTCTACTAAAAAAGCATCGACGTTACTTCGGTTAAAACTGATATTTCTGGCCAGGCTAGTATTCCCCGGTTTTCTTAGGCATACATTTTGATGTCGGCGCATGAATCCTTTCATCCATTCAATTCCTGCAATTTTTTGTTCCTTTCACGACTTGGGCATGGTTTTTCCAAGTTTCATTGCATATTCATATGCTAATTTGCGAAGTTGAAAGTATGTTAATCCATATTGCAGTCTAGAAGAACGTATAACGTATTTCTCTATATTGTCTTCGTCTTTATTTAAAAGAATTTGCTGTGTTGAGCACTTTGAGCAATATTTATTTTCAGAAACATCATATTTTGGTCTCTAATTTTCCCTAACCTCTTGTGCAGCATATATTTTTTAGACCATATGTTTGCGCTACTTCCCTAATAGAACCGTTGTGATTACTTATATTACGAAGAGCCTGAGCAATTGTTTTTTCCGAAATGTTCGCCCTCTCCGTCTTTATTATGTAGTGTCTTACCATTATGCGCTGTAATTAAATATAACTCATTAATTTATCAAGTTGGGGCACAAGTGGACACTCTTCACTTTCTCTGATGCTTTGGTAGTAGTCTTAGCTATAGAGTTAATCGTTTAATGGTATATAATTTTTGTCGAATTTTCGTAAAAAATAAATAAAGCTCAATATATTCGTTATTATACAAGATACGAAAAAAAATTGTATACACTAATTATAGTATATTAAAAAGTCCTAACGCACTAAATGCGTTATGGTGGTGGATTTATTTCAAACTCTAATAACTTAGTTTTCTATTAGTATAGACACTTCTATTTTAGTGAGTTTCTATTGGGGCCACATGTGTATCAAAATTAATCAACGTTGCTTTATTATTTTCAAAGATATAATTCTTTTCCTGAAAGAAACTTGATCTTTTTGTGAAACTGGTGCGGTTGGGTTAGTTAACGAACTCGCCCAAGAGATTTACAGAAGAAACATAGTTGTCAAGTTTAATCAAAATCGGTTAATTATTTTTCAGTTAGTTATCGCTTGAGTAGATAGTAATAGTGAGTTGTGCAACACCCTACTCCTCCTCCCCACCCTCCAGTCCGTCTGTTTTGATTTAGATCAACCTAGTTATATCAAAGTATTACGTTGGGAATCTAACCACGACAGTTTCACATATCAAATTAATGAACTATCCACAACTTTTACAACGCGAGCTGTGTTGTCTAATTTAGCCAGGATATTCGACGCTTTGGGTTTTTTGACACCTCTCACGCTGTTTGCCAAGCGTTTGATCCAACATTTGTGGATTGTTGGACTATACTTGGATGATGAACCCTTGTTAAGCTATGGAAAAGGATTCAGTCGGAATTACCAGTGATCAAGGATGTCAAAATTCGTAGACATTTAAATATTAAGCCTCTCGAATGTAAATTGCACGCATTTTGTGATGCAAATGAAGCTGCGTATGCAAGTTGTGTCTATTTTAGAATTGTGGGCATGCAAAAAAACATTAACGTGTCGCTAGTGGTGAAAGGTACCTCTTAAAAGAATAACCTTACCTCGTTTGGAGCTTTGCGCTGCTATATTGTTATCAGATCTTGTAGACTTTGTAATTCGTTCTCTTCCACAGCATATTAGTTTATGTGGAATTTTTGCCTGGTCAGACTCCAAAGTAGCACTTTCGTGGATAATATCTCCAGCACATAAATGGAATACCTTTGTTAGTAGTCGTGTTAGCCATATACAGGAAGGGTGTCTCCAATTCGATGGAAATATGTCCCTTCAGGGTAAAATCCTGCAGACTGCGCAAGTGGAGGCTTGTTCCTAAAGCAAATTGCACAATATAGCGTATGGTGGAACGGACCATCTTTTCTAACGGAGGATTCGAATTGTTGGTCTTTAGAGTCTTCTGAGGTTTGTAGCCTCGAGATAAATGAAGAAGCTAAAAGCATTGTTTTGGTTTCATTATTAACTAAGGAATCAGATAGTATTCTGTCTAGATTTTCATCTTTAAATAAGATTATCAGAATAGTTGCTTATTCTCTGAAATTTATTTTTAATTCTCGTCATTCTGATAATAGAAAGGTTGGTAATTTGAGTGAAGATGAGCTTCGCGATTATCTTCTTGTTTTACTTAAACAGGTACAATATGAAATTCGAAACGGTATGTGTAGATCCAAGACATTTCGGAAGTTAAATCTTTTCGTGGATGAAAAAGATTTCCGTAGGGTGGGCGGTCGATTGACAAATTCGCAATTGTTTTACGACAGAAAATTTCCTTTGTTGCTTCCTCAAAAACATCGTTTGACTAATCTTATTATTGAAGATACTCACATGAAGCACCTTCATCCTGGTTTGCAATATTTGCATTTCTTGATCTCGCAGAACTTTTGGATTTTGTCTGCAAAAAGAGTTATTCGTTCTTGTTTGTCAGATTGTTTTCGCTGTTTTGTGGTTAATCGTAAACTTATCATTCCTTATATAGAAAATCTACCTTTTGGTCGCGTTAGTCAATTAAAGCCGTTTCAAGAGGTTTCCATTGACTATGCTGGTCCGTATCTTGTTAGTCTTGGTAAGTCCAGAGGTATAAAATGCCAGAAGGCATATGTTTGCGTTTTTGTGTGTTTTTGCACAAAAGCAGTACATTTGGACTTGGCTTCAGATTTGAGCACGGATGCTTTTCTTGATGCATTCAGGCGATTTATCGCTCGGAGAGGTCGCTGCATTAGCATAGTTTCGGACCGCGGAATTTGTTTTGTCGGCGCACATCGACAAATCATTGATCTCATGAAAGATATTGTAGAGTCTGAAAAAATTGAGTGGCATTTTGGTCCTCCCTCGGGTCCTAATTTTAATGGTTTAGCCGGGGCCGATGTTAAAAGCTTTAAAGCTCATTTAGTTGGAGCTATTGGTCAGAAAATTTTGACGTTTGAAGAATTTTATACGGTCCTCGTTCAGATCGAAGCAGTGCTTAATTCGAGGCGACTTCATCCTCTTAGTACGGATCCAAATGACCTTAATGCGTTATCGCCAGGCCATTTTTTAACTTTGGAACCACTAACATCATTGCCCTCGAGGGATTTTTCCAAGTTAAAGCTTAACACGTTGAGTCGCTGGCAACTGTTACAGCGTTTGCACAATGATTTTTGGTCTCGTTGCCATCATGACTATTTGAATACATTGCAGCAACGAAATGAATGGACAAACCAAAATCAATCGTTAAAGGTAGGAGACATAGTTGTTATAAAAAATGAGCTACGCACACCGTTGGCATGGCTATTAGCTCGTGTAACAGCAATTTATCCAGGTTTGGGTGGAATCTGTCGAGTTGCAACGGTTAAGACTGCAACGGGTGTCCTTCAGAGACCTGCATCCAAATTGTGTTTGCTTCTAAATCAATATTAGTATTGTTGTAGTCGTGCGCGAACATCGAAAACAGTTGGATGTGTACGATAGTGTTCTCTTTAAAAAGAAATATCTGCCTAACTTTTTGGTAAATATAACTATCTTTTATTCAAAGTGAACTGACAAAATATATAAATTGAGTGTAAACAGTCATACTGCATACCATATTAGGTCTCTCTCTGATGAGAGACCTAATTAAAGTTAATAACCATGCCCGGCAACTGGACAGCAGCCGCAGCAGGCAATTCGCAAACAGATCTCACACAGACCCAGTTCACTGCAAAGCGTAAACGCAATCCCAGCTCTCCGATACCTGGAAAACACAAAAAACGCTACCTCCTAGACCACCAGTCTCTAATACAAAACAACAAATATTTTCCACTTCAAACAGTCAATAAAGACATAAATGAAACATTAAATTTCAGTGAAAAAACAGTTAAGATAACGATACCACCGATATATTTACAAAAAGCAAATAATTATCAATTAGTTGAACAAGATATTGAAAATATCGTAGAGAACGAATTTACAACTCAATATAAAAACAATGCCATAAAAATAAATTTAACAGACATTACTGACTACAACAACTTAACAAAGTTCTACGATAATAATAATTTAAAATATCATACCTTTAAAAACCCCCAAAAATCTTCATTAACATTAGTCATAAGAAATGTCCCGTTATCAGTAAAAGAAAAAGAAATATTAGAGGAATTGCAAGATAAGTACCCAGTTCAAAAGGTCGTTAGACTGCTTAATAGGGACAAAAGATCCCTGCCTTTATGTGCAGTAGACCTCGATAAGGATGAACAAGGCATGAAAATTTACGGGCTTACAAAAGTAAGACACTCAATAGTTTCTGTCGAACCGCGTAGAAAATCGCGAGAAATACGGCAATGTACACGTTTCCAAAGATTTGGACATACAAAAAACTACTTCAAACTAACACCACGATGTGTTAAATGCAGTGAGAATCACCATTACTCCGAATTCCAAAAGCAACCTAACGAGAGACCTACCTGCGTAAACTGTAATGAAGCGCATCCAGCCAGCTATAAAGGATGCAATTATTACAGAACTTTGAAGCAACAAATTAATAAAAGTCAACAAACTTACAAACAACATCGATTAGAGGAATCTCAATATAACATTGAAACTAATAGCGCTAAGAACTTACATGCGCGCCACACGAATAACCATATTTCCCGCGCAAATACGAACAAAACTTTCGCAGACACAGTAAGACCAAGAACACCAAGCCAAAGAAATAATCAAACCGACCAAGACACACAAGAATCATTAATAGAACTAGTCATATCCTTTATCACAGATCTAATAAAACCGTACGTCCAAAAAATAAAAAACTTTATAAGCGAACTAATACTAACATTTCTTCAAAATGTCTCTATATAATAATCGTATTCTTCATAATTTAACAATTGTTAATTTTAATGCCAATGGTATCAAAAGGCAACGAACAGAACTAATAAACTTTTTATGCCAACATAACGCAGATATTATGTGCATCAGCGTAACACACCTGATTAAAGAAGAATCTTTTAATATTCCAAAATACAAAATATACAGGAAGGACCGTGAAACACCTCACGCTTCAGGCTGTCGGCAATTCTTATTAAGAAAAACATTTCTCATTACCATAAAATGTTGCCAAACCTAGTATCTATGGAGGCTGTGTGCATTGAACTGTATATAAAAAACAGCAACCAGTTAAATGTAATAGCAGCATATAAGGCACCACATCTAAGTATATCTGAACAAGACATCACCTCTATCTTCTCTGATAGCAACCGTACGCTACTACTTGGCAATCTGAATTCCAAAAATACAATCTGGGGATGTAGAGCAAATAACCCAAACGGGGTCAGACTTAATACAATAAAAAGTAAGCACAATATTTTAGTAGTCGCACCTAGCGAACCAACATATACAGCATTCCGCTCTAATTACCTAGGGGATGTCCTAGACATTACCCTAATAAGAAATACTATCACTCCAGCTCATCATGTAGTACCCACAGAACTAGATTTAGATCATCTACCAGTTCTTCTATCATTTTGTGATAAGCCAGAACCCTTCAAACAACCACCAAGACTGATAAATGGGAGGGTTGATTGGAAAAAGTTTCAAGAAGATATCGACAGACGTTTGACACCCCTACGCAGACTCTCCACACGACAAGATATAGACAGCGCTGTAAAACATTTAACAACATGCATTGTGCATTCAGATTATAAATCAACCATTGTTCCAAATCAACTATCAAGACCAAAGAAGTCATACACAGCACATCAATACATCCTAGATCTAATTAAAGAGAATAACAGGGTCAGACGACTATGACTTCAGAATAATACTAGTCAATTGAAAACCAGACTTAATCAATTAAGCCACCAAGTAAAAAGAGAACTTGATGAATATAGAATATCATCATATCAAAAATATATAAGTGAACTAGAAGCAGCATATCCCTCAATATGGAGAACTACCAAAAAAATACTTCGACAACCACAAACTACATACAGCTTAAAAACTAACAACAAAGTTCACGATACAGATAAGGGCAAGTTTAGAATATTTGCCGAGCATCTCGAAAACATTTATGTTCCAGCGCCCTTAACAAATAACACCCTCACCAAAGAAAGTAAATCATTTATTGATAATGTGCTTCCTTATATAAGCCCAAACAGCTTCTCGATAATTACCTCAGACGAAATATCGGATTAAACCAAAATAATATCAATAAAAAAGTCCCCTAGTCATGATACCATACCGAACATAGTTCTTAAAAATCTGACCAAAAAGTGTTTTGAGACATTAGCGCTTATGCATGCCTGCAAACTGGCTATTTTCCACACACATGGAAACACGCTGTAATTATCATGTTCTTGAAACATGGAAAAAACAAGATGCACCCATCATTCTATAGGCCTATCAGCTTGCTATGCACTTTAGGCAAGCTTTTCGAAAAATTGATACTGAGGCGACTGAATGAATTTATGGAAGCGCATAATACCCTACCCCCCACACAGTTCGGGTTCAGCAAAAGCTTCCAACTCTTCATCAACACCTTCGTTTAAATGAAATTATTGTCAAAGGATTCGAAAACAAAAATTATAACACCGTAGCATTTCTTGACGCAACACAAGCTTTTGATAAAATATGGATCGTCGGGCTCCTCTTCTAATTAGCTAAAATCCAAGACTTACCCTCCCATCTACTCAAAATCATTGCCAGCTTCACACAAAATAGAACATTTGCAGTAAGAATAAACGCTGAATTTTCCACAACTAAAGCAATTCACGCAGGAGTACTTCAAGGTTCCATATTGGGACCTACACTATATAATTTATATGTAAGCGACATACCATGCGAACAAGGCTCCTTATTGGCGATGTATACGGACGATACAGCGATAGCAACACAACACAAAAGCATAATCGAATCCAGGAACCTTTTACAAAATTCCTTAAACAAAGTTACAAAATGGTGCAAGAGCTGGGGAATCACTATAAACTCATCAAAGAGTCAAGCTAAAATCTTTACGCTCTTAAGAGGACCAAATCCGTCACCGTTATAAATAGATAACAAACCAATCCCTTGGAATCACAAACACGAATCCGTCAAATAATTAGGCCTACATTACGATCGTACCTTAACCTGAAGGCATCATATCAAAAACAGAACTCAGCAAGCTTATGGACGTCTAAAAATGCTGTACCCCATTATAATCAGAAAATCATCACTGAAGATTGAATGCGAAACTCTCATCTACAAAAGTGTTATTAGACCAGTTCTCACATATGGCTGTCCAATATGGGGAACAGCGTCAAATTCAACAATAAATATGGCACAAACCTTCCAGAACAAAGTGCTACGAATCATCTCCGATGCACCGTGGTTCATTAGGAACACGCAAATACATCACGAATTAAACATACCAGTGATCAGTGACTTCATAAAAACAAGTGCAATCAACTTCCTGAACAACTTAACTGAATGTCCTGGAACAGTACATTACAATCTTGGTGCAAGTCTACAACAAAGAAGACTAAGAAAAAGACTTCCACAAGATGTGTTTAATGGTTCATGATCAGAGTTAAGATATAATTTAAGTATGTATGGGTATTTGGGCGCTTGTGAGTGTGTGTGTGAGTATGGATGTGCACATACGGCTGTAAGCCTACCAAATAATGTTAGTAACTTATCGACCAAACTATTTTTAACTTATGTTTCTAACTATAGCATCTTATCGTAAACATTCAACATCCTTACAAATTATTAATTGATACTGACTGTTCAGTTTAAATATTTAGACCCTCTATTGCAGGAAAACATACCAGGAGTAGTTGACAATAAATCAAATAGTTTCGATTACATAATTGGTTAGAGACAGTTTGGTATGCTCTGCAGATTTAGCTTAGAACTTTTTATGAAAAAGTAGTTTATGTTTTTTATAGGCAAAATATTTAAAAATACTTTACAAAAACTGTAAACGCTTACAAAATTTAATTGCAAAAATAATCGGTACACTTAATTAGTATGAGTTTCTAACTTAATAAAAGATTTAGCTAATCAAATACAGCTATATTTAACTAAGTGAAGATTTGAACCTGTGATGAGCACTGATAAGTATACTTGGTGAACCCAAATCACCACAACACATTATGAAGACATGACGCTCGTTTCACTAACCAAGTTAGCGTCATCAGATGATAAAAATTGTCTCTTTTATCCTACGATGGCGCTAATTTGGTTAGTGAAACAGTGGTCAGGGTTTTTTTTAATGTGTTGTGGTCATTTGATTTCTCCAAGTGGACTTGGAGCTATATTTTTCACAAATGACCCGACAAGTCGAGTAGTTGTTCAATTCATGTCTTTCTAAAAAATGCTATACAGTTTGTCTTAAATATTATTGACAGTTTGTATGTAAACTTCTACAAAACGACCAAATTTCATATGTTTCTTCCTTGTCGTTAAAAAATACATTTTATTATTTTATTCAATCTTAGAGGGTCCAATCATTTTGTTTAAAATTGACATTTTTGATGAGCATCGATATGAAAGTATAGTGAGCAACCTTTATTCAATTTAATATTTAAAATAAAATAGGAAAGAAGACATAAAGCATTCGGTTGCCTTACAATTTTTGTCACAAACTGGTTTAATCATTTTTTGTCAAAGTAAAGTTATAACACCGAGTACTAGAGCGTAGAGCGGCAAAATAACTTAATAAGTTCCTTCCAATAAAATTGTTAATATAATATTGTTGAATTGTTAAAATAAAAGCTTACCTAACAGAACGTCACAAAATTGAAATTTTATGGATGCTTGGATACGGAGATGTAATAAGAACATAAAATGAAGTTATTCATCGATTGAGACAGAAATATTCTGATTTACCACCCCTATCGCAAGCTAGGTAGTCAGCAAGATTGCTGATAATTGGTTAACTGGCACTTACCTAATAACATAACGTAATTTACCTATACTGTTAACAAGACCTTTTCTTCTCCTTAACTTTTTGGGAGAATCACATGTCTTATTTATATATTTAAAATCACAAATACCTACGCCCATATCCATCCTTCCAGCGCTAAAATCATTTTCTCATTTTCACATATGTTTTACAATAAATAGTAATTACTAAGCGAAAATTGTCTTTATTCACTGAATATGACAGACAGTTTCCTTATATATCAACTTCTGCTCTGACCTCCTACTGATCGAAGTTTTTAAATTTTAAATATTTTTCTATACCTATTTGGTAAACTTCAGAGGCCTTTCCGGATATTTCACTTTTTTTAGGAAAACTTTTCTATTTCTAATTAAAGCTCAAATCTAATATTGCATGTTTATTCCCAATTCCTTCAGGCTCATTTTGATATGTAACATGACTATCTCAGATTATTTTAACAAAAACAAATGTGTAATTAGAAACTACCTTCCCCAAATTATTTGTATGGCTAATGGACTTGAGCATCCGAGGCCATCTAATTAATTATAAATAACCAAATTAATAAAAAATTTCGGGCTGTATGTTTTAAATAACTTTCCATATTGTTTATCTACCATTTGTCTGTTTCTTGGCACTTTTCATTTAGTTTTAATTTTCACTATCACCAAAAACTCTTTACCTAAACTTAATTATATACAAAATTTTACTACATTTCGATGTATAATTAGACCATTTGTTTTTCTTATTATAGATTTAATTTGATAGTTTTACCTGTGTGTGTGTGTTTTGTTTCTTTAACGTCGGCCTATTTCCGCGACTATGGTCAATCACCGAGGCCAGGGAGCAGTTTCACCTCACTATCCTGGAAATTTTGCCGAACCCCTGCCTTTCTGTAAGGAGGGTAGGAATCTTTAACGTGCCCAACATCGCATGGACACGGGACCGACGACTTTACGCCCCCTCCGAAGGGCAGAACGTGCAGATATTCAACTTGCTCAAATACAATGCCAGAACCTCGGTTGATGTTAATTTTACAGTTTGTACTGAAAATGTTAAAGGACTACCTCGCGATCGAACCCAGTACCCTTCGGTTCAGAACCGACCTGACCTGACCTGACCTGAACCACCGAGGTTCTTAGATTTACTTGAATAAACTACTCAACATTTAAAGGAATGGTTACATGCAAGTGAAAGATGCATCTTTATTCTGTGTAGATTGATATCATAGCATACTCTGTTGAATTTTGCAAAATTTTTGTATTCATTTAGAACCGAGCTTTATGAAACCTGTGCTAGTTATTCATTAAATGTGTCTTAATCATCTAACATACTTTGTGTTTATCATAGGTATCTAATTATATCCTTTTATATCAACGAAAGGCTGACTTAGGAGCAAAATATACCAGGTACCATTTTATGCATGTGATTCCTAGAACAAAACGTCGAGAGCAGAGATAGCGTTTTAGGATTTTATAGTGCCACAAAGAATTATTTCTATCACAATCTGTTTCTACCTACTCTGTGTTGTTAAATACGTTCGTTTCAATGTATATGACTGAAATTTTGCGCTATTCTCTATTGCATGTTATAGCAATGCCTGCCTTAACGCTGACTTGTTGGAGCGCAGGTATGGCATATTGAGGAGTCGTCTGAAGGACGAAACCGGTCTGTGTCTTCTGCTTAATATATATATATATATATATATATATATATATATATATATATATATATATATATATATATATATATATATATATATATAGTGTGGACCATAATATGTAATAAATAAACTCATTTTCTCAGTTATAAATATAACTAAATAATTAAAAAACCCTGAATCAGGTCGGTTTTTAAACTTTAAATTACACTTAGTAGCGTAAAAAATTTAACCCTCGCTTTAACCTCCTTCGTTTATTTCTTATTTGTCTAATATTTCATCGTTTTCACTATATGGATAATAACCAACACCTTTTGCAGCATCCAGCACCTTTTGTAACATCTTGTATTTGGGTTGGTATAAGGATTTTGAATACACATACGCGTTATCAAACTTTAAACCGTTCGGCTCAACCAGTAAACTCAACATAACATTTGTTTTACCACACCCATTTGGGCCATATATGATACATTGGTTAGAGGGGACCGTGCTTTCGTTGTTGTTGATATATCAACATCATCTATATTTGTAATAGGTTAGGTAGATGCGTGTTTGGTGGTGCGCATCATGACTTAAACTAAACTATATTATTCTGTACGTATAAATATATCGGGATGCAAGCGAGATATACAATCAGTATCAATGTTGGCGTCACAGGGTAAAGGTCTTGTTAACTCAGCCATAAACAAATTACCTGTTGAGTTACACATACCTGGTTATCAGTTTTGTGGACCGGCTACTCAACTATAAGAACGTCTATTTATATGTGATCAAGGCATCAATCCTCTAGATCATGCTTGTCGAACCCACGACATCGCTTACTCTCAATCAAAACAGTTGAGTGATAGACATTGAGCTGACGAGGTGTTGGAGAACCAAGCGTGGGAGATAGTCAAGTCAAACGAAGCAAGTTTTGCTGAAAAGTTAATCGCTTGAAGCGTTACAAACACTATGAAAGTTAAAAGTAAGCTTGGTACGGGTCTTTATGTAATCAACTCAAAACCAAAGAAGAAAGTTCCCTTTAAAAACATAATAAGTTTGATTGGAGAAGTTGTAAAAGGTAGAAACCTTATCCCAACAGAGAATGCTGTGTTTGATATCGCTCATGCAATTAGAAAAATTAGTGGTCGTAAATATGTGAAGAAACCTCGAGTTATTCCAATACCTAAAAGCGGAGGCTTCCTTCCACTGTTACCTCTAATATTTGGTGGTCTGTCAGCGTCAGGTGCTCTGGATTGTGGCGCCGCTGGTATTACTAAGGCAGTTAACGATGCTAAAGCAGCCAAACACAAACTAGAGGAAGATGAACGTCACAATAAAACAATGAAAGCCATCGCAATGGGTAAGAGAGGGAGTGGTTTAAAATTTAAACCGAAATGCAAGAGACTCGGTAAAGGTCTGTATCTGAAGAAGCAGCGTACCGGTTTTGGGTTGTATCTATAAAAGCCAAAAAACGAATTATATGTTTAGCAACAAGACCTCTAACAAATGTAGATATTGTGAAATTCGCTGGTCAAAAGAAAATTCCCTATTTTAGCGGTGTATACACGCAAGCTGCTCCACGATCAAATGGACCCCGTAATAACGAATCGTTTATTATGAATTTACAAACAAACAAGTAGCCTGGCAGTCATTGAGTTGCAGTGAGGAAACGTGGCGACACAGCCGAGTACTTTGACTCGTATGGAAACTTGAAGCCACCTGTCGAGCTGCAGCGTTACCCTAAAGACTGTTATATATTGTATAATCATGATGTGTATCAGAAATAGAATACTTATAATTGTGGTCACTTGTGTTTCAATTTTTTAAATAAAAGACCTAAACAGTAGTCTCCGTGTTCCAGTGATGTCGCAAACCTTCGTGTTGAAAGATCGCAGTTCCCATCTGTCAACATACTACCATCCTCCAATTAAATTAGATCCATATGGTAGTTATGCTGTTGCTTTGATAAGCTTTTACATATACAACAACATACCTAACATATATGAGGGTAAAAACAAATTTCATGTAAAAGAAGGAGCTGGTTGGTGGACCATCACGATACCCACTGGTGCATATGAAATAACACACTTGGAAGCGCTACTTTAAAATAAGCTTTTTGGTGCTTTTGGTTGAAATAGTGGATGTTAGACAGACCCACATAGAAACTAATATTGTGTCTGGCTCCTTATACAATGGAAAACCCTCACATACGTTATACGAGTTTGCTCCGATGGTTGATCCTAGTTATGCAATCGATATAGAACCTAAGAATCTAATTTATCTACCTGTAAACAAACGAGAGATTTCGAATATGAGCATCGACATCATGAACCAAGATTCAGCTCCTGTAAACTTCCAAGGTGAAGAGGTGTCTGTTCGCTTGGAGCTTAAAAAGATTTCTTAGAATGCTAGTTTTTAAGGATATAAAAGCAAGCGAATCTACCAAAACCAATTTAGTACGGCCAGCCACTTCAAAGGGTACACTTCGTTCCGATAATATTGAGTTCCTTAAAAGTTTTGGTTATCATGTCATCAAAACTAGAAATATTCAAAGACACTGAGTTTGACGATTCCATCGATCGAGAAGAACTTCGGTCTTACTATTCATCAACTAAATCATTTGATAACAGCGATAAAGTTGAAATAAACATCAAGCAGTAAGATGTATTCCTATGTCTAGCGGAGTCAGCTCTGATAATCGAAAGTGCTTTGGAGCCTCTAGCAGTACAAAATGCTGTTGGTGAGTGTATTATGTCAAATAATGGAGGAGCAGCTCTGTTTGAAACAGTGACCTATGAATTAAATAACAAGGAAGTGGAGCGTGTACGAGACCCATATACCACAACAACCATCAATACCCTGTTTTGGTTTAATAAGAATGAAGTTAAATCTCTTAGTAATGCTGGGCTGAATGTATAGTCAGATCACATCACCTTAAACGATCACAAGTTTCACATGATCCTACCTCTTTGTTTCCTCTTCAGTTTCTTCTATCACTTTAAAGGATTTCTCTGTGGCAAACATACTTTCCGATTTACAAGAGCTCGAAATGATGCCAACAGCTATTACAGCACTGGTACAGCAAGATCTAAAATTACTGTAAGCAACATGTTTTTAAAAGCAAAACATGTATTTCCAAATGATAAAATGAAGTTGCAGCTGATGGATAAAATAGCAAAAGACACATCTATATTTCTCGCATATCGCAAATGGGACATATATGAGCTGCCAGCACTCAGAGATATTAATAAAGACGTTTGGTCTGTTAAAACTGCAACAAACTTAGAAAGACCTAGATATGTGATTATAGCATTTCAAACAGATCGGAAAGATAACGTAAGCAAGAATGGTGACGTCTTCGATAATATTGATATGGTAGATCTACGAGTGTTCCTAAATTCAGAATGTTATCCTTATGAATCTATGAATATGGATTTCTAGAAATCTAAATATGCTGAAGCCTATTAGATATATACAGATTTTCAAAAAAAGTTTTTGTTATAAAAACATGCCAGAGCCTCTCTTAAATTATGATGAGTTTAAAGATCGAGATCTATTTGTAATCGACTGTTAGCATCAGAACGAGTCAATCAAGTCTTCAACGTTGGACATCAAAGTGGAGTTTATTAGCAAAGACAATTTTCCTAATAGAACCAGAACTTACTGTTTAGTTATTCATGATTGTGTATTTGAATATAAACCTCTAACTGGTATCGTAAGTGCTATTATGTAATAATTTAATATATAAGTCTTGTGAACCAACTCAATAAATTAATTGTATTCAAATGAGTGTTTCGTTTTAACCTTAACTGTAGTTGTTTACTTCAAAGGATGGGTAATATGTTGCCACACTTCAGCCGTTTAGATCGAAAACTAAGAAAGTTAGATTTTCGCTACCAATTTGTCTACTCAAATTCTGCGGATTTTCCTTTAGACTCAGTAAAACATCAAACTGGTTTTCTTCATTAATTTGGATATTTAGACCTGATTTAAGACTATCTCGACCATGTCCAGATTCACGAAAGTTTCGCTCTATTCTACTAACTGTTAATCGGGATACTTGGAATTAAACATTTCGCATACCCCTATATAAGTTCTGATTCTATCACCACACACCACAACCACAACCAAGTATTATTAGAATGTCTATTCTTTGTGTTTCACTTAAATGATGAACCATAATTAAACATTATCTAACCGAGTGTGCCATTGTTTCTACATTTAGAAACATTACTTATAAATAGTCTTAATCTTAGTATATTTAGTATAGCACAATTTTGTCATTTGGGGTAATAGAACAACAGGGATGTCATATATCTTACGCATAACTCCGATTTGTTACTCTTTATCGTGGACCCTCTTCTTTGATTTCTGTCTGTCTCGTACAACAGTTTGTGGCTAATGGACTTTGCTTCCGAGGCCATCGCTAGACTAACACACACACACATAGAAACATGACAAAATAAATGAGAAATTTAGCAAAACATACGAATTAGTCTTTATTTATCAATAATAATTTATGTTCTTAATTATATAGACTTATATTTGTACATTGTTTTCCTTTTATGTTACACCTGAAACTCTCATAGATATTTTATAGTTGACTGTAAAATAATCTACATAAGGAAGTAAATTTTATTTCGATAATGACTAGCGGCAGAAACTGCAAACTTGTCATCAAACTTATATGACATGACAAGTTTGCAGTTTCTGCGCTCGTCATTATCTAGATAAAATTTATTTCCCTATGTAGATTATTTTACAGTCGACTATAAAACATCTATGAGATGTTGAGGTGTAACATAAAAGGAAAACAATGTACAAATATAAGTAGATATAATTAAGAACATAAATTATTATTGATAAATAAATACTAATTCGTATGTTTTGATAAAGCCGAACCCCTTTGCTAAATTATTCATTTATTTTGTAATGTTTCTAAATGTAGAAACAATGGTACGCTTGGTTGGATAATGTTTAATTATGGTTCATCATTTAAGTGAAACACAAAGAATAGACATTCTAATAATAATTGGTTGTAGTTGTGGTGTGTGGTGATAGAACCAGAACTTATATAGGGGTATGTGAAATGTTTAATGCCAAGTATCCCGATCAACAGTTAGTAGAATAGAGCTAAACTGTCGTGAATCTGGACATGGTCGAGATAGTCCTAAATCAGGTCTAAATATCCAAATTAATGAAGAAACCCAGTTGGATGTTTTACTAAGTCTAAAGGAAATCCCACAAATATTAGAAGACAAATTGGTAGAGAAAACCTAACTTTCTTAGTTTTCGATCTAAACGGCTGAAGTTTGACAACATGTTACCCATCTTGATGAAGTAAACAACTACAGTTAAGGTTAAAATGAAACACTAATTTAAATACAATTTCTTATTGAGTTTGTTCACAAGACTTATATATTAAATTATTACATAATAGCTCTCACGATACCAGTTAGAAGTTTATACGCAATCATGAATAACTAAACAGTAAGTTCTGGTTCTATTAGTTAATTACTAGTTCTAATTGTCTTTGCTCGTAAACTTCACTTTGATGTCCAACGTTGAAGACTTGATTGACTCGTTCTGATCCTGACAGTCGATTACAAACATAGCTCGATCTTTAACTCATCATAATTTAAGAGATGCTCTGGCATGTTTTTATAACAAAAACTTTTTTGAAAATCTGTATACATCTAATAGGCTTCAGCATATTTAGATTTCTAGAAATCCATATTCATAGATTCATAAGGGTAACATTCTGAATTTAGGAACACTCGTAGATCTATCATATCAATATTATCGAAGACGTCACCATTCTTGCTTACGTTATCTTTCCGATCGGCTTGAAATGCTATAATCACATAACTAGCTCTTTCTAAGTTTGATGCAGTTTTAACAGACCACACGTCTTTATTAATATATCTGAGTGCTGGCAGCTCATATATGTCCCATTTGCGATATGCGAGAAATATAGTGGTGTCTTTGCTATTTTATCCATCAGCTCCAACTTCATTTTATCATTTGGAAATGCATGTTTTGCTTTTAAACACATGTTGCTTACAGTCATTTTAGGTCTTGCTGTACCAGTACTGTAATAGCTGTTGGCATTATTTCGAGCTCTTGTAAATCAGAAAGTATGTTTACCACAGAGAACTCCTTTAAAGTGATGGAAGAAACTGAAGAGGAACCAAAAAGGTAGGAACATGTGAAACTTGTGATCGTTTAAGGTGATGTGATCTGACGATACATTCAGCCCAGCATTACTAAGGGATTTAGCTTCATTCTTACTAAACGAAAGCAGGCTATTGATGGTTGTTGTGGTATATGGGTCTCGTACACGCTCCACTTCCTTGTTATTTAATTCATAGGTCATTGTTTCAAACAGAACTGATCCTCCATTATTTGACATATAACACTCACCAACAGCATTTTGTACTCCTAGAGGCTCCAGAGCACCTTCGATTATTAGAGCTGACTCCGCTAGACATACGATTGCATCTTGCTGCTTGGTGTTTATTTCAACTTCATCGTTGTTACCAAATGATTTAGTTGATGAATAGTAAGACCGAAGTTCTTTTCGATCGATGGAATCGTCAAACTCAGGGTCTTTGAATATTTCTAGTTTTGATGACATGATAACCAAGACTTTTAAGGAACTTAATATTATCGGAACGAAGTGTACCCTTTGAAGTGGCTGGCCGTACTAAATTGGTTTTGGTAGATTCACTTGCTTTTATATCCTTAAAAACTAGCATCCTAAGCAATCTTTTTAAGCTCCAAGCGAACAGACACCTCTTCACCTTGGAAGTTTACAGGAACTGAATCTTCGTCCATGATGTCGATGCTTATATTCGAAATCTCTCGTTTATTTCCAGGTAGATAAATTAGATTATTAGGTTCTATATCGATTTAATAACCAGGATAAATCATCGGAGCAAACACATATAACTTATGTGAGGGTTTTCCATTGTATAAGGAGTCAAACACAATATTAGTTTGTATGCAGATCTGTCTAACATCCACCATTTCAACAGGTAATCCAGATTCTTAAAAGATACCTGGTTGAAGAACTTGTTCTGAAAAGCCCAACATTCGCCCAATCGAACCATCAAATTCAAAACTGACATTTGTATAAAACTTTATTTCACATCTGATGGTATTCGGAATAGGTCTCAGAATCAGAACCTGCTGCTTTTGTTCGCCTGTTGCTGTAGCACCAAAAAGCTTATTTTGAAGTAACGCTTCCAAGTGTGTTATTTCATATGCACCATTGGGCATCGTGGTGGTTCGCCAACCAGCTCTTTCTTTAACATGAAATTTGTTTTTACCTTCATATATATTAGGTATGTTGTTGTATGTGTAAAAACCTATCAAAGCAACAGCATAACTACAATCTGGATCCAATTCAATTGGATGATCGTAGTATGTTGACAGATGGGAACTGCGATCTTTCAACACGAAGGTTTGCGACATGACTGAAACACGGAGACTACTGTTTAAGCCTTTTATTTTAAAATTTTAAACACAAGTGACCACAATTATAAGTATTATATTTCTGATACACATCATGATTATACAATATAGAACAGTCTTTAAGATAACGCTGCAGCTCGACAGATGGCCTTAAGTTTCCATACGAGTCAAAGTACTCGGCTGTGTCGCCACGTTTCCTCACTGCAACCCAATGACTGCCAGGCTCGTTATTTGTTTGTAAACTCATAATGAACGATTCATTCTTACGTGGTCCATTTGATGGTAGAGCATCTTGCATGTATACACCCCTAAAATAGGAAATTTTCATTTTACCAGCGAATTTCACTAGATCTACATTATTTAGAGATCTTGCTGGTAAACATCTTATTCGTTTTTTGGCTTTTCTAGATACAACCCATAACCGATATGCTCCTTCTTCAGATACAGACTTTTACCGAGTCGCTTGCATTTTGGTTTAAATTTTAAACCACTGCCTCTCTTACCCATTGCGCTGGCTTCCATTGTTTTGTTGTGACGTTCTTCTTCCTCTAGTTTGTGTTTGGCTGCTTTAGCATCGTTAACTGCCTTAGTAGTACCAGCGGCACCATCACTCAGAGCACCTAACCCTGACAGACCACTAAATATTTGAGGTAAGAGTGGAGGGAAGCCTCCGCTTTTAGGTATTGAAATAACTCGAAGTTTCTGCACATTCTTACGACCACCAATTTTTCTTACAATTGCATGAGCGATATCAAACACAGCATTCTCTGTTGGGATAAGGTTTCTATCTTTTACAACTTCTCCAATCAAACCTATTATGTTTTTAAAGGGAACTTTCTTCTTTGGTTTTGAGTTGATTACTTCAAGACCCATACCAAGCTTTTTTTAACTTTCATAGAGTTTGTAACGCTCCAAGCCACTAACTTTTCAGCAAAACTTGCGTCCTTTGACTTGACTCTCTCCCACGCTTGGTTATCCAACACCTCGTCAGCTCAATGTCTATCACTCAACTGTTTTGATTGAGAGTAAGCGATGTCGTGGGCTCGACAAGCACGATCTATATAATTGATGCCTTGATCACCTCTGGCTAGACGTTCTTTAAGTTTAGTACCCACAAAACTGATAACCAGGTACGTGTAACTCAGCAGGTTATTTGTCTATGGCTGTGTTAACAAGACCTTCATCCTGTGACGACAACATTGATACTTATTGTATGACTCACTTGCATCTCCTTATATTTATACGTACAGAATAATATAGTTTAGTTTAAGTCAAGATGCGCACCACCAAACACGCTTCTACCTTACCTATTACAAATATAGATGATGTTGATATATCTTCAGAACAACAACGAAAACCTGGTCCTTTCTTACCAAACACAGTTAGGTGTATCATATGTGGCCCAAGTGGGTGGTAAAACAAATGTTATGTTAAGTTTACTGTTTGAGCTGAACGGTTTAAAGTTTGATAACGTGTATGTGTATTCAAAATCTTTATACCAACCCAAATACAAGATGTTACAAAAGGTGCTGGATGCTGCAAAAGGTGTTGGTTATTATTCATATAGTGAAAACGATGAAATATTAGATACCGCAAAAGCCTTGGACAACTCTCTGTTTATATTTGATGATGTAGTTTGTGACAAACAGGATAAAATGAGAGCATACTTTAGTATGAAGAGACATAAGAATATTGATTCATTATATCTTTGTCAAACATATACTCGAATACCCAAACATCTAATACGTCATAACGCTAATGTTTTGATTCTCTTGAAACAAGACGAAACCAATTTAAAACACATATACGACGACCATATAACGACAGATATGTACTTTAAACAATTTAGAAATGTTTGTTGTGAGTGTTGGATATATAATAAGTTTGGTGTGCTGGTGATTGTGAAAGAAAACGATGTGCAAAACAGGAGATATAGAAAAAGGTTCGATAGTTACATATTAATATAATCGTGTACAACCAACGACAGACAGCTCTCTAGCAGGATAGACAGCTGTCTAGCAGGACAGACAGATGTCTTGACAGACAGCTGTCCAACAGCTGTATAGGAAGACAGACAGCTGTCCAACAGCTGTCTAACATCTGTCCAACATCTGTCTGTCTTGCTAGACAGCTGTCTGTCCTGTCTGTTCTCCTCTGTCCAACAGCGGCCGTGTTAGACAACTAACGAAAGATAAGGAGGCAGACAGCCAACTTAAAGCTAGTATACTATAAACCACCAAACTGTTTGTATTTCTTCACATGATATCCAACTAAGTTTAGCGAGAGAGAGGTGATGGGCAAACAAGAGAGAAAAATCAAGAAAAAGATTTTACAGCTTGCTGAAAACAGTCGAAAAAACATTTCATGCTTAAGCTTGGTAGAGCTGAGAATGATGAAGCTTCTCAGCGTTTATATAAATCAATTGTTGAACCACTAACTGAAATATCTAGAAACACAACACTTAAACTGCAGCCAACAACCGAACAAATCAAACAAGAAGCGACACCAGAAAAGAAACTCAAAATCGAGTTCCTTGAAGATCATGACGTTTTTGAAGCTGAACCAGAGGTGGAGACAAGTTCCGATGAGTATACCCCAACATTTGAAGAGCTCGAGGGAGATATACAAACTATCACAGCCGCACCAGCATATCAAGAATTTTTGGAGCAATATCCTAAACGAGTTCGATACTATGTAGACAAGTATTTTACTGAACCGCCGAGACTTGCCACCACCGATCAATCGTATGGCGTTCGCTACGATAAAGATACTGGAACTGGAGTGTTGGCAATAAACACTTAGACTTTACTGATGATTAGATTCAACTGGATAAAATGAGATATCCACAAACACAAGGTCTGCTAGAACTGATATTTATGAAAAGACCTAAAGCGTATACTTATGACGATCTTCAACACTATAGAGATATTCTAGAATCAACTAGTGTTCATAAAATTAACTACGATCCCAATGCACGAACCAAGGGTTGTTCCTCGGGAAAGTATATGTCTCTAATAAAACCAATTACACATCCACGAGGGCGAAGATCCTCAACTCCTCACCGTTTTGGTTACGATATAGATCCTAACAAAAACCAAAAGACTGAACCTAAAGCTCAGAATGTAAGTGATAGAAAAAGCAACACTAACACCTATATGATACAAAATAACAAACAAAAAGAAAAATGAGTTGGTTGATAAACTTAGACTTTTAGTGGCTTCCCAAGCTGCTGGTAATTATGCTCATAACAACAAAAATCAATCAAACATTGAAGAACTAAAGGAGGCATGCGCTGCACTTCATCATCTATCTCCATTAATTTCACTTTAATTTTCTTAAGGTTGTCCTTGTATTTTTGATTAAATTTACTAACGAAAAAATCAAAAATTATTTGGTTACACTTTTCATAGAAACGAGTGGATATCCAACATGCCAAATTTAATATCAAGTCTTTACAGACATTTGTACCAGATATCGAGTTGTTCAACCTATGTTCCAACAAAGTCCACCAAGTATGTAGCGGTTGTTGGTATTAATGGAGATGTTGTTTCCGACTCATCTAGAGGGCTGGAATTCTGGCCCCTAGATGACTCTAAATGTGACTCTAGCTTGTTGTTGTAATAGGTAATCAGCTCTTTAGTTTTCTTATTTTCCAGCCAATGCCTCAATCTTTTCTCACCACTTTTACACAATTTTGTTGCATTGAAATAACTAGTATCCTTATCTATAATTAATTAAAAATCTCCAAATAAGCCATACCAGAAGTTGTCTTTAATTTACTGGTAACACACATCACTTAATGCAGTCATTTTACGTCAAACACTTGGATACTCTAGAGAAAACAGAAGCACGTCTTGCCTCTAAGACAACTCAATTTTGAATGAGCTTAAGAGTACATGAACAACAATTTATATATGTTGGCACTACCTCTGTTTTGTTTACTTAAAACTGTATTTGTTAATATATGTTTTCACCCGTCTTAACTATTCTTACTCAAGTAATAAATATAAAAATGTAACTTATGTAGTTGTTTTATGTACCTCAGTTCCTATAAAACTAAATATTGCAGATAGTAGCTATTTATTATTATCGTTGAAGTAGCTGTTTCCAAGAAGCATGTTATCGATGGCGTCGCACAAATCTTTATATGTTGTATGTCGTATTTTTCTGAGACAGAACCAAATCGGCCTGGCTTGCTTAACACAGCACATTGAAAACCAAAGTAACAGTCTTTGGATAAAGGTCGAACAATATAATTTATGTCGGCTGTTATAGCGTCTTCAAACCATTTAAATACGTTATTAATATTTTCAGGAAGTTTAATCTTAAACACAAGCTTCTTTGTATGTATATCAAATTTGTGATTTACTTTAGATGAGTCTTCTATAATGTTAATGTATTTCGACATAATCTCCTCAATGATGTTAACGCGTTGGTGTCTGCTTCCCAAATAAAACATCTTTCCCATTGCTTTGAAAGTCTTCACCTTCTGAATCACATTCGTCTATATATGCTTGCTCTTGTATTTTCAACATCAACATTGTTTTAGGTCGCTCGCTTTGTTAGATATTTTGCTTTTAATTCCATACCAAAAGTTCTGTTGTACGACATGTTTCTAGTTTAACACAGCGAAACAAAACGATTTTTCGACTGCTTCTGTTGAAACTCACAAAAGTTGAAATAGTCCATCAAATGTTCGCTGATGAATTTTTCTCAAGGCTAAATCTCAAGTAAAACCGCAAACATCCGGCGTTTGTTTACTCAAGTTCGTGCTGGCAGAAGTAAAAGCGCAGCCATCGAAAGTTGTTTACACTAAATTTGTTCTCAAGGCTAAATCTAAAGTAAAACCGCAAACATCCTGTAGTTGTTTACTTTATCAAGATGGGTAACATGTTGCCAAACTTCAGCAGTTTAGATCGAAAACTAAGAAAGTGAGGTTTGCGCATGCGACTATTTTTGAATTCTACTCATCAAGACGATTAACATGACACGTGACATACCTCTACAACACTTGATAAGAAAGCTGCTTTGCGCATGCGATAGTCGCCATATTCTAGATGTTAATCTTATTCCAGATCTAGATTAGATTTAGATCTAGATCTAGATCTGGATTCTGACCACAAGGGAGGAGCCGCCGCCTCTGGCGGCGGCACTGCATTCTACTCGCCGAGACGAGTAACATGATACCAAACATGTGGGAGCTAAGTTTAAAACTAACAAAGTTGATTTCCGCATGCGCAAACCGCCATCTTTACATACGTCATTCTACTAAAAATCAAAATGGCGGGCCCTACTACTTTGACGGGTGGTGTCACCTGTCGTTGAAAAATTTAAATTCCCCGGGTTTTTCACTCCCGGTCGGCCATATTAGACGCCATCTTCGATGACGTCAGCTTAGGTGAGCCCCCTATTAGCCCCCCACCCAGTGACGTTACTCTGACGTCACTCGGGCGCTTCACGCCGGCGCAGTGCCAGGTGGTGTTGGGTGGTGGCACCAGAACGAACCATCTATACCTACTAACCCTCAGTTAAAAAATAAAATTATTTTCTCTGACAAAGCAAAGTTTCGTTGAAGTGGCACCGTCAATAAACAAAATTGTCAGTACTGGAGCAGACAAAATCCTCATTGGATGATGGAGGCCAACACTCAGTATCCCAGGAAAGTCAACGTTTGGGCTGGTATTATTGAAAATGAAATAATCCTTTGCTATTTTTTCGACGGTAAGTTAGTAACAATACTGAAAAGGCTATATTCTGCCACTGCATTTTGCATGTTAGGATCTATTTAAACGCTGGGTTTTCTGACAGATGGATTGGTAAGCGTGGTGCAGTAGAATGGCCAGCCCGCTCTCCTGACCTGACTCCACTAGATTTATTTTTGTGCGGAGAAAATAGACGTCAACAAACCAGATAATGTAGAAGTTGAACAAATAAATCTTCAGGTTATACAAAGTGCTCTTGGGGAATTTAGAAACCTCCTTGCGCATTGTCAGGCAATGAATGGTTTACAGTTTGAACATTTACTATGAACCAATTTTCGTTTTGAATTGTATTTATTTCAGTACTCCTGTTTTCAAAAATAAAAGATTTATGTAAAATTTCAAATGTCCTTATCACCGTAACTAGGCAACAGAATCGAAAAAAAATACACTTCCGAATGGAGAATGAAAATACCTTTGAAATGAGGTGTCACAAGCTTACCCTTCCAACTTGAAAATGTAGAGGTTGTAAGTGTTACACTGAGAGGGTAAGCGCAGGGTGACATTTGTACGCTATTAAGTGCAATTTAAAAATAAAAAATTGACCTGGTTAGGATCACTATCAACTAATCTAAGGACGATGGCGCGTTGTCATTGTAACCATGACTTTCTACGATGGTTGCTGTTTGAGAGAAAATGCAATCTGGTTGTTTCCCGTTGTCTTCCGCAAATGATAATATACGTTGACGAAATTGAATTCCGCATTCAAGCAAATACCTACTCAATATAGCCACATTGAACCTAAATTAATTCTTTGATAAATGCCGAGGGTTTGTCGTGGCTGCTAAAATCCATTTATTTTATATGCGTTGCTTAAGCATTTGAAATGAGCGTTTAAGATATATTTTATCTGAATATCAGTAAATTTTAATAAGCACTAAACATGAATATCGTTTTCTAATAAGCGTCAGATCGATATAAAATCTGTTTTTGATGGCATAAAACGACAAATATGCAAATAAATACCAAGATACTTTTTTTAGAAAATCGAAAACTATCTTAAAAAATCCCAGAAAAAAAATTACAGGTCTGTAGTATTTTATATAATAATTTAATTTGAAAAATTATTAGAATGAGTGTAACGCTATTAAATTGACTTTTTTGAAGGTCTCAGTATCGTTCTAAACATTTCTTTTCTGAAAGTTTACAAAACGAAATACTTCTACTAAAAACAAATGAGAAATTATCAGAAATTCAACTATCAAAAATCTGTTAGAGACGCTAATGTTATTGTGTTAATTAGGAAATATCCAACAGTATCATCTCGGCATTTTTGAAGGAACTGCCACACACTTACTGACAGAGCATACTCATTGTCCTAAAATCAGGGTATCAAGTCTTGTATAATCGAATATGGTGGCTGCCAGCTTGACTGAGTCGTATTCCAACTAGACAGGACTTTGCTTTTTGCATTGACAGTAATCTGATCTTGCTGCCAACGGAAAACCTGAGCGATAGTGCTGTGTTCGACTTACGAGTATTCGATATCCACACCTCACACTCTCACAATGCAAATTGATGTGTAAGATGATGTTTTAGTGCATTTTCGTAGAATATATATATATATATATATATATATATATATATATATATATATATATATATATATATATATATATATATATATATATATATATATATATATATATGAGACATACTTGGTTCTCGGATTGAACCGCGTCCAGAATTTATTAAAACTCGACGTGACGCCTCCTGTTTTGGAGCCATTTTCAAGAGGTAAAGGAAATATGTAAGGACATGAACTCTAAGGCCTCAATCTGCCTACTCCTTAGAGCGGTGGACAAAAGTGGGTTGGAATATTGTAGCTCGATTACGGGGCCTCAATCTGCCTAATCCCCAAAACTCGCCGTAGATCGTCACTAAGGTTTCAGTGTGTTGAACTCTAGGTCTAAGAGTTTTAATAAATTATAGACGAGGTTCGACCCGAGAACCAAGTATATCTTAATTAAAGACCGATGAAATCTTTCCGAATATATATATATATATATATATATATATATATATATATATATATATATATATATATATATATATATATATATATATATATATATACCTCATATATAATTATTCATTTAGACACGTTCACTTTTTAAAACGTAGAGACACAGCGTTTTTACACTTTTTCTACATTTTTAATGGCGAAAGATACTAATATAAATTTTAAATAATAGCCAATTCGGATGAATAAAATATTAAATTGCCTGAAGTGGAAGTTTTAATATAGTTTGACGTAACCTTGTTGTTTCCCAGTGTTCCCATGAATTCATGCTTGAAACGTGGCCCCGTAAGGATAGCGGTTTCATCTGTGCAGGAGACTCATTTTTTAATAGAACACCTGTATATTAAAATATTAAAAAAATATATACGATAATAGATCACGCTTGTGAAAACTTGTACCTATTTAAGTCCAAGTCTAAAGACGCAGGTTTTTTTAACGCATTTTTCCTGTAATTAAATGTAATTTGTTATTATAAAACCCAAACTTATACACTTGTACTAACAGTAAAGTAGATAATAAGATATGTTTATATAAATAATTATTTTAATTTAAAATACAATGGTAACGCTAAGATAGAGCTGGAGCATTATATAAACCCTGTACATTATTGCGCTATTGTTCAATATATTTTATGACACAAATAAAGTTTGTTGAGTTTGAGTTTAAAATTGAGTTTACGAGGAAAACATATTTTCTTTAAATTCTGTTTTTTTTTTTGACCACTCACCACAAAAGTCAATTTGTAACAGAAGACCTGCATACCTTTTTATAAGTGAGCTTCTTAAGTTTACCTTGATTTTGGTTAGGTATGTCATATAACTGAAGGTGATAGTTTTGGGGATGATGATTTTAGTTTGGATTATTCGTTTTTTTCCCAATCCCGAATTAAAATAAAGCACAAACAATAACGCTACTTTGCATCAAGTATTTAACTATTAGTATTATTTAAAGTATAACTTTAATTACCAGACGAACTCACATAGAAAAAAGCCTGGATGCAGCAAGTGCGTTATGGTAGTGAATTTTCATAGAAATGATCTGGCACAACATATTTTTCCAGTAACATAGAAATCGAAATTTTGGTGTATAGTTTAGTTTTTATATCGTAAACCTACCCATCAAATTTGGTTATCATAATTTTTTTATTTTTTAAGATAAATTTTTTTTTCAAATGTAAACTCAAAATTTTTCCGGAAAACCTCGTCCGATTTTTTTGAATAACAAACTTATCAAAGCCATTTACAGAGGGAAGGTACATGCCAAATTTTATCAAAATCGGCCCATCATTCTTTGAGATAACATTTTTTTTCGAATAAAAACTCAAAATTTTCCCGGAAAACCTCGTCAGATTTTCCTGACTAACAAACTTGTCAACGCAATTTACAAGGGGAAGGTACGTGCCAAATTTTATTAAAATCGGCCCATTATTTTTTGAGATAAGAATTTTTTTTGAATGAAAACACAAAATTTTCCTGGAAAACCTCGTTCAAATTTCCTGACTAACGAACTTATCCAAGCCATTTACAAAAGAGAGGTACGTGCCAAATTTTATCAAAATCGGCCCATTATTTTTTGAGTTATCGGTGTGAGATATATATATATATATATATATATATATATATATATATATATATATATATATATATATATATATATATATATATATATATATATATATATATATATATATATATATATATATATATATATATATATATATATATATATATATATATATATATATAAACATATAAAAATTGAAACTGACCCCGGATATGGGTTCTAGGGGTCCTAGATCGCGCTCATTTGAAGAAATTTTTTCAAAATTCAAAAGTCGAGATCTCCTCATAAGTGAATTTTTTCTAAGAAAATTCACTAAAAACGGTACATTATACACAAAAATAAACGTTAATTTATAAAAGCTTCTCATGTCTCTGGTGCTGCACCAAAAACAACCTTGTCTCTCCTAGATTCTATTCAGAAACGAGTGGTTTGGCTTGTAGGAGATACTTTCTAACACAGTCAATCTTACTTTACTCAGACACAGGAGAAAGGTTGGATATATACGTATCTTTTATCGATATTACTATCGACATTGCTCCCTTAGAAATTGGTTCGTTAGTACCTCCGTTTGCGACCTTTAATCCGTCAACCTCTTTTGATCATAAATCGAAAAGCATTCGCTCCTAGTGTAAAATTACCCAATAGATGAATGGTTCGTTAAGAATCTTCGTTCTTTCCTAGAGAATCTAGGCATTGGATTGCCCTCCCGCTACACATTCTGCCGAAGACATGTAATCTCCAACTATATGAGAAGCGAGTAAACACTTATCTTGTGGCACAGCAATCAAGTTCATGATGTCTTAGAGACACATAGGCTTTGCCTTTCACGAACTATAATATAAAAAAAACAACTGTAAACACGCACTGCCTTACATGAATTGTAAAACTTCTATCAACATTTTCTGACATTTCAGACGTGACTGACTTGGAAGCTTTGCAAATCCTTTTAGTGAATTTTCTTTTAAAAATTCACTAATGAGAAGATCGCGACTTGAATTTTGAAACAAATATCTTCAACCCCTCGAACGCATATCCAGGGTCAGTTTCGATTTATATATATATATATATATATATATATATATATATATATATATATATATATATATATATATATATATATATATATATATATATATATATATATATATATATGCGTGTGTGTGTGTGTATGTGTGTGTGTGTGTGTGTCACACCGATAACTCAAAAGGGTTCACATCATAAAAAAGTCAACTACGTATCATTAGATTTGTAAGTTAAAAGAAAAAAGTTAAAGGTATTTAAAGAAAACACTTTTGGGTGTTACCAGAGAAACGCACATAAACAAAATACTTTGTGTGGATAACAAAACCTATTGTATATTATAGACAAAGATTGAGTTTTTTGGCGAAAAAAACTCAAGAAATGCCAGAAAAATTCCTTTGAAAATACTATAGTTTTTCCTCTTAAAACGTCAAAGTCGCGATTGGAAACGTCAAAATTGGCAACTTTTATGCACAGAACCTGGGACAGATACGGGTTATGAAGAGAAAATGTCGCAAGAAGTGTGTTATACAAACCGTTAAGTTTCAACTTCAACCGTCATTGTTCTTCATTTTACTAAAATATTTCCAAAAAATTCATCTCCTACAGAAACTTTCTGATGCTGTGGCAGTAGGTTTAGTTATAGAGTGAAGAAAAAAATGTACCCCTTTTTAAGCACATTGCGAGCACGGAGGAGTGTGAGCTTTGGAATAGTTAAAGTTCATATGGAGAAGGAGTGCAGAAAGATAAAATATATGTATAATATGTGTTACAAATGGATTAAACAATGCTTTGTTTTAATTAGACTCTCGGATTCTCCAGTTCTGAGCGAACCATTAATTAATACGTGAAATATCAAACACGTAAGACGCTGTGGTCAACAGTAGCACTGAGATTATAGAGATAGGGGTCTACTCTATGACAGAAGAACATCAATAACGTTCAAACTTAAAAATTTAATGAGTAGTAGGTAATGGGACACTTGGGCCAGACATGACTGGGGGTAGGAGTGGGGGGGGGGGGTAAAACCACTAAAGAAAAGGAGGCCTATATTGATGATTTTTTTGAAAAGGAGTGGATTAAGGTGGAGTTTGGAGAAATCCTGAAGAATCCAGGGCTAAGAGCTTTAGCTTAACTGATGCTCAATAGTTTTTGGTATGTACCAGGTTTCTTTCTAACTCATTTGTAACCACACATTTTAAGTTTTTAAACATGTTACACACAATAAGATTTGAACTTGTAGCCACACACTTTAAGTTTTTAACATGTCGCACAATAAGATTTGAATTTGTAGCCACTCACTTTAAGTTTTGAACATGCCACACAATAGGAATTGAACCTGTAGTCACACATACACTCACATACATACATTAGGATTTGAACTCGTAACGTAGATACTTATGATTGTATGACTACAGGGGCAAGTTTGGACAGAGGGGAATCAATAAAAAGTTGACATTAGACAGCCGTATGAGCTTGAAGAAATGCTAGCCAATCCGGCAATTGAAGTCACGAATATACATGGGGTCAACGAGGATACTCTCATCGCCAGCCACATGTATAAGCATGAGTCCGCCGACGTTCTAAACACCGTTAACGTCTGTATAGCTGCCTACGTTACAACACATGCTCGTTTAACACTGTATAGTTATTTAGAGAAGCTGGAGACAGGGTTTTATACTATGACACAGACTCCATAATATACGTTTCTAGACCTGATGAGTGGGATGTACCAACTGGAAATTCTTTGGGTGACATGACAGAGGAACTCGAAGAATATGGCCCCGGAAGCAGTATAGTTGTATTTGCTTCCGGAGGACCAAAAAATTACAGTTATATTGTGTTCAGCCCAAAATACCAATTTTTCCTTAGGGCTTGTCCACGGCCTTGCCGTCCCGATAGCACTGCAACCTTTGGTTGGTTGTGCATGCCCTTAGTCTTACTCCAGCCATTCCAAAATCACTGTGCCTTGAACTAGTCTGCACAGCAATTGGTAGGGTGTAGTTTTATATTGCTCTGTCTCCGGTCTAGACTGACCGTAGATCAGTTGCCTTTTGCGGTCCAGAGCTTTACACTCGAGATGTGCTGGGCTGATTCCTCCCCCTGGCTGCAGAGTCTGCATGCGAGGTCCCCCTCGAAATGCCCCATTTTATGCAGGTGTTTATTGACGGCCCTGTGTCACGTCAAGAGACCTGTTATGTTTCTGAGCTGTCTTCTGCTAAGATTTAACAGCTCCACAGTTCTCTTTAAACTGGGTTCGTCAATTATTGACTTCCCATGTCTGAGCCCTGGACAATCTGCCCAGTACACTTTGTGTTGATTTCTGACCCAGGACTTAATGGCCCCCTGGCAGTGCTCTTTGTCATGCCCAGAGCCGGTTCTGGTCCCATAAATGGATCTGCTGACCCTCTCTTCGCGAGATTGTCAACTTATTCATTGCCTTTGACCCCTGAGTGACCCGGCACCCAGGTGAGGGTGACCTCATTCTGCCCAGCCAGGTCGCTCGTCTCGTCTCGGAACTCACTCACCAGCCAGGAATTTACCCGTGGGCTACTTAGGGCCTTAAGGGCTGCCTGGCTGTCTGTGGCTATGAAAATCCGCTTATTGGTGTAGCCCCTCCTCTTGTTCTCCTGCGCACAGTGCAGGATGGCGTAAATTTCGGGCTGAAAGAGCGTTGCATGTGCTCCGAGGGAAATAGTATGACTTACCCTCGGTCCTTCCGAATAAACACCTGCCTCCGTCCCACGCTCCCCGCCGGATCCGACCGTGAACCAGACGAGCGCGACCCGTGGTATGCCCGGCGTCTCCTCCCGCCATGTCTCATGGTCGGGGATTACCACTGTAAAGTTGTTTTTCCTGCAGATTCACGGGCTCGCGAAGTCTGACCTCATTTCAAGCATGGGCTCCTTCACGATCTCCTGAATTTTGCACTGGCCCTGAAGCCTGGGTTGATCTTCAGTCTACCATTGCAGGCTAGCCTGTATAGTCCTAGCCTGGCCTCCCCCATAATAACTTAGCGTGGGGGGCAGATCCAGCAACACTACATGGCGGCTGTTGGGGTTGAAGACATGGTCCCTGTGATGCTTAGGCAAGCCATCCTTTGGATCTTGCCTAGTTTTTGTTTCGCACTGGATTGTGTTACCTTAGGCCACCAGACCAGTGCCGCGTATGTTAACGATGGTCTGACCACCCTCTTGTGAAGCCAGTGGACCATACTAAGTCTTAGTCCCCATGTTTTTCCATATAGCCGCCTAGTGACGGCTAAGGTAATGACTGCCTTACGTAGTATTTTTCCAATGTGACCATTCCAGGTTAGCTTAGAGTCCAATACGACCCCAAGATATTTTACCCCCTGGCCTTTGGAATGCTCCTACCGTATAGAATGAGAGTTCTGTGGCTCTCGCACTTCCTCCCCCTCGTAAACGCATATTGTCCGCAGTGTAGGGGATATGCTTCCAGTACACCGCCCCTAATGTGCCGGTCAAGCAGTTTTTCCACTTTTTTTAGCAAGAAGGACATGAGACTTATTGGCCTCAGGGACTTTGCCTGGTCTGTTAGATGCCCAGGTTTATGAATGAATACAACCCTGGCCAGTCTCCATACCCTCGGAATGTATCCCAGAGCCAGGCTGGCCCTCATAATGAGGGTAAGCGCCGGCGTCAGTATATCTATCGCATTTTGGAGCATGATGGGCATTATTCCATCAAATCCCAGTGATTTGTATGGCTTAAAGCTGTTAATGATCCATTTGATTTTGCTCCAAGCAACCATCTCTTTAGCGACTGTCCAGTCTACTCTAGATGCCCGTCTATAAGGCGCCTCTATTCTGAGTGTTCCCAGTCCGGAGGTGATTGGTTTATTATGTTACAGCCAGGGAAGTGCGTCTTGAGTAAAATTTCCATAGTTTCCTCCCCCGAGCTTGTAAAGCCTCACGTGGATGTTTTAAGGGAGCCTATGTTGGTCTGAGTGCCCTTGGACAGGATCTTGTGTAGTCGAGCACTCTCGGACGTGTTTTCCACTTCCTCGCAGTGCCTCCTCTACGACTCCTTCTTGGCGTCCTTCAGTCTTTTGTTATAGGTCCTAAGGGCCTGTCTATATTCATCCCATGCTCCCGACCTTTTGGCCGCGTTAAACAGCTTACGAACCTGCGTCCTCCTTTGCCTGAGGTCATCGTTCCACCACGGGACGTTCTTGGTGGACGCTCTCATTTTCAGGGGGCAGTTGGCGTTATAGGCCGAGGTGATTGCGTCTCGCAATTGGGCTGACGCAATCTCGAGGTCTATTGAATTGTCTATGTTACTCTTAACCCCCGCAGTTCCACTGCTAGGTCTAACCTGTAGGCTTCCCAGTCCGCCTTGCGGGGTTCCCGGTACCATACCGTTTGTCTGTCGACTTTGGCGATTTCAAGCCGGATGTATCTGTGGTTTGAGCTACTCACTTTTCCAGACCCAGCCCAGTTCTTAACAAAGTCACCCAGAAGCTGGGTGGAAACTGTTAGATCTAAAATTTCTTCACGCCGTGTTGTGACGAAGGTTGGTTTATTACTTCTATTCAATATGTATAAATTCAATTTCATAAAGAATTGTAAAAGTGCCTCACCTCTAGAGTCTGTGTCTTATTACCCCACAACTCATGGTGCGCGTTCCCATCCAGGGCGATGATGGTCTGGCATCCACCTGCTCTTCTACCCACCATCAGCTGCTCCAATTCGTTGGGTAAAGGAGAGTCCGTGCTGTCCCCTAGCAGATAGGCTGACGCGACAGTAATGTCCCTCGGCCCAGCCGCTCCTCCACATCGGATTTTGATCGTTGCCAGGTACCTGTAACCGAAATTCATTAAAGGCAGAAACTCTATCCCTTTCCTGACAAAAATGCAGGCCCTCGGGTTCTCGCTGGATCTGCTGTAGATGAGCTTTCCAGCAGCTCCGCCGAGTCCTTTGATCTCTCCTTTATACGAGTACAGTTCCTGGATGACGCCACATTTGTGTTCCTCAGTGCCATCAGTAGTCCGGCCGTGGCTGCCCTACTGTGTTGGAGGTTTACCTGAAAGAACCTAAGTCCCATTAACCCGTAGTTGCTTCCCTGACCTGACCTGACCTGACCTGACCTGACCTGACCTGACCGAGGCGCCCGATCGTTTTCCGCGGCCAGTCCCGCGATTGCGGGCCGGCATAGGTTATCCAGAGGATGCCCCCCACCAGGTGCGTCGGGTGGAACTGACGCGGGCTCTTCACTTCCTGAAGAGACTCCACCGCAGCTACCACCGCAGCTACCACCGCACCCTGGATCAGGTCCGCCTTCCCCTAGTCTAGCGTGACCTCAGGAGGGCGTCTGTCAATCACCGCCATTCCGAGGCCCTCCGCAGCCTCCCTATACGAGCCAATCTGCGCCGGTGTTCCGGCCTTGGTCCTTTTGGTACGTCTGTCTGTAATAGAGGTGCTAGAGCCAGAGCGCGGCGTCTTCCGAATCGCATTCTCCTCTTGCGCCTCTACAGGTGCCCTGGCTCTTTTGGAACGTCTGTCTATAGTAGGCGTGCTAGAGTCCGAGCGCGTCCTCTTCTGACTCACACTTCCCTCTTGCGCCTTTACAGGTTTCTCGACGCCCTTCGGAACTTCTTTCTTTGCGCTCCGGAAAGACGCTTGGACTGCCGGAGCAGTCCCCTTACCCATTTGGTTAGGTCATCACTGGTGGAGGGGCCCCCAGAGTCCGCGGACCTTGCCGCCCTCCGGTGGGACCTAGCCTCCAGCTTGGGTGTGGGGGACAGGTCTGTGGCCGAAGCTTCCCCCTGATACCCCGTATATACTTCGGTCGTGAGACCTCCAGAGTCCGCTGCCGCCCACTGGCTCGTCTCCGTTTCCGGAATAGAGTCAAGGCACAAGTCTGTAGCCGGAGCCACTCCTCGAGCGTCATTGGTTTTGGTTTTATATGTATTTATGATCTTCATGTTGTTCCCACGAGAATGGGGAAAATACTGTCCACGCCATCAGAACCCCCTCTGTGGTGCAAGGCGGGTTACTCTGGAGGGTTGCCCGGTACTCCAGACGTTCCGTTCACGACACCATCACCCTGGTGCTATCCATCCCTAGGTAGGGGTCACGTGACACCGTAGATTGGGGGAGTTTATTTCGACGTCCTTGTCTAAATCCGTCATGTTTAGCAGTGTCACCTCGTGCAGGATGCGGTTTTTCACCGCGCATGACGGTCTTGGGTAAAGCTTCATCGAAAGTTTATGTTGTTGTTTTCACTTCCTCGGCTTGCCCCTGGAGTCCTTTGGCCCGCGACTCCTTGACCCCCAAATACCATACATACTTCATGGTTTGTAAAGTCAAAGGTATACGTTTAAGCTATAATACCCTCAAGCTGGTGAATGTATTCAGTATGAGTGATATAATTATGACTGAAGAATCGTAAGAGGCTATTTATATAACAAGTATAGCAAGAATATACGGAGAACAAAAGACCACCAGGTTGTAACAAGGCAGGAAACTAAGATATATAGACCACGGTCTGAGAAACGCAACTTCGATTAATCATTCGGCTCAACGCCATCTGGTTTCGATAAAAAACGTATAGACAACACCAATGCTTCATGCTCCTCCTCATACACTCCCCAATAGCTCACGATATATATTAATATATAATAATCAAGATTTATTTATACCAACATCTGCCTCACATATATTCCTGTTGCACCTGATTCCAAAAAGGATATAAAAAGCCTCTCAAAGCCAGTCATAATCATTAGTCGTTCAACCGTCAAACAGTCATCATGCCTAGTTTCTTCGGAGGTCCCTGTTCCTATTCTGAATGTCGATCAGACGCTAGAAAGCCTGTCTGTCAGATATATAATAAGGCTGGAGGTTATGAGGTAGATTGCGATTTAAAAACTGACAGAAAGGGCATCTCTGGTTATAATTTTACAACTTACTGTGAAGAGTGTTACCAGAAGAAGAAGGTGGAAGAACGCCGCAAGGCGACTGAGTCATTCAAAAGCAAGAAATTCTAATTAAGGTTCCCATTCGTCATAAAGCAAATATATCAAAACGAAAAGCAGCCGCTAAGGTGCAGTCTTTAACCAATAGCCAAGGTGGACACACTATATTAGCTCGAGCAGCACCAGTTGTGTCTTTAACACAAGCCAAGGACGAGAGGAAACTTCAATCTTGTAACAGCGATGGTAAACATTAAGACGAGGAGCACGCGAGTTATGGTTACACCACCCGGTATACTACACACACCAAGGCTACTGTCAGCACATATGGGTACGTTGCGCTACACCGGCTTTTCCGTCGACTCAGCGTCTGGCTAAAGTGCAGCGACATTACCGATGGGAAATTGATCAGCAATTAATAGTCTATAAATATATGTCGAACATTAATATTCAACAGTTAGTCTTTGCCATCCAGCCTTAATGGTATTAGATTACTCATATGTATTTTATTGTAATTTTTATATCAATTAAATTTTAATATATATATCGTTGTACTGTAACTTCAAGTAAATAAATTTAACTTTATGAAGTTCAATTGAAGTACAACTCTAAGTGGCGCAGTCGTTAGTATTAGTTTAGTGCCCTTTTAACAAAATCGCAAAAGTCCGCACTTCGATTTTTATCGTTAAAAACTCAGAACCAGCTTCAAAGTCAACGAAGAACAGCATCGTCCAAGTTGATAAAAATAATTTAAGTAACTTTCAATTAAAAAACAGTGAGTGCGCGAGCGATCATAAGAGAAAATAAGGTTTGATACGGAACTTCTGCCTACGAAGTTGTCTGCCTTATTCGCTGTATCTTATGATGCTGAAGCAAAGAAGAACAGAAATCGTCTTAATCTTCACATTGGCGTAAGTGCTTTCATTGTTCCTTTGAATTTCCTTGTCCTACCTTAATCTAAAATCGATTAAAGTTAGAAGCAAATATTACAGGAAATATTAATTAAAATTTTACCCAAATTTAAATTATTGATTAATAAATAGATGTCAGACTCTGAAACAGAGACAGTTGACAATTTTAATAATAAAGTAAAAATAAATTTAGCACCTCCTAAACTTATAGTAACAGAGGAAAATACAATAAGCTCAAATAACAATCAATTATGGCAAATCAATTACAAAATTATCACATTAATGCTATTCCCGCATACGATGGGGACCAGCATACTTTAGCTTTATTTATTTCAGCGTGTGAAAATTTTCTCACTTCATTTGTTGATAGAACAAATGATGACAATCCAAATAACCAATGGATGCTTAGAATAGTAATAAGTAAATTAGAAGGTTGAGCTAGAACATTGATAGGTAGTAGGGAAGATGCCACAAATTGGCCTCGTATTAAACAATTATTGCAACAATACTTCGGCGACCAGAGAGACGAAGATTGTTTAGCTAGGGACCTCTTGCTCTTAAAGCCAGACCCTAGAGAAACCCCATACCAATTCGGTATGAGAATACAAGACTCACGTAGTCTTTTAGCTTCAAAAGTAAGACTAACAACTGCAAACGAAGCATTTCGTTTAATTAAAAATGAATTTTACGATAAAGTGGCACTGAAAACCTATTTACATGGTTTGAGTGGTCAACTAGGGTTAGCAGTTAGGCTACAAAACCCAACTAATCTAGAACACGCTATGTCGCTTGTTCTGGAAGAAGAGAATTTTCAATATGGAGAAAAACAAATGAAATATCTCCACAATCAATCCACAAATTTTAAAAACTCAAATGTACCAAATAAACAACCTCAATACATACAGAATCAGCAAAATAATAGAAATAACGTTCCGCATTTTACGCACCCCCGACAATTCCATAACCAACCCACATACAGAAAGCCCTTACATTTACGTAATCCGCCCCCACAACAGCTGATACAAAACGTATTCAGACCAAATCCAAATTACAGACCAAACTATAGGCCAACACCTATGGAGGTATCTGCAAAAAATTCCTCGATACATACACGTCCCAATCCAAATTTTAGACATTTCCAGCCCGAACCTATGGAGACGTCATCTAGAAATTTCAATACTCATCCGAGAGGTCCTAACGGGCCTAACGCACAGTCAACACCTACCCAATTATACCATCAAGAGGTTCAACATGAATTTAACTCAGAGAACCCTGTTTATGACGAATCTTATGAAAACTATCCTTCAGAAACCCACTCCTATACAATTCCTGAAGACGACGCTCGTTACTTTGACGAAACGAATCATGAAACGTACGAAGAAGAAACTAGACCTGAAGCAGCTTTTGAACAAACAGATAACATCGAACAAAATTTTATTCAAGTTATCGAACGAAACAAAAAAATATAGTACAGATAAATTATGTAAACCACCCCAAATTGCCTTATATACTGGTCGAAATCAACCCCTCATTTCAAATGCGACTTATGCTTGACACTGGTTCGATGAAATCGCTGTTATGTGAAAATATTGCCCATAATTTTTATTCCAAATTTCTAAAGCATGAACAATTTCAAATTAAATCAGTTCACCAAACCAGTTTTCATAATGAAATTCTAAAAATTCCTCTACCAAGTATATTTAAAACAGGCAGAGCTAAATTTAAATTCTATGTATTTAACATTAATAATCAATATCATGGGTTAATTGGTACTGACCTTCTCCAACAACTGGGAGCTAAAATAGATTTTTATAATAGGAAATTGGTAACGAAGCATACATGCATTCCTTTGTATTTACCATGTGACGACGACATACATCGCGAATGTAACTCGAAACCACAAGAATTAAATAACATAATACTGCCTGCGAGATGTGAAACAATAGTCAAACTTCCTATAGACTGTAGTTCCAACATAGGAATAATAAATAATATGAAACTCGAGTCAGGTGTAATTATTCCTGCATCTATCGTGACAGTTTCAAATGGCCAGGCTATAACCTCTATAGTGAATAGTAATGAAAATCCCGTACAGCTGATTATACATAAAGCTATTTATTCAGAACCTGTTTCAACTAACGAATTAAATTCCATTCATCATAACAAAGATATCGACTTAGAAAACATAGATGGTACTGCTAATGAAATTGACAAATTACAAATTCAAAACTTAAACAGATTAAGACTTGATCACACTAATGACGAAGAACGAGACATGATAGAAAACTTATGTTGCGAATACAGAGACATCTTTTATTGCGAAGGTGTCCCCTTATCATTTTCTAATCAAGTTAAACATAGTATTAGGTTATCTAATCCTAACCCAGTATTTATTAAGCCATATCGATTACCTGAAGCTCAAAAGCAAGAAGTCAAAAGACAAATTGACGACTTGTTAAGACAAAAAATTATTCAGCCATCTTCCAGCCCGTGGAATAGCCCTGTCCTGATTATTAACAAAAAATCAGATGCCAGTGGCAAACAAAAATTTCGCATGGTCATAGACTATAGACGTCTTAATGAACAAACTATTGATGATAAGTATCCCTTACCCAATATTTCGGAAATATTGGATAAATTAGGTCGTAGCCAGTATTATACCACTTTAGACTTAGCCTCAGGATATCATCAAAGTGAAATGGATCCTGAAGATATTGAAAAAACTGCTTTAAGCTCTGAAGGGGGACGCTATGAGTACAGGCGTATGCCATTCGGGTTGAAGGGAGCGCCTAGTACCTTTCAAAGGGCTATGGATAATATCCTTAGTGGTATTCAAAATGAAAAATGTTTTACCTACCTTGATGACATCATAATTTTCAGTACTTCTTTGCAAGAACACATAGAAAGGTTGACAAATGTATTCGAAAGGTTAAGAAAGGCTAATTTCAAAATACAGCTTGACAAGAGTGAATTTTTAAAAAAGGAAGTAACATACCTCGGGCACATTATCACGTCCGAAGGCGTAAAACCAAATCCTGATAAAGTAAAGGCTGTAAGAGAATTCCCCATACCTAAAACAAGAAAGGAGATCAAAGGATTTTTAGGTCTTGTAGGGTACTACCGAAGATTTATTAAAGACTTCGGTAAATTAACAAAACCATTGACTCGATGCTTAAAAAAAATGCAACTATAGTTCATGATAGTAGTTTTATAGAAGCTTTCGAAACATGCAAAAATATATTAATGAATGACCCCGTATTACAATACTCTGATTTCACAAAACCCTTTATACTCACCACGGATGCTTCCAATGTAGCACTTGGAGCTGTCCTTTCTCAAGGGCCAGTAGGTAATGATAAACCTATTAGTTATGCTTCTCGTACCCTCAATGAAACAGAGCAGAGATACTCCACCATTGAACGGGAACTTCTTTCTATTGTTTGGGCCACCAAATACTTCCGCCCCTATCTTTATGGTCGTAAGTTCTATCTATATATATATATATATATATATATATATATATATATATATATATATATATATATATATATATATATATATATATATATATACTGACCACAGGCCTTTAGTATGGCTTGTGCAACTAAAGGAACCCAATTCAAAATTAACACGTTGGTGTTTAAAACTCGAGGAATATGACTATGAAATAATTTATAAAAAAAGGGTCTCTAAACTGCAACGCAGACTCCTTGTCCCGCATCCAAGTTCATGCTTTAGAGGATGCAGAAATTTCATCAATCGCTAATAATTTTGATGAGGACGAAAGACCTCTCCAAGATTTACAAAGGCAGCTCAACCCCCCAAATTTTGATGACGTTGTGCAACCAACTGAACCCGAATATGTTCCGCCAATGAGCCCTCCAGAACTCTCTTTTATTCCAGTAGAAATTCCTAACACCTCAAGCAACACTACTCCACCTATAAGCCGAACAGACAAAACAACACTTGAACAAAATAACGACTTACGAGACAGTGATCATTCACAAGTAAATGTAGAATCAAAAATAGGTATTCAAATATCAGATGTTCCTATAGAAAAACAACTAAACCAATATTATATATCTCCCGTACATAATAATCCAAGACCAATAAAACAACTAAAGGTTAACAATCAAAATAAATATTTGGTGCAAATCCCGAGAAATGACAATCGACAAGCAATCATAAATTTTCTAAAGGAATATACTACAATAGGCAAAATGTATTACTTTAATTTCGAAACAGAAAAATTATACCAAGATTTCTGTTCAGTGTATGTGGAAATATTTAACAACAATGCACCCATTATTATCAGTTGCCCCAAGCATCGTCTGCCCTTAGCCGACGATGAAGAGTTTAACGAGGTAATTAGAAATTATCACGAGGGAAAAACTAACCATAGAGGTATAATAGAAACTATAAAACAAATATCCAACAAGTATTACTTTCAAAAAATGCGTGAAAAAATAACGGCTTATATTAATGAATGTGAAATTTGCAAGCGAGCCAAGTACGATAGAAATCCACCCAATATACCCTTAATGCTAACAGACACCCCTAGTAAACCCTTTCAGGTTATACATGCTGACACCTTTATAATAGAAAATCAAGTATTCTTAACAATCATTGATACTTTCTCAAAATTAGGGACAGCAATACCTATAAGTAGTAAGAATCCGGTAGAAACTGCTAATGCATTCATACAGTATTTAACGTACTATGGCACACCCGAACACATCATTATGGACAGTGGAACAGAATTTCGAACGGAAACCATCCAAAATCTTTTAGAGCTTCACAAAATTAAAATTCATTTTACTACACCTAAAAATCAAAATTCTAACGGTCCCATTGAAAGACTACACTCAACACTAATTAAACACGTTCGAATATTACGACAAACTTACACTAAAGACCCCATAAAATATTTAATGAACTACGCCCTTCTGGCATACAACTCAACTATACATACATCTACAAATCACACCCCCTTAGAAATAACCTTTGGACACACCTCTAATAGGGATATTTTCGATATAAATGATCATGAAAAACTATTACAAGATTATCTAATATCGCACAAAAATAAATTAAAAATATTATATGAAAAGGTGAAAGAATTAATAGAGAAAAATAAGCTTCGCTCCATTTCTAACGCTAATAATAGAACCAATGATACCGACTTATTTAGAGATCAAACACATGTATATACAAAAGTAGACAAACGAATACAAGAATAACTCTAAATTTGACGGCCCCTACGAGGTTGTAAGCATATCTGACAAAAATATAATGACTTTAAGAAAAAACAAAAAATTGTCTAAACGTCATTTACGAAATCTAAAACGACCTAATGTTTCAGGTCCATCTTCCTTATCCAAACCCAAGGACAAAGAATAACATTAGACAAGATCAATGACAACCCCGGACTATTATCAATTAACATGGGCAAAATGCAAAATTCCATTGACAAATGGACCATTATTCGAGTAATCCCTTTAACACCACTTCTCACTGGGTTTCGTTCCATAGATAAACAGTCCCAAGATATCCATGACATTATTCACAATTCCACACATTCTAATCTTTATCAAAACGAGATACAAAATTACCAAAATATCCTTTCGCATCAAATTGTGGAGACACAAAAAATATTTAACCAAATTATACCCTCTAATAATAATCGTAATAAAAGAGGACTAGTTAATGCTGTAGGTACAATCATAAAGACCTTAACAGGCAACATGGACGCAGACGATGCAGAACGTTATGATACGGCAATTTCTCAATTAACATCAAATCAAGACAAAATTAAAACAATAGTTGATAATCAAATCATGTTAACAGAACAGGCCATAGAAAAATTTGATAAAACCATATCCTCGGTCATTTTAAACCAAAACAAAATTGAGGAACGTTTGCAGTTGATCACTTTAGGTTTCGAACAGAAAAAAAAATAACGAACACATAATGCGTCTGCAGATGGTGTATATACAATTGATTACAGAAATCATTAATATTAAAAGCATTTTAAGCACATTAGTTAAAGCAATAACTTTTGCAAGATTAGAAACAATGCATCCATCCATATTAGAACCTGAAGACTTACTAATAGAACTTAAAAGAATTGAGAGTTTTGTAACCAATCTCCCCTATGAGCTTGATGCAAGTAATGTAGCTTTATACGAGGAGGTGTCAATAATTAAGTGTTACTACAAAAATTATACTTTAGGGTTTGCTATTGAAATTCCATTAGTAGAATCTAAGCATTATAACTATTATCACCTTTATGCATTTCCTGTGAAACAAGGTCCTAGTCAAAATTATACCGTCATCATCCCTCAATCCAAATACCTGGCCCTTAACGATGAAAGCTATAACTTACAAAACACACTATGCCAAGAAGTCAGCCCTGGAGACTACTTATGCAGAGGTCAAACGATGAATCAGATCAGCAATAGCAGCCCTTGTGAAGTCCAATTGGTCAAGTTCACCACCAGATACGAAACTTGCGAACACCACCCAGTCAACATACAGCAGATGAAGAGCCAGAAGATAAGTGCAAACAAATGGATAATGGTATTCCCCCGTGAAAGTACAGCACATCAACGATGCCGTAGCCGACAAGAAACCACAAACCTAGAAAGAAGCTACTTGGTTCAAATCCCCGAAGGATGTCAAATGACAGTAAATAAGCAAATGTTCTCCCCATCTCACAATGAGATAGTATCTACCTACCACATCCAACTACCCAAATTGAAGCTTACCAACTTTCAGCTACAAGAGGTAGTAAATACAGCCCCAATCAAATTAGAATCAATAGATCTGGATGAATTACAAAAAACAAAGCATCAACTACAACACCAACGGTCATTATTGAATGCAGTTCAGCATCCGAAAATAAGCCTGTCTACTAGCATCTGGACCATCCTGTTGTACGTGATTGTTGCCCTGATAGCAGTCTATGCTTTATGGAAACTAAGAAAAGCAACCAAAGAACCAAGATCCAACACCAACCAACAACAACAAAGATGCCCCCTGGAAGAAATCCACCTGGAGAATATCACTTTGAAAATTTAGCTCCCCTAAATTTTCTATCTGGCCCCGGAGGAGTTATGGTTACACCACCCGGTATACTACACACACCAAGGCTACTGTCAGCACATATGGGTACGTTGCGCTACACCGGCTTTTCCATCGACTCAGCGTCTGGCTGAAGTGCAGCGACATTACCGATGGGAAATTGATCAGCAATTAATAGTCTATAAATATATGTCGAACATTAATATTCAACAGTTAGTCTTTGCCATCCAGCCTTAATGGTATTAGATTACTCATATGTATTTTATTGTAATTTTTATATTAATTAAATAATTTTAATATATATATATATATATATATATATATATATATATATATATATATATATATATATATATATATATATATATCGTTGTACTGTAACTTCAAGTAAATAAATTTAACTTTATGAAGATCAATTGAAGTACAACTCTAATTAAGGTTCCCATTTTTCATAAAGCAAATATATCAAAACGAAAAGCAGCCGCTAAGGTGCAGTCTTTAACCAACAGCCAAGGTGGACACACTATATTAGCTCGAGAAGGACCAGTTGAGTCTCTAACTACAAGCCAGGGACGAGATTAAACTTCCATCTTGTAACAGTGAAGGTAAACATTAAGACGAGGAGCACGCGTTAAGGTTTCGGTCGTGTTACAGTGAACGTGAAAACATTGCAAAAGTTTAGTCTTTAACCGAGAGGTGAACACGAAAAGTAGTCGCTCGGTCGTTCACAGTGAAGGTGAACTCGTGGAAATAATGGCATTCCAAATACTTGAAGCCACAGCGAACTCCAATAAAAAGTTTAAACTTGATAGACGAAGAGTATGCTTTAGGCTACAAGATATACCTGATGATGTCAACGATCCATAGAAGTGAATCAAATATCGTATTAAAGAGATTGTGAGCCATATAGTCCAGAATGTCGTTGCCGAATATAGGGTGAGGTTTACTTTCAACTCTGGGGGACAAGGGAGCTGCTTACTTGCCATTCAGAAAAGCAAAGAACGTTGCTTTGGAAGATGTATGGGACCTACTGAGCAAGATATACCAGAGTAAAGGACCTGGTTTTCGTTCTGATACTTTCCGAATGCCTATGACGCAAGTGAAAAACCGCTTAAATACATGTCAATTCAACCACTAGCTTCTCTGCGTCGCTAAACGTTTACATGTTCGTTCCATTTATTGTGGTTATTCAAAGTTGAATACAGAACAAGGTTTTGCCTTCAGCATTTAAAAAGTGATTTCAATGTCTAGTATCATAAATGCAAACATTTTTAGTCTGAAATTGTGTAACATTATTAACAAGCTCGTGAGAACTAACATCTAATTGAACTTGATTGTAAAAAAGAAGCTCGGTGTTGTGAACAGAGTTGCCATTATCACAGTCAAGATGGCTTTAAGACGCTCAGTGCAGTGACTAGATTGAAAATAACCATATATTCTACTCTGTTTACAACACCGAGCTTCGTTTTTAGAAACAAGTTCAATTAGATGCCACTTTTCAAGAGCTTGTGAATAATGTTACACAATTTCAAACTAAAAATGTTTGCATTTATGATACTAGACATTGAAATCATTTTTTAAAAGCTGAAGGCAAAACCTTGCTCTGTATTCACCTTTGAATAACCACAATAAATGGAACGAAAATGTAAACCTTTAGGGATGTAGAGAAGCTAGTGGTTGAATTGACATGTATTTCAGCGGTTTTCGGTTTGAGTCATAGTCATTCGGAAAGTATCAGAACAAAACCACGTCCTTTACTCTGGTATATTTGGCTCAGTAGGTCTCAGACATCTTTTAAAGCAACGTTCTTTGCTTTTCTGAATGGCAAGTAAGCAGCTCATTGTAGAATCATTCAGAGTTGAAAGTAAACCCCACCCTATCTTCGGGAGCGACATCCTGGACTATATGGCTCACAATCTCTTTAATACGATCTTTGATTCACTTATATGGATCGTTGACATCATCAGGTATATCTTGTAACCTAAAGCATGCGCTTCGTCTATCAAGTTTAAACTTTTTATTGGAGTTCGCGGTGTCTTCAAGTATTTGGAATGCCATTGTTTCCACGAGTTCACCTTCACTGATAACGACCGAACGAGTACTTGTCGTGTTCACCTCTCGGTTAAAGACTAAACTTTAGCAATGTTTTCACTTTCACTGTCACAAGACTGAAACCTTAACGCGTGCTCCTCGTCTTAATGTTTACCTTCACTGTTACAAGATGGAAGTTTAATCTCGTCCCTGGCTTGTAGTTAGAGACTCAACTGGTCCTTCTCGAGCTAATATAGTGTGTCCACCTTGGCTGTTGGTTAAAGACTGCACCTTAGCGGCTGCTTTTCGTTTTGATATATTTGCTTTATGAAAAATGGGAACCTTAATTAGAGTTTCTTGCTTTTGAATGTCTCAGTCGTCTTGCGGCGTTCTTCCACCTTCTTCTTCTGGTAACACTCTTCACAGTAAGTTGTAAAATTATAACCAGAGATACCCTTTCTGTCAGTTGTTAAATGTAATCTACCTCATAACCCTCAGACTTATTACATATCTGACAGACAGGCTTTCTAGCGTCTTGTCGGCATTCAGAACAGGGACCTCCGAAGAAAAAAATAGGCATGTTGACTGTTTGAAGGTTGAACGACTAATGATTATGACTGGCTTTAAGAGACAAACATAAGCTTGTTATTAATCTTGGCCGGTAGTATAGGGTGATATAAATTTTCAGGACTCAGGATCTTGCATTTGATAACACCACTTGTAGTAGAGAGGTTCAGGTGTTTACAGGCATCACCTATGTGCACTTTTGGATGACTTATGAGGTAGGCCTTGTATTTGCATACATATGGGTACAAAGAACACACATCTACGTATTTAATTTTTTCTCCGGTCTTTGATTCATAGTATGTCTTGCAGTTGCCTGTACGGCCTCCGTAGAAAGCGTCACGTGGTTCGATAGCTGTGGCTGCTAACAGGGGACTTGTTTCCAACGTCATTTTCAGAGGTTTATTCTTTTCAAGCATTTCTCGAAAGGTGCACTCCCACATCTCCATGACTTCATAACCACTCTGTATCAAACGAGCTGTCTTTGCCTGAGTATGCTCATAGCGGTTAAGTCTGTCCGCTGGGAAGTCCGGCAGATCATCGTCTCTTTTGGCATTGAGACACGTGTGGCCATGATAGTAACACCACCCATGGAATTAAAATATTTGTTGTGTTTCTGCACAGAAACCATCTACCTTTCATCCTGCAGCTACGGCTTCTCGTTGTTTGACACAGTGTATTATACCGCTGCCCCGCTACAGCTGTTCATAAAGAAGCCCGAGAGTGGATATCTTTGGCTATCCAATGGTCTTAGTTTGTAAAAAGTTACGCCTGAAGACCAGATTGCAGGCGGAAGCAATGGTACATGCTTTTGTAAATGGGCACACCTTGCACTCCTCAAGAAACATCTTCCTGAACTTGAGAAAAGCTTTTGTTAAGATGTCTACATCACTTGCACAGTATTCCACCAAATCTCTCTGCAGGTTAAAGTTAGCATTCTGATGCTCTTTATACCACGCCATCAAATTGAGTCTTGCATCCTCACTCATGCGATCTGGGTCATAGTAGTGTACTGCTGGTAGATGTCTGTTGTAATTAACATTAGCCAGGGTATTGAAAAAATGTGGAAAATAACCCTTTTTCATCTCTGAGCCCAAGTCAAACGCTTTCGGTAGTGCGGCTAATGGCATTGGAAAGTAGTTAATACTATCTAGAAATTTGACGGTTTTTTTTTTCAATTTCCATCAGTATTATGCTGGTACCCCTCATAATAAGTTTTACTTTTAAATCTGTGTTTTCCAACACATGTTTTAAAAGAAACTGGTGATCGTAGGCCTTTCCATTGTGTGCCATAACCGCTACCCTTTTGAAAGCCGGTGCAACACCTAGAACGTATTCTACAAAACCTCTCTAACGGTTTTATTTTTAGCACTTGACGTCTTGCACAACATCTATAGCATATGAGTAATTGATCATCTTGCTCCATGCAGAGGTCACCACGTTGCTGAAATACACACAAGTTTGGGATGTGTATATTTTCTCCGTCAGGCCCCACCTCGTCTTGTCTTGTCTCAAGATCGTAAAACACAAACAACGTACCCTCTGTTATTGGCTCTCGCTCATCAGGCTTCATGTGACAGTATGGCCTGCAGGTTGATGTTTGGCACACACTCTGCAATACACCTCGTCACACGCATGGTTTCGGTCAGGTTTAATTGTCTTGAGACAGTCGGAGTATCGCTTGACATACTGACAAACACTTGCTGTGCCATGAGACCCACCGGCTTTGTGTGTCTGATAGCAAAGTTGACCTCTAAACCTGCGGTGACAGTCGTCACAAGTTATTTCCTCACGTGTTTTTCACAAGGTGGGCTCTGTTGACAGCGTGGACAAGAGGCAGAACATCGATGATCATTTTTATTGTTATATGGCACACGACACCACTCGCAATAATAACTGCAGCAAAACGCAGCTTTTAAATTGGTGATGACGTTATTATGGTTAGTGTGATGAAGCAGATTGATTTTAAAAGGAGCATCGGGCCACTCAAACAACACAGTTCGACCTTTAAAACCATATTTATTCACAGTGATCTTGTATTGAGTCAGGTGTTGTTGAAATTTCTGAAGTTCAACAACACCTGCGCCTTCAATCGGTATTTCTATACCTGTTTCTCTAATTAGTTTTTCGAACTCTTGATCCTGACGTTTTCCAATATTTTGACGTATCTATTTAAGGTAAGGTACATTCATAAGGTATGCCATGGCTACGATAAGTGCTCTGAGAAGACACATATTATCGGAGTTGTTAATCCTTACAATTCCTCTTTTCTTACTACACTCCTCTTCAAAGCTGGTGTACTTCTTTCTTCTGTCACCCCTGTGAACGGCTTCACTTGAGTCATTGTTATTCGGCAGGTATCGGAGTGAAAACCTTCGCTGTTACTCTAGTATATTTGTCCTAGCAGGTCCCACACAGATTTTTTATAATTTAGAATAACGTTGTTATGTTTAGAAGGAAGCAAAATGTAAAAGAATATTTTAATTAGCAACTGTGAATTACATAAATGTCACACTTGATCATTTTCTGAATGACAAGTGAGCATCTCCCTTGTCAAATCCTTCAGACCCAAACGTAAACCCCACCCTGTCTTCAGGCTCAATATCTTTAACTATGTGGGCCACAATATCTCTGATGCCGCTCTTGATCCACTTCTCTTGGTCGTTACGTGATCGGGAATATCGTTGAGCTTGAAGGTAACACTGCGTCGTGTCAACTTATATTTTCTGTTGGTTTTACACGTATCGGCAACGATTTGGTAAGCCATTTTAAAAACTACGCGAAACACTACAAAGTTTTAGAATTACCGAATATTTTGCAATAAAGTTTACTTTTACACTAACACACTTAAAAAGTTTTGCAAATAACCGAATCTTTTCATACATAAAACTAAATCGCACGTAATTCCACATGTCTGGTTGTCGCATATTTTTAATTTCATAGTGACGTCACTGGACAGAAAACCAATAGGGTACAAACCTGAGATGACGTAATCCAAGATGACGGCCAAGATGGCCGACGGAAAGTGAAAAACGCGGGAAATTTAAATTTTTAAATAACAGAACACCACCCGTCAACGTAAGAGGACCCGCCATTTTCATTCTTGGTAGTGTGACGTACGCAAAAATGGCGGTTTGCGCATGCGCAAACCAACTTTGTTAACAGTAGACGCAGAGGTATAATGTTTGGTACCATGTTACTCGCCTGAGCGAGTAGAATTCAATACCGCCACCGGAGGCGGTAGTGTGGGCGGCGGGGTGCTGCACCCCTAGTCAGATTTTTAGAATCCGAATCAAGATTTCATCTAACCTGTCTAAATAATTAGACCTCTCATGTTAATTTTGATAAAAATGACGTATCTAAAGATGGCGGTTTGCGCATGCGCAAACCAACTTTTTATTAAGCGGTGTAGAGGTATAGTGATGGTGTCATGTTACTCGCCTCGACGAGTGAAATTCAAATATAGCGGTTTGCGCATGCGTAAACTAACTTTTTTAGTTTTTAAGTTAACCCCACGTGTTTCACGTGCATACCATTGTAAAGACCTTTTATTCCACTTGTTTTTAACTGTATTCAGTTGTTGGAGCATATCTTCCACACCACATCTTTTATGTTTCATCGACTCTAAAGAATCGTGAGTCAGATGCTCACTATCTGTCAGGTTATAGGTGAACTGAAACTGTTGCAGTGCAGCTGTAATTTCCTCTTCTGAATGTTTTTCGACAATTTGGCTATCAGAACGAGTTAAAGACAAATATCCATATTTAATTAGGTAACTTAAAGCAAATTTCCTGTCTTTAGCACTTATTTAAAATATTTCAGTTTGTATCTCATAACAAGACACAAAAGACACAACAAACAGTAGATTAAACATTATGTTTGCTTGCTGTCAGAGAATAGACTAACGCAGGTGGCACCAACTGTCAATTAAGGAATTCATCAACGAGATTTACACATAAACGTTAGAGTTTGCAGAAGCCAAAAGTGGATGGATGCTGGAGCGACTAATGTGGTTGGAAATAAATATTAATAAACACAGTTTTAAACCGTAGAGTGGTGTCAACATCTATAAACTGTCGTACACACTCGTAAGCTCATTCAAAAATTTAGTTGTCTTAGAAGTAAGACGTGCTTCAGTCTGCTCTATCTGTTCAAATGGCTACATGAAGTGATGTGTGTTACCAGCAAATTAAAGACAACTTTTGGTATGGTTTATTTGAAGACTTTCAATTAATTATTGATAAGAACACTGGTTATTTCAATGCGACAAAATTGTGTAAAAGTGGTGAGAGAAGATTCAGACATTGGTTGGAAAATAAGAAAACTAAAGAGTTGATTGCCTATTACAACAGTAAGTTAAAGGGCATTTGGGGAGCCGGAATACCGGTTCCCCAAATGTTCCAGCAGAAGGAGTTAACTTAATACCTACAACTGCTACATACTTGGTAAACATTGGTGGAGCGTAGATTGAAATCGAATCGATATCTGGTACATATGTTTGCAAAGATTTGATATTACATTTAGCTTGTTGGATATCCAATCCTTTCTATGAAAAGTGCAACCAAATTATTTTTGATTTTTTCGTCAATGAATTTAATAAAAAATACATGGATAACCTTAAAGAAATTGAAGCAAAATTAATCGAGATAGATGAGGAAGTGCAGCGCATGCGAGAAACAAACGCTAAAGCCACAGAACATCTTGAAGATATATCCCCAAAGCGAAGTAACCCAGGAAAAATAAGTGTGTTTTGTTTATATATCATGCAGTGAGAACGCAGAAGAAAAGTTTTCGAAGAGCTGTTAGGAACTTTAAAAATAAAAATCCCGATTCCGAAGTGGTTCTGAACATGTTGTATGGTCCAAATTCTATAAATCTCTTATTTTTTTTAGTATATTTTGCCAACCCCGGCACAGCAACCATGTCCTACTCCCCCTTCGCCCTCAAACCTCCTCGGCTTCAATATAAAGGTCATGACGGTCTTCCGTTGGACGGAACTTACTTGACTCCTCTAAAGAATCCTCGAACCAAACAGTTCTGTTCGAAGACTCCCAAAAACCTCAGATTCACAATGTAGTGGTTAGACGTTTCTTCAGTATCGCCACATTCCTGGCAAATGAGATCCCTCCCGCTACCTACCAAGATGCTTTCTGCAATGTTTTTTCAGCAGCTCCAATTATAGAGTTTGTGATTTGAGAGTGTTATATTTTTTATTTGACAAAATAAATTTTAAGAAAAGTGTTTCTTTATTTAATAAATCGATTACCGGACAAATCAGTAGTAAAAGTCTAGACTTTCGCCATCATAACACACTGCATCTAGATGCAGAGTGTTATGATGGCGAATTTTTTAATTTTTCAAATCACGGAAACACATGTTCCCTGTATAAATATTTCGTTATATGTGCGTCTCTTGATTGACGAAACACCCTGACATGGTTATTATGTAAATAAATGTTAGCAAATTGCAAACTAAAAAATACGTCAACATGTAGACTTTCGTGATCTTTTTAGAAGTAATTCGCTTATGACGTGGTCACGAGTGTGATTTCCAAAATATTTGTTGTGATGATTGCGAACTAAAGCACCTGGAACCTAAAACCCATAATCGAAGGTGGGTTTTACTTATTAACGAATTAAAAAAATTTATATTTTAACCAAACCAAAGTTATGAATTTTAGGATTCTCTTCTGTGTGACGTCTACATATACTGACTTTAAAAAAAATTCTAAAAACTAAGAGTTGATCAATTTTAATAAGATTTATACATACATAATGTGTGTTTAATTAAACTTAAATAATCATTACATTTTTAAACTAAAATACTAAAACATAACAAACTTATTTAATAACGAGTGGGTCCGCTGTGGTTTCTTTTGCATTTGACTACTCTTAGAGGTATGCTTAAGGAGCGTCGGTGGTCCATAGGTAAGAACGTGTGACTCTGTAACGAAGGGCACTGGGTTCGATTCCCAGGATTTCCCTTTTACTTTTTCAGTACAAACTGTAATAAATTAACATCAACCGAAGTTCTGGCATTGTATTTGAGCAAGCTGAATGTCTGCACGTTCCGCCCTTCGGAGGGGGCCTAAAGCCGTCGGTACTGTGTCCATGTGATGTTGGGTACATTAAAGATCCCTACCCTCTTTGCAGAAAGGCGGGGGTTCGGCAAAATTTTCAGGATAGTGAGGTGAAGCAGCTTCCTGGCATTGGTTATTGGCCATAGTCGCGGAAATAGGCCGACGTCAAAGAGTAGAAAAAAAAGGTATGCTTGAAATGAAATGATAAACGGTATGCTGATTATTGTCATACCAGACTTGTTGAATTCGGTGACGAAGGTCAACTCTGTTATTTGGTAGTTGTGGTAAATTACCCAGTCGATTGCCAATCATATCCCACAAATGTTCGATTGGTGACAAGTGTGGAGAGCAAGAAGGCTATGGACGCAGCATGATATTTTCTTGTGAGAACATTGTATATAGTAGCTGTTCATAGAACAGAAAACTATCCAAGAGGGCATTCGAATCGTGAAAATATATTTAATATTAATTTTTATATTAGAATAGTTAAAGGAAAATTCGCTAGCATAAATCCAAGTAATATCGTTTATAATTAAGTAGGTCGCATAGAAATTATAATTATTGACCTGGAATTGCTCATATTACATAAATAATAAACAAGTTGGAATTGCAGAGTACAGTATAAGGAATGCTGACTGATGAGGCTTGCAATTTGTGAAGTATGTCACATACAAGGTGATAAATAGCAGTGTTTCTATACATTAAGAGACTTTTTGACTTTTAACTATTGCTTTAATAATGTAGACGCTAATATCAGAGATTTTTGATTAGATTCTTACAATGTAAAGACGCGAGACTTTTTAATTTAATTATGTACAGATTTGATTTTAAATTTATTCGGTTAAGTTAGTTTTAAAAAGTTGTTAATTCGTTTAATAAAACGAATAGTTTATTAAATTTTTATTACAACTTAAAACGTTACCATGTCCATATTATCCTAGTTCTAAAACCATTATCCCTTATTATCCTCCGCTCCTTGAACAGTAGCCCTTAATCTATGGAGTTCAATGTTGCATTCAATTTCTGTCAATAAAAACTAGAGGTGAGCTGCTACCGTATGTTATCGCACCCCATATCATCACCTCAGTGTAAGGACCGTACGCCGTTCCACAATAAATTCTAAATTTATGCGTTCTTCACGTAATCGTCTTACTCTTCTGCGACTATCGTGGATCCAAAGACAGAGTCGAGGCTCGTCAGAGAACAGAACACAATTTCATTCACCATCCAAATTTGATCTGTCGTTATACCACTCAAGCCGAGCAACACGATGTCGAAGTGTCAGTCAGAGACATAAAAATGGTCTACATGAACGAAGCCCAAAAGCGCGCATTCTGCGATATATCGTTGCCATAGAGATTCCTTATTGTAAAACTCCCAACCAAGCGTTTCCAATCGACGAATGACGATCTTCCCGTTATGGATTCCTTCTTCGGACCATCTGGACGAACACTGTAACACTGTTGATACGCTGTGTGTTATGCGGCAAGAAAGAACTTTTTCTGATTGAAAAACCTGTTTTCCGCATACCAACAATTCGCCTCTTTCGAATTCACTTAAATGATTGTAATTGTTCCGTAAACGGTGCCTATGCATAATAACTTAACGGCTTAATAAATTTAGCACAAATCGCTCCCAAATATTGCTTCAATCTTAAGGAAACGCAAATCTAAGAGATATTTTTTAAAAACAAAATTAAAAAGTGCACACCTGTTAAAATTGTTTATCCATATTGTTATCATTTCTTATCAGAGACAAAACAGAGTAGTAAAGAAAATTGTATTGCAATTGGTCGACTTTTACTAGGTGTTGGGATTGTTTGGAAAGTCAGTATATGTTTTGGCAATAACCTTTAATGAAGTTTAGTTATAAATACATAAGATAAATATCTGAGTAAAAGAGTTTTCTACTTTTTTCATTTGACACACTTGTTTTATACACAAATTCAATATATACAGTTTTAACCATTTTTAGCAAAAATTTTTCAATAAATGACGTTTTCAGACGCAGGTAACTCTTACAAGTCGCACACTACTTCAAATAAAATGAAACTTGATAGCAGATTCTCGTTAGTTGACGACCAACATAGCGAAATTAAATTGAGAAAAGTTTCGTTTTATCAACAGGTGAGTTATTTAAATATTTAGCCATTTTAAGCAAATTTTCGTAGAAAAAATCGCATATTATCTAAGCGGCTGACATATTTAAGATTTCTACACCTGCAGTTTTCTACTAGCTAATTCGCCATACAATTCTGTCATTTTGAAATTACCAAACTTTTCATATATTATTTTATACCTAATGTTTTGCAATTGAATTCATTTATTACAACAAATCTGAAGGGCCTGCAGATCTTTTAAAATATATTATAAGTTTGCGATTACAAAGAGGGATGCTTATTAATACAGATGACACACCACGGTTTATCCCTTTAATCATGGTATTAAAAGTATTAAATTTGTTTTTTTATTCAGATTTACAATACAAAATAAAAATAGGTGTTGGACATTCAATAAATATTTTTGTTTTAAGATATGCCTATATGTATTTAAAAAAAAACATTCTAAAGATTTAAGAAATAATTTTACCAAGATAAATTTATTGGAATAAATGATACATTAACAATTATTCTATAAAAATGTTGCTGAAAAACACGCAGTTAGTCAAATTTATTTCGCTCGCAATTCTGATAACTTAAACCAACGTTTATCGATTTAATATAAATTCTTAACGTCATGCTCTTCCGAACTTCGTTTTCAGCTTCAATCAAGAATGAAAATCACACGGAAATTCTCTTTGAGTTCTATTTGCGTAGGACTGTTGTTTCCAGAAATCCAAATTGCATCAGTTCCACTTAGTTGATCCATTCTACCCTCAATTATTTTGTTCAACGAGCGATCCGTCAATACAAACGACCAATTCGTTAGTGTATACCCACTTATTCTTGCATTCCGAATAAATAACAAAAGGTCGAATAGTCTGCACCGCCTGCACATATGAGATAGAGCAAACATAGAGCTTTGACAGATTATACTGCACTAAATAATAGATTATTCTCTACTGCTGAAGGCACCGTAAAGTTCAGTTTTTATCTGCTAATCTCTATGCAGTTCGGCATACAAAAGCAACGCCCGTGCATCATATCACAACATGTGTGCTTATTATTTACCTCTTTTATACGAAAACATGGATAATTAATAGTCGGTATTTCATATGAATAATCTATACATGTTTCTCTTTTAGTGAATCTTGGTAGAAGCAATTAACTAATAAGGAAATCGCAATTTTGAAGTTTGTAATTTTTTCAAATGAGCGGAAACTAGACCCCGTATTTCAATTTATACCTATGTATCACACCGATAACTCAAAAATAATGGGCCATTTTTAATCACATTTAGTGAGTACCTTCCTTTTGCAAGAGCCTTGGATAAATGCCTTAGCCACGAAAATCACTTTTCTCCGGAAAATTTTGGGTCTCTTTCGGAAAATTTTTGTATTTCTCGAAATAACAAAGCTATGTCAACCAAATTTGGTACGCAGATGTATAGGTACTATAAAAAATTAAACTGTGTATCAAGATTTAGATATCCGAATGAAAAGAAAGAAAAAATAATAGAATTTAAAGAAAATGCTTGGTGTCACGGGTGATGAGAAAGCACAAGCTAAAAATATTTTGTGTGGATAACAAAATCTATTGTATACTATAGACAAAGATTAAATTTTCTTGACGCAAAAAGGCCCAGAAATACCAGAAGAATAATTTTTAAAATTTTATAGTTTTTCTTCTTAAAACGTCAAAGTCGCGATTTGAAACATCAAAATTGACGATTTTAGACAAAAACCTAAAATGAAATCGGGCTAAGTAAAAGAAATGTTTATTATACAAAGCCTTTAGTTTCATCTTCAACCGCCATTGTCCTTCATTTTACTAAAATATTTGCATATATAGAGGGCGAAGCATATCTAAGGTAAAGCTCAACATATCCTTCGTTATACAGGATACGAGAAACAATCATATATGTTAATTACAGGGTGCCTTGAGCTGAATCTTACAAAATTATTTTAAAAATAACAGGTGGCCTATAAGTCTCTGGTAATACAAATTTTCTTGTTTTAATAGAACACCTCTTGTACTATTCAATTTTTACATTTTACATTGGGTTATATTCCACCTTTGTTAGAAAAGAGAAACAATAACATTCATCGTTTCGAGTTATTTCAATTGTGTTGCTACGTTTCACGTTTTTAGCATTTACCAAAAAATACGATACGGCGTTTTTACCAATAGATAGCTGTCACATGAAAGTGACGCATTCAGAGAGGTTTTGGTTTGTATTATTCCTCGAAAAAATCCAGATACAGCGCGCACTCAATTAGTGGCTGAACTTGAAAAAATTCAAACTGCCGTAATTCAATTTTTTAAAATAAAATACAAGGTATTTTGTATTTATAGACTCTAGTTTAAGAAATTTTTGGAAACTTCTAAGTGACAGACTTGAATAACGTTTTAATTTCTGACAGTTTGTGTATTTTTCTGCTTATATTTTTCTTTACTTCCACCATTTTAAATTTCCTTGAAAAGTTAAAAAAAGTAATTTCTTGCCTCACCTTTCTTCTCAATTTTAATTACAGATTAGGTATGTAATTTGAATTTTATGTACATTGCAGCAAATTTTCATGTAAAAAATATTTAGTTACATTTCGCAAATTTGTTTAGTATTTCCGTAGAAATCTTTTTTGTTAGATTTTTGTGAAATGTTGGTAATTAATAATAAATTAAATTAATAAGTTGGGTATTGTAAAAAAATTATTTTTAATTTTCGGGAGAAAACCGGTTTAATATATTTTCGGAAAAAATATAATTTTCTTGTAACATTATTATTACTTGAGCTAGATTTTGTAAGAAAAAATGGCGAGTGTTTGTAAAAAAATGTTTATAAATTGTCACGCAAAACTTTTTTGATTTTTGGTCAAAAAGCTTATGGTTATTATTTTATTATAGAGTAAATATGAAAATAGTTGTTTTCACATTTTTGGTGCTAAAATGGAAAAGAATTTAATATGTAGGTACTATAAATATTTTCCGATAATATTTATATATATATATATATATATATATATATATATATATATATATATATATATATATATATATATATATATATATATATATATATATATATGCAATAATAACAAGGACCAGATCAAAATAAAAACCAGTTGAAAAAAATTGAAGCTTATTGCTTAATGATAAAAATTTATTGTTTATTTAATTTTTGCGTTATCGTATGCTAAAAGTAGTGTAATGCATGCATATTAATTAAGTTGGTAGATTTTCAAATAAAAATTTTAATTTACATATAATTTTTTTAACTGCTTTTTAATCAAGCTAACTAAAAAATAGTGCTATAAATTGAATTCTAACTTCCACATAGCTGTAACAATCTACTCTCCTCAGAAAGACATTCTCATGAAATGAATTTAGGGTCTTTTACTTGACCTCAAAGAAAATATTCGTATTTCTGTACACATAAACTTCTGTAACGTCATATCACCTCTCATTTATCCCCTACCCCCTGAAGCGATCTTATCCAAAAACAATTCAAAGCGCTCCTTTATCGAGTGCTAACTGGATACCAAATTTGAAGATAATTTTTCAATCCGTTCGAAAGTTATGGCGCCTGCTGACGAACAGGCGTACAGGCCGACCGACAGATAAAAAATTTTGTTCCAGAATTACGTTTTCTATATGTTTTGAGACTTTTTACGCCGTTTTAGCAAAAAAAATCGAAATTTCTGTCACCGATATTCCACTCCCACACATTCAACCCCTAATTTAATTTCAGCACAGAATACCAGATGTTTGATGAAATTGAAAATTTTCTAATAAACAAACCTTAAAATGTTTTAACAAACAAAGTGTAAATTTTCACCAAATCACCCCACATTCATCCCCTACCACCTGGAGGCATTTTTACCGAAAAACACTACGAACCGTGTCTTTTTCAGGTGCTAACTGTATATAAAATTTGAGGACGATATCTCAATTCGTTCTAAAGTTATCGTGGCTACAAGCACACAGACATACCTACTTCCACACGTATTGGCGAGTTGGAAGTAATTATTTCATATGTTTGATTATTGATTCCATCAAACTTTTTTGCTGTCATTAATTTTAGTAAATTTTCTTTTAAAAATTAACTAATGAGGAAATTTCGACTTTTGAAAAAATTTCTTTAAATGAGCGCGAACTAGGCCCTCCACATATCCGGGGTCAGTTTTAATTTATTTATATATATATATATATATATATATATATATATATATATATATATATATATATATATATATATATATATATATATATATATATATCACACCGATAACTCAAAAAATATTGGGCTGCTTTTGATTAAATTTCGTAAGTGCGTTTCTTTTGCAAGTGGCTTGGATAAGGGCCTAATTTCAGCAATTTTTTTAGTTCCCACATCCTGCTTACCCTACATATCTAATTGAAAAATTTATGCAAAACTTATTTTATAAATATACGAAGTGTTCCTTTATAATATACAATGCACGCTCATTGCACTGGTTTTTTTTCCTTTCAGTATCTGTTTATGCAGAATTCAACGGTGGGAGAAGAACGAAAACACGAGAAAAACAAATGAGTGTGCACGATGATAATGTGACGTGATGTGCTGGAGTCTCACGTACAGGTCATTCCACCTCTGTGAGAATACCACATTATATTATTCTAGTCCTTATATTGTTGCATAAATTTGGATTTCGTGTTATATTACTATTTTATGGATAAATAAATTATTATATATATATATATATATATATATATATATATATATATATATATATATATATATATATATATATATATATATACTCGATAACAAAAACCATCAATAACGTTCAAACTTAAAATTTAATGTGTTACGGTCGAATTTAGACCACTGGGCGACCACTACTAAAAATAAAAACACCACTCTGCACCCTGAAGTCTCGCTGGTATGCAAGGGACGCTGATACACACGTATAGACAAAGGACAGCGTCCATAACTTATCAGAAGCCAGCTATTCGATAATCGAGTGAATACATCGACTGTCTGAATACGGACCTTGAGCCCGCGATATAGTATACACGTTACTCGCACAGAAAGCTCGGTTCTTCGACCTGCCTGTGATGCACACTGTGAAAGACTAGAGTGTCGAGACGGGGCATTGTATGGCGATGTCTAACACTCTGGATCATAAAACATTTTCACTCTATGTACCTAATATTTTAGAAATATCTTCAGTCAAATGTTTCTAGAACTAGCACTCTCTCAAACCATTGTTCGCCGACATATTCATATTATCTGTCAGTTTTTATGTAAAATTGGTAGCGGTCTATGAATCTAGTAGTCATTGATTATCGTTTCTCTCATAAAGTAAAAATATTGCCTATGTAAAATTATGTAGGCATTTGTTTGTGTAATTTAAATTTTAGCGTTTAACTGCAATCTGTAATGTTTGTACACAACTAAATAAATCGTTCTCAAATGGGGTATTTTATGAAAACCAAAAATTCTATGAACTTGAGTGTGTCGATATCAAATGTGTTTAGCCGCGTCTTAAATTGCTGAAGATCTCCGAAAATATATCCGTCCAGACGACATTAGAAAATTTGGATGCCAAAGGAATTAACTGGTATTTGTGGAAATATTTGGATAGTTTAGTAATAAAAATCTGTGCATTTTGGTAAAAACGAGCTTATCTATTAAAAGTTTGCAGTTAGAAGAATTAAAGAAGCCCGAGACTGTGCTAGAATTTAAGAAATTCGTCTTTTTATGATGTAATGCGTGGGTCGAAAGCATTTTTGTTTAAGGTAAAAAGAATTTAAATGTCAGTGGTTATCTCCATGAGTATTGTTCTGAACTTCTTCAAAGAACAAATGAGGCAGATTGAACGTGAGGAAAATGCCTATAGTAGTGGATAGGTTGCCGACTTCAGATTTGAAGGAGATTTGCATCCAGCTCTTTTATTTTTAAAGGGGAAAGTGAAGGCAAGCATGGAAAACAAAAAATATGACGTTGAAGTAACCTACTATATGGCTTGTTTGTTTTATTAGAAATTCACTTTTTAATTATAATGGGTTTCCGTCGATTTGAACCAATGCACTATCACCGATGCTAAATGCAGCTGTCTACGATGGCAAGTTGCGTGCCATCTCATGGTTGCTTTATGCATATATATATATATATATATATATATATATATATATATATATATATATATATATATATATATATATATATATATATATATATATATATATATATGCGTATCATAACGTAAAAGCAGCAAAGCAGCACAGGCAAAGCTTGCGCTTGGAACTACCGGGACTTTCGTCTAAAAATGAAAAGGTGAAGAAGTTGTCGGATACGAATGTGCTACGATTTGGGAGGCATTCAAGCTGTCCAATGAGGAATCCAGCAGGAAAAGATGGCAACTGAAGTGTTTACATTGGCAACAGCGTGGGTGTTGAATAAAATAGATATTCCTATTATTTTGGAAAGTGTACATAAATGTTCTCTAATATGTAGGCAAAGATAAAATAAATCAACGACTGTTAATTATTTTAGATTACGTTACTTTAAGAAATGATAGATAATACTTTCCTGGTTTTATATATCAAATGTTTTATTTACTATAATGAGTTTAAACTTACCTCCAAAAGCAAAAAATGCCTTAAATAAACGTTATAACTTCGAAAACGCTATTGTTTGACCAGGCACGTTGGAAGCAGCATTTTTTTGATTCAGACCCGAACCTTCCTCAACAAAATGGCTGATATTACGTCACACTATTTGACCATATTCAAGATATTGCCACATGCTCCGGGACACCGTTCTTTAGGTTAAAACATGTGCAAATTTCAAAGTCAGCCAGCGCTTGTCAACATTAACGGCATATGGGTATCTTGTATACACTGTGTTTCAAAAATTCGGGAAAGCTCTCTTGTTTCAGAAACTCGTTGTTGGAAAAATTTTTAACTTGCTACAGGTTATTGAACATTTCAGATTCAATGTTGGCATCAACAATTTTGCCTAAAGTTTACCGTTTATCAATTGATTAGGAATATTTGCTTTTTTAAATACATCACTCACCTTATTTTTGTTGTAATTAATTCAGCGCTCTACTCTCATTGAAACTACCAAATATCAGATATCTTTTTTATAGGGATTTTCTAATATAACAACACATCGTTTTCGTAAACTTTTAGGCAAGCTTGGCAACATTGCCGATGTCATCATTGAATCGAGCAAACTCCATATTTTGTTTAACCGTTTCTGTAACACAAGGCCGTTCCAGGCCTTTTGAGCAAAAAGGCTGTGTTGTCATATTTAAAAATCGAATCAAAATATAAATCTGATACTTAGAGGTTTTACTGTGAGTAGAGTGCTGAATTAATTACAATAAAAATAAGGTGGGTGTTGTATTAAAAAAAAAGTTACCTACATTATTTGAAAAATGGTAAACTTTGCAACAATGGCGATGATATCATTGAATCGAGCATCCTCGATAATCCCCCTGCGGCTAATTTTATTTCAACGGGTTTCTGTCATACAAGACCGTTCCAGAGCTTTTGAACGAAAAGGCTGTGTTCTCATATATAACAATCGAAACAAAATATAAATCTGATATTTAGAAGTTTCAGAAGAGTAGACAGCTTAATTACATTAAAAATAAGGTGGGTGTGGTATTTAAAAAAGGAATGTTACCTATTATTTGAAAAATGACAAACCTGGCAGTATTGCCGATGCTTTTATTGAATCTGGAACCTTCAGCAACCCTTCTGTAGCAAACTTTAGCCTTTTGATCAAGCATTTTCTGAAATGCAAGGCCATTACCGGACTTTTGAAAGATAGTGTATAATTCAACATGTACCTATTAAAGAAGAACAGTTGAATTTTTTGGTTGTTTGGTGTTTTTTATGTACTGCCTTTTAAATGGTGTGATTTACTGTAATATTTTTAGAAAAGTCTTTTATTGTGATTGCTTCAACTTGGTGAAACCGTTGCAACTAAATATGGATGTAGAGACGACTTACCTACTCTTTGGCTTAACAAATTATCTTCTTTGAACAATTTAAATCTCTATTTGACGTTAATTGTAAAATTGTTTTGACAAGGAGAGCATCCACGACCAAACTTAGTAATGTTAATGTGCAAAGTTATTAAAAGTAATTAAAGTAATGCCTATTAGTGACCTGACGTTATTCGGTTTGCTAACGTCGGGTTGCAAACTTTGACTTTGTACTCCAGACAGAGGAAATAAATTTTGTCTATCCAAGAACGTGTTAAATATATCGTTCCATACATACTGTTCCTTCATTCATCAAATAAACAAAATGCTTTAAATCGCACATAATCTACTGTACCATTTTGTTTTACCTAATGAGAGTGAAAATTATGTGCAATCGATTTATTATTTATAAGGTAGTTAAATACTTTTAAGGGAAATGTCAAGTTATAAGGCTATTTTTGGTTTTAAATAAAACATAATAATTTTATTGATAATTCTATTGTTCTTTCTCTTATACAATACGTACCATATATACAACAATATTTACAAAATTACTGATAGAAATTATGTTTTACTTTAAAATACCTATAAAGTGATGGAAATATATACACAATATTTGTTTCAAATAAACAAAAACATATTTACTTATATTAGTTAGAATAATCAAATTATTTTTCCCTGTTTTTTAATGCACCTAATAGATTTTTAAAATACAAGAAAACGATCAGCCTCTATTTTTATACATTGATGATAGTAAATATAGTTGTTAATCATAGTAAAATAGAGGTATACATGCATAAGGCATGTAACTTTAATTATGCTTAATAAAATGATACAGTTATAAAAAAAAACAAATAAATATTGTAAATAAAATAAAAAAATTTAGAACAAAGGGGTACAATAATTATGAAAATACACAAGTGACTGATCATAGTATTATAAATACATGCACAAAACACATGTAGCTTTGATTAATTTAAATTCAAAGATAAAATAATAAAAACAATATAGATATTGTAAAGAAAATAAAAACCATCAACTAAAATATCTAATTTACAGAAACAGTAGTTGAAGAACACAAATAAGTAAGAAGATGAAATTGCAAGCGATTATTTAACAGGGAAAAACTAAAAGAAAACAACACTCATCAAAATACTATATCTCTGAATATGAAAACCGTGATACTCAATTAACAAAAGATACATAATAAATAAATCGATTTTTTTAAGTCAATTGCTTTTCAACTATCATAGTAGGGTTACTATGATGGTTAATGTTAAGTTAAAAATGTGAACTTTTTAACTAACACCAATTCTTAGGCCGTGGACAAAGATTGATCTTGACCAAAGTTGGCTTACTTTGTGCATTAGACCTTTTATTTTATAGGCAATCGAAAATATTTGCCTGACTAGACTGCATAATAGGAGAAGACACCTTGAATCAAGATAAGTAAATAATAATAATTTAAATGTAGGAACAAAGAATGCATAGTTACCAGAGCAACTGAAACGGTTTTTCGAAACATTGCAAATTATTTTCTGCAGTAAATTTAAATTTTAATAATTTCTTAAATATGTGCAAAACATAGGAAATAATTTTTTAAGTATTAAGGGATTTTTTTATTTTATGTAATCAATAAGCATGTGTCTATTTATTTCAAATTTACGAAACATTTTTTGCGTTCGATACACAAAAATGTTGTAAAAACCTTCTTAAAGTGGAACATAAACGGCACAAGAAAACGAACATAATATTGCTTCAGTTTTGATGAAAAACTCACGAAAAATTGTCTTCTATGGACCAAAAAATTAAGATCGATAGAAACAACTAAAAAGGTGTGCAGCTTGTAGTAGCATTCTTAAAACGCCACAATTATTGGAATTAATTTACTCAAAAAATTGTCATCCATTCTACTTAAGTTTTTTTAAATAGGTTGCTGTCGGTTCAAGAAAAATGTAGCAATAAGAAATGCAAAGTTACTAAAGCAAAAAAAAAAGCTTTTTTTAAACGCTGCGAACCGTTTTGTCTATTATAAATTTAAACTTTAAATATTTCTCGCATATTAACAAAAAAATTAATAAAAAAATTTTTGCCAATAAATTTGTCTGTACCTATTCATTTTGCACTGTGAAACATTTTTTTTCGTGTTCTATTACACAAATATGTGGTTAAAATTTCCTTAAACTAGAGCATAGGCGGCATGTAATCAATATCATTGCTCATGTTAGGGGCTCCATTGGAATTGCCTTGATTGTTCTGCTGAGCGGGCTGTTGTTGATGATTGTGAGGTAATTGCTGACTGGGAGTCATTGACAGAGCTGGATAGTTGCTCATATTGACACCCATTTGGTAAGTGCCGCTCATGTGATTACCCATTTGCATTTGATTTTGAACGTTTTGCTGATTAAAGTAGTCAACTTGGCCACTGTAGTAAGCAGGATTGTAGTTCTGGCCATAGTAGTGATGTGGTGAAGAGTTGTGGCCATTAGCGTGCCAGTTAAATGCATTATAACTGTCATACTGGTAGCAGAGAGCAGGGTTCACTGCTGGACCCTCTGGTGGGGACGGTGTCCGCATAATATTTGGAGGTGTGTTGCCAATTGGGGTATGACTACCATTTACGCGATTGTAGTTCTGAGCCTGCGAAGCCTCTTTCTTAATTTGAACTGCCGGAGGAGATATGGAGTGGTTTGCTATCGAAGATATAGGTCTGGTCGTTGAGGGTGGTGTAACAGTGGCTGTCGAGGAAACTATGGTTTTGCCGCTGCATGATTTGAGCTTACTGGTAGGTGGTGAGACTTTTTTGATTGGATTGTTTCTGCATTTGGCCCGGCGGTTTTTAAACCACACCTGTAACAAAAGGAGACATTTTAAGTTTTATAAAACTCTAGCTAAACTTAATATTATGTAATATACGTAAATATTACTTCATTAATAAATAATGCTGTAATTATAGCCAGTGGTGCTATATATATATATATATATATATATATATATATATATATATATATATATATATATATATATATATATATATATATATATATATATATATATATATGTATATATTTATCCAACCGATAACTCAAAAAATAGTGAACCTATTTTGATGAAACTCGGCAAGTACCTTTCCTGTATTAATGACTTGGATGAGTTCGTTAGCCAGCAAAATCCGACAAGGTTTTCCGGAAAAATTTTGAGTTTTCTTTTTCTCCGAAAATTACAAAGTTATTTTAATGAAATTTGACGGATATGTTGGCTTGCGGAAGACCTTCCTATGCACCAAAATTCAACTTCTAAATTTATAAAAAATTGAGTTATTCAAATTTTTAGTTTTTTTTTTTTTTAATTTTTTTTCTCCGAAAATTCCAAAGTTTTTTTAATGAAATTTAGTGAATACGTTGCCTTAGGAAAGACTTCACTACGTGCCAAAATTGAACTTTCTAAGTCTATAGGAAATTGAGTTATTCAAATTTGAAGCATTTAATTTAAATTCACTGCCATAACGCACTTGCTGCGTCCCGAACTTTTATTGAATTGATAGCATGCTTTGACTACGCTATACTTTTTCATAAAATTTGATCATGATCTAGAGAGTTGTCTTTTGAAAGTGTGGTCTATTTAAAATTTTATTCGAGCATTTTGTTAGTGTATATTTCAACATCCGATGTTTTTAAGGTATATATACTCTTGTTAAACAATACAGAAAATGTATGTATAGGCTCACCACCCTCCATTTTATTCTCTTTTTTGGGACGTAGAAAATATTGTCGCTATCAATGTCCATCACATTCACACATATATTTCACCCCTGTATAAGTGCATCTGTAACCATGTGCATGTGCCTACCCTTCTTAAAATTATTTCTCTATAATAGACGTTTTATAAGGACAACTGTGGCAGCCCGATATACGTACGGGTCTTATAAAGGCAAGAGGCGGGCTGTTTTTACGGAGCAGCCCCACATAATCCGGGAACTAATGGAATACTGCCCCCCAGTGCATGTTCTTGTCTATTGTGTTATTGTATTGAATAAAATATATACAGTTATCCCTCTGCGGTTCGCTGAAACTGGGTTCAGAGAGATGGGAGATGGAAGACTCAGTGATTTAAAGCTAGGGAGAACAGAATCCTAACCCAACAAGGGCCTATAATGCATAGCGAATATGAAACGTAAGTTCCCGTTTTGAAAATCTAATGGCATGAGCTAATTGCAAGTATGTATATTAATTGCTTATAATGAATTCGTATTTTTTTAAATTGGAGGCGTCACAGCATAAAACAATATTTTCACATTTACAAATATTTGCGCTGTGCGCTGGTACGTACCTACGTAATCTAAATTGTGCTGTATACAAGCTAAGCGTTTTTGTATAGCACATTGTACAATTAATATCAACCAATTAACTAATAATAATAACTGAATGAGTTTGTTTGTTTAAGAAAGAAAAGACAAAACGATGACACAGGAAGTGCGTTATGGTAGCGAATTTTTATTAAAATCTGCTCAGTTCAAATAGATTAAACAATGCTTTGTTTCAATTAGATAATCGGATTCCCCCTATCCGTCCCAGTTCTGAGCTGATCTTTAATGTATCGAATTTCAACCACGTAATTATAATACGTGTTTGTAAAAAAAGGAATTCGGCACGCAGCAAGTGCGTTATGGTAGCAAATTTTTATTAAAATCTGCTCAGTCCACATAGATTAAACAAAGCTTTGTTTTAATTAGATAGTCGGATTTACCCGTTCCGCGCCAGTTCTCAGCTGACCTTTAAAATATCGAATTACGACCACGTAATTATAATGCATGTTTGAATAGCTCAATTTGTATATTTATATTAACCTATAAGGTTCGTTGGCCAGGAAACTAGTTTTTTCGGGAACATTTTAAGGTTATTTTCGGAACACTTTTGTACATTTTTAATCAATAAAGTTATTTTGATGATATATGGTACATTGTTTCTATATATAGGTCATACTGGTAACCAAATTTGATGCCTGCTTTCTTTAAAAACACATATTTGTTATTTAAAATATTTTTATGAGAAATCACTACTATAACGCACTTGCTGCGTCCAGACACTTTACTAATTATTTAGTAAAGTAAGCAATTTTAGCATTTAGCACACTATTTGTAAAAATAGGAAACTTGCGAGACGGGTATTATAGTATCACAGTTGACCATATATTTGATCTTCAATTTTTTTACCGAAAATATTGTTGCTTAATTATTATTATTATTGATAACCTTACATTTAAAAAGTTTGGACGCAGCAAGTGCATTATGGTAGTGAATTTTCATAGTATTGATCTGGCACCAAATATATATTTTATAACTTTTTTTCTTTTAACATAGAAATATAAATTTTGGTATGTAGTTTCCTTTTAATATCGTAAACTTACGTATCAAAGTTGAATAGATTTTCTATTTTTTGAGAATTTTTTTTTCCCGAAAGGTAACCTAAAATTTTTCCGGAAAACCTGGTTCCAATTTCGTGGCTAACGAACTTATCCAAGCCATTTACAAAAGGAAGATACGTGCCAAATGTTATCAAAATCGGACCATTATTTTTGACTTATCGGAGACAAAATTGGTTCTCGGGTTGAACCGCGTCCAGCATTTATTGAAACTCGACATTTCGGTTCCTGTTTTGGAGCCATTTTCAAGAGGTAAAGGAAATATGTAAGGACACTCTAAGGTCTCAATCTGCCTACTCCTTAGAGCGGTATACAAAGGTGGGTTGGGTTGTTGTAGCTCGATTACGAGGCCTCAATCTGCCTACTCCCCAAATCTCGCCGGAGATCGTCTCTAAGGTCTCAGTGTGTTCAACACTAGGCCTCAGAGAGATTTCTCTTATATTTCCTTTACCTCTTGAAAATTGCTCCAAAACAGGAACGGGAAGATCGACTTTCAATAAATTCTGAACGCGGTTCAACCCGAGAACCAAGTATGTCTCACATGAAAGATAGCGGAAATTTTTGCGAATATACATATACATACATACATACATATATATATATATATATATATATATATATATATATATATATATATATATATATATATATATATATATATATATATATATATATATATATGTATATATATATTGAAACTGTCCCCGGATGTGGATTCTGAGGGGCCTAATTCGCGCTCATTTGAAGAAATTGTTTCTAAGAAAGTTCACTAAAAAAAATTACGAACAAATTTTGATAATTTTTGTACGTGGCTTTCTTTCATTAATAACTTGGGTATGTCAGCTATTTCATTCAGATGTTTTTTCGTTGAAAATTTTTTTGAAGCATTTTTTTAGACAAATTCTTGATTAATTATTATTTTACTTGATGCCATAGACTGAGTAAATGATATTTAGAATTAAAAGGCAGAAAACTACCAAAACATTCAAACATTGGTTCTCCATAACAAAAGAAAGTATGTGATACATTATATTGAACGGCTTAAATTTATGATAAGGTTGCTTTTCATCATATATAATTATCTGATTTAAAAATTTTTGTGAAATAAGTAAAACTGACAGATTACATAACCTCTAGAAAGCTTTAACAAGCTGAAATTTGTAAATATGAATATGTTTTTCTTCGTATATTTATTATTTTGTTGGTCAGAACAATTTTAGTTATGGAACTATATATGAATTTTTATTTGCCATTTTCGGTTTTTATTGTCAGTTGAGCTAAACAATAATCAATACAATTTTAGTAAAATTCGCTATCATGAGGCGCTTACTGTGGACTATTTTGTATCACTGACAGTTCGCTAGTTAAAAAGAATCAAGCAAAGAACAAGTTATGACAAAAGAAGCTATATGATTCTAGGTTTTTATTTTAGTGCGCTATTATAAAACTCCTGACAAAAAGCACATATCAGTTAAAGAATCCATTTACTAATGTTATCGGGTATGACAAACTGATATACCCTAATAAACCAGGCTTTGTCCTCTTATAGTTTAAAATTAATTGTAATTGTAACATCCGCTGTTTTCTTGTTTGTGGAAATAAATACCAGGATAGGTTTACAATATTTTTCTACTTTAAATTGTACATTTTTCTTTTCAAAGAAGCCAAACCGCCAAATCATATATCTGGTAAGGGTTGGTTGATCCGCTTTTAGAAGTCTAATAAAAATAATACCTATGTTCCTGTACTACCAAACATCCACTTGAGAAAGTCAGTAAAGCTGATGCCCATCTTAGAAATGCGCTAACTGCAACAGAAACTGAACAAGTTCGTAAACTAATGGGTTGCCAAACATATGGTAAAGGAATATTGATAGTTTTTTAGATTTGAAACCACTTTTAAACGTGGCGACTGCTACAAAAGGGAAACTTCATGTTAGAATTGAACAAGAAAATCAGTTCTTCAAAGACCACCACTCCTGTGGCATTGTTAAACAAATTATAGGTTAGAGTTCAGTTGAAAATTTCAGTAAAGATAAATCTTTCATTTCGAGAGACTTAAAACCGAAAAGAAAAATTAATCTGGTGGTAAATAAATTACTGTAGTTTATATTTGTATAAACTTTAAACAAATTCTGGCTGTCTATAGGGAGAAGTTATTTTAAGATGACAGAATAAGTTTCAAAATGGATGTGCACATATTTGTAAGAGCATAGAAGTTGAATGAGGAGTTGTGAAAGATCTCACGAAATCAGAGAAGTGACAATACACCATAAAGTTTGAGGTTCATAGTTTGTAATTTGTATTAAAATTATTTATTCTACACTGTGCAAGCACAAGCACAAGTTTCAGCTTATTTGGTTGGCACTCTGCGTAATTATTATATACAAATAGATGAGTATTTATATTATTTATGTTTATGAAGAATATTTCAAAGATTCAGACTCTAGATACTGCACTAATTCAGAAGTTTCACTAGGACCCAAAGACATGTCTAAAAAACAGAAGCGGAATTTAAGAAATGTTACCAGAGATTTAAAAAATCAGTGCAAATGATGGCAGTACAAAAAATGTAGGTTTTGGGTCAAAATCCAAGAAGCCGATGAGCAGTGCAACAGAAGGATACAGGAGTACTTGAAAGGGAAACAAAATAAAAACCAAAAGCGAGAGGCTCACTGTATGAAGGAATTAAGAAAACACAAGTTGAAGCTAAAGTATTGACGAAGAAAATTCATAGAATCTGAGAAATGTACGCAATCGAAACATAAGCGACAATGCCCTATAGTGAGTGAAGGTCAAAGAGAAGATATATTTAGGAACTTTTGGCCAGGTCAGGTCAGGTCAGGTCACTCGACTGGAAACCACAAAAAAATAGTCATTCCAACTTTGGTAAACAAATTAGAGGCGGCTTAACGGCTCAAAAACAAATTTAATTTATTCTGTTATCTAAAAATTTTTTATACGTAGATATATTTATTACAGTATGTGAGAAAACGTTTCCTAATATGTTTTCTTTGGGAGAATGGACATTTTTGAACTGAGTAGAAATCGCTTCTTTAATTTCTGGATGTCAAAACAAAGCTATGATAAGAGAAATTTTTGGAAAGATTGTAGATCGACTGCCAGTAAAGTATACTTAGAAAACGTACTTGAATCTTATGTCGAAATTTATAATCTTTGCAAAACGGAAGTGAGAGAAAAGATTAGTGCGATATTTGTTTTGGGTTTAAGCAAGGAAACGTTGATGTGTAGCTACTAAAACCGAGCTAGGCTAAAAAAGAGAAAGGGCAGTTAACAGGCTATCACTGGAAACATTTGTGCTTTTACGATGGATGTTCCAGCAGTACTTACAGCTTGTGCCTTGTCAGTCTACGAGAATGATCTACTTCAAACAAAAATTACGCTGCCATAATTTTGTTATATACATATAACTTTGCTGAAGATAACATAGTTTGTTTTATTTGGTGTCAAAGGGTGCTAATTATTTCACTTTTTGTTTGACAGATTTCACAAAAAGTGAATGATGACAAAGAAAAAGTGAAAATATATTTTATTAAAATCGCAACACTACTCTAGCAAATGCTTTACTTCATCCCTACATGACCACCAGCGATATTATAATCCAAGAGTATTTAATTAAGAGAACATCTAAAATGGATTGCGATTGTGTACATTCCACCATTTTAGTACGTAAAAAAAAAGAAATACGTGCGCCATCAAACTACGTCCAGATAATTCAGCAATCTCGAAAAAATTCCAAAGGGTCCTTATAAGGCTAAATACATAAATCATGATTTGACAAATTTCAATGAATTCAATTAAGCACTATTCATGAACAGACGATTTCTGTGTAATTTATTTTAGAGCCCCAAAATACTTTTCCATAGGATATACCACAAATAAGATTTTGCTCATGAGTGTTGATTTTGTTAAAGCGCATATCATACAATGTGAGAACCATAGTAACATTGTATGAATCACCATTAGCTTTAAAAGGTGATATATTTTAACACCTACACAGTAATACATAAGGGCTGTCATGATTTGAGTTTCTTACTGGTATACTAAATGATTCAAAATACTTTATTTGACAATTTTTTTTTCATTCATTCGTACCTCGTATCTTGTAAGTATATTCATATTATGATATTAAAAATTCGTAAGTCAGTGCATTTGTAAAAAAATCATAATCACCAAATAGGGGGAATCTATTTTTAAGCTGTTGCTATTGACCTATCACGAAAGAGATTAAGCCTTTTGTATTTTCTGAAAACTATTATTTTTAGAAACGAAGTATGACTATATATATTATCTACTATGTGTACATTACCTTACACATGTAAAACATGTAAGAATATGTTTCTGTCATATGCTAGGAAAGGCAACACAGATCAATTGAGAGAGAGAAAGAGAGAGAGGAAGGGGGAGAGAGAAAAAGTGTGTATGTGTGTGTTATCTCTTATACACACACACACGCCGCGCGCGCACGCGCACACACACACACACACACAGGCAGACACAGGCACGCACACACACACGCACACACACACACACACACACACACACACGCACACACACACGCGCGCGCGGGAGAGAAAGAGAGAGAGAGAAGGAAGAAAGGGACCGTCAAGGTAGAAGATATATTGATAAGTGTAAATTAAATACGAAACTATAGTCTCTCTTCTGATGATCGAGGTGAACTAGCATAGTATTATTTTGCAAATAAGTTGTTATTAATGATAACTGATATGGACTGTTTATTTTAGAGAACTCTTAGCGTGCTAATTGTTTACCATTTTTTGTTACATTACGTTAAGTCGTAATTCCCAGGGTTCCCCTTTCACTTTTTCAGTACATACTGTAAAATTCACATCAACCGAGGTTCTGCAATTGTGTTTGAGCAAGTTTAATGTATGCACATTCCGCCCTACAGGGGGGGCTAAAGCAGTCCGTCCCGTGTATCATGACATGTTGGGCACGTTAAAGCTCCCTACCCTCCTTACAGAAAGGCAAGGGTTTGGCAAAATTTCCAAGATAGTGAGATAGAACTGCTCCCTGGCGTCGGTGATTGGCCATAGTCGCGGAAATAGACCGCCGCAAAGAAAGAAAAAAAAACAACACCAAATGACATCCGGATCCTTTGAACTAATTGAGAAGAAGGGGGATGCAAATTACGTCACTCTATTAGAAAAATATATTTTTTTAAAGAAATGCCAATACGCAAATACATGTTTACAGCAAGGTTGGATCAAAATTTTAAAGTGACATTTTAAGATAGATTTGGCAGTTAACCAATTTGGAAGAAACTTTTAATCAAAATTATGTTATATTTACATATTCAAGCTTGTGCTTCCGTGTAAGTCATAATATATAATTTGGAAGAGATAAATAAATAAAATAAATACAATGCACAGTAATGGGTGTGAAAACGAATGTACATAGTTAACCAGCACAAGGTCTATGTCTCCATGAATACTAAAATACCGAAAACATTGGAAAATAATGTATTTAGAAATTCGCGCACCACGTAGTTAGTAAGTTAATTTACATCATTATTACACCCATATGTTTATATAATATTTGCCGTTTACGGTATTATGAAACCTAAAAAATGAATAAGCTAGCAGTATAATACACGAGGGAGAAAAAGCCACATATTTTGTAAAATAATGGCAAGTTTGGTGAAGTGTCTGCGTAGGGCACATATACAGATTGCGGTGCAATGTTGACAAAGGCATTTAATGTAAGGGGCGGAATGTTTGCCGTCCTCCGGGTAATGATTCAATTTAAAGGCTGGTTAGGTTGGCCTTTTCATCACGCACAGCTGCTGTTTGTGCTACGTTACACCATGTATGCATTGCTACTGCTAGCATACAATTATTAGCCACAAATAAATTATCCATAATTGTCACCAGCCGAGAAAAGAGCTTTTACAAAAGGGATATGTGCTTGACGATTGTTTCAGCCTTTTTTAATATTGGGGAGGTGGCCTACTAACAGTTTTACAAGACCCATGTTATATCCCAAAAAATCATCCATTTAAATACAAAAAAAGTTAATTCAGAGATCACGACTTTCAATCTTTAAAAACATGATCAAATGAGCACGAATTAGAGCACGTAGAACCCATATTTTGGATATTTATTATATATATATATATATATATATATATATATATATATATATATATATATAAGCGATGCAAAATGTGCAGTTTTTAGACTTATCATAGATCTCCTTTGAAATCTGTAAAAGCAGTTTCTAAGTCGAACCGAATTTCACGATTTTTTTTCCTTATAACTTTCTCATTTTCAGGTTTCTTTAATGAAAAACAAGATTTTTATAAAAGAAACACCTTGTAAATTGATAGAAAATACTTCGTAAAACTTTTTTTTAGTAAAATCCTAATAAGCTCCTTAGAAATAAATGGATATATGTTGTTTCAACAACGATTAACTGTCCCTGGGGCGTCGTCGAATAGCTTACAGCAGTTGCTTACCAATCAATAGCGTGGCCTGTCATAATTAGCCAAACGAGATAAGTGTTTATTATTAGAGAAAAATTGTTTTGTATTTACGTAAAATACAATCGAAATTCAGCCCTTGCTTGTCAAGTATATTTGGAGAAGTATCCTGATAAACAATAATCTTGTCCACAAAAGTGTCAGTTTAGCTGTAAAGGATGAAAGAGGTTTAGATAACTTTGCTCGAATCAGCAGTTGTTGAGTGGGTTTCAGATGCGAAGAAAATTAAATTGCTCTGACGGATACTTGATGTAGGTACCATCCAATTTCTCTCTTTTTTATGATGTAGTTCATGAAAGGCAAAGCCTATGGGTCTCTAAGACATCATGAATTTGGTTGTTGTGCCGCAAGATGGGTAAACACCCGAGTGAACTACTCGCTTTTTAAATAGTTGGAGATTATATGTCTTCCGAAATATGTCTGCCTTGAGAGCATTCCAAACCTGAGATGTATTAATAAAAAGCGAGAATTCGTAACGAACCGTTGGACAAGTATACGAGTTTGCCGATTAAAGGCCGTAAGCGCAGGTACCAACGACACAATTTATAAGGAGATATGAGGATGGTAATATTGATAGAAGAGGATCTTAAACCTCTTTGAGCAAAATAAGTTAGACTGACTGTAATAGATGAGTTTCCTATAAGAAAAATAGCTAGGTTTAAAAGGGAATCTGGGGTTGTTTTTAGGGCAGCACGCCAAACGTGTGAACAATATTCTAACTGTGGACCTATCTGTGCCTTACACAACGTCAATATAGGGAGCTAGTTACTTAGACTCTCATTGATAAGGAGCTAGAAGCAGATATTGGGCAAGTCGGTGAGAACATGCTGTAGAGAGTAATATGATCAGCCAATCTGTATTGTTGATTGTTAACAGAAGGTCATTGGAATTATTCATCACTGATGACGCTAACTTGGTTAGTAAAACGATCGTCAGGTTTTTTTAACGTGTTGTGGTGATTCGAATTCTCTAAGTATACTTATCAATGCTCATCACAGGATAAAATCTTCTTTTACAGAAGACCATTTATATGCAAAAGAAAAAGTATGGGAGTCAAAAGTGAACCCTGTCGAACATCCGCATCACTTTTTAATTTACCTGATAAAACACCATGGTCAAAAACATGTAGGAAGTGCGACTTCAAAAAACTAGATATCCGTAAGCATGGTTTTAAAGGCAATTTGTTCGATGTAAGTTTATTGAAGAGTGCCCCATGTCAGACAACATTGAATACGTCAGAAATATCCAAATAAAATTGCATGGCAAAGGTGCGTGACTTAGGTATGTCAAAATTAGATTGGTTTTGACGAAAGCCGTATTACGATCATTTTGGATGTTTTATTTTTCGAAATGTTTCATAAATTCTATATTGATAACTTTTTCCATAACTTTAGATAAAACAGATAGAATGAAGTAGGGACGATTTGATTTGTCACCCTCTTTAGAAACAGCCTGAACTCGAACTTGTTTCCAGGAAGATGGAAATACCCCCATCTTATAATACATCTCGAAAATAGAAGACATAAAGTTGGAGTCAGTTTAGGAGCACACATTATAAGAACTATGTCGGGATTTCATCGGGTCCTGGTGCCCTTTTATGTCTAAATTTTCCAGTATGTGCTAAACAGTTGATTGCTAAAAATATTTCTCCCATTTTTGACTATACAGCTGGAATTATTGATGGGCTCTTTTACCACGAATCAAGCGTGGCATTGGAAGTAATACACGGCTAAGTAAAATGTTTTAGTCTATTCATCCCTCCGATGGCGCTAACTTCATTAGCGAAACGATCGTCAGGTCTAAAAACTGTATTGTGATGAATTGGGTTTTCCAAATGTGTACTTATCAGTGCTCATCAGACTATCCAATCTTCAGCCTTTTCTTTTGACAATACAGCGACAACTCCGTCATTAAAATTTGAAGCCAAGAGAGGAAAGGAGCTGGTGATGGAACCTCTAACTATAAATTTGGCCATAGACCAGAAACGTGGGGCATTGTTTAGATAAGAAATGACTTTGTCCCTTATAGATGGTAAACGTCATTTTTGGCTTGATCGGTTGTCTGTTGGTACCTATTGCTTGCTGATACAAAGAGGGCGTGACTTTTGCTGCTCAGGTTTTTACGCTAAAGATTGTAAGCAGAATTTTTAATATTGCAAATACATGTCAGTTCTCCACTATATTATCAAATGAATTTGATATCTCCACTATAATATAATTAACAGAAAAAAGAACAAAAGAATATTGAAAATCTTACATTCGGAACCGGTCAGAATTTTGTAGATCCAAAAGCAGATAACTGGGCTAAGCAGCTTGTTTAATTAAGCAAACTTATTTATATTTCTTTTATCCTTTACAGTTCTTCTACCATTTTATTTCTCTAAACTATTTTTGCAAGTAATGGCTCCATATCAACTGTATTTTATGTAACAACAGATGCCCTTTTTTCTTTAGTGGTAAACTCACGTCATTTTGTTAATTATCGCAAACAGCCTTATTGATTTGGTTAAAAACAACTGGTAAAAGCTACGTGACGGGGAGACAATGAAAGTTCGTCTTTGTTGCACCAACAGACATCTGTTTATTTCAAAGGTTATAAATTTCTTAAAAAGATATATAAAAGTTTGTAACTATCGATTTACAAATAAAGTACAATGTACAGTATATTTGTCAAAGTCTACCAAAATATATGAAATCTCAATATGACGCCTATAATAACAAAAAGCAGACTATATGCCGCGTGGAATTTGCAATTTACAGTATATTTGTCAAAGTCTACCAAAATATATGAAATCTCAATATGACGCCTATAATAACAAAAAGCAGACTATATGCCGCGTGGAATTTGCAATTATTTTACAAAATAGATACAACCGTCTTATTTATCGGTTTCTCGTATGTAAAAAAAGGTTTTTTTGGAAACACCTAAAAAAAGGAAAATTATAAAAAATCGCATTATTCAAGTTTGTTTTTCGAATAAATTCGAATTTTTACAGATCTAGGATAAGCCTAAAAAACTGCATATTTTTTCTAATTTAGAGATCTCTCTAACTCTAATAATAACGCAGATAGTGAGGAAATATAAATTGACACCCTGTATATACGGTGACCGCCAAAAATTTGCACCAAATTGAAAAAAAAACATTTTTGATTTAAAAATCTATGCCCCTAATATGTGTTTGTTTGAATACCCATTTAACATCGGTCAGATATACCAACCAACAATTTTTTTGCAATTTTCAAAATAGCTAAAATATAAAATTCGCTGTTTTCCGAAAAGCATGCGAAATAACGATGTTATTTTTTCGGCATGTCTTAGTTCTAGCTTGTTGAAGAATTTAAAGGTGATAAAACAATATGTCCCTCACAAGTTTTCCAGGAAAAAATTAAATTTAAAATTTTTAAAAATTTTCAAAATTTCACATACCAAGACTTATTTCTGAAATTGTTGTGTGGAAACTTTAAAGATCCAAAATCAAAAAAACAATAAAATTCGCGAAGTGAAATAAGTAGATTTGTAGATATTTTAACAAAACCTCCTAGTTATGCTTAATTCATTGGATGTATATATATATATATATATATATATATATATATATATATATATATATATATATATATATATATATATATATATATATATATATATAAGGAAGCTACAGGTAAGGCATAATTTATAAGGTGATATAATATTTCTCTTAAAACGTTACATTTTAAATCTTATCCGCGGATACGCAATTAATATCAGTTTTTGATAAGATTCTGTCTGTTTTAAAAACTCACTACATTTTACCACCACTTCGGTCATAAATGATGTTTCTAGGATAGTTTTCCAAGAATATTACTTCTAGTCATATCTAAATATTTTAATTAACTAAACGTTGTTATCAGATATTAACCTAAAAGTATTGTAAAAACTTCTTCATATTAAATCCGACATCCATTATACAGAAAAAAAGCTTATAAATCACATTCCCAATTATGTATGTAATCCATGCAATTAACCTGTGTAATTTTCAGCAGTAACAATTAACGTTAATTAAAAACCTACCAAAAGACAATGATTGTGGATTTCTAGTAAAATGAAATAGTGGATAATTTATGTATTTTTGATATAAAAAAATTACAACGTATGAATTGAGAGTTCCTCAAATAATTTTAGTAAATACCTTAATATTAAAAGCAACTTAATTAATCTAGCAATCGATATTAGAACATGCAGTTTAAACGCAATTATTTTAGCTTACCTGGACTCTCGACTCCGGTAAATTAATTTTCATTGCCACTTCTTCTCGCATGAAAATGTCAGGATAACGGGTCTTTTCAAAAAGCGCTTCGAGGATGTCCAGTTGCGCCCTGGTGAACGTGGTTCTTTCCCTGCGTTGCTTTCTCGAATTGACACCTGCAAAATAGGAACAAACTAAAAATTATGTTTTAGCCAGTTATAACAACAGAGATCATTTAAATTAATATTAATTATATGAATAATAAGAAAGAACAAGAGTGTGTGTCTTCAAAATTTTCATTCAAAAAACGTATATATAAACTAATTTTATACTGCCGTTTTTTTAAGTTGTCTATTTGTGTTGTCTAATCTATATATTTTAAACTTCTATGTAGCTAAGACTGCCACTAACTTTTGGTTTAAATATACTGTTAACATTATGTTACATTTTTGAACTAAACATATTAGTGGATTTTTATTTAAAAAAATTAACTAATAGAGAGGTTCGATGGTGAGACTTTGCAAAAATGTTGTCAAATGAGCGCGAACTAGGACCACTAGAACCCATATCCGAAGTCAGTTTCAATTTTTATATGTTTATATATATATATATATATATATATATATATATATATATATATATATATATATATATATATATATATATATAATTGAACGATTTCGATCAAACTGGGCAAGTGCATTTCTTTTATTAATGGCTTGGATGAGTTCGTTAGCCAGAAAAATAGACAACGGTTTTCCGAGAAAATTTTGAGTTTTCTTTAAAAAACAATTTTTTCTCCAAAAATTACAAAGCTATTTTAATGACATTTGGTGGATATATTGCCTTGGGAAAGGTCTTACTGCATCCCAAAATTCAAGTTTATAGAAAATTGAGTTATCAAAGTTTGAAGCATTTAATAAAAATTCACTACCATGATGCACTTGCTGGGTCCCGATTTTTAAAGTGACCTTTATCTCATATACTTTCGAGACCAAAAGAAAATGTAAATTCCTTCAGATTAACAAAACCTTAATGTTTTGCATCATATTAAAGTCACTAGAAAGTAACAAGTTTTTAATGAAACTACAAATATCTATGTGAAATGGGATGAGTTATCAAGATTAGTAAAATAGGTCAAGTATTTTATTTTCAAGGAGGCAGCCTAAAATATTTTTCGTCTGAAAAGCAAAGTATTTTAGTAGAATGGCAAGCTCGTGACAAGTGATAAAGGTCACGAAATTGAGAAAACAAAACTGAATAGAATGTCTTAAAAAACTTGAAAAAAACATTATAAGATGATCAAAATTAAAAATGCAGGATTATAGACAAAGCCATTTACAATGAGGGCCAGTTGCGTAGAAAAGCAACTATGAAGCTAGAAAACACACACACACAACTGAATATTTCGCAAACTTTGTAAAAAAGCTAAAACTTGACAAGGCTGCCATAAGAGAATGCCTACTTTTTTACATTCTACCCCACAAAAATCTGACGGCTTATGAAAATGCGAAATCGCACAGTGATGAAAAAGTTCTAAAATTTCTAGATAGGGAGTATCTAGAAATTTTAGAACTTTTTCAGGGTGACTTACTAATTAAATAATTTAAGTATCAAGTAAGTTAAGTAGCAAATCAAACAACTCCATTAAAATGCTCCGGGTAAAGCTATAAAAATAGTAACAATAATATACAATAATTGTAACAATAATATACAATCGAATACATGGTCGTTAAAAGCAGAAATCTTAATAGTACTAAAACCAGGAAAACCATCCAATCCTGTAAAATCAACAGGGTAGTGTACTACTCTAGTACCTCACCTGTATGCATCATGTCCTGGAGATAATTTACACCACTACACGAAGATACACGTCAGCTGGCTCGAAGCATCTTTAGTCACATTTAAACCACAGTAGTGAGAGGTTAAACAAATGGCGTGTGAAAATGAATAAAACTAGATCAGCACAAATTATTTTCACAGACAAAACAAGTAGCAGCTGCTCCAGAACTATGTCCTAATTTTTGTAAAAGATGAACCTAAATACCTGTCACGAATCTAGTCCAACATATTACAGGCAAGACAGATCTAAAGCAATTTGCGTGATTTGTTAAGACGCATCTTCCGTAATTAAATTCAAAAATAGCTAACAACTTGCTAAGTGTCTGTAAATGACTAGATCTCCAGATTTACTTCCATTTTTCTTATTTCCTACGACAAACCACTGGAAAAGTTTTTTTTAGTTTAAAAAAAATGCTCAAGAATTACAAAATTTTCACAACAGAGACGTAGTGCCTTTCCTCCTGATCTTTCTTAGAAAGGGTTTGCCACAGTTATCTTTTACATTATTCATTTACTTTTTGTTGCCAGTTCTTGGCTTTTCTGCAACTGGTCTCCTCTAAGGATGTGTAGTGTCAATAGTGAAAATACAAAAATAATAGCAGAAAGTAGCTGGGGAGAGTGGAAAGTAGCCATGAAGCAATATTTCTCAAGAGTAGCTTGTGGAGCGTCAAGTCTCTACGTCTATATTCAGTAATCTGGAGCGATCTGATCAAATAGGTCCAACCACAATCAGTAGAGTAAATTTTAACTAACTATTTACGATAATCAACATAAAGACGTTACGGCCTGTCTAAGCATAACATACAGATAATTGTGACCAAAGCATCACCTAAAATAGATTGTTATATGAAATAAAGACTAATGCACCATGTTGATGACGTTACTCGAAGAGAAGAATAAATAAAATGGGAAGATGGTTTAGGGTTTAACTAAAATTGACTCGGGTTCAAACACTAATGCGAATGTACCAAGAATACCTTGAAAAAATATATTACACTTTTGGTATCCACAAAGCTCAACTATACTAAGATATTTAGCAAGACTAAGATAAACAAATTGATTTCTACTAATTTAATGTATGTAAAACTGCAGTTACGCTGAAGTTCTCTGGTTTGTCAAATACAGAATCTGATTCTGAATGAAGTTCAGCGAAACTGCCGTTATACATACAATAAAATAGTCTTAATCAATTTGTTTATTTACCTGAGTTGACAATGGATTTACATCAAGTATCTGCTTCCTCAATATCATATTTTACACGACGGCGCTTGGTTTACCCATAGTGTAATTCGTATAAAGTCACCTTCTAGAAAAATGCAAAGTCTCATTTACATTAACATAACAAATGTTTTTAAGGTAAATGATTTCTATGTGCAGCTGTTATGATAAAATAAAGTAGCCAAATATACTGTAGATCAAATAAAATTAACAGCAGCTGATACAGGTAGAAATTAGGCAACTAATTAGGTAAGATTTCAATTTGGAAATAAAAGGAACTTTTTCTTGTTAGCAGGACTTTGCAGTTTGTTAGAATTACGTTAAACGCAGCATAACCATACAATTAGACCACTACCTTAAGATAGTTAGCTACATATGTAGGTAAATATTGTAAAACCAGAGAGTAAGTTGTCAGAATCGAAAGTTATATGTAACAAAATATGAGTTTTTTTTAGATAATTTGCTCTTCTTCTAATAGGTGTGATTAATATATAATAAACGATAAAAATGTGCTTTTGACGAGATCCCAACTTTGAAACTATCCATTTATTGAGCGCGAACAAGAAAAGTTTGCCTTTGGATAATTTTGCTTTTTTGTATCTTGGAAAATAATGTAGTCAATTGATGTGATTTGTAATTTTTTATTTTACATAACATCTAGAGTATATAGGTATTTGTGCAATTTGTATGTACACAAGGACAAAGAGCCTCGATAATATAGCTTTTTTAGTAAGGGAAATCATTTTCTAGTGCACGAGTGGACAACTACATAGGAGCGTGATCTTTTACGGCGTGTTTAAAGCGTGATAAATACACGTGCACCTGGTAGTCAGAGACCGAAAGATGTCTCTCTAATTTTAAGCCCAAATAACCCATTTATCACGCAGAGTGAACGTAAATTCGTTAATTTGCATTCGAATTTGAATCCAGTAGCTGGTCGCTTGAAGAAATCAAGTTAACAAATCTTCAAAATTATTCTTGTAGCCGGTGTCTAAAGTGGACTCAGGCTTTGTGTGGTAAATTATATCACTGGATGGATCGTTTCATTTAAAAATTCAATACCAGTAGCTACGTTGTTGGTATCCAAACTAAAATGCCCGCTTGTACATTTTTAACTCTTGTTTACGTGGATTATCAAAGAGACGAAAGTAAGAGAGAGCACGCTGAACTGGAGATTGATGTCTAGTGGCTTGCTTGTATGCACATTTAATGTTTTAGTGATATTTCTTTAAAAAATTCACTAATGAGGAGATACCGACTTTTGAATTTTGAAAAAATTTCTTCAAATGAGCGCTAATTAGGCCCCCCAGTACACATATCCGGGGTCAGTTTCAATTTATATATATATATATATATATATATATATATATATATATATATATATATATATATATATATATATATATATATATATGTATGTATGTATGTATGTTTGTATCACACCGATAACTCAAAAATTAATGGGCTGATTTTGATTAAATTTGACGAATACCTTCATTTTGCAAATTACTTGGATAAGTTCGTTAGCCAGGAAAATCAGCCCAGGTTTTCCGGGAAAATTCTGTGTTTTCTTTCAAAAAAATTATATCTCCGGAATTAACAAAGTAAGGGCAAGTTTGGTACGCGCGTTTATATCATTATATGTAAGCTACCTACCCAAACTTAGCTCTGCAGGTCAAAAGACAAAAAAGTTATAGGCATTTAAAGAAAAATAAATTGGGGTTTTCCTCAAAACGTCAAAGTTGCGAATTAGAACATCAAAATAGGCAACATTTAGGCAAATAACTTGATTCTAATACGGGCTATGGAAATAAAATATCTCAAGAAGAATGTTTTACAAACCTTGAAGTCTTAGTTTCAACCGTCATGGTCCTTCATTTTACTAAAATATTTCCAGAAAATTCATTTCAAATAGACCGTTTCTCTGATGCTTGGCGGTAGTCTTAGCTATAGAGTTTATCGTTTAATGGTATATAATTTTTGTCGAATTTTCGTAAAAAATTAATAAAGTTCAATATATCCGTTATTATACAAAATATGAAAAAAATTGTATATATTAATTATAGGGTGTCTTGAGCTACATCTTATAAAATTATTTCTACAATCACAGGTGGCCCATAAGTCGTTGGTGATACATTTATTTTTTTTAATCAAACACGCCTTATGTTATTGCATTTTTGCATTTTCCATCAAAATATAATGCATGTTTGTAAGAAAATAAATCAAACAAATCAAACACGCCTTATGTTATTGCATTGCATTTTTGCATTTTCCATCAAAATATAATGCATGTTTGTAAGAAAATAAATTTTAAACGCGTTGTGGTAGCGAATTTTGATCAAATGCTCCATATTTGAAAAGCTCAATTTGCTATTAACCTATAAGGTTGACCAAGAAACTGGTTTTTTCGGGAAGACTTTAAGTTTACTTTCGGACATTTTTGTACATTTTCAAACAATAAAGTTGTTTTGATGGAACATGGCACATTGTTTTTACTATATAGGTTATACTGGTAACCAAATTTGATGCCGCTTTCTTAAGAAAAAAACACACATATTTGCTATTAAAAACATTTTTATGAAAATTCACTACCATTACGCACTTGCTGCGTCCAGAGCGTTTACACTACGCTAATGATATTGGAAGACAAGACAATAAATTCTAAAAGTATAAATATTTACACTCTATCAACTGACAAAAGCCATATCTAGTTTCTGCTTTTAATGCGTTAATTGTAGGTTTTAGATTTATTTTATGGTTAAGCAGGTTTCATAGCAATAATTTTTAGAGTACTTTCACATCACCGCTTGTTTGCCTGCAATTATTTTAGTTATTATGTTTTTCAGCAAAAATGAATGACTAACTCTAAAAATCGTGTGAAAAGTAACACCTATGATGTATTTTGTTATTTAAAGGATACATTTCCCAAATCAATTTGTCAGCACGACTTTAGTTGCAGAGGGAGGTTTGTTTGTTTTTTTAACACAGCATCCCTTGTGTACTTTTGTCAATTCCTCGCCCTGTGCCACTGGCTATATTTGTTAGGGAGTTAAATTGTATGAAGTTTACTTTTCCTGGCGAGCACTATTTTCAGTTATATTGAAAAGATAATCATATAATGATGTTTATAATTATTAATTCAAAGAGGCACTTAGAAGCCCTAATACAAGTCAGATCGCATTAACTCAAACATTGAAAATAAATATAAATATAAAAACATATATATATCTGTTGAACTGTGCAAAGCTGATACTGTGATTATATAAAATCAACGCCGCTAATATTTGGATTTTGGTCTATTTTGTAAGTTATATATATATATATATATATATATATATATATATATATATATATATATATATATATATATATATATATATATATATATATATATATATATATATATATATATATATATACAGAAAGGCAGGGGTTTGGCAAAATTTCCAGGATAGTGAGGTGAAACTGCTCACTGGCGTCGGTGATTGCCCATAGCCGCGGAAATATACCGACGTTAAAGTACAAAAAAAATTTGATATTCCATTTCTTTCGCAAGAATATCAGACATTTTCATAACCGGGTACACGATTAAATAAATAATTCCATTGACTTCCCAACGATGTGACACTCGACACTACTTGCTGTTTAAAATTTTGGAGAAGGTAGCTAACCTGTTTGGGGTGTTGGAAGTAGCAGCTTTGAGATTTACGCAAAATGTGTCCCTTTTCAACAAAATCAATCTCTCTGTCTGTCCGAGAGTTTTTCAAATGAGTCAGCACCCGAATTATATATATATATATATATATATATATATATATATATATATATATATATATATATATATATATATATATATATATATATATATATATATAAGTAGAGTAGAACTGGGAGTTCTGTGACAAAATTTGAGAGATGACACCCCGCTTAGGAGGGTAAAGTTTGTGCTATACTTTTCGTGTCAAAAGTTGTCCCCCTCACAAGCAAACTTGACGTGTCTCGACAAAAGCTTTTCCTGGCTGGCAGTTACGGCTTACAGCTCGTTTTCAATATATATATATATATATATATATATATATATATATATATATATATATATATATATATATATATATATTCTGTGACAAAATTTGAGAGATGACACCCCCGCTTAGGAGGGTAAAGTTTGTGCTATACTTTTCGCGTCAAAAGTTGTCCCCCTCACAAGCAAACTTGACGTGTCTCGACAAAAGCTTTTCCTGGCTGGCAGTTACGGCTTCCAGCTCGTTTTCAATATACATATATATATATATATATATATATATATATATATATATATATATATATATATATATATATATATATATATATATAAGTAGAGTAGAACTGGGAGTTCTGTGACAAAAGTTTAATATTTCCCATGTAATTCTTATGGGAAGAATACATCGCTTTTTTTGTGACATTTTGGAGGGAGTGAGCCGGACTCTCCTAGTTATCGAGAGAGGGAGAGAGGGAGAGAGCTCCGCTATACCTCGCTCTCCCAGTCGTCGAGAGAGAGCTCTCCCAACCGCTATACCTCGCTTTCCCAGGCGCCGAGAGACAGAGGAGAGAAGCTCCACCGCGTTACCTAGATGTCGAGAGAGAGAGAGAGAGTTCTCCTAGCCGCTATACTTCGCAGACTAAACTCCAACCTCTCATTACCGGTTAGAGTAGGTGATAGGGTCAACGGTTAGAGTATTATGAACACACAGCCATCACTAGCGGAGTAGATATAGATGGGGAGTTCTGAGCCCACCACCGTCCACAACCCACCACCCGCTACTAGGCATGCGCGTGACGTAATAAATATGGCGGTTGTTATAAGAATGACGTAAGCTACAAAATGATATGACTTGATCCAAGATGGCGACCAAGGTGGCCGACCGGAACTGATTAAAAATGCGAATGCCAGGCATGCCAGACATAGCAACAAACAAAAATACCATGTAACATATTTAAATATTTTGTTATTATTATTGGATGATTTATATAAATCAAATGCAATTAAAAACAAATGCTAACATATTTAAAGCTTTTGTTATTGTTTTGATATTATATAGCATAAGACAATTCAACATTCTTTGATATTCAAAAATTAGCCAAATGGGTAGGTTCTAAAAATAACATACAGAGGTCGTAAGCTCAGAAACAATGGTTACAGGTTCTGATGTTTACAACTTTAGTTTTATTATGTGTGAGGGTTTAAGGAAGTAGTAGATTTCGAAAATTAGCATTTAAAGCTTTTGTTTTTATATAGCATAAAGCAATATTCGGTGTTATTAAAAAATGGGTAGGTTCTATAAATAACACACAGAGGTCGTTGGCAAACAAAAATACGAAGCTCAGAAACAATGGTTACAGGTTCAATTCCTGATGTTTTATTATGAGGTATCATTAGGAAGTAGATTTTAAAAAATTAGCATACGAGCAAACCAAATTTTAATTCAGTAAGTGTAAACGCTTAGAAAAGTAATTTTAGGGGGTAAAACACTCAGAAACAATGGTTACAAGTTCAAATCCTGATGTTTACAACTTGTTTAGTTTTATTATGTGTGGGGTATTCGGTTTAGGAAGCAGATTTTATAAAATTGGCATACGAGCAATTTTAGGAGGGTAAAACGATCAGAAACAATGGTTACAGGTTCAAATCCTAATGTGTGCAAGTTTTTAGTTTTAAGTTAGAAGTGTGAGGTATTAGACTTAGGAAATATATTTTTTTAAATTAGTATACGAGTAATTTAGGAGGGTAAAACACTCAGCAACAATGGTTACATATTCAAATTCAGATGTTTTATGTGAGGTATTCGAATTAGGAAAAGACATTTAAAAAATTTAGCTTATGAGCAATTTTAGGAGGGTGAAGCACTCAGAAACAATGGTTACATGTTTAAATCCTAATGTATGCAAGTTTTTAGTTTTTGTTTTAAGCCTTAAGTGTGAGGTATTAGGCTTAATGAGTGGAATACAAAATTTAGCACATGCTCAAACCAATTTTAGAGTTTTTTGTTTTAGACCTGACCTGACCTGCTAAAAAATATAAGTCTAGCATTTTGATTTTATTTGAAAGAGATACAGGTTCGATCCCCCGTCCGACATATGCTCCTTAATATAGTAGGATCAAACAAATATTAAATAACTAAACAGTAATCTTAGAAACAATGGTTGGGTACAGGTTCAAATCCTAATGTGTGCAAGTTTTTTAGTTTTTGCTTTAAGTCCTAAGTGCGAGGTATCATTTTTCTCTGCTCAGTAAGCATAATTCAAAAATAGGATATACGCATGCGCAAAACAATTTTAGAGTTTTTTGTTTTAGAACCGAGGGCACTGAGTAACTGTAAGCATCAGACTTAGGTTTGGAAGTAAAACTAAGAAGATATGCAATCAACACACAGTCAGTCTGACCTGCTAAAAATAATAGTCTAACATTTTGATTTTTATTTGAAAGAGATACAGGTTCGATTCCTGATAAATGCTCCTCAATATGGTAACGTCAAACAAATACAAAGGGGGTACTGAACAACTAAACAGTAAACTCAGAATCAATGGTATACATGTGTGGTTACAGGTTCAAATCCTAATGTGTGCAAGTTTTTTAGTTTTTGCTTTAAACCCTAAGTGTGGGGTATCATTTTACTCGGCTCAGCAAGAATAATTCAAAAATAGGATAGACGCATGCGCAGACCAACTTTTAGAGTTTTTGGTCTAAACCACACATGTTTGGTACCATTTTACTTGGCTCGATGAGCAGATTACAAAAATTTAGCATATGCGCATGCGCGAGCCAACTGTTTTAGTTTTGTGGTTAGAGGTCACATGTGGGGTGTCATTTTAAACGTCTTGATGTGTAGAGTATAAATTTTTTGTTTATGCGCACACGCAAACCAACTTTTTTGTTTTTGATTAAGAGGGCAAGTGTGAGGTATCGTTTTACTCGGCTCAGTAAGCAGAATTCAAAAAATAACACAGGTGCATGTGCAAACCAACTAGAAATCATTTAGAAGTAACTAACAACTCAAACTGAATGTCTTGAAGTGTAGACTTTAAAATTTTGTAAACCAGCTCACCCTCTATCTTTTCAGAGTAAACGCAACCATGTGACCAGTCCAACCATTTGGTTTGAGGTGTAGCTTTCAAGATTGTAAGCCATCACGTCATTCGCTTTTTAGAGCAGCAACGTATCCATATAACCTCTTAAACTTAATTTTATATTTATAGTCCATTCTGTTAACATTCTTTTATTATGTATCTTAAGTCTATTCAGATAACACTAATTTATTTTAAAATAATAATAATAATAATAATAATAATAATAATAATAATAATAATAATAATAATAATAATAATAATAATAATAATAATAATAATAATAATAATAATAATAATAATAATAATAATAATAATACCAAGAGGTATAAAGTACAACTTTAAGAAAATAACAGTTATTTGTTTTGAAACATTCATGCTAGTTTACCTAATAAGTCAAACTGAATGTATGAAAGTGTAGAATGCAAGTTTTGTAAACCAACACGTATCTACCATTTTAGAGTAATCTTAGCTATGTGACCACTCAAACTAATTGTTTTAAGGTGTAACTTTTATTAAGGTGTAAGTTTTATTTTATTTTCAAACATTCATATTCTGAACCAGTTTACCTAACAAAGTAAACTAAATCGTTTGAGAAGCAACCTTCAATTTTTCGTAAACCAACAGGGATCTATCATTTCAGAGCACTCTTAGCCATGTGACCACTCAAACCAATTATCTTGAGGTGTAGCTTTCAAGTTTTATTTGTTTTCAAACGTTTATATTCTCACCTAGTTCACCTAACAACACAAGCTTAATATCTTGAAGAGTAGTCTTCAATTTTCATAAAATAACAGGTTTCCATCATTTCAGAGTAATCTTAGCCATGTGACCACTCAAACTAATTGTTTTAAAGTGTAACTTTGAAGTTTTATTTTGTTTTAAAACATTCATATTCTGAGCCAGTTTACCTAACAAAGTATAACTAAATTGTTTGAGAAGCAACCTTCAATTTTTCGTAAACCAACAGGTCCCCATCATTTCAGAGCAATCTGAGCCATGTGACCACTCAAACCATTTGTCTTGAGGTGTAGCTTTCATTTTTTTTGTTTTCAACTATTTATCTTCTGAACTAGTTCACCTAAGAACACAAGCTAAATATCTTAAAGAGTAGTCTTCAATTTTCATAAAATAACAGATCTCTATCATTTCAGAGCAATCTGAGCCATGTGACCACTCAAATCATTTGTCTTGAGGTGTAGCTTTCAAGTTTTATTTGTTTTCAAACATTTATATTCTGAATTAGTTCACCTAACTATACAAACTAAATATCTTGAAGAGTAGTCTTCAATTTTCATAAAACAACAGGTCTCTATCATTTCCGAGTAATCTTAACCATGTGACCACTCAAACCAATTGTCTTTAGGTGTAGCTTTCCAGTTTTATTTTGTTTTCAAACATTCATATTCTGAGCTAGTTTACCTAACAAATCAAATTGAATGTCTTGAAGTGCAACACTCAATTTTTCGTAAATCAACTCGTCTCTGCTATGTTAGAGTAATCTTAGACATGCAACCTGTTAAACTAGTTGTCTTGAGGTGTAGTTTTTTTATATGTGTATGCAATTTAAATTTGGATAGTGTAAAAAATTAAAAAAGTTTGTTATATAAAAAATAAGAAAACTAAAGAGTTGATTGCCTATTACAACGGTCAGCTAAAGAAACATTTAGGTAACCGGAATACCGATACCCTAAATATTTCAACCGAATGAGTCTACTTAGAGTCATCTCCAGGGGGCCGGAATTCCGGCCCCATAGATGTGTCGGAAGCAACATCTCAACTAACACCTACAACCGCTACATACTTGGTAAACATTGGCGGAACGCAGATTGAAAACGACTCGCTATCTGGTACATATGTTTGCAAAGATTTGATTCTAAAGATGTATCGGAAGCAACATCTCAATAAACACCAACAACAACGTAGGATATCCAATCATTTCTATAAAAAGTGCAAACAAATTATTTTTTGATTTTTTTCGTAAGCAACTAAAAAACTAAAGAGGCGATTGTCTATTACAACAACAAGCTAGTGTCACATCTAGAGTCACATCTAGACAACATCTCAATTATCATCAGCAGCAGCCACATACTTGGTGAACTTTGGTGGAGCACCAGTTGAAAAAAACTCAATATCTGGTACATTTGTATGTAAAGATTTGATATTAAATTTGGCTTGTTGGATATCCATTCATTTCTACAACCAACCAACCAACCAAACGCGGCGCGTGGTTGTTCCGACCCGACGTTCCCGCCACAGGGTGGAGGGGCCTAACCTGAGATGATATCAACAGAGTGGTTGTCAGACAGGTTTTCAGACAGGTGGTCTGTCCTGTCAGAACTCCTCATCTATACCTACTACTTACCTCCGCTAGTTAATGGCTGTGTGTTCATCATCCTCTAACCGCTGACCCTATCACCTGCTCTAACCGGTAATGAGAGGTTGGAGTTTAGTCTGCGAAGTATAGCGGCTAGGAGAACTCTCTCTCTCGACATCTAGGTAACGCAGTGGAGCTTCTCTCCTCTGTCTCTCGGCGCCTGGGAGAACGAGGTATAGCGGTTGGGAGAGCTCTCTCTCGACGACTGGGAGAGCGAGGTATAGCGGAGTTCTCTGTCTCTCTCCCTCTCTCGGTAACTAGGAGAGTCCGGCTCACTCCCTCCAAAATGTCACAAAAAAGCTGTGTATTCTTGCCATGAGAATTACATGGGAAATATTCAACTTTTGTCACAGAACTCCCAGTTCTACTCTACTCATATATATATATATATATATATATATATATATATATATATATATATATATATATATATATATATATATATATATAATTATAATTGGATGCAACTATGTATAAAATTATGTTAATATTCACCACAAGTCTTAGACTTATTGATTAAACATGCTGTATAATTTTAAACAATAAAGGTAATAATAATAATAATAAATATGTATCTTGAAAACGAGCTGGTAGCCGTAACTGCGAGGAAAAGCTTTTGTCAAGACACGTCAAGTTTGCTTGTGAGGGGGACAACTTTTGACGCAAAAAGTATAGCACAAACTTTACCCTCCTAAGCGGGGGTGTCAGCTCTCAATTTTTTTAAATGAGAATAAAGGCCATGTGATAGTTCGTTAAAAAGAGCCTTCGATTTTCTATACATTGCTTCTTATATTTTTGAAATTGGGTCCATTCGTTTAGAAGATATGGATTTTTTAAATATCACTAATGCATTTCCCGAGAAATTATTAATGCTTGAGTTGGGTCTCACCAGCGTCCCCATTACAAGAGTCGTTTCGATTAAGGTACTCCAAAGAAACCTCTGCAAAATATGTCTTGTGATGACGCATTATTGATAGCAACTTTTTGAGCCTACATGTGAATTGAAGTAACTCGATCGATGAAAAATTCTGTTGTGATTAGTGCTTTGCATTATTGAGTGGATTTTTATAATCAGCCATTAGGGTGTAGTCAACTGTCGAAAGCGTTGAATTCGTGGGCATTTTTTTTAATCATGAAAACGCAAACGAAACAGCACATGTGTTCAATAACCTGCATCCTGATAGGCGGGTTCGTCATAAATACGTGCTAGAGTTTCTACACAAGTTTCATGAGCCTGGATCAGTGGCTAATAAGAAAAGAAATCCTGGACATGAATTTCATATGGTGAATGAAACCACAAGCCTGGAAATTATAGATCAAGTGAGTGCAGATCCAACATTGAGTATATAAAGTTAGTTGAGATTACTAATCTACGTAGAACGACAATTCAACGAATTTTGAAAAATATTAAATTTTATTCATATAAAATCCAGCTAGTTCAGGAATTAAATGACTATTACCGGCGCTGGGAATTTTGCGAAAATGTTTCTTAAAAAATAATTGACAACAGGCAATTTCTTTTCAACACTTATTTTTCCGACGAAAGTTCTTTCTTTCTGAATGGCACTGTAAATCGTCATAATTGCCGGTTCTGGTCAGATGAACACCCTTGTGTTTTCCATGGAGTCCACACTCAAACACCACAAAAAATTAATGTTTGGGCGGGTATTTTTGGTGATCACAATCTTCATAGCCGACACTTAGACAGGAGAACGGTATTTGGAAATATTGCAAGACTTGGTTTACACTATGCTAATTGACATTGTTGAGACCGATGAGAGATACTCGGAACAACAATTATTTTTTCACAAGATGGTGCTCCACCGCATTATACCGTTACTGTTAGGGAATCCTTAGATAGACACTTTCCCGGTCAATGTATAGGTCGAAGAGGTGCTGTATAATTACCAGCCCGATCTCCAGAATTGTCCCCTTTAAGACTTTTTTTGTGGGGACATTTAAAATAAAAAGGTTATGCTACCGAGTGCGATGCATTTAAAGAGTTACATCAGCGCATTATTGATGAATGCTGGATAATTAGTCCTGAAATGCTTGCAAATGTTAGGCAAAAATTTGAACAAAATTTATACAATTGTATAAGGAGGTGGGGGTGCTCAATTTGAACATATATTGGATTGAAGTTTAATTCGTTGGTATGTTGGTTTTATTGGTTTCATAAATAAGTAATAATAATATGATTGGTCTTAATTATTTTCAACATTTACTTCAATACAAGTTTTTAAGTGAAACGATTTAGTTTTGTAATTTCTCGGTAAATTCAAAAATTAAAAAAAGCACTGTATAGGAAATCAACAGCTCTTTTCAACGAGCTATTACATGACCCTTATTCCAATTAGAAAAAAATGAGGGATATCACCTCCTCTTAGGAGGGTAAAGTTTGGGCTATACTTTTCGGAACAAACGTTGTCCCCCTCGCAAACAAACTTGACGTGTTTTAGGTTTTTTCGAAAAGATCTTTTCCTGGCAGTGACGACTGCCAGCTCGTTTTCAATGAGCCACCCTGTATATATATATATACATATATATATATATATATATATATATATATATATATATATATATATATATATATATATATATATATATATATATATATATACATACATATATATACATACATATATATATATATATATATATATATATATATATATATATATATATATATATATATATATATATACTTAAATAATAATAGTCTGATTTGAAAGAATCTTAGCAGGTGTCTCAATGTTTGTAAATAGCTTAAACAAGTTCATTGACCGACCGAATCAGACTAGTTTTTTCATTTGGAAAATTTTGTATTTCCTATAATAATTAAGTTACCGTCATAAAACTTAATACAGTTTTTCTTATAGAGATTATAACCTTTGTGCGAAAAGTAAAGTTTATGCGTTAATAGATATTAAGTTCGCTCATTAAAAAACTTTTATATACTTGTAGTTGGGGAATTTTTTTAACACAAATGTACAGGTGGCAAAACTTTATTTAGGTACTACAAAATGAAGGAAATTTATGGACACCAATAATAATTAATAGTGTAAAATTCAAGTAAATATTATATGGCATATAAATCAAACAATTGTACAATAGTATGGTTAGCTTTAGAATATTTACTGCATTGCACAATCTACATCGGCAACTGGCTTTCGCAAGATTGTTACAGGTTTGCTTTTGGAAAAGCATTGGTGTTCGTCTTTTTGTGGCCATAAAATCATATTTTTCTAAAATATTCATAATCATGTCAACGCATGTTAAATATATCAAAATAGGTAAAACGTCTTTCAGTTTTTTAACCAGATTTGTATCATTATAAAAAGACTATAATTGAATTGTGCAAATATATAAGCAAGCCCATAACTTAGGCGTGCAGGCAATTTTATGAATATTAAGGGAAAAAACGAAACATTACAATAAAACAAATATTCAAAGGTACGTATAATTATTAAAAAAGATTATGTTATCTTCATTAATCATCATGCATAATTCATAAATAAACCAGAGATCAAAAAAGCAACTGGAACAAACAAAATCAAACAGGAGAGTTAAGAAGAGATATCAACCTCTGATGTGATAGTGAGTGGGCGTGTGTGTATCAGCGCTCTGTAGGAGCATTTATCGAAAAGTGCAGCCGCTCCATGGGGATTAAATCCAGATTAGTGAAGGCCTTTCTCAATCACACAACGTGCACGTCACGCCGCCAGATACGTACATTGGTAACAGGGACTCTGTATATCACGAACTATACTAGCTTTTGTGTTACCTAACATTGTGCACACAGATGGACTAATTCATGTATTTGATTGACATGTTCCATTGATTTAAAATTTATAAGATGAAAATACTTTTACGATAGGTCGATAATAACAAGTCTTGTAAAACTTGGCAAGATTTTCATTGCTGGATTTCAAAAAAATAATATAAGTAGCTCAATATTGCAGCAACAGTAAAACATTCCTTACAATATAAAGCAATCAGACAGTATTATTTTAGATACAGATAACGGTTATGTTGCAAAAAGCTACAAATAGACGAATTACTCTTCTCACTTGTAAACATTTTAACTAGAAGCATTCGATAGACAAAATACCCTTCCTCTAATAAACACCTTAACTTTAACCTGAGAAGGGGGTTTATAAAGTCATACGTTTTGAGTGTTATGATGAAAATGTCGCACAGCCGAATTTTGAGTATGCAGAACATGAAGAGAATAGAATATTTAAAAATGTAGAGGGAGAAAAATGCCAAAGACAAGGTGCAGGTATAGAAAAATGACTAAAAGTGTGCCATTAGAGGTGACAGAAGAAAGGTGTTTTTTTACACTGTTGGGTATTATCCCACCTAGTTCGGAACCAAGTACTATGTTGTCACGCCCGCTCCAAATAATACAGAGTATTAAAAATAGAGACGGTATACAACTAACTAACAATTTAAAAAATTGTTAGCCCTGGCCCATTTCTACCCCAATATAGGGACAAAGTATGTAAGACTAGATGCATTCTCGCAACAATTAGAACCGTAGACCGGTTTCGCTCTCATTAGAGCTCTTCAGTACGGCATACTAATTGCAGCAAAAATGCACCAAAAATAACACGGCTATCGTATAGCCAGTCTCAAAACACTAAGTGAGTAGCGAACGTGTCGTCACCTAGTTCGGAACCAAGTACTATGTTGTCACGCCCGCTCCAAATAATACAGAGTATTAAAAATAGAGACGGTATACAACTAACTAACAATTTAAAAAATTGTTAGCCCTGGCCCATTTCTACCCCAATATAGGGACAAAGTATGTAAGACTAGATGCATTCTCGCAACAATTAGAACCGTAGACCGATTTCGCTCTCATTAGAGCTCTTCAGTACGGCATACTAATTGCAGCAAAAATGCACCAAAAATAACACGGCTATCGTATAGCCAGTCTCAAAACACTAAGTGAGTAGCGAAAGTGTCGCCACCTAGTTCGGAACCAAGTACTATGTTGTCACGCCCGCTCCAAATAATACAGAGTATTAAAAATAGAGACGGTATACAACTAACTAACAATTTAAAAAATTGTTAGCTTAGTGTTTTGAGACTGGCTATACGATAGCCGTGTTATTTTTGGTGCATTTTTGCTGCAATTAGTATGCCGTACTGAAGAGCTCTAATGAGAGCGAAACCGGTCTACGGTTCTAATTGTTGCGAGAATGCATCTAGTCTTATTATCCCACAAATATTATCAACTAACTTTAAAAAATAGGTATGACTTGAGAGTCTAGTTTTTCTGACAGTCTGTTACTTTTTGGATATTAAAAAGCTATGCTATAAAAATTCAATCAGTAGGAATGTATTTATGCAAAACGGGCCTCGTCCGTTAGATTTTATGAGTGTAAATGCATTTTGTCCTAACACATTTTTCATTTATTAGTGAATTTTCTTTAAAAAAATTCACTAATGAGGAGATCGCGACTTATTAATTTTGAAAAATTTATTCAAATGAGCGTGATTTAGGATCCCTGGAACCCAAATCCGAGGTGGGTTTCAGACTTTATATATATATATATATATATATATATATATATATATATATATATATATATATATATATATATATATATATATATATATATATATATATATATATATATATATATGTGTGTGTGTGTGTGTGTCACACCGATAATTCAAAAAATAATGGGCCGATCTTGATAAATATTGGTGAATACCTTCCTTTCGCAAGTGGCTTGGATAAGTTTCTTAGCCAGGAAAATCTGCTCAGTTCAAACAGATTAAACATTGCTTTGTTTTGATAGTCCCCGGTCCTTGCCGGTTCTGAGCTGACCTTTAATGTGTCGAATTTCGACGACGAAATTATAATGCATGTTTGTAAAAAAATAAATTCGAGACGAAGCAAGTGCGTTATGGTAGCGATTTTTTATTAGGTACTTCAAATTTGAATAGCTCAATTTGCTATTAACCTATAACGTTCGTTGGCCAGGAAACTAGTTTTTTTCGGGAACATTTTAACTTTATTTTCGAACAATGTTTGTACATTTTCAAACAATAAAGTTATTTTGATGAAATATTTTTGAATAGTTTATACTGGTAACCAAATTTGATGCCTGCTTTCTCTAAAAAAACAGATATTTGATATTGAAAACATTTTAGTGAAAATTTACTACCATCACGCACTTGCTGCATGCAGACTTTTTAAAGGCAATTTGAGTTCTCATTATAAGGTACAAAATGAGCCCAATGGTGCGGTTCTGCCTTACGTCATAGCTGTGCTTCTCAAGAACCGATCCGAGGCTACTTATGCTAATCTGTTACTTCTCCCTTTTAGTTGAGTCAGTTTGGCATCCGCATTATCTGACAGGTTTAAAATTATCTTTGGAGACTTTCTTTGATTTATTACATCCTTAAAAATTATAATATAAAAATTAAAAAATACGGTAATTTACTTAATATACCTATATTGCAAAGATTAAGACTGCATGCATGCGTGCATGTGTTTTGCCAACAAAATGCAATAATCAGAGAATTTATGAAAAAAAATGTTCGGGACGCAGCAAGTGCGTTATTGTATTGAATTTTCATAAGAATAATATATCATAGTGATTTAGCCTTATATTAAAAGTTAGAAAAGTTTATTTAATTAGGAAGAGTAAAAATAAGGTAAAGTAGGGCAGCAAAAACATGACCTCTAACATAAATATTTATACAGTAATTTGGATACAAAACTCAAACAAAACAGTTGATAAACAGGAAATATACTCAACAAAAAATACACTAGAAAGCGGAACATACTAATATTCCTGTGTTTCATGCATTGAGGGTGATTGTATGCATGCAGAAGGGGAAGAAGAACCCCAAGGACGAAGATGGTTTCTGCCCCCTCACACAAAAACATGGGGGGTTCTTCTTCCCCTTGTCCATGCATAAAACTACGTTCAAAGCAGAAAGCACAAGAAAAATTTCTTGGGAGCAACCACCAAGAAAGTTACTGGACCTGGGCGAATGGGTGTTGTTCGGAGCAGACAGGGTTTAAAGGAAGTATTGCTGCAGAATGTGAAAAAGACATATTTTCAAAGTTCGACTAAATGTTTTTTTTTAGAATTTTCCGCTTAGATTTTCTCCCCGCCCAGCAACCCTATTCATTCTTGGTCCCTTAAGTTTCTTAGGGGTTGTTTGCACTAAATTTGTCTTGTGGCTTGTGCATCCAAAAGGGGTTCTCAGCATGTTTCTGAAAAAAAAATCTAAAAACCCTCCGTGCGGTAAACTGTAAATTTACCGAAATTACATTCCACAATGTCGCCTAAAATGTCTTTTTTAGATAATATTGATTACAGCACTAAAGTAAATGAATTCACTTGCTGTTTCACCCTTTCTTAGTTTTTTATTGCATATATAAGCACAAGATAAGTAAGTATAATATAGGGGTGCCATTAATTAACATTGGGGCTACACAAACTTAAAAGTAGAGAAGACATTTAGATCGTGTCTGTGTGCACACAAAATTTGTAAAATAAACTTATAAAATCTAATAAAATACAACGTTTTACGACATTATTTTAAATAAACCAATAGGGATACGTTTCGCGGCTATTTCGCAATTCGCGGGTGTATGGATCTAGGTTTTGTCCAAGACTGAAATCCGGTTGACGCTAAAAGCAAGCACCTTTTAAATTAAGCTCGATAGGCTTGGACGCTAAACAAACGTAGGTATATCTAATTTTAAGCGGAACTGTACCTGTTTGAAACGTGCAATATGAGAAATACAGCAATACGCTTTAAAGTGCTATTTACTAAACTCACTAAAAAAACTAACCTGCGAAATCATCGATAATAAAAATGATGGATCTAGTAACTTATATATCAGTATCGTTCTCATTTTGTGAGCAGGTTTTGATACTTGCAATGAACATTGTCGCATGCTAAAAGAAATGGGCCAGGTCTGACAATCTACAAAATTGTTAGTTGATTGTACACATGTCTCCATCTATAACATTTTGTGTTAACTAGAGCTGTTGAGACAACATACTACCTGGTTCCGCACCGAGATGTTCTAGGTTCTGACATGTTGCAATAATACTTGTAACTTCCATTGTTTAGATTTTAATCGACCATTTATTTAAATAGCTTAGCAGTAGAGGTAACATCATCTGTCTTTGTCCAACATTGTAGATATTGCATTACAGAATTTGAAGTGATGTCGAGGATTAATTGAATTTTAATTTCGAATACCTTTATTTTTCTTTGATCAAAAGACTTGAAAATTGGTATAGAACCATGTGTGTATGTTCTTTTAAGTTGTAAATTTTCGTCTCAATCACTGAAAGAATTTGAGAGATATTGCGTTTTAAAAAATATTTTTTTATTTTTTGTTAAGAACAATTGGGCGTTAAGATCTGATGAACGAACTCATCCAAGCCAACAAAATAAGGGTAATTCCCAAATATAGTCCAAACTAGTGAAGTATTTTTTGAGTTGTCGGTTGGATATATACATATGGTATTGATGGCGGGACTTTCGGAAAATTTCTTCAAATAAGCGCGAATCATTTGAAGAAATTTTCCGAAAGTCTCACCATCGATACCTCTCTATTAGAGAATTTTCTTAGCGAAAATTCACTAAAATAAAATTAGATTTCGCACGCGTACGTTATTATTATTACTTAGTACTATACGGCATCTACGATCCCATCCCATACCACGCTGAATATAAATATATATCCTTCTTAATGTGAAAACGTAATCGGATGATTAATCCGAATATTAATTTATATGAATCTGTATCATTTGAATACCAAAATAATCCGAATATTTACAACGCTAGTCGATTTAACCTCAACTACATATTAACGTGATTATAATAGAATATGGCCTAAAAACAGATGTACATACTTTATAAAAGTTAACCAATGTGGTATATTTTGTTTTTAATAACCTTTCAATGATAAACGCAATTAAAACATTTCGATTTGCAACAAAAACGTATATTTTTGCAGCTGAGGTTATGACTGTTGTTTCGTTGTTCGCTGATATATTTGATGCGGATACGCGGTGTTGTCAGGTCCAGTAAGTTGGTGTCCCATTAGGTAAATTACAATTTAATATAAATATTATTATTATAATATTATAAATATTAAACCTCATTTATTGGATGGATTAATTTTTTGAGGAACTTTTATTTGTCATCAATAGGTACAAATATGTGTTATGACCATATATTTTACATTTGAAGATTCAAATGAAATTTTATTATATCTGACAACCCGGCTCATTTACATTTACTTGTCAGGTGACTGTTGTGTCGCTGGTCGATTTTGAATTATCTACTGAAAATGACACATTCACAGTCTAACTGTCCCTGTAAACATTAAACGTGCAAAATGTTTAATGGAATTTGAACTGATACCTTAGACTGTTTATTCATTTATAATTTTGATTTTCGAATAACTCCCTTTCTCGCGTGCCATTTAATTGGAAATTTGGTTAACAGCTATATTGTGACATGTCCTATATATGTGAACATTTTCATTCGAATCACTTCAATATTTCAAAAAATATTGCGTTTTCAAAATTTTCTTAACATTTTTTTCTAGAAAAAATTAAACGCACGGTGCCCATCTACGAACTTATCCAAGCCATTAACACAATCAAGGTTTTTTTAATAACTTGTTTTGGCTTTGAGCAAAGCTCTTTTAGCCACGGTCACTCCAGGTCAACAACTATTGCTTCAGTTCCTTACTATATTACGATGTTTTACATAAAAAAGAACAAACAAAACGGTTCTCTATGCTATCGTCTACCAAGCTCGGCAAGCAAACCCTCAAATTTTCTTTACTTCATATAAACCAATAATAATTTAAGAAGAGAGACAATGCCCATCATACTTTACATTTTGTTTTTGTGGATAAGGTGTATGTGTTTAAGTCTTCTTAACTATGCTTATAATTAAGGAAAAAAGACATGGGATCACACACTTCACGCCTAGGGGTCCACCAAGGTGACTTTATTTGAGACACACTAGACTCAACCACGGTAAATATGGGTTAGACACAGGGACAGACACAAGGAAGCTATAACTATATGACTATTAACAATCATGTCAATTATTTGAACAATATTACTTTAAAAAAAAACAAATTGTATCTCTGCTTAAGTTGAGCTAATTTACCTCATGTAATTTGCTCTTAATAAAGTTCAAAAGTACGTCCAACATTTCTCTTTTAACATAAAACGCTACATGCAACAAATACGCTATATTCAATGGTAGTGAAGCTCCTTGAACAAGACATATTTTTACTAGATCTTTACATGCCTGGATATGTTTTTTACAATTAAAAAAGATATGATCAATATCACATACACTTGTTCCATCAGAACTACACAGTGGATTGTCTGCCAACCCCATTTTAAATAGTTGCTTTTTGGTGGCACCATGTCCTACGATGATTCTAGCAAGTGTTATGTATATTACTCTGTTAGTAGGGACTATTTCTGAGATCGATTTAGAAGGCAAGGTGGGAAATATTTGCTGAAATTTACTTTTTACTATGGCTTGTTGTTTGCTCCATTGGTCTGACCATTCTTTCCTCATGTGACGTTTACATGTAGGAAGAAGATCTCTCGTTAAGAGGATATTGCAACTCTCTCCTATTATTGTTGCATTTTTTGCCAGTTTATCTACTTCTTCATTGCCCTTGATATGTGCATATGCTTTTATCCACATAAATATAGCCGTTTTTCCAGCCCTCACTGAGTTCAGGTAATTGGATCTAATAATGCCCATAAGTAGGTCCTTGAATACATTAGAGGGCTCCTTCAGAGCCAAGAGTTACGACTTGCTGTCGGTTATTATTATAAATTTGGAATGGGATGCTATTTCCATGGCCATTTCAAGAGCTTTGATAACTGCTGCTGTTTCTGCCGTATATATGCTGGTTTCTTTGTGTAGCTTAAAAACGAAACTGGATGTCGTCGTTTGGCAGTATATGCTACACCCTACGGCATCAGATGTTTTGGATCCATCGGTAAATATTAGGGCAGAATCTGGAAACTTCTGGATATTTTCACGGTAATAGCTTTGAACATCTATGTCTTCACTATAGCAAACTGGTAAAACAACAATTGGTTTCCATAGTAAAATTTCATATGACAACGTAAAGACTTCTGAATCGTACAGTATGGTTGGCGTTACCATTGTGGATGTGTACGATAAAGCTTTTGTCATTGGTGGTGAGTTTTTATGTCGCCAGTATGTGTTACTTTGGTTATGCGACAAGATGGTGTTAGTTTGGATGCTGATTTTTCCTTTCAATGGTTGCTTTATCAGGAATTTGCTAGAAAGATATTCCCGTCTTAATTTGAGAGTTGGCTCATTGGCCAAGGCCAAGATTGATTTCGCGGGGGTTGTTTTTATTAGCCCGTTGACTAATCTTACAGCTTTATATCGCATTCTGTAAATTTTTCTTAAGTGTGTTTCCGCAGCAGATCCATAGAAAATTGAGCCGTAGTCTATGATCGACCTAATGTATGACCTATAAAATTTCATCGCTGTTCTGGGATCCGCACCATATTTCTTTTTGCATGTATATTTCAAAATATTCAGACTTTTTCACCCCTGCTAATACAAGGATCAACATGTTCCTCCCACAAAAGTTTTTTATCGATTATTACACCTAAGTATTTGTAGCTTTTGTGACATGGGATATTTTCTTCGGCAATCGCAAGTAGTAGGGTATGTGGTATTCTACGTCTTGTATTAAAAAACTACTGAAGATTTATTGACAGACATAGTAAAGTTGTTTTGGAACAAGTATGCCTTGATTTTATACATGATGTAATTTAACTGTTTAATACATAGACTATAAGAGTTTTGTTTAGTATATATGCAAAAGTGATCTGCGTATTGGATTATGTCTGCAGCGCCATCAAAAAGGCTGTCGAGGTCATGTTTATACATATTAAATAACAAGGGGCTTAAAACAGATCATTGCGGTAGGCCCGAATAATACTTCGTGGTTCAGTATATGCCCCATTCGCTTTTATATACACTATTCTGCCAGCAAAAATCTTAACGATATTCGCTGCCATGCTTTCAGGTATGCCAACCTGGCTCAGTTTTTTTTATAAGCACGGGTAAATCTACGCTTTCGTAGGCCGCCTGCAGATCTAAAAACATAGCTGCCATATATTTATTTTCAGAAAGGCTTATGTGAATATCATTTACTAAGGTGGCAACACATTGAGTGGTACTTTTATTTTTTCTAAAGCCAAACTGCTGCGCTGGTAATAAACAATTCAAGATACCATTGGAGTCGTTGTTTTATAATTTTTTCAAATGTTTTTAGCATACATGATAGTAATGTAATAGGCCTATAAGAGTCGCTAAGCTCCCCGCCGGGTTTAGGCAAGAGCACAACCTCAGCTTCCTTGATAGCAGTGCAGTCACAGCCATCTCTTAAAATACTGCTATATATATCACAAAGCAGTATTTTTGCAATAAGGGGTAAATGGTATATCATGGTATAGTTTATACTATCTTTTCCAGGTGCCGAGTTTACAGTGTTTTTACAATTGATGTCAATTTCCTCTATCGTGATATGTTTATTTAGATAACTATTTGTCTGGTCATGGTAAACATCAAAATTCATACTTACACTCGGAGGCGCAATTTTTTCTGAGATACTATCCAGGACACCCACCGAAATATTTATGTCTTTTGAAGTTCGCTTACTTTTAATACCATTGGCCCTTCTCCATATTTCTGAAGGATTTGAATGCGCATTTAACGAATTGCAGTACTTTTCCCAAGATTGCCGCTTTGTAAATTGCCGATATAATGAATGCGACTTTATCGTTAGTTGTTTCTAAACGGGGTTTTGTTGAAAATATTTTATTTTAGCAAGCTGATATAAATCCCAGTGAGCTTTGTTTGTCTGCCAAGCAACGCATGGGACAGAAACGGGCGACGGGCACAACTGAGTTGAATCTACGCCTAACGTTAGTAGTATTGGCAAATGATCAAACCCATAGGTGTCCTGAATAGTTTCCCAGCTAGAATTTTTAATTCGGTTTGTTGTCATTGTTGAAATGTCTACTGCAGATTTAATTTCATGAGGTCTAGTGATACGTGTAATAGACCCATCGTTACGTATAACAAAATTAGGCACTTCTTCAAGTGCTTCCAATAAAATTTCACCCTGTCTTTCCACCTTTCCAGATCCCAAACTAGTATGATGGGCATTAAGGTCGCCGCCTATAATGGCAACTGGCCCAAGTTGTTTCATTAGATTGACATAATCACTACTACAAAGAGAAATATTAGGTGGTCTGTACACCGAAGCCAATGATATATTTTTACCATCTTTACTGATAGAGATAGCACAGCATTCTAAATGTTCATTAAAATTAAAATTAAGATTTATATTGCTAAATGAACTTTTATCTGATAGTATTATTGCTACACCACCCTCTCCGTGTGTGCGGTCTCTTCTAACTATATTATAACCTGAAATGCGTACCAGATGATGCGATTTGTACCACGTTTCGCTAATAAGAGCAACATCACATTTAGTTTCTTTAATTAGTTTCTCAAGTAACAAAGCATTACTAATCGCTGACCTAGAATTCCATTGTACTATCCGTAAATTTACCATTAGGCTGCGTAACTGGATTATTTAATAGCGTATCGTCAATGATCTTATTTATATATTCTGTGATGTCTATATCTCCCATATTACCGCCATCACCACTACATATATTATTCAAATAGCTTACTAAGGTTTGTATATTATTTTTCAACATTAATTTAATTTCCTCTAAAGTTTTTTGTTGGGAATTATGAGGGTTATTTAATATAGGGTTTCCAGAAAATCGCCATGTTGTTTCAGTTGGGAAACTAGTAGGCGATGGACTATTGTCAACTTTTCTCCGCTTTTTCAGCTTCTTTAAATGAAACATTGTGGCGCGTCATAATCTCTTTAATTCTTTATTGTTTTGCGAATATTGGACAACCTCTATATGTAGTTTGATGATCTGAATTTTCGCAGTAAATGCAAAATTTTTCAGCGTTACATGAACCTAAATGCGTTTCTGCACAATTTTTACATCTAGAAGTTTTACTTTTGCATAATATGGACGAATTGCCGTACCGCAAGCATTTGTAACACTGCATAACAGTTGGAATGTATACCTCGACTGGACACCTAACTATCAATAAAAACATAATCAGGGATTACAGAACCTCGAAATAAAATTTGAACCATTTGTCGTGGTATTTGTTGTCTTTCACCGGTTTCATTCGTTATATTCCTTTTCATCCGTTCAACGCTTGCTACAGGTATAGCAGACTTAATTGTTTTTAATAACGTCTCTTCAGAAATTGCAGTATCAACGTTTCTGACTATTGCTTTTTTATGGGTTAAATGCATTGGAATATACGCATTAAGTTGATTTTGTTTAAAAACGTTGTGGCGAACCAGCAAATTTGCACTAGCAGCTGACTTTGTTATTATTAGTGCATTTTCGTAGAAAAAATTCACTAATGGAGAGATCCCGACTTTTGAATTTTGAATTTTTTTTTGCAAATGATCGCGAACTAGGACCACTAGAACCACTGGAACCCATATCCGGGGTCAGTTTCAATCTTTATATGTTTATATATATATATATATATATATATATATATATATATATATATATATATATATATATATATATATATATATATATATATATATATATATATATATATATATATGTATGTATGTATCACACCGATTACTCAAAAAATAATGGGCCGATTTTGATAAAATTTGGCATGTACCTTCCTTTTGTAAATGGCTTCGATAAGTTTGTTAGGCAGGAAAATCTCACGAGGTTTTCCGGGAAAATTTTGAGTTTTCATTCGAAAAAAAAAATGTATCGCAAAAAATAAAAAAACCTATGATAACCAAATTAGGTACGTAGGTTTAGGATACAAAAGATAAACTATATTTCAAAATTTTGATTTATTTGTTACAAGAAAAAAAAGTTATAATAAAATATTTTTTTCCAGATCATTTCTATGAAAATTCATTACCATAACGCACTTGCTGCGTCCAAGCTTTTTTAATTCTGTCCGGCGCTACTTCAATTATTTCCGACTGGAGTTCACCCGTCTCGTTTAACATTCGCCCCACTCTCATTGGATGTATTTTACCTACAGGTAAATGTTCAGATTCCTGTTCCACAAATATGTAAAATGGTGTCATGGATGTTCTGTTATCAAAATTTATCTTTCTTTCATATTTATTATTACTGTTTCACGGGTTAAAAAATATTGTCGTCTTTGTTTACTGTATTAGAATCACTGATTACTATTATATTTTCGTCACTACCTCTAATATTTGCTGTAATATTTGTACTTACTTTATGTTTGTCGGGGCCTGAGGGTCTACCTCTTCCTTCCTATATGAACTACTCGACAGAATACTTATATGCTAGCAATTCCTAGCATAACTATGTTAATTCACCAAAGTTAAATTAAATTTATTACCTACCAGTGTAACTAATACAAGCCACTCTAATTTGGTAATATAATAACTTAGCTTACCACCTTTAATAGGTTTTAACCAGCAAAGCACACGAACACACGTCTTCATTTTGCAGCAGTCAATCACCATCGCGCACAATCAAGGTAATTCCGAAATTTGGTCGAAATCGGTATTTTTGAGTTATCGGTTGGATATATATAGATATATATATATATATATATATATATATATATATATATATATATATATATATATATATATATATATATATATATATATATAACATATAAAAATTGAAACTGACCCCGGATATGGGTTCTAGAGGCCCTGATTCGCGCTCAGTTGAAAATGTTTTCCAAAAGGCTCACCATCAATACCTTTCTATTATTAAGATCATTAAGAACATTCACTAATAGATATCACTGGTTAGGATTAGAAGGTTATGAAAATAATAATACTGACCCCCGTTGCTAGTGAACACCCATCATCAGTTATAATTAATTTGGTTTTTTTAACAATCTGTGAGTTAATCTGCTAACCAAATTATCTGCCTAGCTCCCTAAATTTCCCGCTCGGATGATACCACTGTTTCACGGAGTGCTAGTCTATGCTATCCAGTTTGATAGTTTGTCGCTATACAAGATTGTCAGTGCTTGCGCTACAATCACAAGTATAATGTATGCACGGGATATAAAACCGGCGTGAATTGTTTCAATAGTGGATACGGAAGTTATCATAAAAACTACAGAATTGGACTTGCCCAAATATAAAATTTGACACTTCTGTTCTTACAAAAATGTCGGGTAAGTCATGCATGAATCTACGAGGCTTCAATTTCAAGAAAAAAATTAAACGTACTTATTTGCCTTAGTGATTTGGATGAAGATTGGAAGCAAGCAAATAACAGCAGAATGATATTACTCAATGATCCGCCTTTCTGATTCTGAGAAAGCATGACCTCAAATCACATGATCTGAGAATCATCAGGAATTGAGGAATAATGATTCAAACAAACCGAACACAGAGTTGCTTTTTCTAGTAGAATATTTACAACGAAACTTTTTAGGGTGAAGTACATTTATAATACACGGAGAGCCTAAATCACGAAACTGTGGACACTAAGCTAGAGAAAAGTTTTATTGCTATCTTAACACTGGGCCACAATATCCACAAAATGATAATGTATGTGCAGGAATTATTGATACACATAACTTTAGGCCTATTTTAATCCAAGAAATATTGAAGAGTGTACGAAACCTTCCAACTATTGAATGAAGTAACTATTCTAGCATTAAGTAATATCCGCTTAGAAGTCACCTTTAATTAACCTTAACTAAGAAAACTCTGAAAACATGCCTTGTAATAAATCTTCAAAAACTTTCTTGTCAGATAATTACGGTAACGTGTAAAGCCAACAAAAAGCAGGCGAAGATTTAAAAAACTTCCTTTATGAATACACTGAAGATGACTCTTTTTAGTCATAACTAGTCGAAATTAAAAAAATAATCAAAAACCGGAAGTGCCATAAGCAGATTTTAATTCAACTAATTTAAGATCGACTAATAACTAAATGAATTATTAGTTATGATATAAGAATAATATGTCTTAGATGTCAAAAATCGAATACTAAATGTTGAGCTTGTCGCTTTGTTTCCAACAAAACGTTTAGCAAAATAATACGGAGAAAAAAGGGAATCTTAGTTTCAGGAGATTGGTTGGTATTGTCAACATTTGTAATACCCACATAAAGGTATAAACATTAGATGGAAAAGAAGATGAAGAAAAATACTTTATTTATTATCAACGTGTAGGTACCTACTTTTAAATAATCTGGTAACAATTTGTCATATTTTACCAAAATAATAGGTAAAAATCTACTACAGATATTTTTGAATATTCTTAATAAATCGTGTGGTTAAGTCAACATTTTGAAGAAAATTTCAAATGATCATGTTCTAAGTCAAAGGTAAATTTTCTAAACAAATCTGGCAGGTTGTCAAATGCAAATAGGGTCATTAGAAGAGCTGGAGACAATAAGTAGCACATCAAACGGACATATATATTATAAAAACTAGTATAACTATGCTTAATAATACTGTTCATGTGCTGATGTGGGTAAACTCTGCCTTTTATTGTGGTCTCAGTGAATTTGTTAATAGTTGATTGTCGTACTTTTTTAAATGTATTATTAATGTTAATAGCAGTTGCAGTACACATTATATTATAGATCCGTAATTGCTGTCGATTTCTTTATGAAAAAGCGAATCGAATATATAGGTAGTGATTAAGACTGTTCTACGTTTTTATAACGCGATTCATTTATATTTATAAATTGATTAACCTACCTAAATCAGAAAGTTTGAACGAGATACAAAAACACATTAATTATTAGCTTCGTACTTATAATATATACTTAGATAAGAAATGTATCAATTTTCATTATTTCATAAAAAAAAACTCCCTACAAACAATGGTATTTAAATTGGGGGGTAATGAAAACGATCATTTTGTGGATAATTTTTTTGGTGCAACACATAGTCCATCCCTGACGCACAAACTTTGTGCACACTTCGATAAGGAACAGAGCTGTGGTCCCATCATAGTTAGGACCGTGTTTCAATTTGTAGACTGCCAGATTTATCACAGCACGATGGGAACCAACAGCTGGCCAATGAACGCACTCTGTGGTGTCAAATTCAATTACTGATTTTTATTGGCTAATTTAACCCTGAATTTTATGAGAACTTTGCACATTTAGTGTTTTTGTGTTCCTGTAGGACAACGTGAAAATGAGCTCGCGATAACAACTTTTTTTTACATTTTGTACCTAGTGACGCATATGAACAAACAAAAAATAAATTTCCGGTTATATTAAAATAAGGTTAGTTGTGTTAGGGGTAATAGTATTTGGAAAAATGTTATTGAAAAAAATAGGATAGGTGGCAAAGCGTGATGTTCACGGTGAGAGATCACTGTGATATTTAAAAGTAATTTCAACCGTTTCGAATAGGAATGCTTTTTTCAAAATATAAAACGTTATATAAAAAATTGATTCATCTTGATTTATCAGCGAATTCGTCAAAAGTGTGCGTTAAAAAAAGTAATAGTGGGCGCTTAATTCAAATAGATTCGTGTTTACACTAGTTATTTCATGAAATCCATATATGCGTATAGAATACCTACTTTGAAAAAAATAAGTAACTCATGAATATGCATTTTTGGGGTTGTAATATTTAATCTAATTAATTTTCCAAATTTCTTGACCATTCATTTTAAAGGTAACTTTATGATAACCCAGAGAATTTGTCTGACTTTCTAGAGATAACTTTTTGTGGCGTCTCATAATAAACAAAGTATTCTCAGGATATAGGTAGATACATATAGATACAACTTAATTGTCTAAAAAATACTTATTTAACACGTCCTACAATCATACTACTGCATAGGTATATCTGTACACCAAAGTGATTTTGCAACTTCAACAGTAACCCGCAGTAGGCTGTTAGCAGGAGGCACTGACTGGCTGCATGTGGTCGCCATGACAACCGGCCGTGTCGGCCACCCACCACCCCGGTAATCGGCTCAGCAAGGGACCCTGTTCCGTCGACTCCTGCTACAACCGGAGTCATTTCTCTCTCTTCCTCCCTCTCTCTATCTTTATTTCTTGCCGTTTTCTCTTTCTGATATTACAGTTTTTGTAGGAAGGAAAAGCTCTATCTACCTACAATGACAGCAGAATGTGAAGCTATACGGTTAGCCTAGAATATAATGATCTAATTTCCAGACAACTGTAAGCAAGTTTTTATTATTTTAAAAACATAGTTTAAGCAGCAATGGTAGGAGTTTGATATAACACAAGTTTATGTTTTATATGACATCATCGCAGTTTACAAGCGATGTCGCTTTGTCGCCGCAACCATAGGCAACCCTTTTGCAGGAGTTCTTTTCATGTCGTTGTTAATTTGTTCGTCTTTCTGCAAGTTTTCATATTAGTGTGCTTCTTCCCATTTTATGTGTCTTTTAAACATTGCTATAGGGAAGTTATTATGTTTCAGAATATTTAAAATCTTTGCATCATAGTTGTTCAACGTACAGTTTTCTGCCCCATACATTACACAATTTCATACGTATGACTCGATGAACCTCTTTCTCAGGTTAAACATAAGAGGTTTTTAGAGGAAAGGGTATTTTGTCTATCCTTCATAATAATACCAAATTAGGTAAACCTTTTTACTTGCTCAAGTTGTTCTCTGTTTACTTTTATATTCATTTCCACGGTTCTATTATTACTTATTCTTACTACTTTTGTTTTCGTCATATGGTTTTTAAGTTTGTTATTTTTTAAGAAATTAGTATTGGTGATTTTTTCACGTTTTTTATCAGTGTACCATATGCAATGGAACCGTAGTTCAGTTGATTCATGCTGCCTTTTCCTTTAATCTATTCATTTTATATTAAATTATTTGAACAAACGTTGCGATAATAGGTATCCTTGTGATACACCTTTCCTTATTTGGCTTTAATTTAATATTAAGTAATATTCATGATGGTGCGTTTGTATAGCGTAAGAATATGGTTAACCAAACGGTCAGAAATAGTTGTAAACTTCGCTACATTGGTCCCTTTTTCATTGTTGGAAATTTAAATGGAGATCATTATTAAACACTGCTCCAAAATAATGTCGTGGCAGCTTGGGTAAACTTGTATCCTGATCGGGCAAGCCCAGAAGTTCCAGCGAATGTGATATGGTTCCAGCAGGATAAAGCACCAGCACATTATCAAATCCGGCAGTACCTGGACTTAATATATCCAAATCGGTGGATAGGGAGGGAAGCATCCTTAGGATGGCTAGCACGATCACCCGATCGTACGCTATTATACTTCTTGTCATGGGGATATGTGAAAAGTATGGTATACAAAACTAACCTACGCGATTTAACTGACTTAAGATAAAAAATAACGATTGCAATTAGGTCGGTCACGCCTCAGAGTTGATTAACGTTAGGTAGAAGACATTTTTATTTACGACTAGGATGCTTCAAGACGTTTTGCCTTTTGAACATCTCCCCCATTTAGACTGTTGTGTTTTTTACTCTTTCTCATTATCACGAATGAAACGCGTTATTAATGTTTTAGTGTGTTGAAGTGATTTTTTTTTGCTGTTTTTGCAAAAATAAATAAAAGTATGAGTATAATGCCGAATATAGAATGAAGAGATCTTACAACTGAGGTATCACAAGCTCTTACTTCCTATTTAAAATTTGGTGGTTGCAACGTTGTAAAGTTTTCACATTGCACGATGTCATTTTTTTATCTTTTATTGATGTGTTTCGGGATTTTTTATGAATATGTACACTAATTTAGATACTCAATTTATTACATTTGGCTGTTCCACCTGGAATGTTTTGTTATCTGTACGCTTCAATAGCTCTAGTATTAAAACAAGAATATCTACGTTACTGACATTATCAACAGCAAATCTACGTCGTGACAAATAATTTCATCAGAGCGGTAATAAATATTTTATGTAGTTTATTCTGCCCGCTTGCAGACACGATATCAAATAACCACCCCAGGCTGTGTATCCATGTGTATGTATATGTAGCATTGCTCTTAGGGGACGCTAATATTTACAAATCTATTAGCACCCGACGTATTCATTGCAGTCGTCCTCACAAACCCCCAAGTGGCAATAACTCCGGAATAGAAGCCGCTATCCAGGATCGAGACAGATGATGATGTTGCCCCTCTTGTTATGGTGAGGTTATTGCATTTCCGTGTTCGACACTTGTGACTGTTTACACGCGGATCGTTGCAGTCGACCAGAAAATTGCCCAACACTAAATCTTGGTCTATTAACTTAGTTTCTTGAGAAATACAAGGGTGAGTATAATTGATTTAAAGGAAATTTGAAAGTGATTATATTATTATATTATGTACACACACACACACACACACACACACACACACACGCACACAATATATATATATATATATATATATATATATATATATATATATATATATATATATATATATATATATATATATATATATATATATATATATATATATATATATGCGTGTGTGTGTTTGTCGTTTGTTAATTAAATTGCTTTTAATAAACATACGAATATCTAGAAATAGTGGCCTATTTAATAGAATATGTTTTGAATCATATATTATCATTTTATTTATGGAATAAACAAGCAACTAAAATCTGCTATTCATCATTGCTTAAATAAAAAGTTATTTAACAATGAGTGAGTTTCCCACCGTTTGTCATATACGTCCATCTGCTCGGCTTGGCACTGTTCAAGGATAATGGCCAGTTTGTGTCTTGAAATATTTTATTGCGAATCTCTGCACCACAAACTGTCTTTGTGGTATTCTGGGCTTGAAGTAAATCACCATGCGAAGTACCAATCATATTCCATTCAAATTCAGTAGGCGATAAAGATCAGGCGAGTGATGACACCGCAAAGGTACATTTTCTTGTACGTGCTGAGTTGTAGCTATAAGGTAATATGCCGATGAGCATTGTCTTGCTAAATCCCAGATCATTACCCATCGAGTATAGAATATGCGAAGTTTCATTGAAATCTATATTAAAGCCTGGACACCTCACTCATTTAATCAAATTAGGCACACGGCAAAAACAGGACCTCACTAAACAGTAACATGGTTCTATTCGTCGTTCTAGTTCATTCTTGGTACATGCTAAAGTAGACGAGCACGATGTTATAAAGTTTATGGTGCGCATGGATATTCGGTTTCGTATACCATGTATTGTTGGCCGCTTGAAATATCCCTACGCAGCTTAGAAAATATAGGAATTTTGCAAAATTCCTAGGCTGGTGGGGTTAAACTGTTCACTGGAGTTGCGTAAATAGGCCGACGTGAAAAGGAATACATATACATTGAAAATACCATCTACACGAACGAGGCCCGAAAGACCCAGGCTCTAAAATAAAAATGTCCTTAAAACACAGTGTTGTGATGGTGGGCACAAAATCAAACTTAACGTCGCAAGTCAAAGATATCAATCCTCTTACGCCCTGCCGTCGCCTCTGAACAACAGGAGCTCCAAAGATCATCATGACATCTTTGTTGAGATTACTTGGACCAACATTGTAGCACAAATGATAGTCTTATGCGCATTTTCACAAAGCTTGATTAAATCTTTAACGGCCGCTTAGTTAATCGAGGCTTCAGACGACTAATCAGAAGACCAGTGAATTTGGTTTTTGCCATTACAACCAAATATTGTGATTGGTCGTCTGAAGCCTTGATTAACCAATATTTAATCGAGGTTTGTGAAACTGGGGATAAGGTTTGGAAAATCTAATTTTCTTATGTTTTTCTTACGACAACCATTCGACTCTGTGAAAAATTAATTATTCGTTACATGTTGGTATTCTGTTAAACCTCGAGTTTCTATAAATCACTAAAAATTTAGAACTAGTTAGGCCATAAACGAGGCATGTCTTGTATGGGAGAATCCAAAAACTTATTTAGAGTAAGTAGCAAAAAGTTGATATTTAAATCATTCCATAAATAGAATAAATTTACAATTGTTTATATTTTGTGGAACAAAACTGCCTACTCTTTCTACACTATATTAAATCGATTTTCATTAGTTGGGATATTGATTTGTCTACTATAGTTTTCGGGTCAGTGATCAGTTGTAAAGAAACCTAAGAAAATCAAGCGACATGATACTTCTAAAGAAACATCAGACAGTCAAAAGCTTCAGGTTTCCGTAATATACAGGGGCAGTTTTGAGAATTTTGAGATAAGTGACTATTTTTTCTAATATCTTTTATAAAATATGTTAAAAATATAATAATTGTTTTCTACTAGAGCATTTTATTTTTTCAATGTACTCCCGATTGACATATTTCCGGAGGCATATAAATATCTAACTATTCAAAAAGCGAATTAACACAAGTTGATGATGTTTTGGAAACACGGTCTTTGTTTTTCACGATCTCATTTATAAAAAAGAGTATACCCACCATCATTATAATAAAATGAGTTTCTCATTCGTTACAGGTTCAAAATTTTATATTTTACATGAGCAATAATCATTATATATATATATATATATATATATATATATATATATATATATATATATATATATATATATATATATATATATATATATATATATATATATATATATATATATATATGCAAACGTTTCGCGGTTATTAGTGTGAGAAATACTGGGTCTCGGGTTAAAATAAGTCCAGCATTTATTTAAACTCGACGTTTCGGCTGCTGTTATGGAGATATTTTCAAGAGGTTAGGAAAACATTAAAGGAGATGAACTCTAAGACTTCAGTCTGCCTACTCCTTGGAGCGATGGATAAGGATAGGTTTGGTTGTTGTAGTTTGATTACGGGGCCTCAATTTGCCTACTCCCTAAATCTCAATGGAGACCGTCTCTAAAGTCTCAGTGTATTCAACCCTAGACCTATAGGGATCTGACCGTTCGTCGGAGGCCACCTGGATTATTTGTCCCAAGCCTACTATACTGATTTGGTTACTAAGAGATAAACAATATTTATAATCACTTTTAAGTATTTTAATAAACAGTGAGAATTGATAATACAACTTAATACAGAATCGAACGAAGGCACTCTGTATTAGGCAAGCACGTGTTACACCACACGGAACAATATGGGGTTGGTGGGCTCTAAAATTTGTAGGCAAAATTATATTATATTATTTCTAAACGTCAACACCTCTGGGTTTGACATGATTAAAATGGAATGAGAATTAAAGGCTTTTTCCACCAGACAATTTAATCAAAATTACATTATTATCAAAGATTGTTCATACTGGAAAATGAATAAAAGCGATTAGATAGATAGTAAAACTATGTGTGAGGTGTGGTTTGAAAAGTAAATGTTTGAAAGGGAGCAACTACGTACACTGCAGATATGTCAAAAATTCAAAGTTTGGCAGTGTCATGATTTTTGTTTTAATGATTAGGTCTGAGTTATTTCCAAATTGTACATGCAAAATCTTTCTTGCTTAGTACTTTGTTAAATTAATTCCAATAAATAAATAAACAAATACTAAACAAATAAACAAACTATGTTATAAATAAATTTATAATGAATTTTAAATAAGGTTTTTGTCAGACGTTGTATTAACCTTACTTTTGGCTATAATTAAAACACATTAAATCTTCAGTAAGTAGGTATCAGAAAAGAACACACACCTTGTTTATATATTTCTGCTCAGCTTTAGCGTCAATGTTTTATGCCACAGTACAAGTTTCTTGTAGAAATTGGCTAGCTTAAAGAGTATTATGCTATCATATACATCCTTTTGTATTGTGCTACTTGGTAATTAACTAAAGAAATTTTAATGTATTAATGCTCACCTTGCGGAAAGGGAACTGAATCCAGTGTGGGTATGAAGGGGGGCAAATGATGCATGGGCATCCCTCCGAGGCTGGGATGAGTAGTGAAATGTCCATGAGGAGCACTTGGGTGCTTTAAATAGGACATCGTGGTCATGCGGGAATACAGGCTATTTTGGCCGTACCCGCTTCTGTTGTCACCCGCAAATGGACTCGTCGTGAAGCCGTTTGTAGACACTGAAACAAGAAAATAAATATTAGCTAACAATATAAACAAATTTATAGAAATATAAACAATGTATTTTGTAAAGTTAGAAGAATAGGATATAGGTATATCCAGAAAATTATATTATTTGGTCGCAAACTATTGATATTACAAACTTATCCACCTTGATGATTTCGACCCCATGACAACCTCACGGTCAAGCTGGTTTCTTTAGTCTCAGATCCATAGTAGATGTTTTCACTCACATTCCAGATACAAGTGATTATACACCTCATACACTTCACTATTTTCGACAACTAACACCATAATATAGAAAATGTGTGTTAAAGCAAACTGTACAGAAAACTGTAAGTAATAATCGATATATTAAGTTAAAATACGTTTCATTAACAGTTAACAAAGTCATCACTTGGCTGAACCACACTTCGTGTTTGAAAGTTAAAATGATAGGTATATTGAAATTTTACTACCAGCTCCTTTTTCCTACAGCCTTTGAAAAACGGACCAACCATTCTCTGTGGAAAAAGCAGACTCCTTTTTTGTAGGTCTGTTATTAATTCTAAGCTTGCTTCACAAGAAAATTTCACCGCTTATTTAAATATTAAGGTTTAAAATGTCAGAAATAACAATATTTAATGCACCCTGGAAAATTTAGATACCAACAGACTTTTGATTTAGGTTAAAACATAACAATAGTTCTAAACATGTGTAAGTCTCTGCTCCAACTCTAATTGCGTGTCGCGGTTTGTCATTCTTTTACATAACGGATATAATATGTATTTCTTGTTTGCAAAAACTAGAGCAGTTTTCATTTTATTTAGTCCTACATACAGTTTTGGAGAAATCATTAACATAGAGTGTGTGACCAAAAATGAAACCGTGGAAGAGTTAGTAATACTTTTACATATAAGTGACGTAATAAACCTATATATATATATATATATATATATATATATATATATATATATATATATATATATATATATATATATATATATATATATATATATATATATATAGTTACGTGTAAAAATCATTTTAGAACAAATGCGATATAATAACATTAATAATTGGTAAATTTCAACTTTCTAACACCTCTAGTTTACACGTAACATATTATTTATTTTTGGAGACCCCGTATGCTCGCTTACTTTGCACCAATAATAACTTTTAGTGAGGTTTGTGGAATATCGGATGGTATTTTGCTAGTTTCCGATTTTGTTCTTGAGCTGGTAGATTTTCGAGGCATGAGGTGTGTCATCTGTGACCTTTTTTTTAAATATTATTTTGTGTAATTGCGCTTACTTAGATTTGTTCAGTGACGTGCTAGCATATTTAGGGATACCTGTGAATGGATACAATTTGTTTCATTTGAGCTATCGTGGTATGCTGGCAGACCGACGTAATGAGCGGGGAATCATTGGAATGGCGTACAGTGTTGTCGGTTGTATGTTATTTTCCCTGAGAGTCAACATTCGACTTTTGTTATTTTCTTAAGTGATTGGTTTATCAGCGTAAATAAAGTCTGGGATGTAGGACAGAATTTTCTCTATGTCAGTAGCCTGGGTTAAAACGGTATTTGCATACTGGGAGCGTTTGAAATCGTATGTTAGTCGTTGATGTATTATTGGTTGCATAGGTTCAAGGTCCGTAGCTGGAATGGTAAGAATCGCGTTCAATTGAGGTCTGACAACAAGGTACGTTCATGCTGTCAGCGACGATGTTTAAAATTCAACCTGTTGCCGTACAAAATTAGTTTTATTGTTTTTATTCGCATATCTGAGATAACCGCAAAAAAGGGGGTGATATCTTACGTGGATTAGATGGAAAATTAGAGTTATGGAGGAGAATTGAAGAGACGAAGTAGAAAAGCATACGGCTGATTTTCCAGGTACAGACGCGAAAAGATGGAGAAGTTGCTTTTACCTACTAGGGATTCTTTCTGTACTTGATTAAAATTCCAATTAATTTCCGGAGAGGTGTCAAGTTGTGGTAAGGTGCTACATGGAAATATTGTGTATACCCGTGAGGGGATTATAAATAGTCACTTTGCTGGACGAAAACAATTTGGTATTAAGGTTGAGGTAATAGGAGTTAGTTAACCTGTACAGGACTAACTCAACATCAGTGGTGTCTAATTAAATCGAGGCACGATAATATCCCTCAACAAGAGGTAATGTAGATTTGAGAATTTCTTTTTTTATATCTCTATATCCGTAGTGGCAGTCTATAATCGTAGTAATATATCCAAACTATTGTAGCAATTCAGATTGGTGTAGCAGTTTAAGAGATATATTGGTGTCCGATGAGATGGGTACATCGGTGAGGATACACATTTAGCAGTCGAAAGTCAACCGAGAGTTCCAGGGTCGCTGGATATAGAGTTAGTGGTTCAAATAAATGGTAGTTTGTAAGGTTATAAAAGACTTATAATAGTTTTGACTTTTTAACAGCATTCATTAAGATAATAACTTCATTTTGACTGGTCAGTAAGGTGATTAGTAGCTGACGTCACTGATATCAAAGAGATAGAGCTATCTAGATAGTTAAAAACGCTTCATGTTTATTATTTGAGCTGTGTGAAGTGTATATTGATATAATTGCTCTGAATTTTGAGTAGATAACTCAGTATTATTAGGATATTTTACATAAGTCAATGTATAGCTCGCTTCACGTGCGATACGGAGTGATATTGTTATTTGAGCTAGATATAGGATTTTATTGCTGAAATTTTAAAAGCGTATGTGAACTACACGTGTACACGTTTGGTGGTAGCTGCTTGGTTGTAATGTAGTGATACTTTTTTCTACCTAATTAAACAACTTGTCTTGTCATTGATATCCATATAATTGGTAATAGTTTTTGATAACTCAAAACCATACGATTAGTTACAGCTTATGATATTTTGTTAACCGGATTGGCTTCGGTAGCTTAGATGACTTTTGATCTGCTTGCCTGAATATTTGAAGGTGTATATATTCATCGCTGACTCATTGTGTGACCATTTATAGTATCTGATTGTTTTTTTAATAATCCAGAATTTAATTTTATTGTATTTTGTGTCGTATTTTGTCTGCATTCACTCTCTTATCCCCGAATCAGTGGTACTGTTTTAACTAGTGGGTTTATGTGTTTCCATATTAGCCCTGGCTTATTATACGAGCGAGCATAAGTATACGCATACGGGTTGTATCCTATTAGGGGGACCTAGTGGTTGCATATTTGTGCCACCTACATGCACCCACGGGTACTTTCCTCTTTCAGGTTAATTTATGTTACAGTATTTAATATCCAGTCATGCTTAGTTTTTGTCACAAATTTGACATTCGACTTATCTTCTAGGTTGATTTTAGGTACACTTACCGGTGCGGTTCAGCGAGTTCTTGATTGGAGTTGGACTGCAGGTAATTAGGGAGATGTATTGTGTGATAACATCTTATTTTAATATCCAGTACTGGGTGTAAAACAATCAAGTGGCGACCCCTTTATCTTAACAGCGTGTTTGAAGAACCCACAGTCGCCTTCACTGTCTAAAGGCTGCCAGCTACCTAGAACGCCGGTAACTTTACTTTATATTTTCAATCGATTATAACGTTGGTAGTGTTTGAAGTTTAATAGGCATGTTATAGTCGGGAGGGATTATATACGAGATTTGGGCGGTCACAATTTGTGGCGCCCAACGTGGAGCCATCATTAAGGTCCTATTATTAAGGCCATCATTAAGGCTCATTTATTGAGGCTCGGTTGGTTCGACATTTTTGGCAGCCATTTGGTAAATCTCGATTGACGTTAGCTGCGGGCTTACGAAATTAACGTGGTGAGATGCAGACATTCAGTTCGGTGGGTGTGTAGATATGTTTACATATATATATATATATATATATATATATATATATATATATATATATATATATATATATATATATATATATATATATATATATATATATATATATATATATATATATATATATATATATATATATATATATATATATATACACACACATTAGTAGGTTATTGGTTTTGGATTGTAATTGTCGCATTGTTGTTCGTTAACAGTGTGTCAACATTTTAGCAATTATTTACGTGTTTTGTTTTTTTTTTTCACTCAGCGCTAGTTAGATTTGCAATTTATATTAGCTTTATAACTTAGGGGTCAGAGGCTTTCCTGTGCACCCTTATTTGCTGAATAGCCCATCGGTCGGTCTGTTAGTTCATTACAGTAGGATCAATTAGCTATTTTCAGATCTGGCCTAGCTTGCTTTTTTTTTCATGGCGTGTAGGATGGATGTCTATCGCCTGGATAGGAAAGAGCTTGCCTATAAGCTGACAGTGCGCGGCATCGCTAGAAAACATGCGTAGTCTCTTGGTATTGGCAAGCCAGATGGAGAAAGCAGTTGATAGCTTACACTATCCAAAGAACTCGTTCACATTTAAGGAGGATGTCGGCGCTGTTGAGAAACAGGAGATTCTGCCGCCTATGCTGGATGAGTTAGAAGAGAATAACAAGAGCAAGAGCAAGCAGTTTTTGAAACTACAAACGAAGTTATCGCATGTACTGGGGAGGTTAGATAAGATGGAGTCAAGTGATGAGGAACAACAAAAGGTTTGAGAGGAATTGCTTACTCGAACCTTGTCGATGATCGACCAACTCTACCCCAAGGCATCGAAGTTTGAGAGTATGACGCAACCCTTGAGCTTGCAGGTGATCGAGGCTTCTGCGGCGAACGAGCCGAAGTGTGGAAGCCCTCAGTCACGTTCCTTACTCTTAGTGTCTACAGCAACACCGCGGGACACACCAGATATTAAGCTTGTGCTTCCCCAGCGTTGCTGAAGAAATGAGAAAGGCGAAAAATGTCAGCAAGGATGTTTTGTTGGGGTCAGGCATCGATCTATTTAAGGCAGAGCATACGAATTCTGTCAGGATGCGAGAAATTGGGTGTCTACGTGGGACGACCTGGTCCAGATTTTAAGGAGGGATATCAGCCCGCATTTTACACTTAGAAGCTTCTAGATGAAATCAAGAAAAGAACACAAGGGGCAGATGACACAATTGGAACGTATCTGACTGTAATGTCCAAGTATTTTCAGAGGCTACAGCGCCCAGTCCTGGAGGAAACTAAGCTAAGCTTCCTGCTGCGTAATTTATCACCAATGTATCGCGGTCAACTAGGTTCTGCTGAGATAAACTACTCGATTTGCCAGCTGCGCACTCTGTGCAGACGAATCGAACAACGTTCATAGGTTGACGACTATGCGCGTTCGCAGAAAAAGAGCCAGACTTTAGAGCCTGACTTGGCTTACGTTGACTTTGACGAACGTGCGTCCACAAACAGTAGTCCCAGTAGCTCTCAAGCAGGAGACAACACCACTGCGAAGAGGGGCATTGTCTGCACCAATTGTAGAAAGCCGGGACACAGAGCAGTGGGTTGCGCAGAGAGAATGAGAAGAGTGACCTGTTTTGAACGTTCAAAAGAAGGTCACATCGCACGCAATTGTCCTAAAATAACTTCGGGAAACGGGGCGCAGCGCTCCTAGAGAGTCGAGATAGCAGTGCTGTCCTGAAATACTCGACTACAGTTAAACCCGTATTGGACTTCATTATCGACTACGCGCGTGACGATGAGAGATCCCATCTCAGGGTGGATATCTTGGGTGTAACCCTGTTTGGATTGTTGGATTCTGGAGCCTCCAGGACGGTATTGAGAGGACCGGGTTGGAGGAGCATTGCAGGACTGCGTATGCCATTGGACACTTCGAAGAGGACGTCGTGCAGGGTGGCTAACGGTCAGAAGTTTAATAGCATCGGGGTATGTGAGTTACCTGTGAGGGTACGCGATCGATTGAAACTAATTGAGGTAATGGTTGTTCCGGAGCTACCATGTGTGTTGATTCTGGGGCAGACTTCTATATCAAGATGGAAACTGTGCCCGACTTAAGACACAATGAGTTTTCTAACTGCCCGGAAGTAGAATCTGTGGGTGTTTCCAGTCAATCAACCGTGAACGCTGTAGTAGAAACAAGAAGTTATTCGGAAACGGGTTAGGATGTACTGACATGACGGAGCATGTGATTACGACCAGTGCATCGCCAATAAAACAGAGGTACTATAGATTATCTCCAGTTATACACAAACATATCGACGAGGAGCTAGACGATATGCTGAAAAATTACATCCTAGAGCCTAGTAGTAGCCCTTAGGCGTCCCCAATTGTACTCGTTAGGAAAAAAGATGGACGCTACCGGTTCCCTGTTGACTTTAGGAAGCTGAATGCGGTAACTGAACGTGGTAGCTACTCATTTCCAATGGTTACTGACACTTTGGATAAGCTTCGTGATGCGAAGTATCTCTCTAGCTTAGACTTGAAAAATGCATTTTTCCAAGATCCTGTCGCAGAGTCATCCAGATTACACACTGCCTGTACAGTCCCCAATAGAGGATTGTTGTAGTTTAAGAGAATGCCATTTGGCCTTCACAATTCGCCGGTGACATGACAACGTTTGATTGATCGTGTTTTGGGCCCAGATCTGGAACCATTCGTATTCGTTTACTTAGATGATGTTGTAAAAGTGGCTCCAAGCTTCAACAAACATCTGGAAGTGTTAGAGGAAGTGTTCGAACACCTGCGGAACGTTAACTTGACGGTAAACCGGGAGAAGAGTCCGTTCTGCAAGCGCGAGATGAAATATTGGGGCTATGTCGTGGATAACGAAGGTTTAAGAGTGGATCCCGACAAGGTGAGGGCGATGATTGAACTCTGTGTCCTGACGAACGTGAGAGAGGTCCGACGGTTGTTGGGTACGATGTCATGGTACAGGAGGTTTTGGCCAGATATTTCTTCCGTGGTTGCACGGATTTCGGGTTGTTAAGAAGGAACACCAAATTTTGCTGGACCTTGGAATGTGACAAGTCATTCCGTAGGATTAAGGAATTGCTGATTTCGGCTCCCGTCCTGAGCTGTCCGGATTATTCCCTACCATTTATAGTGCACACAGGCGCTTCGGGCTACGGTATCGGTACGATGTTGTCCCAAACTCTTCCTGACGGTGAACGTGTCATCTGATATCTGAGTCGTTCTTTGACACCTCAAGAACGGAAATACTCCACCACGGAACGAGAGTGTCTAGCAGTGTTTTGGGGATCAAGAAACTCCACCTTTACATTGAAGGAGTTAAATTCACCGTCATCAGTTTGAAGTGAAAGGAAGACTGGATAGATGCGCTGTACGTTTACAGCAATATGATTTTGAGGTTGTGCATGGAAAGGGGAAGGATAACGTAGTATCGGACATGCTAAGTAGATCCGTACCTGTTTTGGATCCCCTGATTAGCGATTAGAGCGTCGAGAACCACAGACAGGTGGTACCTAAAGATGTTGGAGAGGATACAGACTATGCCTCTCAAGTTTGGTAATTGGCGCTTATCCGGGGACAGGCTCTATAAGTATGTTAAACAGGATTACCCAGCACTCACACCTAGCCGAGAACTCTGGACTCATGTCAGAAGCTCACGATCCGGCTACGTCGGGTCACATAGGGGTCTACAAGACATACTCGAGAATAGCGGAGAGGTACTATTGGACTAAAATGCGCCAGGGCGTAGCGAACTATATTCGAAAATATTTAAGCTGCGCATAAGACGGACCAGCAAGGTCCTAAGGATATGATGGTATCACATCCTAAGCCATCAAGACCGTGGGACACAATATCCGTTGATTTGGTTGGTCCTTTACCATGCTCGTCAAAAGCCAATAGTTTTATCTTAGTTGTTACGTGAGTAAGTTCGTGCTGACTCTTGCGTTGAGAAAGTCCGTCACTGACACAATCATTAGGTGTCTGGAGGAGGGTGTTTTTCTGTTGTTTGATGTTTCTAGAACACTCTTATGTGACAATGGTTCACAGTTTAAGAGTACGGCATTTAAGAAATTTGCGGAGAGATACCGGTGTAGCCTAAAATTTAACGCGAATTACCACCCGCGCGCCAAACCGACTGAGCGTACGAATCGCACAGTGAAGACGATGTTGGCAGTGTACATCTCCGACAACCACAAAAAGTGGGATGCTGGTTTGCAACAGCTGTCACCATACTTTGGGAACTTTGGGCGATGTATGGCTTTTCCAAGGGCGGACTATAAGAATCAGCTGGATTCAGATGAACAGGACGAGGATGTATTGATAGACAGGAGCAAGAACGTTGGTTTCAGGGAAGTATATAGGGACGTGACACGCAGATTGGAGAATGCGACTAAGAGAGCCGTTGCAAGATATAATTTACGCAAACGATACGTAGAGTTCGAGGTAAACCAACCAGTCCTACAGTGTTTTCGGTTGTATGTTATTTCCCTGAGAGTCACCATTCGATTTTTGTTATTTTCTTAAGTGATCGCTTTGGCTGCGTAGTTGAAGGCTGGGATGTAGGACATAATTTTATCTATGTCAGTGGCCTGGGTTGAAGCAGTATTCGCATACTGGGAGCATTTGAAATCGTATGTTATTCGTTGATGTATTATTGGTTGCATAGGTTCAAGGTCCGTAGCTGGAATGGTAAGAATCGCGTTCAATTGAGGTCTGACAACAAGGTAAGCTCATGCTGTCAGCGACGATGTTTAAAATTCAACCTCTTGCCGTACAAGAAAATGGGTTTTATTGTTTTTATTCGCATATTTGAGGTAACCGTAAAAAGGGGGTAATATCTTACGGGGATTAAATGGAAAATTCTAGACAGTTATGGAGGAGAATTGAAGAGAAGACGTAGAAAAGCATACGGCTAGTTTTCCAGGTACAGACGCGAAAAAGTGAAGAAGTTGCTTTTACCTACTAGAGATTCTTTCTGTACTTGAATAAAATTGCAATTAATTTCCGGAGAGGTATCAAGTGGTAAGGAGCTACATGGAAATATTGTGTATACCCGTGAGGCGATTATAAATAGCCACTTTGCTGGACTACAATTAGGTGTTAAGGTTGAGGTAATAGGAGTTAGTTAACCTGTACAGGACTCACTCAACATCAGTGGTGTCTAATTAAATCGAGGCACGATACTTTCCCTTAACAAGAGGTAATGTAGATTTATGAGTTTATTTTTTCATATCTCTATATCCGATGTTTCGTATTTTACAGAGTTCTAGTGTTAGATAAATAGACACAATTTCTATAGTTGGGTAAATCAATATCTATAACTCTAGCATCTGGCTGAGATAATTAAATATAGGGCGAATACGAGCCTCTAGATGTTTCATGGTGTGTATTTCGTTGTTTCTGGTTTTAAATTGATGATCCAATTACATATCGTATAGAGTACTAAGCATAGTATGGTAAGAAGACTGTCAATTTCAAGTCGTAGTGGCAGTCTATAGTCGTAGTAATATTTCCAAACTGTTGTGGCAATTCAGATGTTGGTGTAGCAGTTTAAGAGAGATATAGGTGTCCGGTGACATGGGTACATCAGTGAGGACACATATTTGCAGTCGAAAGTCAATCGAGAGATCCAGGGCGGCCGGATACAGAGTTTATGGTACAGGTAAGTGGTAGTTTGTAAGCTTATAAAAGACTTATAATAGTTTTGACTTTTTAACAGCATTCATTAAGATTATAGCTTCATTTTGACTGGTCATTAAGGTGATTAGTAGATGACGTCACTGATAACAGATAGATAAAGGTATCTAGAGAGTTAACAATGCTTCACGTTTATTATTTGAGCTGTCTGAAGTTTATATTAATATAATTGCTCTGATTTTTGAGTAGATAACTGAGTATTATTAGGATATTTTACAGAAGTGAATGTATAGTTCGCTTAACGTGCTATACAGAGTGATATTGTTATTTGAGCTAGATATAGGATTTTATTGCTGATATTTTAAAAGCGTATGTGAACTACACGTGTACACGTTTGGTGGTAGCTGCTTGATTTTAATGAAGTGATACTTTTTGCTACCTAATTAAAAAACTTGTCTTGTCATTGATATCCATATAATTGATAGTCGTTTTTGATAACTGAAAACCATACGATTAGTTACAGCTTATGATATTTTGTTAACCTGATTGGTCACGGTAGCTTAGATGACTCTTCATCTGCTTATCTGAATATTTGAAGGTGTATATATTCATCGTTGACTTATTGTGTGACCATTTATAGTGTCTGATTGTGTTGTTAATAAATCAGAATTTTATTTTATTGTATTTGGTGTCGTATTTTGTCTGTATTCACTCTCTTATCCCCGAATCAGTCTTAATCAGTCTTAATCAATCAATCTTAATTGGCACCAACATGTCACATCAATTGCAGAAGCGGCTGCTAAGAAATTAGGTTTCCCCTTCCGGGCTCGCAAATACTTTTCACCAGCTAATCTCTATACCTTATATACTTTACAAATAAGGCCCAACCTCGAATACTGCTCACACATCTGGGAAGCAGCTGCCGCTTCTACACTCGCTAGCCTGGACTCTATTCAAAAGAGAGCTATACGTCTCATCGGTGACCCTACCCTCACGCAAAGGCTGCCATCCCTTGCCCACCGACGCGCCGTTGATATCTGCACGGGCACTGCTCAGAGGAGCTTTCCTCCATAGTTCCCCCACCTGCTGCCCCCAACAGATCCACCAGGGGAACAGAGCGAATGCACCCTTTTCCTGTTCAGGTCACCAGACATAGAACATCTTGTTATGCCCGCTCTTTTGTCCCGAGGACTTCCAAGTCCTTGCCGGCACATGTTTTTCCTTCTCCTCCCAACCTCCAAACGTTCAAGTCCAGAATTAACAAGTTGCCTCTTTCCTCCTTGTCAACACCCACGGTACGATAGTATTTAGGCTGTAAGCCCTCGTGGTGTGCTGTTGAAATTTTAAAAAAAGTGGTACTGTTTTAACTAGTGGTATGTGCTTCCATATTAGCCCTGGCTAATCAGACGAGCGAGCATAAGTATACGGATACGGGTTGTATCCTATTAGGAGGACTTAGTGGTTGCATATTTTTGCCACCTACATGCACCCACAGGTACTTTCCTCATTTAGGTTAATTTATGTCACAGTTTTTTAATATCCAGTCATGCAGAGTTTTTGCCACAAATTTGACCATCTTCACCGTCTAAAGGCTGCCGGCCACCTAGAATACCGGTAACTGTACTCTATATTTTCAATTGATAATAACGTTGGTAGTGTTTGAAGTTCAATAGGTAGGTTATAGTCGGAAGGGATTATATATATATATATATATATATATATATATATATATATATATATATATATATATATATATATATATATATTGCTATAGACAGCAAATATACCAGAAAATTAGAAACGATTCGTAAATGAACTGCGGCAAGAGAATCTTCATTCTATGACATTCAGCGACAGTGTAAATATGGGAATTGAGAATTGAGCGTGACGGCAGTCGAGGCTCGGTATAAGATGCGAATAAGTGCATCATAATAAGATAATATTCAGTGTTGAAATGGGAAAAATATATATGAGCAACTGGCACGCGGTTTGTTAAGACCGTTTCAATATAAAATGGAAAATAATTAGCAATTACAGGCAAGCTTTAAAATCCAAACAGTAGATCCAATGGAAAACAATAAGTACACATCCAATAGAAGAACCAATTAGACATCAATCAGTAAGTCGTTTTGGGAACTTTATCGTTATGAATGTGCAGACCTTTCTATATTGTGTTTAGTTTTTAAGAATTTTCAGTCCCATTGATGATTTTTATGTATCTTTAGCTCACTAAGGGGGATATTACATAAAGGCCGAATCACTAGATCATAGTTAGTTAATTCATTGTTTCAAATAAATTTGATTTGTATGATTTATCGACAATCAGTGATGATAACCTTGATATAGCTATGTTTTTATGGAAATTTTAGAATTTAATCAACCAGTAATAAAACATACAAGCTTGTACTGTTTAATTTTGACCCAAATCAAACAAATAATACTAATATGATAAAATAAGGCTATTTTCACTGTCGATTAAAAGTAAAATCGAAAGAACTCAATTAAATAATATTTTTTTTGAAATTTGTAAACACTGGATTAATAAAATTTTCAAATAAGATATATCAAGCAGAGATGCTAGCCCAATTTTAGAACTCTACGCATGAGATGAGAGAAAATTTTTAAAATACAGCGGTAAGTAAACAATCTTTGGCATAATTTCAGGTTCATCAATGGTAGCGGTTTTAAATAAAGACGCAAATTCGCAATTATTGAATTATCATGCTCTACAATTAAAATTGCTAAATACAAATACATTGAAATTTTTGTCGCACAAACGTTTGGCTGTAAAAAAACGGAACTCCAAAAAGATTATTATCGTAATAAAATTTTTGGCGTCGCAACGTCAGGGTTTTAAAAAAATCATATAATTATCAAAAATGTTAATACCATTATAACTTAAAATAAACGTTGGTTTTCGCCAAAAAGCAACTTTTTGACGACCAAACGTGGGGCTTTTAAAAGAATATATACATTTAAAATAATATTTTAATTACGTTACATTAATGCAAATTTAAAAAAAACAACTTAATTGCAATCCAACATCAGGGCATTTTAAAAACCACATCATTTAATTATCACGTCTTATTTAATTCAACTAAAGTAAAGCAAATCAATTCAACCATATTATTTCGAAACTTAGCAAAAAATTTTAATATTTTAGGACAGTATAAAATTTTGCCATAATATGAAAAATTAAATTGCAATTTGAAAAAATCAAGAATAACAAAATTTTTGTGAGAAATAAATTTAAGAGGGTTATTTAAAAGGGAGTTAATTTTTTTTTGTATAGGAACATTGTCTTGCAAAACAAGGTAATAGTTGATAGAATTCCTCGCATTTCTCCACAATTTGTCTCTAGAAAAGTAATTAAATCAGCTTTAATAAAAAAGTGTACAGGAGCATTGTCTGTCAAAATACACGTAATCATTTTAATCTATGTAAATAAATAAAAGTAAACACGATACAGGGCCATAATTTAAATATTCTTAGTGATATAATGTTGTAATAAAACTTTTAAATAACTTGTCAATACTTAGAAAGGGGGATAATTTAAATTTTAAATTCACACAAAATAAAATTAATCAAGCCTAAATATGTGCGGGGAAAAACAAGAAAGTAAAAACCCTAAAAAACCAATTAGGCCAGAACAAGTAAAGGAATCAGACGAACATGTGATCAGAGTACCTGAAGATCCGGGGAAAATGGAAAAGCAGGAAAGAGAAAAATCTAAACAGTAAAAGGAATGGAGGGAGCCTAAAGAAATTTTGGAAGAGGAAGAAGAAACTGCATCACAACAACAAGAAGAAGAAACAGAATATCGGGGCGATGAAACCTTTATAATAGAAGAAGAAAGGGAGCATAACAGCACCGTGATCGAAAACTCTGCAAATCAAACAATAAAAAACCAAAAGGAGGAAGAATCATCCATGGCTAAACAATTAGCAGCTTTGTTCGATATGATGAAAAAAACCAATGAAAACTCTAAAAAAAAACATGAAAGATGAGAAAAAAATATAAATAAAAAGCTAGAAAAAAACATAAAAAGTTGGAAAACAAATTAGAAGAAAACAAAAATGAAATTAAAAATGAAATTAAACAAGATATTTTCAGAATAGAAAAACAACAACAAAAATGTAATAAACATATTGAAGAAAATTTTAGAAGATTATATGAAAACATACAACAAAATAAAACAAAGATTTTAACAGAAGTAAATAAAAAACAAAAAGTTATGGAAACAAGTTTCCATACAAAAATACATCGACTGGACGATGAAATTAAAACAACGCAATAAAAATGCCAAGGAACCCATAAAATATTCACGACGGAACTGGACACAGGAATACAGTCGTGTCATGACAAAATAAAGGAAGAAACTGCAATGAGGAGGTACGACATTAAAAAGGTCGAAACGTTTATGGAGTCGGTAGACGGGAATGAAGTCCGAGTCCAGCAAGAAATGGATAAACAACTGATTAAAATAGAAGTACTGCAAGAAGAAAGTATACTAGAAATGAGCCCGGAAAAATACCTAGATACTGCCAAAGAAGAAAAATTAATAACGACAACACATTATTTATAGTGTATGAAAATTGAAAGTGACCAGAAAAATGAAACTATGCTTCAGTGTAATAAATATTATATAGAAAATAATAACAATAGCCGCGATTTTAAAATTAGAAATCTTTTCGTTAAAAACAATAATTTTCACAATAAATACAAATACAATCATAGTCAGAAATTTTATAAAAACAAAGATTCTGGAGATTATAGTAAAATTAAAACTTATAAACCAAAGTTTAATGACAATAACAGACATATTTGGCATGAAAATAAACTAAGAAATATAAATAACAATACACGTCATTGCAATTATAGCAATTTTAATTTCCAAAGCAAAAAGCAAAAATATAAGATAAATAAAAATTAATCTGCATGAATTTTCATCAGGTCTAATATGACCTAAGCAATGAAAAGAATAATCGAATACCGAATAGACGAAACGAGACTGACAGTAATATAATGTACAAAATAAATAGTAAAAAACTCAAGTGCAAGTGCGTTATGGTAGTGAATTTTCATAGAAATGATCTGGCACCAAATATTTTATTATAACTTTTTTTTCTTGTAACATAGAAATCTGAATTTTTGTGTATAGTGTACCTTTTATATCGTAAACCTACCCACCAAATTTTCTTATCATAGTTTTTTATTTTTTGAGATAAAAATTTTTTTTGAATGAAAACTCAAAATTTTCCCGGAAAACCTCGTCCGAGTTTCCTGACTAACGAACTTATGCAAGCCACTTACAAAAGAAAGGTACATGCCAAATTTTATCAAAATCGGCCTATTATTTTTTGAGTTATCGGTGTGATACATATATATATATATATATATATATATATATATATATATATATATATATATATATATATATATATATATATATATATATATATATATATATATATCGGTGTGATACATATATATATATATATATATATATATATATATATATATATATATATATATATATATATATATATATATATATATATATATATATATATATATATATATACATATAAAAATTGAAACTGACACCGGATATGGGTTCTAGGGGTCCTAGTTCGCGCTCATTTGCTAAAATTTTTTCAAAATTCAAAAGTCGGGATCTCTCCATTAGTGAATTTTTTCTACGAAAATTCACTAATACAAGACAAAGAAATTTCTCCTAAAATAAATAAAATTTAATTAGATAGAACTATGTGACGAAAAATTGGTCAATTTTAAATAAAAATTACAGGGATATAACCGTGAGAAAAGAAAATGAAACAAGTAGGCATTCTAGTAATCCAAGGGAAAATATAAATTTTGAAAAGCAAAAATTTAATAGAAAAAATAAGTGATATTATGGAGACAGTTATTGGATAAGTCAAATAAAGTAATCTTAATATAAGAGTGAAAAGGGGGAAATTAAAAAAGTATTGAGTATAGGAAACATGGAATAAGTGGAAGAGAAAAATATATAAAAGTCGAAAGGACAGAAACCGGTTACGTACCGAGAAAGAATTACAATTAACCAAAAATAAAACATATAGGGGTCGGATTTATAGGAAAGAATTGGTATAGATGGTGTAGCGAACAGAATATGAAAAGTTTAATGATATAAATGAGAAATATGATATATATATATATATATATATATATATATATATATATATATATATATATATATATATATATATATATATATGTAAGAATATGAAAAGTATAATGATATAAATAAGAAATACGTGTGCAAGAAAATGAATATGATAATAGAATATATAATGAATAATAAAAGGGTTAGTGTAATGTTAATGTAATGCAAGTATTATAAAATATGTATAGGGGATTGTTTGAAAAGGAAAAGTATGGAGACCGTATATGTAGTGTTAAAAAGTTAAATTATTAGAAGTTTATAGATGAAAAGTATAATATATAAAATATTCCTATTCCATGGTAGTATATCAATATAAATAGAAAACATAATGAAATAAAATCGGAAAAGGAAATACTTCATAAAGAAAAAAGTATACCAATAATTGTCATTCACAGAAGTAAGTTCTGAGGGAAGTTGGATATGTCGAAATAACCAGGGAATGGCATGAATGTCGATTTTTAAAGAAAAAGTGAATAATAAATTGCCACAAAATAGATATGTCAAAATAACAAGGGAATGTCATAAATGTCAATTTAAAAAAATTAATGTAAATTGCCACAAAATAGTCATGAATTAAAAGAAATAGGAAATGATCGAATAAGGGGAATTTTTAATATAGAACACGTTTACTTATACAACTAAATAAATAAATAGGTTGTAAAGCATTAAAGCAAAGATGGTCTGGCTAACAATCAACATCCAGACGCACTTTTAGAAAGGAGGAATTGCTATAGATAGCAAATATACCAGAAACTTAGAAACATTTTATTGTGGATGAAAACGGGCCATGTACATTAAATTTATGCGTCCTAATATTTAAATGCCCTGTATAATTGAGAGTGTAGGATATTTAGGGTTAAATAAGGAATAGCATCAGCATTAAAAGAATACAGAACAATGCTTTCTTTTTTACTTGTAGTGCGTTTGAGTTCACTAAGCAAAAGTCGTTGGAATACGATAGAACACAGGACAATAGCCTTGTTAGTGAGCTTTCTTAAAAAAAATTCACTAATGAGGAGATCTAGACTTTTGAATTTTGAAAAAATTTCTTCAAATGAGCGCTAATTAGGCCCCCCAGAACACATATCCGGGGTCAGTTTCAATTTTTATATGTTTATATATATATATATATATATATATATATATATATATATATATATATATATATATATATATATATATATATATTATATATATATATATATATATATATATATATATATATATATATATATATATATATATATATATATATATATATATATATATATATATATATATATATATATATATATATATATATATGTATCACACCGATAACTCAAAAAATTATGGGCCGATTTTGATTAAATTTGGTGAGTACCTTCCTTTTACAAATGGCTTGGATAAGTTCGTTAGCCAGGAAAATCGGCCCAGGTTTTCCCGGAAAATTTTGTGTTTTCTTTCGAAAAAAATTTATATCTCCAAAATTAACAAAGTAAGGGCAACCAAATTTGGTGCGCGGGTTTATATCATTATAAGTAAGCTACCTACCAAAACTTAGCTCTGTAGATCAAAAGACAAAAAAGTTATAGGCATTTAAATAAAAAATTATTGGGATTTTCCTCAAAATGTCAAAGTTGCGATTTAAAACGTCAAAAATTGGCAACTTTTAGGCAAATAACTTGAATCTAGTACGGGCTGTGGAAAGAAAATGTCTCAAGAAGAATGTTTTACAAACCCTGAAGTCTTAGTTTCAACCGTCATTGTCCTTCATTTTACTAAAATATTTCCAGAAAATTCATTTAAAATAGACCCTTTCTCTGATGCTTGGCAGTAGCCTAAGCTATAGAGTTTATCGTTTAATTGTATATAATTTTTGTCGAATTTTCTTAAAAAAATCAATAAAGCTCAATATATCCGTTATTATACAAGATATGAAAATTTTTTATATATTACTTATAGGGTGTCTTGAGCTACATCTTAAAAAAAATATTTCTACAATCATAGGGTGGCCCATAAGTCGTTGGTGATACAAATTTTCTTATTTTTTTAATCAAACACGCCTTATGTTATTGCATTTTTGCATTTACCATCGAAATATAATGCATGTTTGTAAGAAAAGAAATTCTGGATGCAGCAAGTGCGTTATGGTAGCGAATTTTGATCAAATGCTTTATATTTGAACAGCTCAATTTGCTATTAATCTATAAGGTTGACCAAGAAACGAGTTTTTTCGGGAACACTTTAAGTTTACTTTTGGAAATTTTTGTACATTTTCACACAATAAAGTTATTTTTATGAAACATGGCACATTGTTTTTACTATAAGGTTATACTGGTAACCAAAATTGATGCCTGCTTTCTTAAATAAAAAGAAAACAGACATATTTGCAATAAAAACATATTTAAGAAAATTCACTACCATAACGCACTTGCTGCGTCCAGAGTTTTTTTATTTATAGAGTTTTGATAAAAGATAGAGATTTTTATTTTATCCTTAGGCATTAAATAGATGTGTAGTTAAGTTAAAAATAGTTTTTTGTCAGTTACCAATTATAAGAAAGACACACACAGTGTTCGTTAATAGTGAAACGCAGGGATGGTTTTTTTTTTCCAATAAGTACAACGAACAAGAAGTTGGTCAATGGAAAAACGCAGGGCCTATGAACTTTGTTTTACCCAGGTGCAGCGAGAATAGATTTTTTGTAACACAGGTGCAGATATATAAGAAAACGGCGGCAGTACGCCAGGACGAATCGTAAATGAACCGCGGCAAGAGAATCTTCATTCGATGTCATACGACGACAGTGTAAATGCGGGAATTGAGAATTGAGCGTGACGGCCGTCAAGGCTCGGTATAATCTGCGAACAAGTGCATCATAATAAGATAATATTCAGTGTTGAAATGGGAAAAATATATATGAGCAACTGGCACGCGGTTTGTTAAGACCGTTTCAATATATAATGGAAAATAATTAGCAATTACAGGCAAGCTTTAAAATCCAAACAGTAGATCCAATGGAAAACAATTAGTACACATCCAATAGAAGAACCAATTAGACATCAATCAGTAAGTCGTTTTGGGACTTTATCGTTATGAATGTGCAGACTTTTTTCTATATTGTATTTACTTTTTAGGAATTTTTAGTCCCATTGCTGATTTTTATGCATTTTTAGCTCACTAAGGGGGATATTAGATAAAGGCCGAATCACTAGATCATAGTTAGTTAATTCATTGTGTCAAATAAATTTGATTTGTATGATTTATCGACAATCAGTGGTGATTGCCTTGATCTTGATATAGCTATGTTTTTATGGAAATTTTAGAATTTAATCAACCAGTAATAAAACATACTAGCTTGTACTTACATAGTCTGTTTCATTTTGACCCAAATTAAAGAAATAATAGTAATATGATAAAATAAGGCTATTTTCATTGACATTTAAAAGTAAAATCAAAAGAACACAATTAAATAATTAATTTTTATGAAATTTCTAAACACTCTGGATTAATAAAATTTTCAAATAAGATGTATCAAGCAGAAATACTGACCCAATTTTAGAACTCTACCCATGAAATGAGAGAAAATTTTTGAAATACAGTGGTAAGTAAACAATTTTTGGCATAATTTCAGGTTCATCAATATTAAAATTGGTAAATAAAAATACCATAGCAGTATACATATATATATATATATATATATATATATATATATATATATATATATATATATATATATATATATATACGGTGGATCAAACTCCATGGCGTATTTAAAGTATATAGTGAACCAAAATAAATATAAATATGAAATTTGGGTTATGTTTATGAGTGGTGACGATCTTCATTTTGAAAATATTTTTGACACTGCATCTTACGGACCAACCAGGTTTAGATCAAGCGACTGCTGATATATGAAGTTGACTACCTTATATGCACTTTGATATTATTTTTATGTTGTGGAAATTCGATTTACATTGTGGGAATTAGCTGTTGCTGCGTTATTGACATTATTAGTTTGTTGCTGGTCACATACGGTAAGTTTAAATTTGTTCAATTTTTTTAGTGAAATGCATGCTTTTGTACTGTCCGGTTGTGTCCAACATTTTCTGGTTAGGTCCTGCTTGGTAGGGTGTTTTTTGCATAAATGACACGAAAAATTTTGTCCCTTCAGCCCCTAAACAAGCTAGGCGAGCTCATTAAGGTGCTAGAGGGAGAAGACATTTAGTTAAAAAAAATGTTGAGGCAAAATATGAAAAAGGCTGCCTAGAGAAGTCCAACTAAGTTGTTTTTGTCGATTTTTCTTTTTTATTTCCTTACACCTCTGCCCCACCCCAGCACCTCTGTTCACTCTGGGTCCCGTAACTTTTGGGGGCATATTTTCCTGAATATAAATTCTCCTCGTGAAAGCAGAATCTTATTTGGTCGTTTATCATTAAGCAGAAGACATTGAAGTGAAAGTTGTGTTGAAACCCCGTTTTTCTAACAAAGTGCGTTTTTTTCTGCGGCACAGTAATCTGAATTCCTTCAATTAAAAATGCCTTCTCTGGTGAATTTGCTTTCGTCGGTCCAAATATTTTTTTTCGGCAAAGTACACTTGGCGAACCCAAATCGCCACAACACATCTTTTTTAAAGACCTTACTATCGTTTCATTAACCCCGTTAGCATCATCAGAGGATGAAAAAATTCTAAACTAAATTAGTAGCTACAAATGTATTTATATGATACCTAGATAGACGAACTAACCCGAAGCTAAAATTGTAGTCGGAGACCCATCGTTTGTTTATTGTGTCTATATTGAACGGACAAGGTTGACGAACTACTTTAATCTCCTAGTTAACAAATGTATAAGCTTTCATCCAATTTAAAGGGTAACGGGCTTAAAATGAAAGGTGCCGCGTTATTTGAGGAAGCTCAAGGTCTTTTTTGATCTATAAATTCACTATGTAAATACTAGAGACTGTGATTAGCACCGACAAACACATCTGGCGACAACCCAATAACCGCCGCCCATCTTCTTTAGAGCAAAAACGACCGTTTCGCACACAATGTTAACTTCAACAGAGGATGAATATTCTAACTTATATTCTACATTAAATATTGATTTCCTAGATACAAAAGAAAACGTAAGAGGATTTTTAAGTCGAGGACACAACGTAGACCCTAGTATGTGTATAGACCGGACGAAGTTTTTGACCATACTTTATTATTCTTCCCGACAGATTAGGAGTGTTTAGCTGGTCAAATGCAAAGTGAGAATACAGGGCTTGAAATCAAAGATGCCGCACGGTTCAATGACGTTTTGTTCTTAATAGATCTTGATATATATATATATATATATATATATATATATATATATATATATATATATATATATATATATATATATATATATATATATTATATTTATATTTATATTTATATTTATATTTATATTTATATTTATATTTATATTTATATTTATATTTATATTTATATTTATATTTATATTTATATTTATATTTATATTTATATTTATATTTATATTTATATTTATATTTATATATACGCTTTCATATGCGTCAAGCATAGTTTGATGTCTAATATTTTTGACAAGTTTCAAATTTTCCGCGTCAAGGTGGTAATTCGTAAATGTGCGAGATGTTCACGAAATCTGGTGGCTATGTTTCTCTTGGTTTGACCCACATATTTAAGATTACAAACTTTGCAACCTATCTTGTAAATATCCGACATTTCAGTGGCTTTGCCTTTGTCTTTCGAATTGCCCAACAAATTTTTAAAATTATTTTTCGTCGAAAAAGTCAAATGTAAATCGGCTTTCTTAAAATACTCTCTAACCCTTTGTGTTACGTGGTTCATAAGGTAGACACACACATATTTTCTCTATTTTATTTTGCTTAAATGTCGTGCATTCAGATATAATTTTCTTTGTTCTGTGTTTGTTAACCAATTTTTCCACTAAACAATCCAAATAACCGTTATATCTCGCCACGTTTTTAATGTACTTTAATTCTATATTAAATCTACTTTTACTTACCGGAAAATTTATCAATCTATTTACCAAGAAATTTAAGCTAGCCGTTTTTTGTGCAAACGTATGATGTGAGTCGTTTGAAATGTAACTAATAGTGGGTAAACTTTATTGAATCAAATTGACTATTTATTTTTTCAGTAAATTCTTCAAATATCGTTCACATAACGAAACCAAACTCTAGGGAAATACCCATTTTTATTTCTTAAATCCGTCTCAAATGTTCTTATAAAGAGGTCTGCAATAAAAGGAGATAATGGATTGCCCATTGCCGTGCCTTCAATTTGTTTAAAAAACTCATTGTTAAATTGGAAAATATTTTGTGCTTTACAAAGGCTAGAGTTAAATATTCTTTGCAAACGTCTTCACTTATATTGTTCAACTTTAACAATTGTTCCAAATACTCCAGCGTTTGTTTTGTGGGTACACTAGAAAACAATAACGCCACGTCAAACGATATCAAAATCCCACCTCCAGTAATTTTACATCTTTAACTTTCTTAATGAATTCAAGTGAATTTAGCACCGAGCAACTGAAAAATTGGTTAACAAACACAGAACAAAGAAAATGATATCTGATTGCACGACATTTAAGAAAGATAAAATAGAGAAAAAAAAATGTTTGTCTACCTTATGAGCCACGTATCACAAAGGTTTTGGAAAGTATTTTTAAGAAAGCCGATTTACATTTCACTGAAATGTCGGGTATTTATGAGATAGGTTACAAAGATTGTAATCTTAAACACGTGGGTCAATCCAAGACAAACATAGCCACCAGATTTCGTGAACATCTCGCACGATATAGTACGGTAGACAAATCATGTGTGGCACAACTTATATGAGATAATAGTCACCACATTGACAAGGAAAATTTGAAACTTGTCAAAAATGTTAGACATCAAACTATGCTTGGCGCGTATGAAAGCGTATATATATATATATATATATATATATATATATATATATATATATATATATATATATATATATATATATATCAAGATCGATTAAGAACAAAACGTCATTGAACCGTGCGGCACCTTTTATTTCAGCCTTTTATTCTCACTTTGCATTTGACCAGCTAAACACTCTGATCTGTCGAGCAGAATAATAAGGTATGGTCGATAACTTCGTCCGGTCTATACAGATTACGCACTACGTTGTGTTCTCGACTTAAAATCCCCTTTCGTTTTCTTTTGTATCTAAAAAATCAATATAAATATTTGTTTTGATGTAGAATTTTAGTTAGAATATTCATCCTCTGTTAAAGTTGACATTGTGTGCGAAACGGTCGTTTTTGATTTAAAAAAGATGGGCGGCAGTTATTGGTTTGTCGCCAGATGTGCTGGCCGGTGCTCATCACAGTCTTCAGTATTCACATAGTGAATTTATAGATCAAGAAATAACGTAAACTTCCTTAAATAACGCGGCACCTTTCCTTTTAAGCCCGTTTCCTTTATATTAGATAAAAGCTCATAAATTTGTCCACTAGGAGATTAAAGTAGTTCGTCAACCTCGTCCATTCAATATAGACACAATAGACAAACGACCGGTCTTCGACTACAATTTTACCTTTAGTTCGTCTATCGAGGTATCATATAAATACATTTGTAGCTGTTAATTAACTTTAGAATTTTTTCATCATCTGATGCGGCTAACGTGGTTAGTGAAACGATCGTAAGGTCTTTAAAAAAGATGTGTTGTGGTGATTTGGGTTCTCCAAGTGTACTTCTCAGTGCTCATCACAGGTTTCAGTTTTCACATAAGTTCTTTGGAAAGTTTGGATCTTCTTGTCTATTAATTATGATCATCTCACAGAAATCGACACGTTTTGGAAGATCGTTTGCCTCGATAGATTAGAGGGTCGCAAATTTATAATTACGCATTCCGTGGTCATGCGTGATTCTTTTTCTGGATAATAAGTCTTTTTCTGCAGAATGAAGTAACGCATGAGGATATGTACAAAAATATGACGGGGCAATTATTTTACTGTTCTCGTTACATGTTACAGGTTTAATTTGGAGTATTGGCTTCTTGTTTTTTTACGTAACTATTGTTCATGAAATTATCTTTTAACCTCTTGAATTTCTCTTCATTCATTAGAACTGAGTTTGGATACTATTCGTTGAAGTTTCTGCATATTCTAGAAATAATCTTGTTACACTGGCCATATGCATGAAGAACAAGTTTAAAATTTGGTCAATTGTATAAGAATTTGCCATTTCCAACTAACAGATCACGCACAATCAGTATTATAACATACTGCAAATAGACAGTTACATTTTGACTATCGGTGTCGACTGTTCGGAAGCATGGCATAGGAAATATGTTTTCATTACATGCAGTATTTTGGTTTTTTGCTTATAAGTCAAAAACCGCTGAGAATAGATCCTGCTATTCGCATTATAAAACAGAGAGTGTTCCATTTAAAAATCTCTTATTACTAACTCTTCTATGTTCTCCCAAAGGCCCATTTTTGTAGACACCTTGTATGCAATAATTAGATTTTCATGACATATTGTGATATATCAACCTATTGACAAACCACAAACAAAAACTCACACCTTCACAGGCGGAAAGAATCGTTTTTTCATTAATGGATGCAGGTTGCCAAATTTCCTAAAAAATAATTTTTATCTCCTTATCGGCTTGAGATTGGTGAAAGATACATCACATAAAAAACTTTTAAAATATTCCAGAAAGTGTCACAATATTTAGGCTGTTTCATTTGAAAAAACAAAGTTGGTATCTGGTATGGATGGATCTGGCAACGCTGCAGTGTCAAAAATATTTTCAAAATGAAGATCATGACCACTTATGAACATAACCCAAATTTCCGATTTCTATCTTTTTTGGTTCACTATATACTTCTAATACGCCATCAAGTTTGGCCCATCCTATATATATATATATATATATATATATATATATATATATATATATATATATATATATATATATATATATATATATATATAGAGAGAGAGAGAGAGATTCTAGGAGCAGCAATGGTCGTTACTGTTAGTTACCAAACTACGGAGTCTCTCAACGATGGCCCTGAATAAAGACTCAGTATATACAGGAGCGTAAACATTATTGCACCAAATGGAATTATGGTTTGGCAGGTTTGACAATTAGATTTGAAACCTGGTGGGGTTAAATTATACACAAATACCCATATTTTAATATGGGTTTTATTTGTTCTCTTCATCGTATTTCTCAAAGGCCACCAGCTTATTTTTTTTAAATGGCAACCTATTTTTAATTTGGGTTATTTGACAAGAAATTGTTTCAGAAATACAATACGGTATCAAAAAGTTATTTAATATAAAATAATGGAGGAATTAAAAAAACAATTAAACTTTGTAAAGAGAACATTTTCTAACCCCACCAAATGTTACATCTAAATTTAAAACCATTTTTACCTAATCTTATTTGGTGCAACACTATTTAAGCACTCTATATATTTGTGTATGTTAGCGTGTATGTGTGTGCGTATTGAAGCGATTTTGTTCAAACTTGACACATATCTATCTGTTCTGGAAGGCTTGGATAAGTTCGTTAGTTAACCCAATCGATTTTTTTCAAAAATAAAGTGTTACTCGAAATGTACTGGCTATCTCAGAGACGATTAGAGTTAGCAGTATAATTTGATATAAAATAATATAATTGTTTGTCGATATATATACATATATATATATATATATATATATATATATATATATATATATATATATATATATATATATATATATATATATATATATATATATATGCATACATAAAAACATATCTATACAAATATTATATTTTATATTAAATAACTTTTTCAATTATTCTTGAACTGCTTACGTATTTATTAATGCATTTTATTTTATAATGTCGGTCTATTTCTGTGCAGTTTCGCGTCACCGTCCTGGTAATTTTGTCGCATATAAGGAATGAAAAGTAACGGTGGCCGTATTTTTATTACCAGTGTGTGCTGCTCTTACATTTAAAAAAATTTGGTGTCAACATCAACGCTGAGCGATATGTAGACCTCTTATTCAATTCTTACATGTCAGCACCAATAATAAATGTGCTTGGTAGCTCATAAATAGTGCAACATTTCTGCATGATAATGCTCGACGCTTTATAACATATAAGATTCAAGATTTTTTGTTCATACGAAGTGGTAAATTTTACATCAACCTTAGTGTGCCGACTTGTACCCGTGCGATTTTCATATGTTTGGCCCATTAACGCAGTCACTAAGAGATCGTTGGTTTAGCTTGGATGCTAAGGTGTAGTTTGCTGTTAGGGAATGGTTCCGCAAACAGCCGCAAGCATTTAACCGGCAGATCATCTACAAATTAATGGCACAGTGGGATCCATACTTTATGTTAATAGGGACTTCTTTTAAATTTGTTACATAAAAAATGCCTTACAGTCCCTAAAAACGTTTCAAATTTTTTAACCGTATAAAGTCGAATAGTAATAATAAATAACTAAATGTTTATGTTGGTCATCTGGTGGTGGTGGGGGTGTACATAGAGCCTCCTGCATAGCGAGTAAATCGCCTTCCTACTATGTCATCGAAACCGCTTTTTTCACAGATATTTAATTTTAACAAGGATTGAATACACACACACATACACACACACACACAAAGATACAGATATATATATATATATATATATATATATATATATATATATATATATATATATATATATATATATATATATATATATATATATATATATATCCAGTGTGGCCCGTTTAAGATAGAAACACCCCTGTAACCTTTGTATTTATAATTTGATTTTGATGAGCAAAGGATCAAAAATATAGAGACTTCTTTTAAATTTGTTACATAAAAAATGCTTTATGGTCCCTAAAAACGTTTCAAATTTTTTAAACGTATAAAGTCCAATAGTAGTAATAAATAACTAAATGTTTATGTTGGTCATCTGGTGGTGGTGGGGGGTGTACAGAGAGCCTTCTGCATAGCGAGTAAATCGCCTTCCTACTATGTCATCAACACCGCTTTTTTCACAGATATTTAATTTGAACAAGGATTGAATATACATATATATATATATATATATATATATATATATATATATATATATATATATATATATATATATATATATATATATATATCCAGTGTGGCCCGTTTAAGATAGAAACACCCCTGTAACTTTTGTATTTATAATTTGATTTTGATGAGCAAAGGATCAAGAAACTCGGGACGCAGCAAGTGCGTTATGGTAGTGAATTTTTATTAAATGCTTCAAATTTAAATAACTCAATTTTCTATAAACTTAGAGAGTTTAGTTTTAATACGTAGTAAGGTCTTTTCTAAGGCAAGATATCCACAAAATTTCATTAAAATAACTTTGTAATTTTCGGAGAAAAAAATTTTTTTCGAAAGAAAATTTAAAATTTGAATAACTCCATTTTCTCTAAACCTAGAAAGTTGAATTTTGGTACGTAGTAAGATCTCTCCTGAGACAACATATATAGTAAATTTCATTAAAACAGCTTTGTTACTTTGAAAGAAAACTCAAATTTTTCTCGGAAAACCCAGTCCGATTTTTCTGGCTAACGAACTCATCCAAGCTATTAATAAAAGAAAGGCACTTGCCGAGTTTCATCGAAATCAATTAATTATTTTTTTAATTTACGCATGGATACACACACACATATATATAGATATATATCTTTAGGAATATTGCACTACACTGTAATCACTTTTAAATATACACTTTATTTGTTTGCTGTACGTTTGTGATTTCTTATTGGTTTGCGTGGACTGCAGTTTCGAACCGTCCCGGTTCATCATCAGCACGCTACTGGCTGCTATCGCTCCTGTCTGGTCTACGTCGGAGATTGTAGGTGGCGCATGTGCCGTGAGCTTCTAGTGGTCGCTTTCCTGTTCTCTGATTGGTTGTGCCTTCGGACTGTGTCGTGTGTATCGGTCTCCTCTCTTGATCACTGTGGTTTATTAATAATTTGTCTATTTGTATGGCCTTTATTAAGTTTTGTTTAAATGTTTGTACTTGGATTTGTTCTGGCATTAATTGTTTTCTATTGTTTGTTTGTTGAATGTAGTATTGTTCCCAGATTTCCATTTTTTTGTGGTCTTTAACATGTTTCATTAGTTTTAATTGGGTGATGTCTGCTTTTTGGTGTTTTGTGTCGTGAATGTGTGTAGCTACGTTTGATCTGTAGCTAGGTATGTGGATTTTATCCAATGCTGTTATATGTTCTTTGAATCTTGTTTCTATTGATTTCTTTGTCATTCCTATATATTTTTTATTGCATGTGTTACATTCTATTTGATATATTCCGTTTAATTTATGTGGGTTGTGTTCTTGTTTTTTATTTATTTTGTTTATTATTTTGTTATTGGTTTTGTCGCTCATTTTTAAGTCATATTGTTTGAGTGTTTGTGTTATTTTTTTGATGTGGTGGTTATAAGTGAATGTTGTGTATTTTGTGTTTGTTTCCGGTGTTTTGTTTTCGGTTTTGTTGATTTGATTGTTTTTGATTTGTTTTACTAGCTTTTCTATTGTTTTTTTGTTGTATCCATTTCTTTCTGCTATTTGTATTATGATGTTGTACTCCTTTTCTCGTTCGTCGTTATGAAGTGGTATATTTAGCATTCTGTTTATTAAGTATTTGTATGCGGCCATTTTGTGTGTATGTGGGTGTAGTGAGTGTTTAGGTATAGTGATGTCTGTTTGTGTGGGTTTTCTGTATATTTTGTATTCAATCTGGTTTTCTTTTCTGATTAGTGTTAAGTCTAGGAAGTTTATGGTGTTGTTTGATTCATTTTCTATTGTAAATTTTATGTTTCTGTTAATTTGGTTTATTTTTTCGAGGATATTGTCTATGTCGGTTTTTTGATTGTCGTATATTATTAATATATCATCGACGTATCTTATCCATTTGATGTTTGGGTCTGTCTCTTTTATGATGGTGTTGATTTTATCTTCTAACTGTTGTATGTATATTTCTGCCATAATGCTTGATAGTGGAGATCCCATTGGTAGTCCATCTTCTTGGATGTAATATTCTCCGTTGAACTCAAAGTAATTTTGTTTTAATATGATGTTTAATATTTCGCTAATTTGTTGTTTTTTGTTGTTATTTTGCATTTTATTTTCTATTATATTTGTAGTTTCGTTAATGGGTATATTGGTGTACATATTTGTTATGTCAAATGAGGCAAGTCGTGTGTTTTTGTTTATGTTTATATTTTCTAGTTTATCCACTAGTTCTATGGAGTTTTTTATGTTAAATTTGTTTTCTAGTTGTATTTCTTGTTTTAGTACTTGGTCCATTTCCTTTGCTATTTTGTATGAAGGTGCATCTTTGAAGTTGATGAGTGGTCTTATTGGGTATCCCGTTTTGTGTATTTTTATTATTCCTGTCATTGGTGGTGCTGTAGGGTTGTTGTTATAATAATGTGTTGTTTTTTGGTTGAATATTGTCTTGTGTTTTTTTATGATGTTTAATATTTGATTTTGGAATTTTTTCGTTGGGTTTTCGTTCAGTTTTTTGCATTTGTTTGTTGAGATGAAAGTGTTTGTTTTTTCTATATAGTCCTGTGTTTTTATTGCTATTAGTGCGTCGCTTTTATCTGTTTTTGCTATTGTTATGTTGTTATATGTGACTTTGTTTCTTATTTGTTTGATCATTTTTTCATGTGTATGGTAAATCAAAAAACCATACACATGAAAAAATGACCAATAAGACCACTCATCAACTTCAAAGATGCACCTTCATACAAAATAGCAAAGGAAATGGACCAAGTACTAAAACAAGAAATACAACTAGAAAACAAATTTAACATAAAAAACTCCATAGAACTAGTGGATAAACTAGAAAATATAAACATAAACAAAAACACACGACTTGCCTCATTTGACATAACAAATATGTACACCAATATACCCATTAACGAAACTACAAATATAATAGAAAATAAAATGCAAAATAACAACAAAAAACAACAAATTAGCGAAATATTAAACATCATATTAAAACAAAATTACTTTGAGTTCAACGGAGAATATTACATCCAAGAAGATGGACTACCAATGGGATCTCCACTATCAAGCATTATGGCAGAAATATACATACAACAGTTAGAAGATAAAATCAACACCATCATAAAAGAGACAGACCCAAACATCAAATGGATAAGATACGTCGATGATATATTAATAATATACGACAATCAAAAAACCGACATAGACAATATCCTCGAAAAAATAAACCAAATTAACAGAAACATAAAATTTACAATAGAAAATGAATCAAACAACACCATAAACTTCCTAGACTTAACACTAATCAGAAAAGAAAACCAGATTGAATACAAAATATACAGAAAACCCACACAAACAGACATCACTATACCTAAACACTCACTACACCCACATACACACAAAATGGCCGCATACAGATACTTAATAAACAGAATGCTAAATATACCACTTCATAACGACGAACGAGAAAAGGAGTACAACATCATAATACAAATAGCAGAAAGAAATGGATACAACAAAAAAACAATAGAAAAGCTAGTAAAACAAATCAAAAACAATCAAATCAACAAAACCGAAAACAAAACACCGGAAACAAACACAAAATACACAACATTCACTTATAACCACCACATCAAAAAAATAACACAAACACTCAAACAATATGACTTAAAAATGAGCTACAAAACCAATAACAAAATAATAAACAAAATAAATAAAAAACAAGAACACAACCCACATAAATTAAACGGAATATATCAAATAGAATGTAACACATGCAATAAAAAATATATAGGAATGACAAAGAAATCAATAGAAACAAGATTCAAAGGACATATAACAGCATTGGATAAAATCCACATACCTAGCTACAGATCAAACGTAGCTACACACATTCACGACACAAAACACCAAAAACCAGACATCACCCAATTAAAACTAATGAAACATGTTAAAGACCACAAAAAAATGGAAATCTGGGAACAATACTACATTCAACAAACAAACAATAGAAAACAATTAATGCCAGAACAAATCCAAGTACAAACATTTAAACAAAACTTAATAAAGGCCATACAAATAGACAAATTATTAATAAACCACAGTGATCAAGAGAGGAGGCCGATACACACGACACAGTCCGAAGGCACAACCAATCAGAGAACAGGAAAGCGACCACTAGAAGCTCACGGCACATGCGCCACCTACAATCTCCGACGTAGACCAGACAGGAGCGATAGCAGCCAGTAGCGTGCTGATGATGAACCGGGACGGTTCGAAACTGCAGTCCACGCAAACCAATAAGAAATCACAAACGTACAGCAAACAAATAAAGTATATATATATATATATATATATATATATATATATATATATATATATATATATATATATATATATATATATATATATATATATATGTGTGTGTGTGTGTGTGTGTGTGTGTGTGTGTGTGTGTGTGTGTGTGTGTGTGTGTGTGTGTGTATAAACATATAAAAATTGAAACTGACCCCGGATATGGGTTCTAGGGATCCTAGTTCGCGCTCATTTGAAGAAATTTTTGCAAGGTCTCACCATCGTTACCTCTCTATTAGCGAATTTTTTTAAATAAAAATTCACTAAAACTAATAGGAGCTCTGAAAACCGTTTCAAAACAAACATCTGTCTCGTATCGCCGGAGCCTGTTTGATTTAAGTTATAAAAAATTTTGGAAAAAAAATTCCGAAAGAAAAATCAAAATTTGAATAACTCGATTTTTTATAAACTTAGAAAGTTGAATCTTGATACGTAGTAAGGTCTCTCCCAGGGCAACATACCCTTTAAATTTTATTAAAACAGCTTTGTAATTTTCGGGGAAATTTTTTTCCCGGAAAAGCCTTTCCGATTTTCCTGGATAACGAACTCATCCAAGCCATTAATAAAAGAAAGGCACTTGCCGAGTTTCATTGAAATCGGTTAATTAATTTTTGAGTTATCGGATGGATATTTGACAAAATTTGTGCAAAGTCTCACCATCGATACCTCTCCATTACCGACTTTTTTGAAATACAAATTCACTAATATTTTGATTAAAGGATAAGCAATTTGTTTATTTTTTTGGCAATACATTTTTAATCCTATAGTGTTGGAAGGGACCTGCTGCACTTAGTATGATATCTTAGGCAGCACACAATACACAACATATAAAAAACCAAACAGTATATCCCTCGTGCTTTAAGTAACCTTATTATGACAAGCACATACACCATTTTAACGTTTTAAATAAAGTGGTTGAAGTATTTTACATAATATGTTGATAATTAATTAATTTATAGAATATAACATGATCATTTTCCAACCCTCTCCCAGTATACAACACAATATTACTCCTCAGTCAATAAATTCACTTTTTTCGTTCTGCTTTATTAAAACTACATTTAGTAAATTTTAATTTTACACTACAATAACGACTTGTTAATGCATTCTCCAGAGCACACAGAAGCACAGAAACGAGATTGTTTTATTTATGAGCAAAATATATAGTAGAAACCATGTGCCATATTTCATCAAAATAACTTATTGTTTTACAATGTACAAAAATTTTCCCGCAATATACCTTAAACGTTGGTTTTCTAACCAACAAATCTGAGGTTAATAGCAAATTGAATTATTTTAATTTGAAGCATTTAATGAAAATTTGCTACCAAAACGTACTTACTGCGTCTTGATTTTTTTTCTTACAAACATATTTCGATAAAAAATTCAATAAAATAAGGCTGTTCGAAAAAAATAATTGTAGGGAACGATCGACTTGTAGGCCAGCCGGTGATTGTCAAAATAATTTTATAAGATGGAGCTCAAGACACCCTATAATTAACTTATACAATTTTTTCTCGTCTCTTGTATAATACTAATTATATTCAGCTTTACCGTAGAAACGCGTCACCCTGTATAATATCAGCCCTTTTGTAAAACTTCGATCATTTATATTTATTTATTTATTCAATATGCAAATACACAGTTTATAAACCATTTACGTATATATGTGTTGATAAAATATAACAAACACTGTTTAATCCACCAACTAACATTAATAAAGGAATTATTTGCACTTGTATATAAAAATTTCCCAAATGACACAAATAATTCGTCCAAACAAATAAATAAAATAAAAAACATAATATAAACGAACTCATATCATATACGGTAAATGTCAGTTAGAGCGTCTAACAAACCTGCGCAATAATAATCATATGTTACGTTACCATGACAACCACAACTAATCTTATATAAACTATTCAATGTAGGCGGTGGAATTAAACATAAATGTTTCAAATTTAAATAGCTTAATTTTCTGTAACCCTAGAACGCTGAATTTTAGCACATAGTTAGGCCTTTCCCAAAGCAATATGTACACCAAATTTTACCGAAATATCTTTGTAATTTTCGGAGAAAATTTTTTTTTCGAAACAAAACTCAAAATTTTCCCGGAAAACCGTGTCAGATCTTTCTGGCTAACGAACTCATCCAAGCTATTAATAAAACAAATGCACTTGCCGAGTTTTATCAAAATCGGTTAATTATTCTTTGAGTTAGCAGTTATATATATATATATATATATATATATATATATATATATATATATATATATATATATATATATATATATATATATATATATATATATATATATATATATATATATATATATAAACATATAAAAATCGAAACTGACCCCGGATATGGGTTCTAGGGGCCCAAATTCGCGCTCATTTGCAAAAATTTTTGCAAAGTCTCACCATCGATAATTTTTTTAATAAAAATTCACTAAAATATAAGATGTAAAACTCTATAAAGACAGTGAAAATTGTTCTCTATGTCACCTAACCAAGGCCTACTAATACAGTTTATCTATGTCAAAGAATAGGAAAAAGAGTTAGGGTCGTTTTTGGGAAGAAAATAAGTACGGCACTGCATTCGGCATGCCTGAAAATAGATATATACCAAATTTCATAAAAAACGAAGATAAGTTAACCATTTCAGAGAAGTTTATTTGTGTGACCCTTCTAATATGGAAACACCCCTGTAACTTTTGTATTGATAATGCCATTTTTTTTAATGAGATCTCAAAAGATAGGAAATGAAGAAGTTTATAGATCCCATGAAAATTGTTTCCTATGCCATTCGATCACGGCCTACTGAAACTGTTTTCACGTGTCAAAAATCATAAAAAAGGTTAAGAGTTGGTTTTAGGAAAAAATCACGCCGACGCCATTGGATTCGCCATTCTTCAAAATTGTTACCTACTAAATTTCATAAAAAAATATTATTATGAAAACCTCTCAAAGTCAACAACATCTCAAAAGTTGAAGAAAAAACGTTTATAAATACTGTGACATATGACAATAGTTTTAGTGGTAGGCCGTGGTTGAATGGCATAGGAAAAATTTTTATAGGGTGTATAGAGTTTTTATTTTCTATCTTTTGAGATCTCGCTAACAAAATCGCATTATAAATACAAAAGTTACAGGGATGTTTCCACATTAGAAAGGTTGCTCAAATAAGCTTCTATGAAATTGTTAATCATTCTTCTTTTTTGATGAAATTTGGTATATATCTATTTTGAGGGATGCCGAATGCATGGCCGTACTTATTTTCTTCCTAAAAATGCTCCCAACCCTTTTTTAATTGTTTGACATAGAAAAACTGCATTGTATGCCTTGGTTAGGTGACATAGTGAACAATTTTCACAGCGGTTATAGAGTTTTTTATCTTGCATCTTTTGTTCATCAAAATTGAAATATCAATACAAAAGTTACAGGGGTGTTTCCATCCTAAATGGGCCACACTATATATATATATATATATATATATATATATATATATATATATATATATATATATATATATATATTTATTTATTGTGTAGAGAGAGAGAGAGAGAAAGAAAGAGAAGTATATAGAATTATAGAATAACATACTGTTTTGTAGCTTGTGACGAGTATTGTTTAATATATTTTCGAAACTTGCCCTAATTAACCTTGTGACAAAGCCATCTTTTAAGGTATAACAATCGTTTGGAAAATGTATGTTGTGCTGAAATGGGATAATATGTGCTTATTATATCCAAGTGCTTACATATGCTCGTATTTATCACATGCAAATCTTTATTTCGTAAAAAAAGAAAAAAGTATGTTGAACAAAAAGCAGGGCCTAGGGGTAGGTCGCATTCATAGAAAAAAAGACCACCTAAATTCCTTAATAGTAAACGTTTTGCGGTACCCCAAAAGATAACATCAGATTATCTCGAAATGTCTTGGTTTTAAAAACGTCTTCTATGTTTAACAAGTCCTTTGACAAAACATATAGCGGTAAACTTCAATTATACGGTACCCAGAATTTGTCTTTTGTATGTATAGGAAATAACGGAAAATGACAAAATTTGTTTTGTCAATCATAGAGGAACGAGCACGCGTAACAAGAGACACATTGAAAGGGTGACGAAGGTCTGTCACCAGGTTGTAAAGAAATGTCGGTGTTTACCTTTCACCATATAATTATTGTTATTGTGTAGCCAAGTGTAAAAATAATGTGACGGGATATAGATAATTTTGAAAGGTGTTGTAGTAGTTTGTCTAAAATCACTAGGCACCGAATAGCTCTAAAGCAGTGCTTGTAATTTACAACATAATTTTGGAATTAATATCGCAGTCAATAACTGAATAGTGTGCGTAAATAAACTAAAAAGCAGAACATATTCACTGCCAGGTGAAAAACAGTAAAGCTCGAACATGTGAAATAACTATCTACTAAAACGATTATTACATAACTTTAAATACCTCACCTGGCCAAACACAGCAAATGCGTTACGGTGGCGAATATTTATAAGAATTTTATTGCCCTTGAAAAATTCGGTAAACATAACTTAATAACGATAAATGAACATTTACATGTACGCCAGAGACCAAAGCTTTGACCGAAAAGATTTCAAGTTTGCATTTGACAAGTGGTCTAGAGTTTTTATAAAGATTACTTATTCAATAAGTTTAAAATCAGTTAGGACTTTTGGCAGCGAACTATAAATTTGTGAATCATCATGAGACATAGGTATAATTTTTCATCTTCTAATGACGCTAACTTGGTTAGTGAAGCTATAGTCAGGTTTTTAGGTTGTGGTGATTTCACTTCTCCAAGTGTGCTCATCACAGGTTCCAATATTAACTTTGTAGTCACAATGTAGTCATACATTTAGATATATTATGTGCAACAAGTCTAAGATAACATTAAATTTGTTTCCTTCTTGTATGATCTTGGGAAACCTGGTCATCTTCCAGTTTGGTAATCCTATTCTTAGATCACCTTATTTATTTTATCATAATTGTCATCATCATCACAGTCTAATGGCAACACCGTCTTGTCGTCGCAACCATTGTCATGGTTACTTTTTTGGGAAAGGGTGCAAAGTGTAGGTTTAACTTTGCCTTCCGCATACAAACCACTGACTGTGCCTTACTCCCTAAATTGACTGATCGTGAGCCGGTTGTATTTAACCTAACCTGGCCACTGTCTCGCATAACTGTAGGAGAAAAAAATTAAGCCTCGCGCTATTTTTCGAAATTAAGACATGCCTGCACTCAATTGTGTTGCCCTTTGCAAAATTATTTAATTACCAAACGCCAATGCCTTTGGTGTTTCAAAATAACAACGCTTAAAATAATTAACATATAACCAAGTACTTCAGCTGCCTGCATTAGTTTCACAATAATTATATAAGCAGTATCAAGAGTTGCAGGTGGAAAGTCGGCTCCCTATACCAATAGTTACCGGTTCCCTTCCTACCGAATCCCAGCTACAACTTCTCCCAAATTTTTATTAATAATGAATTTATTCAGTACATGTTGACAAATAACAGGTACTAAAGCAGTGGCATTGTGCCTAAGCAAGCTGAATGCTGCACGTTACAACCTTCGGAGGGGGCGATAAGCCATTGGTCCTGTGTACTATGCGATACTAGTCACGTAAAATACGTACCGTGTTTACAGCAGACAAGGGTTAGGCAAAATTCCTGGTTGATGAGGTGACACTGCTTTCTGTTGTCTGTAATTAATTACCCATAGTCGCGGAAATAGACCGACGTTAAGAGACAGACACACACACAGAATACAATAATAACTGTTATCAATGATATAATTAATAACAATAATATATATATATATATATATATATATATATATATATATATATATATATATATATATATATACATATAGTTGAAGGGAGGAGTAACAGTCGGTACACGGTAACGTGCTAATATTTGTAAACTTTTGAGGGCAGTTACGACCAAAAATTGTGCTCCTGAAGATGCCTGCAAACTTAGGCGAAATATATCGAGTATTTAGTATTCAGTGACTTTCTTTAAAATATAACCTCAATTTTTGGTCGTAACTGCCCTTAAAAGTATATATGTATATATATATATATATATATATATATATATATATATATATATATATATATATATATATATATATATATTAAAACCAGCTCTTTAGTACGATAGTATACGAAATCTTAAAGATTTTATGATTTAGATAAGAATGTGTAATACTACTTTTTGATGGCCACCAGTTTAAAATGCCCGAGTTGAGCAAATAAATATATGTATACTATAAATTTGACATACTTAAAAAGCAAATTTTCATCTTCAGATATGATCAAATGATAACTGTGGTAATTTTCGCTATTTCGAAATATGTGGGTTTAGACAAAAATCACAGGAAAAGTTAGTTTGAGTTTTTTAGATTGGATAAAAACATATTATAGATAACAGTATTTTAAATAAATAACCAAGCTACTTATTTATTGTCAAATTTTTTTAAAAGAAATGTCTCAAACAGTTTCACGGTTATAGGGATTGTGTGTATTAAAATTGATGTTATTAGTTCAAGCTCTTCTGAAGTTATCATGTTTGGCTGCAATTCTGAAATGTTTAGTTTGTCAGGTCTACTCAAAAATAGCTCTAATATTCAGGTTCAACCAAAAACTTTTACAAAAGCGTTAATATGAATTAACTAATTATTCAAAAAAAAAGTAGGCGACATGCGCCATACTTATATACTAAAAGATATTAAGTGATAAGTGATTTAAAAAATCGAAAATTTAGCCATAATTGTAATATGGTGAAACTTACAAGACTCCATGCTGCCAAGAGAATCCACAGAAGCAGAAGAAGTAGAAGAGTATGGTGATCCAATAAAACTTGATGTCGGTGAAGAGTTGATAACAGACGGTGCGTTAAAATTTGCCTTTTCATCACCTGCTTTCTTCGCCCCGCTTTCGGGCTGTATTTCTTTATTGGCCATCACCGAAACTTAATAGTTCTATATAAAAAGAATACATGTAATTTAAAACTTTGTATCATGTATAGTTGCAAATATAAATTTTCATTAATTTTTAGGTTTGTAAACTTTCTTTCTATTAACGACCTATTATAACCTATTTAAATGTTTTCTAGTAAGTTTTGATTCATCAATAAATTAAAGTCTGGACGCAGCAAGTGCGTTATGGTAGTGAATTTTCATAAATGATTTGGCACCAAATATTTTTTTATTATAACATAGAAATATAGATTTTAGTATATAGTTTCCTTTTAATATCGTATACTTACGTACCAAATTTGGTTACCATAGCTTTTCGATTTTTGGAGATAATTTTTTTTTCCGAGAGAAATATTCGATTTCTTGGCTAACGAACTTATCCAAGCTATTTACAAAAGGAATGTACGTGCCAAATTTCATCAAAATCGGACAATTATTTTTTGAGTTATCTTATATATATATATATATATATATATATATATATATATATATATATATATATATATATATATATATACACATAAAAATTGATTTTGACCCCGGATATGGGTTCTAGAGGTCCTAGTTCGCGGTCATTAGAAGACATTTTTTCAAAAGTCGGGATCTCCTCGTTAGTGAATTTTTTCTAAGAAAATTCACTAATATTACACGCACGCTCACATACACATCCACACAAACGCGCACACATGAATACAATGCTAGATAGATAAATATACCTTTTAGTGCGCATTTTCATAGTATTCATGTATTCATGATCCACATAATATTTTCCTCTTAATTGTTTTTCGGTTAGTTAAATAGAACAGTTGGAAAATTTGCTTTTGAATCTAATCCACACTCAGAAAAATTAAAAAAGGGCCACGTTTTTGAAATACAAACTGAACATACCAGTATTTTTTGAAACGGAACGCCTATATAGGTATTATTAGTTTTTGTGACATGAGAATTTTGCTGGTTGTGCTAATATTTACATGTCATATATTTGCTTCAATCGGACGCAAGTTATATAACGTTCAATTGGAAAATTAGGTCTAAATCTAACTACCACTGACCATTTGTCAGCGTTAAACAAAAAATATGTTTTAGTTGGCAGATGCAGTGTCCCCTGAAAAGATTATCACCTGAGTTTTGTGTATTATTTTCTTCTCTGTGTCAAAATGCTCTGATATTGATATTAATATCTTGATTGATTAAAATTATATAACATGCTTATACAAATTAGTCAGATAGCTTGTACAGTTTAGTTTGGCATAATCTAGCAGATGCTTATTTCAACATTTGACACTTGCCCTATCCAATCTGGCATACTTCTAATTTTGACACCTTGAAAAATAATTTACTTTGTCGTATTAGTAAATTTTCGCGGAAAAAATTCACTATTGGGGAGATCCCTGCTTTTGAATTTTAAAAAAAAATTTGCAAATGAGCGCGAACTAGGACCCCTAGAGAACCCATATCCGGGGTCAGGTTCAATTTTTATATGTTATATATATATATATATATATATATATATATATATATATATATATATATATATATATATATATATATATATATATATATATATATATATATATATATATATATATCTTTTGGAATGTTGCACTACACTGTAATCACTTTTAAATATACACTTTATTTGTTTGCTGTTTTTTTTGTGATTTTTTATTGGTTTGCGTGGACTGCAGTTTCGAACCGTCCTGTTCACAAAAAGTACAGCAAACAAATTATATATATATATATATATATATATATATATATATATATATATATATATATATATATATATATATATATATATATATATATATATATATATATATTTGTGTGTGTGTTACTCAAAAAATAATGGGTCGATTTTGATTAAATTTACCATGTACCTTCCCTTTGTAAGTGGCTTGGATAAGTTCGTTATCCAGGAAAATCGGACTAGGTTTTCCGGGAAAATTTTGAGTTTTCTTTCGAAAAAAATTTTATCTCAAAAAATTAAAAAGCTACGATAACTAAATTTGGTAGGTAGATTTACGAAATAAAAGGTAAGCTATAACCAAAATTTAGATTTTTAGATTACAAGACAAGAAAGTTATGATAAAATATTGGTGCCAGATAATTTCTATGAAAATTCACGACCATAACGCACTTGCTGCGTCCACACTTTTTCTTTCTTCAGTCTCCGTCTTAAACTGAGCCTTTGTTTGCTAGCACGCTTCGATACACTAGCATCGAATTCAAATCTTTAATTTCCAATTTCATACAAATATTAACCTTAAATTTATAACTGACTTGTGCAGGACAAAACTGACCGTCTAGTTACATCGACATTTACAGATTATATAAAATTACTTTAGCAGTCGCTCACTTGAACCTTGTACGTATACACGCTGGTTCAAAAATAATGATACACAGAGCAGTAATAGATTCTTGACATTAAAATGTTACTGGTTATCCAAACATAATTTAGTTCGAAAGTCAAAATTACGAAAGATAAGTTAAAGTGAAAAATTGAATTTTAATTTTCCTTGATAGGTATCTAGAAATGAGTTTTTCATAGTATTTGACGTATTAACTGTAAAATTGGTACGGTCAGTTCTTCATAGTAGTAAAAAATAATTTATTATCAATTTAGCTCTAGCGGATAGAAAGCACTGCTTGCGGTTCACGTTAAGTCTTATAAATCCTCCCAGAAATCAACCGTATTAAATATACATATTTTCGATTTTAAAAGTAATTGCAGCACACTCTTCGTCTTCGTAATACTTTTTAGATCATATTTTACTTACTACATAGCAGGCATTTGTCATAAACTAATTTATGGCACTGTTCTTGTCAATATTATATTATATTGTTGTCATTAGTTGTTATTTTACTAATCTTGTCCACATAAATTAGTTCAAGAAGAATAAGGGTATCTGCTAGTGTAGGTATATCATCAGTTTTAAGGATTTTTCATCTTGAACTTTTTTGTGCACCTAGACTACAATTTGGCTTTCCTTTAGAAACAAACAAAATGCAGGTCCACTGTTTGTGAGTAAAAGACTATTTATAGATGAAGCTACCTTTGCTTGCCGGAATGGATTAAATTTCAGAAACAAACATTTATTTCTTTTATCTGTTTTGTTCTCTTTAGAATAAAAAAAAATCGCAAGTGCGCTATGGTAGCGAATTTTTATTAAATGTTTCAAATTTAAATAACTCAATTTACTTTAAGTATAGAAAGTTGAATTGTTGATCGTGGAAAGACCTTTACCAGGGCAACATATCTACCAAATTTTATCAAAATAGTTTTGTTATTTGTTGAGATACAATTTTTTTTATATTTATATATAATTTAACGGACCTTGGTTTCGGGTTCTAGGAGCTCAAAATCGCGCTCATTTTAAAAATATAACCATCGATACTCCTCTATTAGTGAATGTTTTTAAATAAAAATTCGCCAAAATAAAAAAAAACAGATAAGAATTGTATTTAGAGTTAATGTCTTATCACCCGCTAAGTTTGAATATGTTTTTTCTGTCCATGGCTAATCTCTGTTATTTCTCAGCAACAATTACACGTTGTCAGTATTATATTGATGCAGCTGCTTTTAAAATCGCAAATATTTTGAAAACTGTTGATTTTAGCGTCATTCAGCGAGTACTCCTTTCTTGTACTCATTCAGCGAGTACTATTTTCTAAGAGACGCTACAAAAAAAAAAGATAATATGTGTTTTTGAAACTCGAAGGGTACCGCAAGCAGCTTATTTGATCTACAAAAGCTAAATTGGGAATGAATTGTTTTTATCCCCGTAAAAACCCATATGTTTCTCTTTTAATTTTGACTTTTTAAATGAGGTTAGTTTGGCTAAATAGTAAGATTTTGATGCCAAGTATCTACTGCTACTCTGTGTGTCATTACATTTGGACTAGCCTCTATAAAAATTATCAGCATTAGATAGAAGATAATTTATATTCATTATTTTTTGTTCATTATTTTAAATACACGTATTAAAAAAATGCTTTTAGGTCACGACTTTAACACTTTAGAATAAAATTGGGTAGCTATACAAGTTGTCACTGTAGACACTATACCAGCGATTCTCAACCTGTGTGCCCCCACCCATATATATATATATATATATATATATATATATATATATATATATATATATATATATATATATATATATATATATATATATATATATTGCCTTCAAAGGAGCCACCGCGGAAAATCCAGTCTCTCAAAGGTAGGATGTTGAAGATGATCATAGTATACGAATTGCTCCTGTTTTTTGTGCAGAAAACTCATAATCGAACCCTGCCCAGAATTCAAAAAATGATTTATTACCAAATTGTCTTTTGATTTCGCCAGTTGCCGTGAAGTATATAAAGATTTTTCTTCGGCAACTGAGAGACTTTTGGGAGTATTTTGAAATGGATGTCTTACCCACACCTGGCCAGAAAGTTAGTCAGCAAGAAAATAATGTTTACAATTATTTTCCCGAGTGGCTAAATGATTTACAATGGTTACAAAAACAACGTCCGTATGTTGCTCTTCACTCCTGTAAGTTTGAACATATTCATCCACATTTGCAAACATTTCTAGGTTTTTTGTTTTACATTTCTGCTTCATAAATACAGTTTTCTACAAAACAGATGACCTTAATCACTCGTATGTGTGTTTGATCCTTGGAGTTGAAGATTCCAGGTATTTAATATCTGGAATACGTCGACCGATTAGCTCAATTTCCTCATAAATAAATCGTCTTGAAACTTTTCGGTTTACAGTCGGTTTTCCTTTTCTAGCAAAATGACGATTTCATCTCTTATTAATTCATAAACACGTTGAAAAAATGTCCCACGTGATAACCATTCTACCTCGCAATAAAATAGTAACGCTGAGTATACTGCACCAATGTCTTTACAAAGTGCAAAAAGCATTCTTGATTTTATGTGTATCATTTTTATATAACTTACTGCGGTTGCCACAGTCGTTCTCACAATATTTAGACCATGACTCATTTCTCTAGAAGCCAGAGCTTCTCTGTGGATCATGCAAGTGTCCAGATATACTGCGGAGATTTTTGTTTCACAAGCGCTTGTATACTTTGGAATCTTCCAGACATTGTACGAGCACCATCGGTGCATATTCCGACACAATTTTTCCACTCTATGTTGGACTCGTTTAGAAAATCATTTAAGACAGCAAATAATGCAAGTGCTGTTGCTTTCAGTTCTATTGGTTTGTAGAATAGTATGTCTTCTACTGCTGATATACCAGCACACAGTTGAACATAGGCAATTAAATTAGCATCTTTATTGCTATCTGTTGCCTCATCAAACTGAATTGAAAAAAATTGTCACGTAACTCCCCGAAAAGCTGATGGTGTATATCTTCAGCTATATCACCAATTCGATGGGCAGCAGTATCATTTGATAGCGGTAAGGACGGCAATTGTTTGTCAAAATTATTTCCGTAGATAGTTTCTCCGATCTCAATTGCAGCTGACAGAATAACCTCTTCACCAATGGTGCAAGGCTTTTTACATCTGGTCATTTGATATTAAAAAATGATTTTTGCTTATGATTTCAATTATAGTTCGAAGAATTCTCGGGCTTTGTTACGTACTCACTATAAATCGTTAAAAAATGTCGTTTAAGTTTATTAGGTTTCATGCTGCCTGGTGCTAAAATTTTTGAGCAAATGACACAGAGTGGCCTTTCGTTTTTATTTCCTCCAGCGCTGGTAAACCCAAACTTTAAATATTATTGAGAATATTTTTTTGATTTCTGTTTCTGGTCTGTGCACTTGATGCTTTACTATCGTTAAATGCTCGCTTGCACCCACTTAACAATTTAGCTGTGATTATCTACACACTGTATAATCTACTGCTACTCGAATATCGTGAGTTGCAGTTAACATGCACATTACAACATATACATTCACGGTAGAAGGACCATATTTGAATTACAAAGTTTTACCGGTGGTGGAAAATTAAGTTATTAGAATTTGAATTTTTTTTATGAAATTCGCTATCATATTCCACTTTTGTGTCCCAATTTTTTGTTATAATATATATTAATATTTCTGTACTTACATCCCTTATTATGTAAAAACAATGTTTAAAAAACTTTTAATTAGTGCAACATAATTAAACTGAATTAAGAAAATCAATCTATTATGTTACCTTAAATACTTTTTTATAAAAAGATAAGTCATCCATTAAGAAAATAATAGGCGATCAAAAAATACCTATTTATGTATTTGCGACTGAAAATAAATATTTGCAAACCCAAAAATTGTAAATAAATAGACAAAATATGAAACATTCATAAGAAACTTTTTTTTTAATTTTCAAACAGCTGGATAACTCCGTAACTGCCAATGTTAGACATACGAGTGTATAGTGTTATTTAGTTAGACTGGAAACTTTTGTGTGAGCATGGAACTACTACAATGTTTTATAAATATGCTGTCAAAGCTTAACATCCAAAAGTTGAATAGTGTCAAAGCTGTAAAGTTTTAAAAACGGCATACCCGCAAAAAATCTAGGTTTTAATAAAAAAGGGTCTCGATCAGTTATGAAGTATTATTTTTGAAAAAATTATGTGGCAAAAAAAGATAATATGGTAGAAACGTTAGATGATCGATGTCCTTCGTATGTTACTATTAAAAACTGGGTTACAACATTTAAAAAAGGAAGATCAAGTGTCAAAGCTGTAAAGTTTTAAAAAACGGCATACCCGCAAAAAATCTAGGTTTTAATAAAAAAGGGTCTCGATCAGTTATGAAGTATTATTTTTGATAAAATTATGTGGCAAAAAAAGATAATATGGTAGAAACGTTAGATGATCGATGTCCTTCGTATGTTACTATTAAAAACTGGGTTACAACATTTAAAAAAGGAAGATCAAGTGTCAATTATGATCACCACTCTGGAAGACCAATTTGTTACAGAAAATCTAAAAAACACAGATTCTGTTCATGAAATGACTAGAAGAGCGACAAATTGGGATAAACCTTGTAGCAGAAACATTGCACATTCTCTACGAACGTATGCTTCTTTCACATTCTTCATTATAAGTTTAGAATGAGAAAACTTTCGGCAAAATTAATTCGGAAATGCTTAAACGCTGATCAGAAGCGCGCTCGCTCGGCAAAGTCGAAGCTAACCTAACCACCGTATGGAAGAAGATTCCTGAAGCTGTTTGAATCGCCTTGGTACTGTATTGACGAAAACCCTGAGTCCATCTCTATGATTCAGAGATTAAAATACAATCGAAAGAGTGCATTCCCGTTCTCTACGACCCAAAACATTCCGTGTCAAAATAGGCCGGAAAGTTTCTTGTTTTAGTTTTCTAGGGCAAAAATAGGATAACTCTGGTAGATTTTCTGGAGCAAGGTAAAACTGTCACCCGAGCATACTATAGTGGCTTCCTAACTAAATGACGCGAAGGAATTGTGGAAAACTCCACAGAAAACTGGCTAAAGTGTAGCTCTTTTTGCAGGACAACGCTCTCGTTCACAAGTCGTTAAATGCACAGTAAGCCGTTAATGAAATTGGGTTTTAATTGGTTGACACCAGCCCTATTCCCCGGATCTAGCGCAATTAGACTATTATTTATTCCCAAATTAAGCAGTTTTTGACAATCAGCGAAGGCATATGTGCCGTTAGCAGTGATTTTCAGGCCAAAGTGAAGATTTTTAAAAGGTTTAGAGTTGATTTATGGACGTTTTACTACATGTGTAAGTCTGAGAGAAAATTATGCTTAATGAATAAAATTTTGTTTTAAAAAATGATTGCGTTTTCTATTGTAGGCCAAGTACTTTTTAATGCTTCCTCGTATATTTGTGTTGTACAAAATTAATTTAAAATTTAAGAGAAAAAAATAAAAAAACGAAATATCACATGGGGTGTTTTATACAAAATAATAAGGTTGATAGCGATTCACGATATAAACTGCAGTGACACCTAGGTGAAAAGATTTTAACCAAAAAGTACATAATGTTTTATGGTCTGTTGTAGGTATTCAGCTTTCAAATCCTAATACTCTAAGAGTCTTTCCGTGAATCAACCTGCAAAATATTATTCCCCATTTGAGCAAATTAAAGTTATTCTTTTCATTCGTCACTAGCAATTATGGTTTTATTTAAATATTTTTAAAGTAAAAATGATAAACAATATTACCAGAAGGCACAAATTAACTATTTAAAATTTAAGGTCTGTGTAGGACAGGCAAATGTCACTTATTTTCCATGCAAACATTACTTAAAATATGTAACTATATTGAGCAAGTGCAGGCTTAATAACTGGTGGTTTGTCAACCAAGAAACTTAAAATGATAGGAAACTCACCATCATTAAATAGAAAACGCGTAACTTGAGAGCAAAGATTGAGTACTGTTTACAAAACGCTGCATTTTTTGCACTATAGTCTATGTCAATTTTATTGTCGACATGTTCCGAAAATAACTTGTTATTAAAAAGCCTTGTGCTATAAAGTAAGAGCCATGATTGTAAATCTAGCAACACTGACAACAGTTAATCACTTTAACAGATTAACCTTTCTGCACACGAGTTCAAATTTCTTAAAAATTGCTTACTTAAAACGTCAAATTGAAGCTTCAGTTAATTGGAAAATATTTGGTTGTGACCAATTTCTAAATAGCACGCACGAACAGCTGGGTATAAGTCAATAAAAATTTGCACGTGACAGTTCCTAAAGAAAGTTAGTGAACGACCTTCAAAGAAACCATATTAGGTAATATAAGAAATACGAATCGCGTTTTATAGCTGACTGACTGTAACTTTAAACGAACGCTTGATACTTAGCGCACAAGTGAAAACTTTACGCACTGCTTGTCTAATTTTGAGTAAGGCAAATATATATTCAATGCACACCAATCCGGGACTCACCTTAAATAGATATTGACTCAACGGCCTCCTTAAGCTTTTAAAATACACCAAACAAATCACTATATAGATACTGAACGTAATATAATGCACAGAGGATATATAACAAAACTGTCTTTACCCACAACGTCCACCAAACGATAATCCTAAAGCACTAAGCACCGAAGAACTCGAGGACTTCGTGTTTATCTGTTTGGAAGACCAGATAATACTGATGTAGGTAGTATCGACTTTCAGAGGCTAGGTAAATTTATGTTATTGTTATCGAAAGGTAGTTAGGGGTAGAAGAGGGAGACAAACGTACTCTTTGAATGAGAGGGAGTCAGACGGAAGATAAACCATCTCGGACAGTGGGGTTGCAAGGCTTTGTGTTGTTGATTGTTTTCTGCAGGGCGTGAGACTATGCAGTTTTGCCTTTCTTGGTTTACTGACATGATTGGTTGTCGTTTGATTCGTATCTTAAACTCCGCATCATTTGACTTCTGAGTGATTTTAAGTCATTAAATTTAAACTTGGAATATCCCAAAGAATATAGTTTAAATATAAAAAATAGTTAAAATTTTGATTTTAAACTATTATTAAGTTTAAAAGTAGGTGAATACGAATAGGGTTTACCTGCACTGTTAAATATCTCTAAACCAAATCAGCTATGAACTCTAAATGTTTTTTATATTTTAATATTTAATGTATCTAACTGATGGAAATTTATAACATGCCTTGATAATAAAATAAAACTGACAGTCAGTTTAATATTCGTACTTATATAAAACGAAATGTAGAAATGTTTACCCTGAAGCCGGATCGGTAAAAAATCACCTGTATAGCGGTGACATGCGCTTAGGAAGGATAATCTTGCTTAAGCTGATAATAGTAATAATAATCTTCCTTTCTAAATAAATACTTCTGAAGTCACAGTAAATCTATTATGTGGCGAAATCGGATTTTAAAGATCACTAAATAAGTATGGGTAACTTGATATTGTTTTCATAGAGTCCCATCCAAACGTAATCATTCACACTACATACCACATACCAATAGCTCGAGTTTTCGTAAACAACATTTATACAGAACCAACCTTTATTCGTATTTCAGCATACAGTATATGCATATAAAACAACATTTTTGTCAAGCTTGTAACAAGTTTCGCTTAATTTCCTTGAAAAAAATGCGTGATCGAACTTCGCCAAGAATTCTTCTTTAACATTGTGTTTTGCTTTTTTAGAGAAGATAAAATCGTAAAGTAAAATGTAATGAATCAATTTGATGATTTGTGTGTATTATTGTTTCATTTTTCGCAAAGAAACCAGTCTCTGGCTGATGAAGTTACTGGGTAAACGAAATTAGTCCACTAAATGTAAAAGTCTTCTTAATTTGTTTTATTAAATACCTTTTAATGTATTTTCATTAAGTATCAGTTGCATCAATAAAACAAAGAACCTCGGTGGTTCAGGGGTAAGAACGTGTGCCTCTGAACCGAAGGGTACTGGGTTTGATTCCAGGGTACTCCTTTCACTTTTTCAGTACAAACTGTAACATTAGCATCAGCCGAGGTTCTGGCATTGTATTTGAGTAAGTTGAATGTCTGCACGTTCCGCCCTCGGAGGGGGCGTAAAGCCGTTGGTCCCGTGTCCATGCAATGTTGGGCACGTTAAAGATCCCTACTCTCCCTACAGAAAGGCAGGGGTTCGGCAAAATTTCCAGGATAGTGAGGTGAAACTGCTCCCTGGCGTCGGTGATTGGTAATAGCCGCGGAAATAGGCCGACGTTAAAGAAACAAAACACACACAACACATCAATAAAACACTATAAACATTGCAAATAAACTAAATTAAGTTGAGATATATCGTTTCAGTTTCATAACCATTACCAACGATACTATATATCAGCACATGTTTCTTACTCATTAATCGCCGTGAGGACGGAGGGCTGCGTCATATTTTAACTCAGCCAAATATGGGCTCTAATTCGTGCTCTTTTAAAAACTCGCACGTCGTGTACATATTTTCTATAAAAATTCATTAACAGTCGCTCAGTTATTAAATATTTGTTTTTAAAAGAATTACCGGGCAAATAAATTTTTGCTGAAGGATAGAAATATTAGGTTATCAATATCCTTCATGTGCCACTATTAAAAACTGGGTTGCGAAAATTTTTAAAACCATCAAATGCCAAAAATTATCACCGCTGTCGAAGCCCAATTTCTGTGATAAATCAAGGTAACATTGATTCTGTCCATTAAATTACTTGGCTTACACGTAGGTGGTAGTGGACTTTTCCTTTACGTGATAGTAAAGGATTTTTTCACGCACGAAGAGGTACCACCCCTTACATCAAGGCGCCGGTGAAGTCCCAACGGACGTTTCCGGTGTTTGAGTCAGTTTCCCTTATAAACAAAAATTATGATAGCTCCTCCTTGTACAAAAGATTCAGGAGATAAAATACCCCTCTATTCGGATCTCCGGGAGAGGGGTGTGCAGTGGGCCCCGGCATCAAGATTTAACATGTCCTTCTCGAATATATGTGGCCTAAATTCTAACCTGAACTCCGTTCAACATTTCCACCAGGCTAATAGGCCCCAACTCCTCTTCCTCACCGAAACCCAAATCAGTGCCAAAACAGCCACTAATCACCTTAATTTCTCGGGGTATGAGCTCCTTACTTCCTTTAGATTGCATGGAGGTGTGTTCGCATACATCCGTAAGCAATCTACCCTGCACTAGACTCCCCAATTTAGGAGCTGGAAGAAAATACATAGTTTGGATAAAACTCTCTCGCAGGGCTGCAACTAAATTCATCTGTTGCATTTACCGGTTACCTTCTGACAACAACTTTGTCCAACTCTTCGACTACCTTTCTGAAAATACCAACCATCTGATTTCTACATATCCTTCCTCCGAGGTCACTATTCTTGGTGACTTCCATGTCCATAATAAGGAATGGCTAGGATCTTCAAAAACCGATCCAAAAGGGAGAGCAGCAGAGGCCTTTGCAGTCAGCAATTCTTTAGCCAATATGATTCAGCAACCTACTTACTTTCCTCGCATCCAAACACACAGCTCCAATCCCTTGGACCCCCTTCTTACTACAAAACCTGAATGCTATAAGACATCATTACTCCTTTTTTTTTAAAGCACAGTCTAGTCCACGACAGGAAGTATGGATTATATCAGCGAAGATCAACTGCCGACCTCCTTTCCTTTGTCACCTATTCTTGGAACAAGTCTATGGAACTACACGGTGAATCGCAGATTGTCGCTCTAGACATATTCGAAGCATTCGACCAGGTCTGGCTCGCAGTGCTGCTTAATAAACTTCTGGCCTATGGCCTACCACAAAAACTCTGTACCTAGACAGCCAATTTCCTCTCCAACCGGAGCGTTTCTGTTGTCGCGGATGGTCATTCCTCTAAACTGCATCCAATTAATGCAGGAGTCCCTCAAGGTTCAGCTTTAGCCCCAACTTTGTTTCTTCGCCACATCAATGACCTCCTCTCTAGCACATTTCATAGTTACGCGGCCGTTAGCACCCTCCACTCAAATATAAAATATTCTAAGCCTGTCTCTTTAGCCCAATTAGATGAGGATCTCCAAAAATATTAGACTGAGGAAGTATAAATCTTGCACAATTCAACTCCACCAAATCTCAGTCTTTCCTTCTATCTCATCAAAGATACACCAGCCCTATAGACCCATCACAATGAACAACAAAGTTATTCTAAGTAATGAGTCGTTTTCACTTGTTGGCATTTCTGTGGATCGAAATCTCAATTGGCACCATCATGTCACATCAATTGCAGAAGCGGCTGCTAAGAAATTAGGTTTCCTCTTCCGGGCTCGCAAATACTTTTCACCAGCTAATCTATATACCTTATATACTTCACAAATAAGGCCAAACCTCGAATACTGCTCCCACATATGGGGTGACGCTGCCGTTTCTACACTCACTATCCTGGACTCCATTCAAAAGAGAGCTATACGTCTCATCGGTGACCCTACCATCACCCAAAGGCTGACATCTCTTACCCACCGACGTGCCGTTGGTGACCTCTCTCTATTATCTCTCTCTCTCTAATAGATATCTGCACGGGCACTGCTCAGATGAGCTTTCTTCCATAGTTCCTCCACCTGCTGCCCCCAACAGATCTACCAGGGGAACAGAGCGAATGCACCCTTTTACTGTCTAGGTCACCAGACATAGAACATGTTGTTATGCCCGGTCTTTTGTCCCGAGGACTTCCAAGTTGTGGAATTTTGCCGGCACATGTTTTTCCTTCTTCTTCGAACCTTCAAGTCCAGAATTAACAAGTTGCCTCTTTCCTCCTTGACGGCACCCACAGTACGATAGTATTTAGGCTATAAGCCCTCATTGCCTCGTGGTGTGTTGTTGAAATATAAAAAAATAGCATAAACATTGCATATTTCCCATGAACTTGTGTTTCATATTCTTCCTCACGACTTGGGAATGAGAAAATTCCCAGCTAAATAGATTACGATGTGCTTGAACACTAGTCAGAAGCGCGCCTGTTTGACAATGTGAAAGGAAATGTGCAACCATTTTGAGGAGAAGTTCTGGAACTTACAGGATCGCCTTGTTACCATGGACGAAACATGGATCCATTAATGTGATCCAGAGACTAAAAAGCAATCGACAGAGTGGGACTCTTCCGGTTCTCCACGACCTAAAAAATCATTGTTCAAAAGTCGAGTGGCAAGATATTTATGCTTTAGTTTTTTTGGAATAAAGATAAAATAATTCTGCCAGATTTTCTGGAGCAAGGTGAAACTCTCATGGGAGGATACAATCCTAACTTCCCAACTAAATTACGTGGCAAAAATGTAAAAAAAAAACACCAGGGGAGACTATCCAAACGTCTTTTTTGCAGGCCAACGCCTCTACTCACAAACAATTGATAAAGTTAATTTTGGACTGGTTGACCTTTCGCCTCCTTCTCGCGATTTAGCACCATCAGACTATTATTTATACCCAAAGTTAAAAAAAACATTTGAAAGGTAAACGACTTTTGAGAAATGACGAAGATGTGTCCTTGGGGAGTGGTTTGAAGACCAAGAATTAGAATTATATTGAAATGGTTTAGAATTGCGCTATGATCGTTTTATTGCTTTTAAGGGGTTTAGTATTGCGTTATGGTCGTTTTGCTAAGCGTGCAAATCTGAGAGGGAATCTATTGTAGGCTAAGTACTTTTCAATACCCCACGATTATAAAGAGCACAGACGCAGCAGCTGCGTTATTGTCAAAAAATGTAAGATAATTTAATTTTCCTTAACCTCAAAACTTCGGCTTCAATTGATGCTAAAGTTTTTACAAAGGCAACAGGTGTACCAAATATATTTAAGATGACTTTTATTTTCTGAGTAACAAACTTTTTTCTATTGAAAATTTAAATCTATTATCATAGAAAATTAGTTTAAATTCGCTGGTCAGCGAACTTATCTTATTTTCAGAATATAAGTACGTACGTTTTGTAAAAATCAGGTTTATTTTTTAAATTAATGTTCGTATACATACACATTTTTGTATTTCTATAAATAAGAAAGATATTTGAATAAAATTTGATACACAAGTTGGTCTTAGAGATGATACATACAAACCTTCTACGTCAATTGAAAATTAAGTAATCAGCATTAAAAGTTATGAATATTTGCTACCTAAAAGCACATAAAGCCCCAAGACTTTGTCCGTTCTGTTGAAATTATGTCATCATTTATATAGATTCTCCTCAGAGATAGCATAGTTCTTCCGAAACAAGGGATAAGAACCTTTTCATATATTTACCTTGAGATATTTATGATCTTTCAATATGCTGACAGGTATACAATAAACATGTATACGAGCTACTAATTAAGGGCGTTTCACTATTGAATTTAGAAAATTCAATAATATGGTCTAAACCTATCTTAGTTATGTAGGTAAAACTACCCAGATGTTTTGGCTTATAATGATAAAATCAGGAACCGTTATCTAAACAGTTTTATTTTTTCCATATTATTTACTAAGATATATTCTTAGAAGATCTTTTGGTTTTTATGTCACCGAATAATTTTCTGTTGTCAAAAACACGAACAAAGTGTATTCTATTAGTTTTACCACCGAAACTTGTATACCAAATATGCTAATAATAATTGTATCATTTGTGCAGACATATATGCGCCACGTGTAAGAATGTCCAGCCTTGTATACCAAATGTCATCATAGGTATATTATTTTTAAAGACATAGCCAGCCCTGCAACTTTGTCAATTTTGAAGATATTCTAGCGAGTGGGCTGTTTACAGACTCTGAAAGTAACGTAAATATAAATACCATCGTAATAATCATATCATTGTTTGAGATACGTAAATACACACACACACACACACACACATATATATATATATATATATATATATATATATATATATATATATATATATATATATATATATATATATATATATATATATATATATATATGAGACATACTTGCTTCTCGGGTTGAGCCGTGTCCAGAATTTATGCCTCAGAGAGACCTGGGGTTGAACACACTGAGACCTCACAGACAATCTCCGGCGATATTTGGGAAGTAGGCAGATTGAGGCCCCGTAATCGAGCTACAACAATCCAACCCACCTTTGTCCACTGCTCTAAGGAGTAGGCAGATTGAGGCCTTAGGGTGTCCTTACATATTTCCTTTGCCCACCTTTGTCCACCACTCTAAGGAGTAGGCAGATTGAGGCCTTAGAGTGTCCTTACATATTTCCTTTACCCACCTTTGTCCACTGCTCTAAGGAGTAGGCAGATTGAGGCCTTAGAGTGTCCTTACATATTTCCTTTGCCCACCTTTGTCCACCACTCTAAGGAGTAGGCAGATTGAGGCCTTAGAGTGTCCTTACATATTTCCTTTACCCACCTTTGTCCACCACTCTAAGGAGTAGGCAGATTGAGGCCTTAGAGCATCCTTACATATTTCCTTTACCCACCTTTGTCCGCCACTCTAAGGAGTTGGCAGATTGAGGCCTTAGAGTGTCTTTACATATTTCCTTTACCCACCTTTGTTCACCACTCTAACGAGTAGGCAGATTGAGGCCTTAGAGTGTCCTAACATATTTCCTTTACCTCTTGAAAATGGCTCCAAAACAGGAACCTAAACGTCGAGTCTTCATAAATTCTGGACGCGGCTCAACCCGAGAACCAAGTATGTCTTACATTAAAGACCGCGGAAATCTTTTTGAACACACACACACACACACACACACACACACACACACATATATATATATATATATATATATATATATATATATATATATATATATGTATATATATATATATGTATATATATATATATATGTGTATATATATATATATATGTATATATATATATATATATATATATATATATATATATATATATATATATATATATATATATATATATATATATATATATATATATATATATATATATATATATATATATATATATATATATATAGTAAATAGAGAAGGCATAGACCGGTTTCGTCGTTGTTGAGATTTATACTTACGCTCTTAAGGCAGGCATTTCCACAACATCTAGTAGAGAATAACGCAAAGCGGTCTCTGAGCTTGTGACGAGTCTAGGCTTCCCAGGAAGTTTTTATACATACACACATACGCAGTGCAGCAAGAAGCAAACTGTGGAAAGAACTAGCGAGCGAAAACAACTGCTTGCCTGGCTAATACCACGACGGTCGTTGAATTAAATCGCACGCAGGTACTGCCAGGACTGGAGGCCACAGGGAGATGTAGTTATATATATATATATATATATATATATATATATATATATATATATATATATATATATATATATATATATATATATATATATATATATATAGTTAAATAATGCCCTTTTGGCTTCTTGATAAAAAATAATTTATTTTCAGCCAAAAAGTACAGTGAAAAATGAATGTTCCTAATGAATTATCAAGCAAAAATCACTCCTAAATGTAGGTGTACTTATAAACTATTTCTAATTATTCTGCGGTTTCCAATTGAGGTCGCAACTAGCACCTGCGAGGGGTCGATGGCTGGCTGACTGGACGATACCCACTTGGATATTGGAGCACTTGATTTATGGCTGTTGTATACAGGGTGACGTAATTATACAGGGAGACGTAATTCCTCCATGCCTAGTGTGAAGAACGTCCTCATTCTTTCTGGTGGGCTCTTCTGGTGAAGGTTGGTTCTTGGACTTGTGCTGCATGGCTCTCTTCTTAATTGTCTGCGTGAAGATGTAACACAGGATGACCAATACGATGCTATTGACTATGCTGGTTATTTCCATCTGCGTCAAATGTACCAAAGGATGTAGTACATTATGATGATTGAATTTCTCCATTTGAATTTCTTAACTTATTGACTTCTTTGGGATGTCTCGATTTTAACTTGATGGCAGGTTGAGGCTGTTGATGTATCAGCTCGGGTACCCATGAAATGTTTGGACTTGTTTTTCGTAAGTTTCGCTGTTCAAGGATATTTTGCATTTTACTTGGTTGGCTATGAGGGTGTTGTTGTGGTGGTCCATCTATCTGATATTGATGGCACTCTTTAAAGATACTGGTTTTCTGATGGTGATGACCAAAATATTTCCATTTCGTAGTTGAACAGATGTTGTATAAGGGTTGGTTGTAGTAGCAAGCAGACATGTCAAGATGTTGTATGGGTTGCATCTTTTTATGTCGTTGATCAAACATTTTGTGGCTTCTTCAACAGATTGGCATTGTTCTGGTGTCTATAGATTTTTCAATGGTGTTTTCGGGTAGAGCAAAGCAGGTGATATAAGGACTTTATTGTTTTGGGTTATTGGAACAATTCGGAAATAAGATCTTGGAACATGATGTAGAATAGGAAGTTTAGGAGATAACAATTGTGTCTCTTATAATTAAAACATTATATTTGGTCTCCAAGATCTTTTTTAAAGTTGTAATTTTTATCAAAACTGATTAATTTATTTTATTATAAATGAGCTTTAAATGTTCCTTATTGACACTCAAGTCCTTAGCAGTAAATATTTTTGTATTAGTTCATTGATTAAAATTAAGAAAAAGTGTTTTGTGCAATACCTTTACTTTTCTATTAATTTTAAACTTAATGTTACTTGAAATTCTGCAACGGCCTTATATTCTGTTTTATTTTGCATCGCATCTAAGGTGATTTTTAATGAATCTAAATTTTTTGTTAATTGACTCTTAATGTTTTTCTAATCTGTGAGCCATTATATTTCCAAATGATTTTAAGTTATTGAACGGAACCATCATCTCATTCTCATTTGCATAAAATAAATCTATGTTTTTTTTAAATTTATTTTAGATTTTCTTGTTCTAAATTTTCCAGCGCTTATTCTTATAATTGATCTTGCGCCATCTATGAGGTTTCTTTTGTGTTAGCTTTTGTAATTCAATTTTTGTGTCTTTTAATTGGCTCTTTTGAATTTGTTATAATATTTATGAATTAAATTTGACTTAATTTTGATAATCTGATAAGTATTGTGTATTAATTAATAATAATAATAATAATAATAATAATAATAATGATAATAATAATAATAATAATAATAATAATAATAATAATAATAATAATAATAATAATAATAATAATAATAATAATAATAATAATAATAGTAATTAGAACAACAATAATAATTATAGTTTTCCTCTATAAGTGTGCGATTGAAGTAAAAAGAGAACCTATGATAATGATTTAAAATTTTAGAAAGTCTATCATAATCTTGGAATAGCTATTAGTTTAAATTGGTTGGCGTTAAAGGGGCCGAAGTGTCCTTAGATATAAGCGCAGTATGCTGAAAAGAAGGAAATTTCTTTTCGTTGCTTTTTTGCTCTTATTTAGATGAGCTGGCTGCCTTCTCGAATGAGGGAGAAGTATTTTATTGCGAAAGTTAAATTGAATCGGAATGTATTTTATAAAGGGGAATACGTACTTGAATTGGGTAGGAATGTATTTTATAAAGAGAATCCGTCTTTTGGACTGGCAGTGCTCTTACTGCAACGTTTTCCTTGTTTATCTGAATATTTGGTTCTCGAGTTTCATTAATTCTCTCAATATGCTTTGATACTTTTGTTTTTGTTTTTCGAAGATACACTTATAAAATGAAAGTACTTCTTTTAACAGTTTATTGTTGTGTTTTTTGAGAACTGTCTGATAAAGATCGATAGGTAGTATGTAGTCATATGGCCATAAGGAAATTGAAGGGAGAATGGTCTGTTTAAGAGTGTATCGACTGATTATAAATCAATACAGTTACGATCATACCAGATTGGGGGCTTTTGGTTAAATTTTAAATTTTGGGGACACGCAATTCACCTAAGAGTGTGAAATGTAATTGTTGTAAGGCTAATTTGAATTAGGGTTTTGAGGGGTTAGTAGTAGTAATCTTAAAATTGATTTTAAATGAAGAAGTCCTTGAGTTCCAAATTTTTTGACTTTGCGTCTAGAGTCTGAGAATATTTTGAAAGATAATTATGGTGAGAGAAGAAGTGACACAGTTTGTTGGGTATGGTCAGGACTGTAATATTTTATAACGTAATATGCCTGTGCATATTTACTAAAAATCGACAATTGTTAAGAACTTGCAGTTACCGAAACTAATTACATCGAGGTGTATAACTTCGAAGAGTTTAGAAGAGATTATGGGTCTTTGAAATTAGGGCTTATATCAGTTACGATCATTTTTGCTTGGAGACATACATCACATTTAGTAATAAAATTGATCATTTTAATTTCCGTGCTTGGTCACTAAAATTTTGTTTTTAATTGTGCGTACGTCTCATTAATGTTGTTATGATTTTGTTTGTGAAATTTCTGAAAAAAAATTTGTTCTTGAAATTTTGCGACATCCTTTAAGTGTTTTCTGAACTTAATTATTTTAACGAAGAGTGGATGCTATTGTTTACAATTAATGCTAAAGTTATGGGTCAAAATAACATTTTTGTAATAATTATGGCTTATTAGAATTAATATAAGATTTAAAAAATTCAGTTTCTTTTAATTTGCGTTATCTTTTAAGATGCACTCGGTGTCATTTTTTTACAATATCTGTCATTACTTTGTTAGAAACGCTATAATACATAACTATTTCAAATTTAAATTGGTGCTTCAACTTTTTCCCAGTAATTGACAAAAGTTCTTTTCGTTTTTTATTTGTTGAGTGATTTTTTTTTCTGCAGATTTTAGTGTATGATTACAATAATAAAATATTGGTTTGTGATTTGGTTAATGGAACTAAAATTTTTGTAACATTTTTTTATAACTTCTGAAAATTGATTTATCAAATCAAAAGTGATTTTATTTCTTTTGAAATTTGGTATGAGAAAAGTTTGTATTGACTTAGTTTTATTTGTGTTAGGTCTAATTCCTCGTGTAATGAGTAAATTAATATGTTAAAACATAACCCAAAATTTTAGTAGAAAAAATTTTACCTAAACTGAAATTTAGGATATAAATTGAAATCATTATTGTTTCAACACTAATATTAGAACTAGCTGTTATGAGACAATTAATGGCATAAGAATTTTGGAAAATACAAGAAATGGTAATTTTTTTATAAGTGACATTTTACAAGAATTGTTTGACAATTCACCAATTAAAACATTGAGGAGTTAAATTTTGTTTTATGGGTGTATAAGTTTTTAATATTTTTGTATGCAACGAACTGTATACCTTTTAGTAATTAATAAGTAATCAAAAATAACTTTATAAGATAAATCAATAAATTTACTCAACTTCCTTACGAAGGAATTCGGATTTATCGAGCTGTACTTTAAAATTGACGTCTTATAATTTAAACATTATTTGTTCAAACCTATTAAATGCTTTTTGTAAAATTTTAGCAATTATTTGTTTAAATATAGAAAATATTGGATTTAGATGTGTTAAATGCTTATATACATTTTTGGAAGTATTTGTTTTAAGTGTATTAAATTTTATTGAAAATTATGTTTGATTGTATGAAATGGTCTTATAAATTTAGACAATAATTAATTTAAAATGTGTTGGATGTTTTTATCAAAAAAAAAGTATTTATTTTTTCAAAATTCGTCTTAAATGTATTAGAGGCTCGTGTAAAATTTGGGAACGATTGATTTTAAATCTATTAACTGTTCTTGGGAAAATTAAGAAAGATTTTTTTAACGTATTGTATGTTTTAAAATTCAGCAAATACTTGTTTTAAATGTACTTAATGTTCTTGTAAGGGCTTAAAGAATTATTGTTTGGAACGAATGGAATGTAATTATTTAGAAAATAAACAAATTCTCTTTGACCACACTGGTATTTAATAAGTACTGTAATAAATGGTCGGGAAATAGGTGCAATGGATATCTCTGACATTTTGTTGTAATTTAAAGTTTTTTGAAAATTGAAAGAGAGTAAGTAAATCGAAAAATATTGTGTCTGAAGTTTTTCGGGGATCTTATGGGAGAATCCTTCACGAAACCTCATGTAATGTATTAGTTGCTATAAGGGAATTTTTCTTTTGCTTTTTTAATTATAGGGTAATAAGGGTATTTTTATAGGTTACAGATAGAAAAAAATTGTAATTAATAGAATAATAATAAGTTCTTAAAATAAATATTTAACTCTAAAGGTAGACAATAATCTATAATCAAAAGATAATGAATACGGTAGACAATTATTATAAGTGCATTAAATGCTGTAAAATATTTCCTTATTAAATGTTTATATAAAGAGTTTTAATTATTGTGAATAATCATACGAGTTGTTAGTGAAATAGTTAATTTATTCTATCGCATTTATGAAGACAGAAGCTTTTAAATGCAACAAAATATTTTCTTTAAGTTAGGTATTTCAAAGAGAAAAGATATTTGTGAATATAAAAAAAATCGAAAGAGATTGTATTGGAAATTTGTATTGAAAATGAAAAATGGAAAGACTTACGAAAGGATGCTTCTTTGCTGGTCTTTTGGTCCAATGGCTTTTCTTCCAACCTCGGGTCTTCTTGAATTTTGGTCCTTCCAGCACAGACGTTCAAAAACGTCCGACAATTTTGTGAACTTTTAAGCTGCCAAAAAGTCGTTACTAGATACGGTCCGCAGCGCCAGTTAATAATGCCCTTTTTGCTTTTTGATGAAAAATAATTTATTTTCAGCCAAAAAGTACAATTAAATATTAAATGAATTAATACAAATTAATCACTAGTGAACACTGAATGTTTCTAATGAATGAACAAGCACAAATCAGTCCTAAATGTAACAGTAGGTGTACTTATAAACTATTTCTGATTACTCTCCTCAAGAAGTATTAACAGCAACACTGGAGGGTGTTTCTTCACGCCTAGCAAAATACTTCAATGATAATGGCCATTATTTTAAACATTTCTAGTTTTTTTACATATATTTTTGGTCATTTGAGGTGAATGTGGATAGTTGTCCTTTAACATTCTGCAAGTTCTACTAAGAACTCTGTCACACTCTCCATGTATAAAAAATAGACCATTGCTTGATTTGTATAATCCCAAATTTTGTTGTTGTTATTCATTTTAACTCCTTTTGGAAAAATGCATGTACTTTGAAAGAACAAAATAAGTTTTAAAAAGCTGATTCTTTATAAAATATTTGCAATCATTAATGGCATTCTCGACATAATGGGTAAAATATGAAAATTCTCTTTCTCTCTAAAACGATTGATTTAGGTATAGCAACATGTAATATCATTTTGTAACAATTTTTATTGCCAATTCAATTACGCAACGAAAAATTAGTCATTCGAATTAAGAAAATTATTTTTTTAATTTTTAACTCTTGCTGAAAAGTATAAATTGGGGAATTATCCCCAGGTAAATATTTTTATTTCGAAGAATATTCGCGACAAACGAATCTTTCAACTACATTCCTAAGTGGATTTGAACTCTATATCTAATCCCAAATAGGAGTGACAGCCGATTTTGTAAACATCAACCAGCGATTAGAATTTCGAAAAATATTTTTTTTTATGTTCAAGTAAAGAAATGATTGGCAAATTTAAATTGAAACTATGAACTAAGTAGTGATTTGAAAACAAGATTTCCCACTGAATGCTAACAAGTGTTTTGTATGCTAGGCTAAATTATCTAACTGGATTATGTCTGACTTTGAGCATTACTTTAATCGGTAAAACATTTATCAGGCATAAACGTCAGTTTCTATTGCATCTTAACTGGATATGTGAACACAAGTTACGAACATGTCTAATTATTAAGTTTATTAACATTTAAACCAATTTATTAACTAATTAATAATAATGATTTGCAAAGTAACCTCATGCATTAAGCGAATGTAATGTTGGGTGTAATACAGTCTCGTAAATTACATAAATTTAAAAAATGCGGACGTTGCAAGTACGTTGTTACATAAAGAATTTTCATAAAATGTTGTTTAAATTTCAATAAGTCAATTTTTAACTAAGAAACATTAAACTTGGTAAATTTATATATATACAGTCTTTACAATGGATGTGTACCAAATTTAATCACATTAACTTTATTATTTTGTTTTTTTCTGAAAATTTTAAAGTTGTAATCTCCTTATAGGCAAACATCTGTTCTACAAAAATAAAATAAAATATTCTACAAAATTTTTTGCATACAATCCTTATAATCATAAAACATGTTTATTTGAAAACGAACTTAGTTCTAATTATTTTAACAAGTCACGATCTTCTAATTTTTGTAAAAAAAGTCACTAAAATTAAAGCAAAAATAAGAAAAGATGTGTGATGATAAAAGATTACAATAGAGGCATATTCCCTAGTAACTGGAATACTGCTCAAGTACAACCCGTCCCTAAGAAAGGGTCCAATGCGCTTCCTAGCAACTACAGGTCTATTTCTCTCTTTTCAGTCGTCTTTAAAGTGATGAAAAAGTATATAAACACCTAATTATTAAAATTTCTTGAAAAACACAGTCTAATCCACGACAGGAAGTATGGATTCCCTCAGCGCAGATCAACTGCCGACCTCCTTTCCTTTGTAACCCGTTCTTGGAACAAGTTTATGGAACGTCACGGTAAATCCCAGATTGTCGTTCTAGACATATCCAAAGCATTCTACCAGGTCTGGCACGCAGCGCTGCTTAATAAACTTCCGGCCTATGGCCTACCACCAAAACTCTGTACCTGGACAGCAAATTTCCTCTCCAACCGGAGCATTTCTGTTGTCGTGGATGGCCATTCCTCTAAAGTGTATTCAATTAATGCAGGAGTACCTGAAGGTTCAGCGTAAGCCTATACTTTGTTTCTTCTCCACATCAATGACCTCCTCTCTAGCACATCCAACCCAGTTCACAGTTACGCGGACGACAGCACCCTCCACTCAAATATATAATACTCTAAGCCTGTCTCTTTAGCCCAATTAGATGAGGATCGCAGACTCATGGAGGGTTCTCTCTCCGTGGATCTCCAAAAATATTAGACTGGGGAAATAGAAATCTTGTACAATTTAACCCCAACAAATCTCAGTCTTGTTTTCTATCTCATAAGAGATACACCAGCCCTAGACTCATCACAATGAACAACCAAGTTATTAAAACTAATGAGTCCTTTTCACTTGTTGGCATTTCTGTGGATCCAAATCTCAATTGGCACCAACATGTCACATCAATTGCAGAAGCGGCTGCTAAGAAATTAGGTTTCCTCTTCCGGGCTCGCAAATACTTTTCACCAGCTAATCTCTATACCTTATATACTTCACAAATAGGGCCAAACCTCGAGTACTGTTCCCACATCTGGGGTGCCGCTGCCGACTCTACACTCGCTATCCTGGACTCCATTCAGAAGAGAGCTATACGTCTCATCGGTGAGCCTATCCTCACCCAAAGGCTGCCATCCGTTGCCCACCGACGTGCTGTTGCTGACCTCTCTCTCTCTTTTATAGATATCTGCACGGGCACTGCTCAGAGGAGCCTTCTTTCATAGTTCCGCCACCTGCTGCCCCCAACAGATCTACCAGGGGAACAGAGCGAATGCACCCTTTTACTGTCCAGGTCACCAGACATAGAACATCTTGTTATGCTCACTCTTTTGTCCCGAGGACTTCCAAGTTGTGGAATTTTGCCGGCACATGTTTTTCTTTCTCCTCCGAACCTCCAAACCTTCAAGTCCAGAATTAACAAGTTGCCTCTTTCCTCATTGTCGACACCCACGGTACGATAGTACTTAGGCTGTAAGCCCTCGTGGTGTGTTGTTGAAATATAAAAAACTCTGGACGCAGCAAGTGCGTTATGGTAGTGAATTTTAATAAAAATGTTTTTATTGTACGTTTTCTTTTTAAGCAAGCAGCCATCAATTTTGGTTACCAGTATAACCTATATAGTAAAAACAATGCGCCATGTTTCGTAAAAATAACTTTATTGTGGGAAGATGTACAAAAATTTCCAAAAGTAAACTTAAAGTATTCCCGGAAAAACTCGTTTCTTGGTCAACCTTATAGATTAATAGCAAATTGGGATATTCAAATATGAAGCATTTGATCAAAATTCGCTACCATAACGCACTTGCTGCATCCAAAATTTATTTTCTTACAAACATGCATTATATTTCGATGGAAAATGCAAAAATGCAATAACATAAGGCGTGTTTGATTAAACAAAAAAGAAAAATTGTATCACCAACGACTTATGTAGCTCAAGACACCCTATAATTAATATATACAAATTTTTTTCATATCTTGTATAATAACGGATATATTGAGCTTTATTGATTTTTTACGAAAATTCGACAAAAATTATATGCCTTTAAACGATAATCTCTATAGCTAAGGCTACTGCCAAGCATCAGAAAAGGGTCTATTTGAAATGAATTTTCTGGAAACATTTTAGTAAAATGTAGGACAATGGCGGTTGAAACTAGGACTTCAGGGTTTGTAAAACATCGTTCTTGAGACATTTGATTTCCATAGCCCGTATTAGATTCAAGTTATTTGCCTAAATTTTGCCGATTTTGACGTTCTAATCGCAACTTTGACGTTTTGAGGAAAACCTCAATTTATTTATCTTTAAATGCCTATAACTTTTTTGTCTTTTGACCTACATAGCTACGTACCAAATTTGGTTGCCCTTACTTTGTTAATTCCGGAGATATAAATTTTTTTCGAAAGAAAACACAAAATTTTCCGGGAAAACCTGGGCAGATTTTCCTGGCTAACGAACTTATCCAAGCCATTTGCAAAAGGAATTTACGTAGCAAATTTATTATATTATTTTTTGTGTTATCAGTGTGATACATACATACATACATACATATATATATATATATATATATATATATATATATATATATATATATATATATATATATATATATATATATATATATATATATATAAACATATAAAAATGAAACTGACCCCGGATATGTGTTCTGGGGAGCCTAATTAGCGCTCATTTGAAGAAATTATTTCAAAATTTAAAAGTCAGGATCTCCTCATTAGTGAATTTTTTTTAAAGAAAATTCATTAAAAATAGATACAATAAATAGACTAAAGCAGCAGGAATAAAAATAAATTGACAACCGTTTCATTGCATAAGATCCATTGCGCAGTGCTAAGAGGGGGGATGAAAAAAGAACTACAAAACATACCGAGTGTGCTTGATATTGTGTTAAAAATAATTAAGGGGCTTGAGAGTAATTTCTATTTTTTTTTCTACGAAAATTCGCTAAAAGATTGCCAAGATGTTAAAAACTCGTTTTTTATTCAAGAAAATTTACTTATAGCTCAATCAACCGTTTCTAAATATAATAAGTTTAATCTCATCGAATAGGTATTCTTTGTAATACTCGAACTGCTAAACCACCTAAAAATAAATAAAGCCTGTACAGTCCTTCCTAAACTCTTTTCAATATTGCGGATAGCTTGTATTTGTAGTAACATAATAAGCAGATTGCAAAGCACAGATATCATACATTATAGAGCTCTGAGACCTATGGCACGCAGTATTTCTAAAGCTCCAGATCATTCTTTGGTAAAGCAGGTTAGAGGAGTAATCGACATACATAAGCAGGATAATCCGCTACTGGCGCGCTTTAACGACCTTTCTTCTTTTAGTCTTTCTATACACTTGCTATAGGTACACCAAACATTAATTTCTGTTGGTATATGTTTTTGTGTATCAAATTAAGTTACTTTTTTAACCGATAATCCCATATTCCTTACTTAGCAATATTGTCTCCTTATAATTACATTAGTGGTAGGGGACAAAAGTAACAGTTTTTGTCCTTTGCGAGTAAACAATTTATTTACAATCTAATTTTTCTAATATATGTATATGTGTAACATCACCTCTTATATTTCGTTTTATGGAAACTGAAATTCACCACTTGCTGATTTAGAAATTTTGATGCCTTAAAGGAGAAATGTTATCTAATTTGTTACAATTGTACCCTTGTATGGGTACAATGTAACACACCCTGGAACAGCTGTAACAAAATATTTATTTTCTATTTATAAAAAAGTAAACAAAGTCTCAATACAAAATTAGTGAAAATCAGTGACATATGTCAAAAATATATTTTTTGCTCTTTGGATTTCCAGCACAGTCCGTATGTATGTTGTGTCTTTCTTATTCGTGTTCGAGGCATTCTATAAGTAAATAAGTAATTTATCATAAAATGTAGCAACAAAATAGTGTAAACGGGCGAAGGAAAATATCCTCCACAATCTGGCAACAATAGGTATTTAGTGCACACCTAGCAGGGACAGTTGTAACAATGTTACATTTTAGAAGTAAATGCTTTATCGTTAGATTTAGAAGATATTTCGGGAACACCTATTTCACTAACGCAACTAGTGTTTTATTTATTTATAAACATCTACGCACACAAAAGAAGTTATAGTTGTTGTAAAACTCTTACTCTTACCTGTTTCATACTTTATTATGTACAGGCTATTCAAGATAACATGCCCTATCATATATATATATATATATATATATATATATATATATATATATATATATATATATATATATATATATATATATATATATACATATATATATATATATATATATATATATATATATATATATATATATATATATATATATATATACCCATTTATTTACTCGGTATCTAAAAATTATTTCCACGATATTCATCATTTTTCTCACAGGTAAGTTTAGGTTTTCGTGCGGTTTTTGTAGTGCATAAGTATATCGTCACTAACAATAATCAGACAATTGTCAAGATAAAATAATAACACAAACTGTTTCCTGGCAAACTACAACAATTTCACAAAAATATAAAATTATGAGAAAAGTTAGGAATATCTTGCGGACGATGCATTTTAGATACCGAGTATATTATCATAATATTGCCTAAAATTTAACGTAAAATAAGACGACAATATAAAAAAGCAGGTTCTTCTTTAAAAGATTGAAATTGGGCCACTTTTTGATACCAAAATTAAAGAGCATTTCATGAACAGTCTGTATAACATTATAAAAATACCAATTTACAGTATGAAAGCACCATCCTTCTACATGATCATTGCAGTATTAGAATGTTATTATAAATAAGGGCTTACTTGGAACTACTCATTTAATGGTCATTCGAAAATATTATTTATTTGAGATAAAGTCCATTATCTCAAAGAGATAGGTTATATGCAACTTGGGTCAATTTGTACACAAAGTTTTATGTATAATTGAAATATGTAATAATATATACGGTGATTTCTTTAAAATACCTAAGTTATTGCGGCATCGAAGAAATAAACCAACAATACATGCAATTATTATAAAATTAAATACTGAGTAAATACAAACGTGGAATACAAACCACGTTTGTATTTAATATTTTTATCTACCTCTCGCAGTTTTCCAGAAATGATTCTGTATACACTGTACCTATATATGCTACTCGAATGTCGTGAATTGCAGTTAACACGCAAATTACAACATACACATTCACGGTAGAAGGATCGATCCGGCTGAGATTGACTGGAACTGAACGAGCAGCATTTATAAACGCCACGCAGACGTTCCAGAATGTTCTAAACAAATTGGAACGTCTCGCAAAGCTGCGAGAATGACCGCTATGATGGAAGAGTGGGGTGGGGGGCGATTAGACTAGTGAAAATAGTTTCTCAAATACTAAAAGGTTGAGAAACACTGACCTAAAGGGTCTAGCGTTTTTAGAATTTTTTTAAAAAGCAATTTTGCTAAGAAAAGGTAGCGATAGAAAAAATTTTGTTAATTTTTAGTAATCACTGTACTACTACATCAACGTAGGCACTTAAGTATTTAATAAGCAATGTACCGCCATTACTCAAACCTTTACTAAAATTCTAATCCTACTTTTAGTAAATTTGCGTAGAAAAAATTCACTAATGGAGAGATCCCGACTGTTGAATGTTGAAAAAATTTTTGCAAATGAGCGCGAACTAGGACCCCTAGAACTCATATCCGGGGTCAGTTTCAATTTATATATATATATATATATATATATATATATATATATATATATATATATATATATATATATATATATATATATATATATATCACACCGATAACTCAAAAAATAATGGGCCGATTTTGATAAAATTTGGCATGTACCTTTCTTTTGTAAATGGCTTGGATAAGTTCGTTAGTCAGGAAAATCGGACGAGGTTTTCCGGGAAAATTTTGAGTTTTCATTCTAAAAAAATTCATATCTCAAAAAGTAATAAGCCGATTTTAATAAAATTTGGCACGTACCTTCCTTTTGTAAATGGCTTTAACAAGTTTGTTACCCAGGAAAATTGGACGAGGTTTTTCGGAAAAATTTTGAGTTTTCATTCGAAAAACAATTTTATCTCAAAGAATAATGAGCCTATTTTGATAAAATTTGGCATGTACCTTTCCTTTGTAAATGGCTTTGATAAGTTCGTTAATCAGAAAAATCGGACGAGGTTTTCGGGGAAAATTTTGTGTTTTCATTTGAAAAAAAAATTTATCTTAAAAAATAAAAAATATATGATAACCAAATTTGGTATGTAGGTTTACGATATAGAAAGTAAACTATAAAACAAAATTTAGATTTCTATGTTACAAGAAAAAAAAGTTATAATAAAATATTTTGTGCCCGATCATTTATATGAAAATTTACTACCATAACGCACTTGCTGTGTCCAGGCTTTTTTTAATAGATTTGCTTTTTTGTCTTTTAATTCATTTGATACATTTTGCAATATTTTTTTTAGAAAACTCTGTAACGTATGCTAATTAATTTATATTATAGGCAATATAATATTCTTTGCTGAAGTCACTTTTATTAAAAGAAAAGTATGTAAATCCACATAAAGTAAAATAGTACTCAAAATTATTTTCAACTTTTTGTTAAATATATTAGTGCAAGTTATCTGAAATGTAACTACAAGTTGTATTTTGTTCTGTTGTTATCAGTTTTTACCAATATGTCGTAGTTTAGTAAACGTTTATCATTTTCTGAATACCAAAATTTTTTAACAGACTTTGCTGCTTAATTTAGCAAAAAAGTCCTCCACTTTGCAGTATAATATAGTCTTATTTTACAAAAATTCCTAGTATATAAAAAGAGTTTCTATCAATTGTTGTTCTGTGGTTATATAAATTTAATATTAACAAAAGGTAAATCCATAGAAGTCTTTTATCTGACTTGTACGTAAGGCAGAAACAGGAGCTTTTAATTGTCTTCCTACTTAATAACCAAACTTACCTAAAAACGTTACAAGTAAGTCCAGTTGGGAAACTGTAAAAAAAATAGCAGAAAGCAAATTGATACTTGGACGGGTTCAAAAGGCGACCTAGTTAAAATATTGCAGCAATCCGAAAAAGCATTTAGGGTATCCGACAAAATTGAAAATAACATCATAAAAAAGCATACTTAGTAAACACCTATCAAAAATGTTAGTTTTGACAAACCTACATCGTCAAAATATGCGTTATCTACTTACTTTAGTTACTTAGAGGTACTTTCAGCTTTCTTATGGTAGTATATTATGTACTAGTTGCATTAAAGTTGAATCAAGAAAAATTATTTGTGAATAAAAGTACGGTAGAAATATCTCCTTAAATGCATCTAGTGTTTTTGAGTCAACACACGTTCACATACTATATATATATATATATATATATATATATATATATATATATATATATATATATATATATATATATATATATATATATATATATATATATATATATATATATATATAGTATTTATTAAAAATAAAACGCAATTAAGACAAGCAGACACACCTGCAATCAACATAATATATTATATATCTAAGAAATTTGTATGCAGCAAAATGATTTTAAATTCACTTTTAAAATCATTTTGCTGCATACACATTTCTTAGGTACCTATAAAATATGATATGTTCATAGCAGGTGTGTCTGCTTGTATTAATTACGTTATATTTTATTTTAAATAAATCCTATATATATATATATATATATATATATATATATATATATATATATATATATATATATATATATATATATATATATATCAACAACACACCACGAGGGCTTACAGCCTAAATACTATCGTACCGTGGGTGTCGACAAGGAGGAAAGAGGCAACTTGTTAATTCTGGGCTTGAAGGTTTGGAGGTTTAGAGGAGAAGGAAAAACATGTGTCGGCAAGGAATTACACAACTTGGAAGCCATTGGGACAAAAGAGCGGGCATAAGATGTTCTATGTCTGGTGACCTAGACAGTAAAAGGGTGCATTCGCTCTGTTCCCCTGGTAGATATGTTGGGGGCAGCAGGTGGAGGAACTATGGAAGAAAGCTCCTCTGAGCAGTGCCCGTGCAGATATCTATAAAAGAGGGAGAGAGATCACCAACGGCACGTCGGTGGGCAAGGGATGGCAGCCTTTGGGTGAGGGTAGGGTTACCGATGAGACGTATAGCTCTCTTCTGAATGGAGTCCAGGATAGCAAGTACAGAAGCAGCAGCAGCACCCCAGATGTGGGAGCAGTTTGGCCTTATTTGTGAAGTATATAAGATATAGAGATTAGCTGGTGAAAAGTATTTGCGAGCCCGGAAGAGGAAACATAATTTCTTAGCAGCCGCTTCTGCAATTGATGTCACATGTTGGTGCCAATTGAGATTTCGATCCACAGAAATGCCAACAAGTGAAAAGGACTCATTACTTTGAAGAACTTGGTTGTTCATTGTGATGGGTCTAGGGCTGGTGTATCTCTTATGAGAAAGAAAGCAAGACTGAGATTTGGTGGGGTTGAATTGTACAAGATTTCTACTTCCCTAGTCTAATATTTTTTGGAAATCCACGGAGACAGAACGCTCCATGAGTGTGCGATCCTCATCTAATTGGTCTAACGAGACAGGCTTAGAATATTGTATATCTGAGTGGAGGGTGCTATATAACATGTAAATGTGTGTTGACTGGAAAACAGTAGATGTATTTAAAGAAATATTTCTACCGAACTTTTACTCACAAATAATTTACTTTGATTCAACTTTAATGCAATCAGTACATAATATTATATCATAAGAAAGCTCAACTTACCTCAAAGTAATTAAAGTAGGTAGATAACGCGTATTTTGACCATGTAACTTTGTAAAAACTAACATTTTTGATAGGTATTTACTCAGTATGCTTTTTTTGATGTTATTTTCATTTTTGTCGGATACCCTAAATGCTTTTTCTGATTGCTGCAATATTTTATTGGACATATTGGCAACAACTGATAACAACAGAAAAAATACTACTTTTAGTTACATTTCAGATAATTTGCACTAATATATTTAACAAAAAGTTGAAAATAATTTTGGGTATTATTTTAATTTATGTGGATTTACATACCTTTCTTTTAATAAAAAGTGGGTTCAACAAAGAATATAATATTGCCTATAATATAAGTTAATAAGCATACGTTATACCTTAAGTTTTCAAGAAAAATAATATTGCAAAATGTACAAAAATATGAATCAAAAGCCAAAAAAAAAACAAATCTGTTAAAAAAAGTAGGATAGAGATTTTAGTAACAGTTTGAGTAATGGCGGCATATTGCTTATTATATACTTACGTGTCTACTTTGATGTAGTAGTACTGTGGTAACTAAAAATTAACAAAAAGTTTTTTCTATTGTTACCATTTCTTAACAAAATTGCTTTTTAAAAAATTTCTAAAAACCCTAGACCCTCTAGGTCAGCGTTTCTCAACCTTCTAGTATTTGCGACCCAATTTTCAATTACAATTCTAATCACCCCCCACTACTGTCTTCCATCATAGTGGACATTGTCACGACTTTGCGAGAAGTTCCAAATGGTTTCAAACATTCTAGAAAGTCTGCGCGGTGTGTATAAATGTTGCATCTCGTTCAGTTTCAGCCAATCTCAGGCGAGTCGATCCTTCTACCGTGAATGTGTATGTTGTAATTTGCGTATTAACAGAAATTCACAATATTCGAGTAGCAGTAGATATATAGGAAGAGTGAATATAGAATCACGGATAATATTTTAAATGGGCATAAGCGAGCATTTGACGGCAGTGAAGCATCAACAAGTGCACAGACGATAGTGGTTCTGAAACAAAAGTCAAGAAAATATTTTCAAGAATATTTTAAGTTTGGGTTTACCACCACTGAAGTAAATTTTGGCAGCAGACGGCACGAAACCTAATAAACTTAAGCGACATTTGGTAACGCTTCATATGGAGTAGTTTAGCAAACTCTGAGAATTCTTCGAATAATAATTAAAATCATATGAAAAGTAAAAGTCTTTTTGTTAAACTTTGCAAATGAAAAAGCTTTACTTCTTACCTCTTACAAAGTTTCGTATCAAATAGCGAAATGTAAAAAGCCTCACATCATTGGTGAAGAGATTGTTCTGCCAGCTGCCATTGAGATCGTAGAAACTATATTTGGAGATAATTTTGTCACACAATTGCAGCCCATACCGCTATCAAATGATAATTAATTGGTAATGTAGCTGGATATATACAGCACTAGCTTTTCGGAGAGTGCCGAGAGAAATTTGTTTCCAATTCAGCTTGATGGGATAACATATAGCAATAAAGATGCTCATTTAATTAGCTATGTTTGATTTGGGATGGTATGTCAGCAGTAGAAAAACTACTATTCTGCAAACCAATAGATCTTAAAAAACAGCACTTGCATTATTTGGGGTGGAAAAATTGCGTCGGAATATGCACCGATGGTGCTCGTACAATGTCTTGAAGATTCCAAAGCATACAAACACTTGTAAAACAAAAATATCTACAATGTATCGGGACACATTGCATGATCCACAGAGAACCTCGGGCTTCTAAAGTAATGAGTCCTGGTCTGAATATTGTGCTAACGACGGTGGTTACCATAGTGGATTATATAAAAATGAGACCCTTAAAATTAAGAATGTTTTCTGCACTTTGCAAGGACATGGATGCAAACCCACATATGTTGAATACGACTGATAAAGTTAATGCGTTTTGTATAAAACTGGAATTAGGGAGCGGAAATGTAAAGCAAAAAAAGTTTGTTACTAAATACATTGTGCAGTACTGATACAATCCTGTACTTATACGTGTAATCTAGTGCTTTTATTTTAGTAAATCCTATATAAGTTTAATATATTGCTTTTCTTTCGGTAAATTAAAATATTTTTTTAATATGTTTTTTCTCATTTTTTCTCAATATGCTCGCGCCACCCATTTAGTTGGGGCCCGCCCAACAGGTTGAGAATCGTTCCTCTAGGTGCTTAAGTATTTCTTACGCTAGCAAACATAATGTAAGTGTTACATAAAAAATTTTGAGACGCAGCAAGTGCGTTATAGTAACGAATTTTCAAAAGAATTGTACACTATTATTATACGGCATATTAGTAAAGGTAATACTTGAAATTTACACAGCCCTTGAATATCGATTTTAGAGGTTCTAGTGCGCGCACATTTGAAAAATTCTTTTAAAAATGTTACTATTATTAAAAAATCTTGTGTTCTAACTCCTTTTAAGAAAAATGCCCACAACCCAATTTTCTATGAAGCCAAAGAATTAAATTTTGCTATATCTGTAGGTAGTGTAAGCCTCTTTAAAAGAAGCTTGTATTACAAATTTTATTGAAGTTATACAAAAGATCTCCAGAAGGAAACTTAATTCATATTTAGAAAAGTAAAATATCTGCCAAATTATAAACGTAGCAGTTATTTTTCCTTATTAATCACCTGAATGAATACCAAGAGTTTTGGTATTTACGAGGGCAACATACCAAACAAATCTCATCAAAATAACTTGGTTATTTTTTTGATATACAATTTTTTTTCGGAAAAATTAAGTTTTTTTAGAAAAACTGGTCTGATAGGGCTGGCTAACTAACTCATCCAAGCTATTAATGAAATAAAGATTTTTGCCGAGTTTCATCAAAATAGGTTAATAACTTTTTGAGTTATCGTGTATATATATATATATATATATATATATATATATATATATATATATATATATATATATATATATATATATATATATATATATATATATATATATATATATATATATATATATATATATATATATATATATATATATATTTATTTATTTATTTATTTATTTTTGGCATACATTTTACAAGGTACAATACAAATAAGCTTAGGCTTGTGGCTCTATTAAATGTACAATTTTAAAGCATGGTATCTAAAATTTTTGCAGTCTCACCATCGATACCTCTCTATTTGCGATTAAAAAAAAAAAAGTACGCTTAATTTAAAAATCGCTAATAAGAACAAAACAGAAATGTCACTTCCTAAAAAAAAGATGTAACAGTACACCATGCTCTCAGGCGGTCACCCATCCAAGCACTGACGATGCCCGAGGATGCTTCACTTCGGTGATCGTACGAAAATCGTTTTGTTCAACGTGGTATAGCTGTTCGCTTGACATGTTTCTTTATCCAAGCTTTACATATTCATTATTACTTTTTAAGTTTCGATTTTAAATAAAGAATTTAATTATTTTCAACTTTTGCAATATTTACACAATTTTTAACAGCCCTGGTTGCTTACTTACTGTTCCTGTGTCAAAGAATTTAACATAACTTATTTTATCGGTTAGGGTCTTGGACAACTAATATGATCAAACAACTTTGTTCTTTTCGGCAATGATTAAGTTCACAAGCTTTTCATTAAAACTAAAATTAATAATTGAAAAACAACCTATTATCTCTCTAACCTAAAATAAAAATAAATTGATATGACATATGACGCTACATAAACCGCGCATTTTGCTATAAGAATGCAAATAATCAAATAACATCACAAACCAATAGCAATATAATTTCTGACCACGTGACCAAGACTCGTGTCGTTGGTCATTTCAGAATGCCAAATCTATAGATACATCTCCCTAGACTAAATTCACAAAAAATGTGATAATTGTAAAAGTTTTGTTCAACATATAAGGTTTTTATTTAGTTGTTGTTTGGATCACAACTTAAAATCGGGATTAAACTCTTTAGCTGCCGATTTTACCATACAGCTTTTTGAATAACAAATCAATTCTAGAAATAAATATTATCGTTAATTTTCTAACCAGGGAAAGTTCCCAAATTTGTGTAATCAAATTGTGAAACTGACAACTCTGGCTGATTCAATTTATTAGGCAATTTTTTTAGCTAGAGAACATTTAAAGGAAACAAACTAAGACATGCGTTATGTCAACCTTTCTCACGCCTTAATAAACTTTTAGGAGCGCGTCGTAGCATTTAAATTTCTTTACTTTAGGATAACATAAATTTGTGTTGAACGTCTCAAAATTAATATATGAGAAAAGAGATCTATAGATGCGAATAATTTCATTCCACTCACTTTAATAATTTAAAAAATATAGCGTTCTCAAAAAGTTTAACCCCATTTTCCACCAGAAATATATATATATATATATATATATATATATATATATATATATATATATATATATATATATATATATATATATATATATATACACGTCTCAAAATTAATATATGAGAAAAGAGATCTATAGATGCGAATAATTTCATTCCACTCACTTTAATAATTTAAAAAATATAGCGTTCTCAAAAAGTTTAACCCCATTTTCCATCAGAAATATATATATATATATATATATATATATATATATATATATATATATATATATATATATATATATATATATATATATATATAAACAAACATATAAAAATGTTAACGGACCTTGGTTTTGGATTCTAAGGACCCAAATTCGCGCTCATCTGAAGAAATTTTTTTAAAATATTTTCAACCTGACCTCTCTATTGGCGAATTTTTCTTAATGAAAATTCGCTAAAAATTTAACCTTTATGTACTTACGCACTTCAGTTTGAATTATCCTTCAATATCTTCAATTTCGCCAACAAAATAGTGCTGCAAATTGAATCATAACTTCCACATAGCTGTGATAATTTATTCTCTCAGAAAGGCATTTGAATGAATTTAGGGCCCAAGACTTGACCACAAAGAAAATATTTGTACTCCTGTACTCATAAACTTTTGAAACGTTATGTTACTCGAGTTTTATTGAAAAAATGTCAATTTTCACCCCTTATTTATCCCCTACCCCCCAAAGCGATCTTACCCAAAAACAATTCGAGGCGATTCTTTGTGGATGGTAACTGGATACCAAATTTGAAGATGATATCTCAATTCGTTCGAAAGTTATTGCGCCTACTAACAAACAGACGTACATGTCGACAGTCCGACAGTCCGACCGCCCGACAGACAAAAAAATTCTCGTTCCAGAATCAAGTTTTCTATATGGTTTGAGACTTTTTACGCTGTTTTATCAAAAAGAAAATTTTGCAATTTTTGACAACAATATTCCACCCCCATACATTTAACCTCTAATTTAATTTCAGCACAGGTCAGGTGTTTGATGAAATTAAAAGTTTGTTTAATAAATAAACCCTAAAAAATTATATTACTCGAGTTTCAACGAAAAAACGTCAATTTTTACCGAATCACATCCCCTACCCCTAAAGCGATTTAACCCAAAAACAATCCGAACCGTTCGTTTCTCGAGTGCTAACTCTATACCAAATTTGAAGACGATATGTCACTTTGTTCTAAAGTTATCGTGGCTACAAACAGACATAGAGGCCGACAGATCGACAGGCCGATATATAAAAAAACTTTTCGTTCCCAAATCATGTTTTCTATATGTTTTGGCACTTTTTTCGGCGTCTAAGCAAGAAAAAAATATTTTGCAATTGTTTATCGCCGATGCGATACTTCCACACGTTGTGACGATGTTGAAGTAAAAAACAGTCAAGTCTAAAATAGTCTTGTGTTGATTTGTTTGTTTGTAGTGTAACTTCACTTCAATACCGGTGTTAAACTTACCCTGGTAATAAACGATCAATGATAGGGGAAGGTCGGGCAGCCGTAACCACTTTACTTTTAAATTCTGTAAGTGTGAAAATTGTGTGAAAGATACGTCAAACAATTTTGTACCCTCCTATGTTGTATCGTTTATATTTACTGAAAAAAAATACTAAGCGATACTAGTAAAAATATTATATTATTTATCAGCAGATTTTTGAACAATTGACTTTGGCTCCTTTTGCACATACCATACGTGCAAAAGGATTCATTGGCAAGGGCAAAAAGAACCATATCAAAAAATAATGTAAATCCTCGGAAAACTTGGAAAAAACTAAAAATTCAACGTTCTAATGTAATAAAAAAATTCTAGTTGGAATATGAAAAACTTAATACTAATAATAATTCATTTTCTTGACTGGAGTATTGTATATCTATAATTGTCATAAATATAAAATCCTATATTGTTATAGTCACTGCATAGCTGGTGACACCAAGCCTTGCATATGTTGCACTCAATCCATTTATCGCCTGGAATTGAATTTCCGTAACAATCACCGCAGACAAGACAGGGAATGGACTCCTTAGGAACCTCTTTTGTCTTAGGTTTCTTTGGTAGGCTAATTAGAAACTCTGGTTCGGCATTCAACTTTATTTTTCCTTTTTCTGACGGATTGTTTACTTTCGAACGAATTTCTTGCTTTACTGGAGTATATGTCAGAATTTCTGATTTTTGGGTCCTGCGTTTCTTAGTTGTTGAAACAGCAATATGCTTAGTCAATGGCCTTATGTCCAATAAACTGATATTGGGACTATCAGGCTTACTGGAAGGACCTGCTTCATAAATGTCTCAAATCTTTCAATTCTTCCAGAATTTTTGATAAAGGTGTATATTCATCAGAAGATTCGATTTCTGATATAATTTCTGAGGTCACATTAGTTGTTTGGTTTCTATTTTCTTTAATTGTGTTTGATGTGTTTCCATTTTTCAAATCTTTGTTTTCAGCTTGGTCATTTTTGTCAAGTATACGGCCATTTTGTTTATAATCAGTGTCGTTGGGCTGTGTTTTATCTGTAACGTCGGCAGGCAGGAAGTCCAAATCTGTAAAGATGTCATAGACGTGTGACATATCACACTCTGCGATGTCAGTTTTCTTAAACCCGTTGATAGCATTCTGAGGTGTTGCTGATTGAATGTACCCTGCACCAAAACTGCACCAATGTCGCGCTGAAAGTACCTACTGAATGGAGAGTAGACACTGACGTCTAGCGGTTGCAATTTATGTGTAGTGTGTGAAGGGACTGTTAAAATAACAACATTGTTTGATGATGCATAGTCTAGAGCTTATATAGACCTATGCGAAGAATGGTTATCTAAGATTAATAAACATTTGTGTTGATCTGTTGGCCGGACATACCTAACAAAGAATTGTAACCATTCCAAAAAAGCTTCAGCTGTCATCCAACCACTGTCTGTCACAATATCTATACAGACAGGAGGAGTACCAGCCATGAATATTGGATTTTGCCTTTTTCATGGTAAAATGAGACAAATCACTATAAATCTACCAGAATCAGAACAACAAACCACATCAGTTACCAACTGACCCCTTTTAGCTAATTAAATACTGTCTACTTGCTTCTTGTGTCTTAGACTTATGACTTTAGGAGGCCTCTTTGCTGATGTTTGGATCCCTGTTTCATCTGCATTATATATATATATATATATATATATATATATATATATATATATATATATATATATATATATATATATATATATATATCATCTAGCCAAAACTTGTATTTTTCTCTTAGAGCTGAAAGATTGTCAAAAAACAATTGTACCTGAGGTCGATTGAAACCCCTAGCTCTGGCTATACTTGTTGGTTCGGGAACCCGTAAGCTCAGTTCAGGATGCCGAGACATAAAGTTGTTGTACCATGGTTGTCCCGCCATTCCATTTTGAAAAGGATGATTGATTTTTTTTTCAGCAAATTGGAAAACTAGTTCACATAAATCTTTTTGGTAATGCCGTAAAATCGTCCGTCTACTTTTTTGATGAAATCAACAAACCGTTTCTCCTCATTACTAGTGAACACTGGTTTAAAACGACCTAAAGATTTTGTTGGCAAACCCGATCTTACATGCTTGCGGAGGGTAGGATATGGAATTCCATGCATTAAATTTGCTTTCCTGATTGAAAATTTTGATTCAGTTACTTGATTTATAGCTAATGCCATTGTAGACTCGGACCAGCCTAAGCCCCTATTACTTTTCTGTTATATTTGAAAACCATCTGGAAATAAAATATATATATTCAGGAGCCTTTTTAGCTACGTGCTACACATTTACATACGGGGGTAAAAAGAACCACAGTTTGGGTAAGAGGAGCCACTGATTCCTTTTCCCCGGATCCTTTTGCCCTAACACACATGTACTTAGTGCAACGAATGCCACACAAAACACTGTACACAACGCATGTAATTTATAGGTTAGGACTACGCAGTGAATGCCGTACTGTGTCCTATTAAAATTACAAGCACATACTGGTTACCAGACTATATTAACATTTATGTAACTTTGGTAAAACTAAGTATTCAAACTTACCTTGAACTAAATTTCACTAAGAAACTGGGAAACCTGTGAAAGACACTAGATCTAACATCCGTTCAACAGAACACGGTGCATAGTCTGACACTGTTGCCAGGACGCAATTAATCCCATTTATTTAGGAATTTGCGTGATTCCTTTTGCTCATATGGTTCTTTTTGACCGACCTTCCCCTAATCACTTAATAGTGTAATATAATATCACTGATCTTATAATGTATTTTGCTTATTTTATACTTTTTACCTGTATTTGGTTACGTTATATTATGTGTCAAAGCTTTAGTCGCTTGAATTGACATTGAGAGAATGTTGACGTTGCTATCTGGCAGCTTTTTTAACAGTTAGCTTCAACAGCCATGGCTAGTGGCAATTATGTTATTAACAGCAGAATATTCTAATATTGAAAACCTCATAACTAAAAAAGTTCGGGACGCAGCAAGTGCATTATACTAGTGAATTTTCATAAGGATTGTACACTATTTGTAAGGTATATTATAAAAAGTAATTATTTAAATTTAAATGGATCTGGGAGATCGGTTTTAGAGGTCCCAGTTAGCGATTATTTGAAGAAATTTCTATTTTCTATGGAGCTACAAAATTATAATTTGGCAGAGACATATGTAAGTACTGAGAGTCTCTTAAAAAAATGTGTTACATATTTAATTATAGTCACAAAAGTTTTTCAGAAAAAAATTAATTATTTACAAAGGGAATGTACCTGCCAAATTATAAACATGGCAGATATGTTTCCCTTTAATTGATGGTTTTGTTTTAGTCAACCCAATCGAACTAGTTTTTGCAAATAAAACAACAAAAATGGTTTTTTAAAACCAATTGGTAGTTATCCGTGGAGCTCATTATGTTATTTTTCTTTAATTTAGTACTTATTTTGCGTTTACATAAGTGTTACCATGGTTCAAGATTGAAGATTTTAGCTTAATATCAAATTGAGTTATCGGATTTCAAATATTTTTACAAAAATTCTTTACCATAATGTATTTGCTGCACTCAGGCCTTTTTCAACACTTATTTACTATTGCTGTATCCACACTTTTTGAAAATGATGAAATATTGTATCTCCCTTTGTGAGACTGACAACAGCAACCTCAAATTAATTTTTGGAAAAATATTTTAAACAAATGAAATGGGGTAACAATTTACACACACATTGAAAATCTTGGTTCGTTGCTCTGTCGCAGGGGTACCCCTTCCCCTTCTGCATGCCGACAACCACCCTGAGAAACAAGAACAATGTAAACAAGAAAAGTTTCTTGGGAACAACCCGCAAGAAAATTACGGAACCTGTGGTGAATATTAGGGGTACTGCAACATGGGATAAAGGCAGCTTATAGAGGTCCAACTAGGCTGGTTTTTTCGCACTTTCGGCTCACATTTTCTTTTTATCTTCCCTGCCCAACACTATCACTTCTGGAACCGTAACTTTCTTGGGGGCTGTTGGAAAAAATATTTCTTGTGGTTTGTGCATCCAGAAGGAGATCTCAGCATGTTTCTGAATTTTTTTATTATAAAAGAGCCCCCGCGTGCTAATCTGCAAATTTACCGAAAATTTAATTTGTATTTACAAAAGGAATCTACCAGCCAAATTATAGACGTGGCAGGTATTTTTCCTTATTAATCGCTTGGATGATCCGTTTTAGTCAACTGAATAGACACAGATTCTGCAAACATAATAACAAAAATGGTTTACTTAAACAAATGTGCCGTTGCCTGTGAAGCTCATTGTGTTATTGTTTTGAATTTAGTACCCATGTTGCTTTTATATAGATTTTAGTATGTATCAAAACTAAAGATTCTATTTTAATGGGAAATTGAATTATCAAACATTTGAAATAATTTATGAAAATTCGCTACCATAACGCACTTGTGGACCTAAACTCGTTTCAACACTTATTTACTATTGATGTACCCATACTTTTTGAAAATGAAATAAATAAATATAAACAATACAACATTTTGAAATTAAAATTTTAATAATGTACACTGAACATCTGTATAATTTAAAATAAAATAGGTATAATTGAAACTACTTTGTGATATTATGTAGTTTCATTTAGCTCAAATTCTCCGTAATCTACATGAAGAGTAAATAAAAACTAAAAGTAAACAATAAGTACCTTATTCTAAGGGATTAGCGGAGTCGATTTCGAGGTTATCTTCTACTTTGTTTATGACGTCTGTGAATAAAGAAGAAGAAGAAGATAACCTCTAATTCTATTTCCACCCTGCTGTCAGTTGGCAAAACAACAAATGTCAAATAACTGCTGTTGTCAAATTAAACTAGGATACGGAGATGGCTTCTAAATACCGAGAACAATGGGAAGCTTACCTACTATCTATACATAATGAAACGTAGTTCTAGATTGCCTTTAAACAAATTGAATCACTTTCATTAAAAATTGTATTTATTACTATATATTTTTCTGATATCTAGATATTCAGATGAGAGTTTCGGCAAATGGTAACCCCGCTGAATGTTTATTGTGACATATTTTGTAACCTGTTCGTTTGAAGTTTAATTTGGATCATTTGTTTGCAATAGCAGCGTAACCCTGATATATCTGTCTGACCTTGCCTAACAATATAGGCATTCATTCAGAGGTAATTTCAGGTTATATCGTAAATTATTTATTTTTCATTTAGTTATAACTCACAATTTGCTGAACCGATGAACTTCAAATTTGGTAGACGGGACCACTTATACGATATCTAGGTGCGTGTAAAGGTTTAGTTTCATAGTTCTAGTAGTTTAAAAGATATTGCGTTTTCAAAGAGTTTTTCGCATTTTTTCAATCTATTAACAAAATGAAGCGAATTGCCAAATTTGGTTTGAAGTATTTTATGAGTTATCAGTGGGATATATATATATATATATATATATATATATATATATATATATATATATATATATATATATATATATATATATATATATATATATATATACTTTTCAACTTACCTTGGATTTGGGTTCCAGAGGCCCTAATTTACGTTCATTTGAAAAAAATCTTACCATCGATACCTCTCTATTAGTGAATTTTCATTAAGAAAATTCACTAAGAATAACAAATCCATTGGCAACATTTAGCAGGATACATAATGTGTATTTTTGATAAGCATACAATTTAAGATGCTTATCGAGAAACACCATCTCTGAGTTTGATAAAGTACCTATGTTATCTTGTGATGTTTTGTCATTTTTTAAATTATTTTTTATTTATTACTTAAACAATATATTGACAGCCCAGCAAAAATGCAGTCTTTTACATGAAAAGGACATAGTAGTGTAATTTAATCCACAGTGTGAAGATTGAAATCTGTGATGAGCACTGATAAGTACACTTGGAGAACCCAAATCACCACAACACATTAAAAACACCTGACGATCGTTTCACTAACCAAGTTAGCGTCAGGTCAGGTCAGGTCAGGATAACTATTCATCCACTGATGACGCTAACTTGGTTACTGAAACGATCGTCAGGTTTTTTAATGTGTTGTGGTGATTTGGATTGTCCAAGTGTACTTATCGGTGCTCATCACAGGTTCCAATCTTCATTCTCTGTTTCTGCACATGAAAGCCATTTTTTTCAGGAACTACCGTCTAAAGCTAATGACTAAGTTTTGTTAGTGACACCTAATACCAATTTGTTTAAAATGTGTTGTGGTTATTTGGGTTCTCCAAGTGTCCTTGTGCAGAAACACAGAAACAAAGTATTATATTTTTTGGGTTATATAATCGTAATAATTTCACGAATCAATTACGGGTATACCCTTTTAGAGCAAAAAATGTAGTTGCCGATAATTAATAACAACACCTATTTATAGTTTCATGTGAAGTTGGTACGTATGATAAACACTGATAAGTACACGCTAAAAGTTCATTTCATCACCTACCCATCCTTTAGTCAACAAAATTTGCCTTTCGGAGCATGAATGAATTAAATTTTTTTTAAATTGTAGCCAAACATTGAAAGAGATTTTGTCTCTTTCGCTATATTATAAACTCTGCAAGCTATTTGTTTGTCGCCGGCATGTCTTTGATGTCGGCTTAGTTACACTATTTTTAGAATCCAAAAAATCCGAACAACGAGATTAGGTTTTGGTTTGCAGAACTGTTTATTTTGGAATATTTTATCTTACACATGAAGACACTTTCAATTGTAATATTTGTTTCACATTTTTAACTACTTAGTCTAAGATATTCCCTACCTGTATTTTTTTAATATGCTGTGTAACACATGACTAATCCGCCATCTCTTTGCATTTATAAAATTACGTACTTTAAAAAATTGCAATCTTAAATACGTAAGACAAAATAATTGATTAATTTAAACTAGAGTAAAAAAATACGTAGAGCAACTAAAATAAGGAACATTAGGTAAGTCGCGCGTTAACCAGTACATTTTTGAAACAGCCTCACCATAGATGAAGAAAATCTTAAATTAGTTGAAAATGTGAACATATATACCTACTAGAATCGGATGCATATAAAACTGTTTTAATTTATAAGAAAAACATCTAGAAATTATCAGTCCTGGCGGACCTATACCTGAAAACAGAATGAACAGTTTATTGCTTCCAAAAACGGTATTACTGGGTCGTCAACAAAGAATTACCTGCGGTGCAAAAAACGGTATCCAGATTAAATAAATCAATACCCAGAGAGGTGAAGACATTTTCCATTGCTTTTCTTTTCTTTAGTTGGTAGGTAGGTACTTAGTGTGCGCATAGAGGTAATAACTGTTTTTAATTTCGTTTCATTCATTCATTTGATGTAGCTTTGGTGACCACAAAATAGGTATCTAATTGTAAGTATCTCAAAATGTGTGGCCGTAAATTTGACGCTGAAAGCGTTTCCCGTTATGATAATGATAGTATAATTCAAAAGTTTTTGCTCAATCCATATCTGTGGGATTGGTTTAATCCACTTTATAACAATAAAAAGTCTGGACGCAGCAAGTGCGTTATGGTAATGAATTTTCATAAAAATGTTTTTAATAGCAAATATGTCTTTTTTTTAATGGAAGCAGGCATCAAATTTGGTTACCAGTATAACCCAGTAGAAACAATGTACCATATTTCATCAAAATAACTTTATTGTTTGAAAAAGTACAAAAAATTTCCGAAAATAAACTTAACATGTTTACGAGGAAACTAGTGCGATTTTCCTGGCCAACGAACATCTTTAAGCTATTTATCCATCTAGAGATTTAATTATTCACAAAAAGCTTTCAGGGAAAACTACCAAAAAACGTTTTCATGAAAATTTGCAAACAATTTTTTCACGAAAATCCGAAAACATTTTTTCTACAAGAACTTATGAAAGATGTATCACCAAAATCTTACACAAATCTTACAACCAATAATTTCTACGGAAACACAAAAGCCTGGACGCAACAAGTGCGTTATGGTAGTGAATTTTCATAGAAATGATATGGCACAAAATATTTTATTATAACTTTTTTTCTTGTAACATAGATATCTAAATTTTGGTTTATAGCTTACCTTTTATATTGTAAACCTACCTTCCGAATTGAGTTATCACAGCTTTTTTATTTTTTGAGATAAAAATTTTTTTCGAATGAAAACTCAAAATTTTCACGGAAAACCTCGTCAGATTTTCCTGACTAACGAATTTGTCCAAGTCATTTACAAGAGGAAGGTACATACAAAATTTTATCAAAATCCGATAATTATTTTTTGACTTATCGGTGTGACATATATATATATATATATATATATATATATATATATATATATATATATATATATATATATATATATATATATATATATATATATATATAATTGAAACTGACCCCGGATATAGGTTCTAGGGGTCCTAGTTCGCGCTCATTTGCAAAATTTTTTTCAAAATTCATAAGTCGGGATTTCCTCATTAGTGAATTTTTTCTACGCAAATTCACTAAAAACAGAACAAAAACATTTGCCTAAAGAACACAACATTTAAATTATATACCTCATCTGTAATTAAGATTGAAAAAAAAAGGAAATGCAACAAAATTTTAAAAAAATTGAGTAACGACAGTTTAAATTTGTTCAAATTCAGTCACTATTTGAGAGCGATCTGTATATGGCATCTCGATTTTTTCGAACAATAATAGAAACGAGAACCTCTCTGAATGCGTTACTTTCATTAGACTCTCCTATCTATTGGTAAAAACGCCTTTTCATAATTTTTGACATGTGCCAAAAATGTGAAAAGTTGCAAAACAATTGAAATAACTCAAAAACGATGAAGGCTATTAAATTTGTTTCGCTACAAACATGCATACATAAAAAAGCAAAAATGAAATAATATAAAGGCTGTTCGAAAAAAAAAAAGGAAAATTTGTATCACCAACGACTTATGGGCTATCCCGTGATCGTCAAAATAATTTTACAAGGTGCAGCTCAATACATCCTATAATTAACGCATCCAATTTTTTCTCGTATCTTGCGTATAATAACGGGTATATTGAGCATTACTGTACAAATGCGTCACCCTGTATATACGAGAACAGATCAAAACTGAAACTACCCCAGGCTATTAGTTTTGGGACGTCTAGTTGGCCCTTATTTGAAGAAATCTTTTCAAAATTCAAAAGTTGCGGTCTCCTCATAAGCGATTTTCTCTGAAAAATTCGAAATTTCCATGAAAACATATAGACAATTAAACCATAAATTCTAAAACTAAAGCTACTGCCAAATCAACAGAAAAAGGGTCAATTTGAAATGAATTTTCTGGAAATAGTTTAGCAAAATGACGGTTGAAGCTAAAACTTTAGGGTTTGTACAACACTCTTCTTGCGATATTTTCTCTACGTGACCCGTATTGGTTTCAGTGTCTTTGCCTAAATGCTGCCAATATTGACGTTTCAAATCGTGACTGTGGCGTTTGAAGAGGAAAATCCCAATTTTTTTAAATGCTTCTAACTTTTATGTCTTTTAACTTACATATCTAAATTTTGGTGCGTAATTTACCTCTTATGATATAAATCAGCGTACCAAACTTGGTTGCCATAACCATGTTATTTTCGGAGATATAAAATTTTCCGAAAGAAAACGCAGAGTTTTTCGGGAAAAATCAGACCGATTTTCCTGGCTAACGAACTTATCTAATCCACTTAAACAGGGAAGGTAGTCACCAAATTTGATCAAAATCGGCCCATTTTTTTTAGTTATCGGTGTGACATAAGTACATACACACCTATATATATATATATATATATATATATATATATATATATATATATATATATATATATATATATATATATATATATCTGAAACTTACCTCAGATTTGGGTTCCAGAGCGCGTAGATCGAGCTCATTTGAATAATTTTTGTTCAAAATTCAAAAGTCGCGATCTCCTCATTCATTAATACCAAATTATATTTAGCTCTGAGTAAAATTGTGATGGCTAAAACTAAGATACATATAAGAAGAAGAGCACTCTTATTATGCGTATTACACGTGTCAGAAAAGCAAATATTTGATTACATATGACTTTTGAAAGTATATCTGACATTTGTCAAAATAATTTGTAAGTTGAATTTGACATGAATATGAGATGTATTGTTGCCATGGACTATTAGATACTCCTATTATATTACGCCGAAGAATCTTGTTTTCGTGGAGTACGAAAGCTTATTTTACTGTATTAATATTTTTCGACTCCTTAGCCCGAAATGGTTTTTTTGTCTCTAAAGTTACATAAAGTGTGTTATCATACAAAAATTTTTCGTCTTGTGTCATCATTTGGCCTCCAGAGAAACCGAATTGTTTTGCATTAAATGCCTATAACTTTTATGTCTTTTAAATTAGAAATCTAAATTTTGGAACATTTCGTTTTTATAATGTAAACCAGCGTACCAATTTTGGCTGCTATAGCGTTGTTATTTTTAGAGATATAAAAATTTTCCAAAGGAAAACACAAAATTTTCCGTGAAAACCTGGTCCGACTTTCCTATCTAACGAATTTATCTAAGCCACTTGCAAATGGAAGGTATGGACCAAATTTTATGAAAATCAGATCATTATCTTTTAAGTTATCTGTGTGACACACACACATACACATCATATATATATATATATATATATATATATATATATATATATATATATATATATATATATATATATATATATATATATATATATATATATATATATACAGCTAAAAATTAAAACTGACCCCGGATATGTGTTCTCGGGGCCTAGTTCGCGCTCATTTGATGAAGAAATTTTTTCAAAATTCAAAAGTCGCGATCTCTCTATTAGTGATTTTTTTAAAGAAAATGTACTAATAGCAAAATGCAAAATCCTTATTTTGTATTCATATGTATCTACCTAAAATCGACACCATGGGCAGATTGGCAAATGCGTTATTAGATAAACAAGACGATTTCAAGTACTTCAAATTAAAAATGAATGTTTAGCTTTTCTTAGTCAAATATTGTATTACAAATAACTAAATATATTTTGTGGATAAGTAGGTAGGTAATTTAGTGATATGAATAAAAGTTAATAATTAAAATGTCTAAACTTTGTGTTGGTGGCCAAAACCTAAATTTCATCATAAACAAAAGAACAACCAGATAAACTGAAAATTGCCATCATAAATACGTAGCAATCACAATATACTTTTCATAATTTCTGCTCCCTTATTCTGCAGCCAAAGGGAAGCTACTACAAACATGTTACTAAATTATAAAGTTAGGAATAAAGCAATAAACTGTTACCAATAGCATAAGTGGGCGTATTGGGATGCCCTTCCATTAAAGATGTACCACGCCTCCGAACAGTCATGCGCAGTTGAATGGGTAACCCCGCCCAAAAACAGCTGCAATGATTTTTTGTCAGACGTCCTGTCAATAAAGAAATAAAATGGAAATGAACATATCCTTGACGTTGATGTGCAGTTGGCTTTGCTTTTTATGTTCATATAATGCGTTTTTAGCAGGCATTGTTCAGTTAAGTTGATTTTGACGGTGTGCAAGGCCCCGGCGATACCATGTGCTTCATGCCTTATTTTATATTTATATATCCACATATGCGTTTACAAATTAATGCTCTGGCATTTGTTTGATATAATTAGGTAGTCATCTTATATTTTTATATAATCAATATTTGCATAACTGCTGAGTAGATTTGTTCTTAAATATTTGCAGAACCAACCACACTAGTAGGATGCTATAATTACACAAATTAAATAGGTGGATAATGTTTTGACATTTAAGATATTTTTAATTTTATAATTTTTAGAAAAGTCGTATATACAATTATTCATTGTAAGCTAGCTGACCCGACAGACGTTGTCTTGTCCAAATGTCAAATGAAATTTGGGCACCTAGTAAAATAAATCGGATAAAAAAGCACTTTCAGTTTTTCCCGAATAATTTACATAATAAAATATTTTGTGGGTATCTATTCTGTTATCTTATTAATATAGATATTCTGGTACCTATATCTATTAAGTATCTATAAAAATAAAAACCTCTTGGTAAAATTAACAAATATACTTACCTAACTTATTTATAAAACTAGAAAAAAATGTGTTCTTTATTATCATCCTTGCAGTCCTAATTAGAGTTACAAGATACTTGTAGGTATAGGCACTTGAGAAAAAAACGATAATTTTCAAATCTTTAAACAAATTCAAAAGACTATGGAAAATTAAAAGAAACGAGAAAATCCACTTCATTGTAACCCATTTTAAAAGTAAATGATAACCAATTTACTTACATAGTACATCAGAAAAAAATCTGGAAAAACACTTCTTGATTAGTCCCATAAATAGAATTTACAGAAACATAGGTTGGCCAATAAAAATAACTTATTCCCTGAATTCAGATTTAACAATAAAGGCACAAAATAGGTACTTATCTATCGGTAATAACCTCAAAAATATATATTTATTTGCTGTCCAGTTAGAAACATACAGTTTAATTAGCTTTAATAGTAAGATTTTTTATAAGAAAAATGATAAGCATGCCAACTTTAAGATCTCTGGACCGAGCTTCCTTTGCTATTTGATACTAAAATTGGGTAAAATATGATTTAAAAATGAGAGCTGCACTAGAGCAGCCCAGCTGATGAAAGGTTGAGATACCCAGTGAAGAGTTGGGAAAAGACTGTCTAATAAAATATTTAATATTAATAGAATTAAATAGGGGATAGAGAGTTTCAAACCGTATAAATCTTGGCAGTGACGGCATATTTCGCGTCTCAATACAGCAGGGTTTTGACATATTAAAATCTCACCTGCAACGAATATTCAACGCTAGTTTAATCCTAGACTATATTTCGCAGGCATTGCGAGAGGTAAATGTGGTGTTTATACAACAAAAAAACAGGTTGTAGCCCTATGGACAAAGCAAAGTCCTACCGCCCCGTTAGCCTCACATCCTTTCTCCTAAAGACCATAGAGAAGGCATTACCATGTACAACAATTCGCCTATCAGGCAAACAAATCCACATTAGATGTCCTACAATGTTTAGTGAGGGGTATAGAAAAAACGTTTGTGGCCAAAGAAGTAGCGTTTAGTGCATTCATTGAGTGTGCCTTTTAGAACACCTTATATCAGCCCATCAAATGGACTTTACAATAAAGGGATGTGCGATTCTCTATTGTAAGATGGATTGAGTCAATGCTAAAAAGCCGTGTAATGCGGCTACCACAAATAACACCAACGCAACAGTAACGACAACAAAAGGTTGTCCTTAAAGGGGTTAGGTTAGGTTAGATTGTGAGTGGTCCATATCGGTCCCTCCACCGCGACCATAAGGTCTATTGTGGCTCACGCCTAATGTCTATATTTCGCCCAACAAATCCAGCCTCATAAAGAGGTCGATAACCTTTGCGGGCGAAAGTTGATCCGGATCCTCTGGAGTAAGCTTTACCTTGCCAAAGAGCAGGTGTCTAGTCCTATCCGCTGCCGGACAGGAACACAGCACGTGCTCTGCTGTTTCGTCATTCTCCATACACAGCCGGCACTCGGTCTCCTGACCGACCCCAATACGGTGCATGTGATGCCGCAAGCGACAGTGTCCTGTATACAGGCCGACTAGAGTACTCAGTTGTTGTCTGTTCAACTCTAGAAGTTTCTTAGCCCTTGACTCAGACAGGCCATTTATGAAGGCCTTAGAGTGAGCTAATCCTGGAAGATTTTTTTTCCTTAAAGGGGAGTGCTATCACATCTACTGTGGTTGCTTGTTGTTGATAAACTTATGGCTACATTGACCGGAACAGGATTTGTGGTCCAAGGATACGCAGATGATATTATCATAACAGTAAAGGGCAAGATTGATAATATTGGGCCTAAGGCAGACAGCCCTAAATAGAGTAAGGAACTGTTATATATATATATATATATATATATATATATATATATATATATATATATATATATATATATATATATATATATATATATATGTGTGTGTGTGTGTGTGTGTGTGTGTGTGTGTGAGAGAGAGAGAGAGAGAGAGAGAGAAAGAGAGTAGCTTAAAGGTAATCCTCATAAGACAGTTCTTGTCCCATTCATGAATAGTAGGAAACTAAATTTAAAAGCATATACAATTTTCCAATGAAGTTAAATATTTACGGATCTTTTCAGTGCAAAAACTGAACTGGAACACACAGTTGGAAAAAAACTCCCTCGAGAGCCACAATGGCAATCTGGACTTACCGTAAACTTGTAGGAAAGACATAGGGGCTGAATCCCAGGATGGATTGGATATACCAAACTGTGGTAAAAGTCATGGTCACATATGCATCTATAGCATGGTGGCCAAAAACAAAACAAGGCTCAGCACAAAGAAAATTGCAACAATTCCAAAGACTCATCTGTCTTGGAATAACCGGAGCTATGACATCCTGCCCTAGAGCTGCAATAGATGTACTGGTGGCAGCTGCATGGGACAGAGACAGTAAAAGGCAGACAAACAACTAATATGTTTGGTATACAGACGGGTTTAAACAAATGAAGGGAGCAGGACTGGGAATAAGAGGACCTAACTTTAGACTTGCTAAGTTCCTAGGAGAAACTTCCACCATCTTCCAAGCAGAAATGCTTGCTATAAATTTATGTGCACCGCAGCGCATACAAAGGAGACCCAAAAATAGAGAGATCTACATCCTCTCAGACAGTCAGGCAGTACTAAAGACTGGGCTTTTAAAGCCGAGTCCAAACTGACCTGCGACCGCAAAAATCCTTGAAGCAACTGGCTACGAACAGCAAGTAAATTTTAAATGGGTACCAGCGCACCAGGGCATTGAAAAAATGAGGAGGTAGATATAATGCAAAAAGGGCAGCAACAACACCATTCTATGGTCCAGAGCCCTATTGTGGACTAACAAAAAGCCATGTAAGAAATGAAGTTGATATTTGGGAGAATAACAAAATGCTGTCATACTGGAAAAAACGTCAGCCTTAAGGCAGGCAAAATGGTTAATCGTTATATTAACAGACAAGTTTGAATTCAATAGTCACGGGATTTTTCACAGGACACTTTCCAGTAAGGTGTCATCTTATGAAGATGGATAAGGCGGGCAGTTAAAACTGCAGATACTGTATTGAAGCAGCAAAAACAACAGAATACTTCCTATGCGACTGTATGGCTCAGTTCTGCAAAAGGCTCAAATATCTTGGAGGGGTGACTTTAACATCCCAGGAAATGGGTAAAATAGTCCCCAAAATGATAGTACGCTATATAAAAAGACTGAACATTTTGTCCACTATTAGGAAATAGAGTCCTGAACAAAACACCCATTAGGGTCGCAGCGCCGAGAAGTCAAAGGCTTATACTATTTATTAAACAATTTAGAAATCTACAATCTACCATTGTCATAAAGCAGAGTGTAACAAGTCAATTCTACAGAAGCTTCTGCTATGATAGTTTAATCACTTTAGATATGTCGTAAGTTACATATAGGTATATGGCAAAATTAATAAACGTAAAGAGGTCCCCTGTAGTTTGTTTTTCTGATGTGTTAAAAATCAGTCGACCAGACTGACAAATTACGGAGCTCTATTACGCTATGTGTTGAAGCATGGTGTTAAATTCTGCACTATGCTAACGTCGCAAAAAATATTTACTGCCAGGTTTGTACTAATTCCTCAAGGACAAATGTCTATAACTACTGCTCTTTAATCCTCATCTTAATAACATTGCTTACATATATGTTTAATCTGCCAAATTGTGTGTAAGCATTTAAAGTGCATTGAGATTTTAGTTCATTAAAGCAGTTCGCCATTTCAGAAAATTTTGTAATTTTATTTAAAAAAAAAAAACGTCATTTATAATAACTCTTTTTTAGTAGGTATCATTTTAGTTGGTTATACAAATTGTTTGTAAGTGGTTTCTCTGGTTAAGCAAATTTCGGAACGCAGCAAGTGCACATATACAATCATTTTGGCAAAAGTTTCTAGAAGATTACCCTTTTTCTCTTAGAATATATGATCAAATATTATTGCCGCAAATTCATGTGCAGTCAAGATTACGTTCAGACACATTGAACTTGTTTGGCTTTATCATAACAGAAACATTTACGTCGCAAGTCAACAGTTCTGTCGCCTCAAAGCGTCCAGTGATAGAAGCGACAACACCCGTATGATCATTCGCAGCTCCTATGTTATGTTAACAGCGATAAAACGCTCGCAAAGATCATTTGGAAACAGTGAGAGCGATATAGAAGAGAGGTGATAGTTCCATAGAACATAAACGAACGTTTAAAATGGTAACTTGTTACCGTAAGTCAGTGTTTATAGAGTACAGACGAGAAACCGGAGGGTGAAAGTTACACGTCTGGGCTATGGACTCTATGGGGTCAGTATCTAATTATATGCTATTATATATATATATATATATATATATATATATATATATATATATATATATATATATATATATATATATATATATATATTCTTTATCTGGCTAAAATAATACCGTTTACGCTAGTAGATAGAGCGGGTTCTGGGGCCACCACCCACCACCCGATTGCCCATGTGTGTGACGTCACAGTGACGAAACAAGATGGCGGATAGATAGGGAGAGACAGAAGCTTTAACCTGCGATGACATAATCAAATATGGCCGACCGGAAGTAAAAAATCTGGGAAATTTGTAATGTTATTTAGGCTAACCTGTCAAAAGAAGAAAACCTGACATTTTGATTTCACCAAGAATGACATGAAAATGGTGGTTAGCGCATGTGTAAACAAAGCTTTGCAGTTTTTAAGTTAGACCCCATGTTTGGGGTATCACCGTACTCGTCTGGAAGAATAGAATTCAAATATGCGCAGATCCTAAATTTTAGTTTTTCAGATTAGACCCCATGTGTGGGTTATCAGCGTAATCGCCTCGATGCGTACTATATAATATAAAAGAAAAAAAATAAAGAACAACTTAAAGAAAATTTTTTGGCAACAAGGCTCACATTATTCCTGGTGATCGTTTGCACGAATGATGATGATGATGTCATTCCTGTTAGAGCTTGCATGTGGCAGGAAATGATGAGTCATTATTTACCTGTTAGAGCCTGCATGTGAACTCGTTATCAATTCTTATTTCCAGTTAGTGTTGGCGGTGATCTTGTTTAGTAGTTTAGACTGACGTTATCAATTTTCATTTCCGGTCAGCGTCTCGTTATCAGATCTCATTTCCTGTTACAGCCTACCTGTAACCTTGTTAGCGGTTCCATGTCCCCTATAAATTCTCATTTGCGGTTAATGCTTGCATTATCTATTGTCATTTCCGGTCAGCGTCTCGTTATCAGATCTCATTTCCTGTTAGAGCTTGCATATGAACTTGTTAGCAATTCTATGTCCTCTTTAAATTCTCATTTCCGGTGAACAACGGTAAACTGTGAGAAAACTATCTTAAACTGGATATATAAATATGTTTTCTTGAGTTTCCAAAGTTGTGTTAACGCAGAGGTGGAAAACGTTAACAGAACTTTAAGCAGTATGAGGTATAACAGCGAGTTTTGGTATAGAAGCAAACCTAGATTAGATGACGAAGACAACGAATTTGCATTAAAACGGTTAGTGTTGGAGATACAACAAGCTTTTATAGATGAACGTGATTCTGAAGGTGAAGAGTACGAAAGTGGACATATAGTCGAATTGTGTGACTATATATATATATATATATATATATATATATATATATATATATATATATATATATATATATATATATATATATTTAACTGGTTACGGCTCTGCACAATTCTTTGCTTTTTCACTGATTCGATACCACCCAGGAGCTCCTTTAAGCAAACCATTTCAAATATTTACCCAAAGAGGCAAAGATCAATACAAGTTATTAAGAAGTTAAACATGAAACACTCAAAATGATGAGAGAAGGGTTTAATAAAGAATTTTCGTTTTCAAGCTGTGATGATCTCCACAAATTTGGTGACCATCTAGATCATATGTTAAAATGCTATTATAAACAATGAACAACCAAGTTATTCAAAGTAATGAGTCCTTTTCACTTGTTGGCATTTTAGTGGATAGAAATCTCAGTTGGCACCAACATGTCACATCAATTGCAGAAGCGACTGCTAAGAAATTAGGTTTCCTGTTCCGGGCTCGCAAATACTTTTCACCAGATAATCTCTATACCTTATATACTTCACAAATAAGGCCAAACCTCGAATACTGCTCCCACATCTGGGGTGCCGCTGCCGCTTCTACACTCGCTATCCTGGACTCCATTCAGAAGTGAGCTATACGTCTCATCGGTGAGTCTACCCTCACCCAAAGGCTGCCATCCCTTGCCCATCTACGTGCCGTTGGTGACTTCTCTCTCTCTCTTTTATAGATATCTGCACGGGCACTGCTCAGAGGAGCTCACTACCATAGTTCCTTCACCTGCTGCCCCCAACAGATCTACCAGGGGAACAGAGAGAATGCACCCTTTTACTGTCCAGGCATGGAATATCTTGTTATGCCCGCTCTTTTGCGCCTAGGACTTCCAAGTTGTGGAATTCCTTGCCGGCACATGTTTTTCCTTGTTCTCCGAACCTCCAAACCTTCAAGTCCAGAATTAAGAAGTTGCCTCATTCCTCCTTGTCGACACCCACGGTACGATAGTATTTAGGCTGTAAGCCCTCGTGGTGTGTTATTGAAATATAAAAAAAATATATCTGATGATGAACGTACTAAATCCATTAATTTTCTCACACGAAAACTTCACAGAACATATGTTACCGATATGTTATATACAATTTGCTGATAATATTTTGACAGTCTTCCAACCAACGCTAATTGAGATAAATATGAGAAAGAAGATTGTGTCGATGTCGAAAAGTTTGGTGCGATCACCTTAAGGACTATGGAGTGTGGTACGAAAACTAAGTATTATAATGTATTTAGTGATCGCAGTAAATTTTTAAAGTTTAACAGCAAACCAATCAGAACAATACAACCAGTGAGAGTGGGTGGATGGGGAACAACAAAACCCATTTAACATTCACAGTAAGCTCATGTCGAAACGTTAAAGAGTCTGTGTAAACATGTCTCATTGTGACTGTATTAACATGATGTTTGAGAGTGACAACGATGACGACGACAACGATGCCGTTGATGAAAACGATGGTCCTGATTTCACTGACCACCAAAACAGAAGACTGTTATTTAACAAGTATCAAGACGATGACAGGTTGTTGATGGAAACCACTTTTATCATTAGACGACCCTTGAAATTAGTTACCGGTATCAAATGTGAAATTTGTCAATCCATTGTCGTTGGATGGACAAAACCAATATCTAGCATTGGAAGATTGGGAGTTTTACGATTTTCTAGACAACATACGTGAGTTGTCTAGGAAATATCATCTTGATTATTACCGCATAACATTTTCGAACACTTTATGTGAAAAGGCCCTGTGTATCGATGACGGTTTCACATCTACGCATTTGTTTTCGAATGAAGACTGTGGAAAATCTGCTTGGTTATGAGGTGTTGCTTAAATCAAGAATAGAATATTTGCGAGAATCACATTTCACATGGCCTTACAGTTGTTTTATTCAAAACAAACATTAAGACATCTTGGCAGGTGGGATACTGGTGTACAACAGATTATCCAAACCATAGAAACTCTACCCAACACCGCAACATCCACATTTAAATATTATATGTTGGAGTGTTTACATTACGCTCTAGATCAAATGTTGACAGACATTAATAACCTTAACAATGGGTCATTTTAAAGCAAGTTTCATCATCCTAACAGCACTGTGTCAAAATGTGTTATATTTACAAACCACCCAATGTAAGAGAAGTACGAATTTGTTTCGACACCGATGATTGTATGAAATCGTCTGGCCTTACAACAACACCTGTACACAATGATGAGCTCATACCACTTTCAACATACATGTCCAAAAGCAGGTCTGATATGGTGCGCTACAAACTTATGTTTCTGTTTGATGATGACAGCCGTGGTGAGATATCTGACTGGAGAACTCTTATGTTGAATGATTCCTATCTGTCCACTTCAAATTATATTTCTGTGTTTATAGCAACAGATTTTCTTATATGTCATACCATATTCGCGTTGTGTACTTTTGCTTTAAATATAGAATTTCACTTAAAGATATGTATCGCAAACATGTTTGTTAATATATATATATATATATATATATATATATATATATATATATATATATATATATATATATATATATATATAATCTGAACACATGCGTTTAATCATTAGTTAAGCGTCTGTAGTTAAGATGAGATACTGTGAATTGTGCTCGTTACAAGTGAAAAACCGTTAATTTTCGGGACATTTACGTAGTGAAGCCCACAAACCAAAAGTATGCGAACCATGGCAAGTTGAACAAGTGCATATGTTAGCTCAGGCTTTTAAAAACTGAGTTGCTACCTATCGTATTAGTATGAATGGAAGTGACATAAGACTTGTCATAGAGACTGTGAGGTAAACATGGTGTCATCTGATTGAAACTGATTTAGCTAAACATAATCAAATAAACATAAATTTAGAATTGTTTGGTTTGTATATGCTCCAAAGTCTAAATAGAAAATAAATGAAATCATACAACACTAAAAACCAAAATATCACAATTTCAACTAATTTTGAAAATATATATCAAGAATTCATCGATAACATTTACACAAAAGCTTTGGAGTTTACAGAAGCCGAGAGTGGATGGATGTTGGAGCGACCAATGTGATTGGAAATAAATATTAATACGTGTAGTTTAAAATAAAAACACATATATAATTTACGTTTGTTTTATGAAGCCATCAAGTTTACAATATAAGTAAATAGTGACATACAATTATTTATGCTACATATACATTTCCTATTGTATCCAAGTGTATGATACATACATAAAGGGATGTCTGGCACCAGCTTTGGACAACCTTCGCTTTTTCTAAGTTGACAACATCCACTCGGTAACCACAATTTAATAGCAGGTGTGGCATAAACCTTTGTTTATTATCGCCTTTGACATAGATTCTGTCCACTTCTTCTAAATAAACATTACCATAATTATAGTCGATACAATGGTGTTGTACTTTGAGTAACTTGACTTGTTTCATTATGTCTGCATGCAGTAAACGTAACGACTTGTGGTTTAAACACATAATGCACAGGTTGGAAACCATTATAAATCACTAATTATTGGGGTGTGTACTCGCGCAGACAAAAACGTTGAGTATCGACAACGACGAACCTTATCTTGACACTGATCGCTGCAGCCTTACATCTAGATTATATAGCTCCCAACATTGAAGAGTGGTGGGGGAGTATTCAATGACGTAATCATGTATATACACATTTAGATTATATAGCGTACAACATTAGAGAGTGGGGAGGACACCATGATGCAATTATGTAGAATTATACAGAAACATCTTGTGTGATCCGGGAAGCTCTGGTTACTTTCCATTTTTAGTTTGATATTTACAGTTGATGGTTTTATGCAATCGCTATACTTGGAACAATCAAACACAAACATGGGATATTTTTCATAAACTTTGTAATCCAACCTAGGCTGAGGTTCTCTGCCAACATACGATGGTTGAAATTTAATCATGTTTCTATATGCTTCGATGTAATTTGCTTGTCCAAAGTTCAGATTCACACCTTCGCTGGGAATCTGTTTTGAATTCAAGTGAAGTCCCACATCTCGAATATCCACATGATCAAACTAGTTGATATATTTTCTAGGCTTATTGTGTCGATCCATTTGAAATATCACAATAACAAATCTATTTCGTTCAGTGTTTGAGGAAGTTTTAACAGACCAGAAGTCCCTAGTTAAATTACTCAGATTCGGTAATTCATACCTTTCCCATTTTCTAAACGGTATAAGAATCTTTTTATCTAGGGCAAACGACTTTAACAACTGCTGTTGTATAACATCGCTGGGGTGCATGTGTTTGACTTGCAGTGCCATGTATTCAATTTTAAACTGTATAGCTTTGTCTGCACCTTGTGCACTACTCAAAATAGCCCAATTTCTATCATTCTGAGCTCGAGTTATACGTATTAACAATCAGCTGAAAAGCACTCTGTAATGTTTGAAAATATTGCATATGTAACTAAGAGGTATGCTATAGCAAAATATATTGTTTTTCACCGTCGTATTTCTTTTGGTTGAATGCCAGCGCGCAGGAATCAGAGCTGGAGCTTCATCGATATTCATACTGCTGTAACCATGCCTAGATTTCTAACATGTTCAATAATCTGATTGCACGTTTCAACAACAACAGAGGAAAACAAATGAGTGATTGCATTAGATGTTACTGTAGCATCTCTTGTGGTTCCCGTCGTCTCAGTTGTACCACTAATTAGTAGAGCCGCTGAAGCCCAATCGTAAAAAAATCTTGCTGATTGATTGAAAACTCACATGTATCCTTGTGATCAAACGATCTAGTTTGAGGAACGTAAGTGTGTATTTCTTCTCCCTTGATTGACTCGTCGTGCACAGGGTCTGCGAAGATATGTACGAGATATATACGAGCTATTTGATTTTGGATACATCGTTCCATATCACTAATTTCATAAGCGCCATTAGGAATTATTATTTGTTGTAACACACCATCTTTCTTAAGTTCGGTGTCGAGTGTAAAATAAAAATGTAACTTATTACACCCCAGCTCTCTGTTTGGCATGGTGTTTTATGTGTAAAAATTTGTAAGTGCCGACGAGTGATCAACCCGAAGGTCTAACACTATCGGTGAAAATACGACAGGGAAGACGTAAAACCTTTCAACTCGAAAGTGTACGACATGACTGAAACAGAAACACAAATTCAACATATAAAAAATCTTAAACATAAATGGCCACACTTAAAAGTATTGTATGTTTGATATACATCATGATTAAACCTTAGGGTAGAGTCTTTAAGGTAACGTTGCAACTCGGCTGGTGGTTTCAACTTTCCATACGAATCAGAGTACACAGCTGTGTTACCACGTTTCTTAGCTGCAACCCAATGACTGCCAGGCTTTTTTTGTTTGCAAAATCATGATTAGCGTTTCATTTTTACGTGGTCCATTTGATGGTAGAGCATCCCGCATGTATACACCTCTAAAATATGTGATTTTCATTTTACCAGAAAATTTCACAAGATCTACCTTTGTCAGAGGTGTTGCTGGTAAATGCGTCACAAGTTTTTTTTGTTTCTGTAAATACAAACCATAACCGCTCGTTGTTTCTTCACACAGAGACCGTCGCGTACTTTTTTACCATTTGCAATAGCCTCCATTGTTTGATTGTGACGTTTTGCCTCTTTCAATTTTTGTTTAGCTGTTTTGGCATCGTTAACAGCTTTAGGAATACCAGCAGCGCCACCACTCAGAGCACCTAATGCCGACAGACCACCAAAAACAAAGGTAAGAATGGTAGGAAACCTCCACTTTTAGGTATTGGAATAACACGAGACACTTGAACTTTCTAGCAACCACCAGCATTTTTTATAACTTTTCCCGCTACCTGCAGTAAATTTTTCACAGATGGAATTTCCTCACCCACATTTGTAGCGCTGCATTAAAGTCAGTATGTTTTAGATGGTATTTAACTCTAATAACTTTTCTACGTTTGCCTACACCCATACCAAGCTTTCTTTTAACTTTAACTGTTTTTGCTACACCCCAAGCAGCCACTTTTTCACCAAAACTTGAGTCGTTTGACTAGAAACTTTCCTTAGCTCTGTTCTCCAACACCTCGTCGGCTCGATGCCTATTACTTAATTCTTTTGATTGAGAGTAAGCAATGTCGTGATCTCAGCAAGCACGACCTAGACGATTGATACCTTGATCACCTCTAGCCTGACGTCGTTTAAATTTAGTACCCAGACCAGAAAACTAATAACCGTAAAACACAAACCGCAACATTACCAGTCATAAACCTGGATGATGTTGTTGCTGTTGATACAGTTAAACAACACAGACATGGTCTTATTTTACGAGACACTGATCTGAGATCTGGTAAAACAAATGTTATGCTGAATTTATTGTTTGACCCAAATGGTTTAAAGTTTGAAAACGCGTATTCAAAGTCTCTGTATCAACCTAAGTACAAGTGAAAAAGTATTGGATGCTACAAGCGATGTTGATTATTATCCCTATAGTGAAAACGATGAAATATTAGATCCAGCAGATGTCTTAGGAAACCCAATCTTTATATTTGACAATGTGGCGTGTGGCAAAGAAGATAAAATAAAATTGTATTTTTGTATGGGAAGGCATAAAAACATTGATTCATTCTATCTTTGTCAGACATGTAGCAAAGTTTAAAAACAATTGGTATGTGACAACGCTAATGCTGTGGTTTTATTTAAACAAGATGAAACAAATCTTAAACATGGGTATGATGATCATGCGACAACAGATATGAGTTTTTTAAAGTCCAAGATACTGTCTGGTTAAGCAAACTAAACATGATATGGTGGTTGTTGTTAAAGATTCCGATTTAACAAAGGGAAGATATCACAAAGGATTCGAACACTTATATATATATATATATATATATATATATATATATATATATATATATATATATATATACATATATACACATATATATATATATATATATATATATATATATATATATATATATATATATATATATATATATATATATATATATATATATACTGTTGAAAACGATGTTAGTCTTCATGTGTTCAACATACTGTAAACATGTCAAAAAAATCTAAGTTCATCGTCGTCAGTCATTAGATATAAAACGTAAAATATTACCACCAAATATCAAACGTCAAATAGCTGATCTATCCAAGATTATTAGAAACAAAAATTTAGCTTTGAAGGTTTTTAAAACAGAGACAGATGAAACATTACAGCGTACATTACCTCCCTTAGAACTGTTCAGTGATATATCTAAAACTACAGCATCATTAGCAGCCGTTAGAGCAGTGTAGATGCCAATTAAATCTGAAGTTGATGTGAAACCACCATCACCATCACCACCAAAAGAAGTTCAATTTCTTAGTGACGATGAAACGTTTGAGTTGAAAGCAGAAGCACTAGAACCTGAATTATGGGTGACTAAAGTTTACAGAGAATTAGATGCTGCTGCCAATACACCAGAAATAATTTACGAACAAAGGTTAACTTTATATCCTGCAGCCGTTAAATATTATGTTAATAAATATTTTACAGAGAAACAATCATGTGATCCAACATATGGTATTACTTATGATAAGACCACCAACACTTGGATGCTTGGTAATAAGCCTATTAAATTTGTTGTTACTAACATAGATCATAAAAATAGACAAAGCTTTCAAATTATGGTTGATGATATAAGATATATTGGTACTAATCATCTGTTGGACCTAATATTTTTGAGAAAACCTGTTTGGCTGCTATGCAAAATTTGCAAGCTTTACGTGACACTGTGGAAGCTACTAGTCTTCACAAAAAAGAGAACGATCCTAAAGAAGATATTATGAGAAACAATTCTATCAAAGATCAACAAGTAATAAAACCAATTCTAGAAAAACAAGCACGTGCTAGATCACGATCTCCTTTAATAAATTTAGGTTATGGTATGCCATACTAGGTATATAATAAGAAACAGAAAGAGTATGTGTACTGGGATGATATAAACGAGTTAGTTGGTAGTCGCTTAGATCACGGCGTGGTAACTGCTTCCTGCGTAATGCAACCCAAGGTCACACAATCATCACACCCACGTATCGTTTGGCACTACAGCTCCTCGAACTGGGAAGAAATACGGGATTACTTTTCCTCATTTCCATGGGCGCCTGCCTGCTTCTCCTGACCCCTCTGATATCTCACAAAACGTCACCGAAATTATCCAAGCTGGAATGGAATTATTTACTCCACGTACACAGAAAACCTCTTCAGCCACTCAAAAGCTCTGGTTCTCTAAATCCTGTAACAAGACCAGACTTGAAAAGGCCAAAGCTCACAAAACGCTTCTACACAATCCCAGTCAAGAAAACCGTCAAGCATTTAACGACGCAAGAAACCGCTATGTCCGCATTCTTTCTGAGGCAAAAAACTCGTTTATTAACCACATCAAAAACAAAGTCCTCTCAAGCTCCACCAGCAGCAAATCCTTCTGGACTCTCGCAAAATCTATTAAGAATAATTTCTGGAAGAGCACGTTCCCACCTCTTATTTCAGGGCATGAAATTGCTTCTACTGTCCTGGGCAAGGCTGAACTTTTTGTCTCTTTGTTCGCCGGCAATTCTACCCTCAACCCACCTCCAAATGTTCAACCACCAACAGTCCCCAATGTCGCGCATAAAATGACGGATATCATTTTCAAAACTAACTTCTCTTCATACCAGGAAAGCCTCTGGCCTTGACGAGATCCCAGCAATTGTTCTCAAAAAATGCGCACCAGAATTTGCTCCTGTCCTAACTCGTCTGTTTCAGACATCTTACAATAGAGGCATATTCCCTAGTAACTGGAAACTTGCTCGAGTACAACCCGTCCCCAAGAAAGGACCCAAAGCGCTTCCTAGCAACTACAGGCCTATTTCTCTCCTTTAAGTCGTCTCTAAAGTGATGAAAAAGTATATAAACACCGAATTACGAAAATTTCTTGAAAAACACAATCTAATACACGACAGGCAGTATGGATTCCGTCAGCGCAGATCAACTGCCGACCTCCTTTCCTTTGTCACCCATTCTTGGAACAAGTCTATGGAACTACTCGGTGAATCCCAGATTGTCACTTTAGACATATCCAAAGCATTCGACCAGGTCTGGCACGCAGCGCTGCTTAATAAACTTTCGGCCTATGGCCTACCACCAAAACTCTGTACCTGGACAGCAAATCTCCTCTCCAACCAGAGGATATATGTTGTCGTGGATGGCCATTCCTCCAAACTGTATCCAATTAATGCAGAAGTGCCTCAAGGTTCAGCTTTAGCCCCTACTTTGTTTCTTCTCCACATCAATGACCTCCTCTCTAGCACATCCAACTCAGTTCACAGTTACGCGGAAGACAGCATTCTCCACTCAAATATACAATATTCTAAGCCTGTCTCTTTAGCCCAATTAGATGAGGATTGCAGAGTCATGGAGGGTTCTGTCTCCGTGGATCTCCAAAAAATATTAGACTGGGGAAGTAGAAATCTTGTACGATTCAACCCCACCAAATCTCAGTCTTCCTTTCTTTCTCATAAGAGATACACCGGCCCTAGACCCATCACAATTAACAACCAAGTTTTTCAAAGTGATGAGCCCTTTTCACCCTCTACTCAAATATACAATATTCTAAGTCTGTCTCTTTAGCCTAATTAGATGAGGATCGCAGGCTCATGGAGGGTTCTGTCTCTGGGGATCTCAAAAAAGTATTGGGCTGGGGAAGTAGAAATCTTGTACCAGCTAATCTTTATACCTTATATACTTCACAAATAAGGCCAAACCTCGAATACTGCTCTCACATCTGGGGTGCCGCTGCCTCTTCCACATCTGGGGTGCCGCTGCCGCTTCCACACTCGCTATCCTGGACTCCATTCAGAAGAGAGCTATACGTCTCATCGGTGACCCTACCCTTACATAAAGGCTGCCATCTCTTGTCCACGGACGTGCCGTTGGTGACCTCTCTCTCTCTTTTATAGATATCTACACGGGCACTGCTCAGAGGAGCTCTCTTCCATAGTTCCTCCACCAGCTGTCCCCAACAGATCTACCAGGGGAACAGAGCGAGTGCGCCCTTGTACTGTCCAGGTCACCAGACATAGAACATCTTGTTATGCCCGCTCTTTTGTCCCGAGGACTTCCAAGTTGTGGAATTCCTTGCCGACACAGGTTTTTCCTTCTCCTCCGAACCTCCAAACCTTTAAGTCCAGAATTGACAAGTTGCCTCTTTCCTCCTTGTCGACACCCACGGTACGATAGTATTTAGGCTGTGAGCCTTCGTGGCGTGTTGTTGAAATAAAAAAAATCTTAGAAACAGCTAACTTTGGTGGTTTATGCATCAGTTCTCCATCATGTCTATTGACAAGTTTGGTTGTACTGCTGCAAAATCCAACAAGTCTTTACATAGTAGGGTGGTTCAAAGAGATATTTTCTCAAGAACAAGTGGTGATTTTGATATGTACACCCGTAGATTGTGTAAGGTTGGTATCATAACCAAAGGTTTAAATGACTTGTGGCAAATTGATTTAGCTGAGTTTACGGAGTATCATCGAGAAAATTCAGGCTACAAATACATTTTAGTGGTTATCAATTATTTTTTAAAGTATATATGGACTCGTCCACTCAAATCTAAAAATGCTGAAGAAGTAACTAATGGCTGATATTTTAGATAAAGGCAGAGTTCCGACTAACAACCAGTCAGATTTCGGTAAGGAGTTCTATAAGTCCAAGTTTAATGCCGTAATGAAAAAATACATTAATCACGACAGCACTTACAGTATTAAGAAGGCTGCAATAGTCGAAAGTCACACGTACATTGAAAGAGAAGATATATAAAAACTTCAACTTGTTTGGTTCCGAGAAGTGGCTTAATACACTACCTGATGTTACTGCTGCTTACAACGCTACTATTCATCGAACAACTGGTGTAAAGTCTAAAGATGTTAATAAGAAAAATGAAGAAGCGATTCGTAAACAAGTCTACTGAAATCTTAGTGCTTAACAAAAATAAAGTCAGAAATTCAAAGTGTGTGATATTGTACGTATAAGCTAAACTAAAACATTATTTGAAAAAGTTTTACACCACGTTGGTCAACAGAATTGTTTAAGATCACTAAGATTCACTACACTAATCCTGTTACCTACTTACTCGAAGACATGCAAGGCAAACTTATCAGCGGAGGATTCTATGAAGAAGAACTACAAAAGGCTTTATCTTATGATATGTATTTATTTGAAAAAGTGTTAAGAAAAAAAGTAACAAGTCATATGTGAAATGGCTTGGTTTTGATAAAACCTATGATTCTTGGGTTAGCATTAAAGCTATTAAATAACATGTATTAGAAATAAAACAAGCATTATAATTCTGTGCTTTTTATTTAATCAACCCAATCAACAATAAGTAATAAACTCGAAAGTTGTCTCAGTAGGTATAGATGGTTCCTTCTGGAACCACCACAATTTTGTGGTGGTGGAGCCACTACCGAACTAACCCGATCGCTGTTCCACCTCCCGGCGTCGAACTGACCCGGTCGTCCCCGACCTAACCCGATGCCCCACCACCCAGCGCCGAACTAACCCGAACAGCTCCGCCACCCAACCCCGAACTAACACGACCGCTCCGATCCCGAACTGACCCGAGATGACGCAAGCAAATTCAAAAGCCAGCTAACCTGTATTATGTGAACGAGGAACCACAATTTAAAATGACGTGTGTAATAAGAATTTAATTATTAGTAATAAAATATAAACCACTTATCAAAGCCATCTAACCTGAGAAGTATATAAATTCTCTCATTAAAATTAATATAAATCACTTGTCGTATGTAGGATGAAAATTAAGTCGATCTAATTAAATCACATGTAAACAAAACGTTATGTTTTAATTTCAAGCGCTTAAATATTACACCAGCTGAGTAACCGTTTCATTATCGCTGGCTTCCAGTTGATATGATAGGTGAATGCCCAGATCATATGACGGCTTTAGTTTAAATAGAGAATCGGTAGCGAATTTTCATAGAAATTATTTGGTGCAAATTATTTTATTATAAAATTGAAATATAAAATTTTTGCTATATAGTTTTTATATCGTAAACCCACCAAATTTGTTTCTTAGAGTTGACAACAGTTTAAGGTTAGAAATAAAACATTCGATTGTAATACAATTAATTTATTAGGATTAATATGATTTACATACAAAATTATTACATAATAGCTCTTACGATACCAGTTAAAAAGTTTATATTCAAATACACAATCATGAATAACCAAACAGTAAGCTTTAGTTCTCTGAGGAAAATTGTCTTTACTCATAAACTCCACTTTGATGTCGACTGTTGAAGACTTGATTGATTCATTCTGGTGTTGACAGTCGATTACAAATAGGGCTCGATCTTTAAACTCATCATAAGTTAAAAGAGGCTCTGACATGGTTTTATAATAAAAACTTTTTGAAAATCTGTATACATCTGGTAGGCTTCAACATATTTTGATTTTTCGAAATCCATATTCATAGCTTCATAAGGGTAGCATTCTGAATTTAGGAACACTCGTAGATCTACCATACCGATGTTATCGAAGAAGTCACCTTTCTTGCTTACGTTATCTTTCCGATCTGTTTGAAATGCTATAATCACATATCTAGGTCTTTCTAAGTTGGTGGCAGTTTTAACAGACCACACATCTTTATTAATATCTCTGAGCGCTGGCAGCTCATATATATCCCATTTGCGATATGCGAGAAATATAGATGTGCCTTTTGCTATTTTATCCATCAGTTCCAACTTCATTTGATCGTTTGGAAATACATGTTTTGCTTTTAAAAACATGTTGGTTAGAGTTATCTTAGATCTTGCTGTACCAGTACTGTAGTAACTGTTGGCATCATTTCGAGCTCTCGTAAATCGGAAAGTATGTTTACCACAGAGAACTCCTTTAAAGTGATGAAAGAAACTGAAGAGGAACCAAAGAGGTAGGAGAAAGTGAAACTTGTTATCGTTTAAGGTGATGTGATCTGATGATACATTCAACCCAGCATTGCTAAGAGATTTCGCTTCATTCTTACTAAACGAAAGCAGAGTTTTGATGGTTGTTGTGGTTTATGGATCTCGTACTCACTCCACTTCCTTCTTATTTAATTCATAGATCATTGATTCAAACAGAGCTGCTCCTCCGTTATTTGACATGTGGCAGACACCAGCAGCATTTTGTACTGCTAGAGGTTCCAGAACACCTATTATTAGAGCTGACTCTGCTAGACATAGGAATGCATCTTGCTGATTGATGTTTATTTCAACCTCATCGCTGTTACCAAACGATTTAGTTGATGAATAGTAAGACCTAAGTTCTTCTCGATCAATGGAATCATCAAACTTGGGGTCTTTGAATATTTCTAGTTTTGACGACATGATAACCAAAACTTTTAAGGAATTCAATATTATCGTAACGAAGTGTATGCTTCAAAGGAGCTGACTGTACTAAATTTGTTTTGGTAGATACGCTTGCTTTTATATCTTTAAAGACTAGCATTCTAGGCAATCTTTTTAAGCTCTAAGCGAACAGACACCTCTTCACCTTGAAAGTTAACAGGAACTGAATCTTGATCCACGATGTCGATACTTATATTTGAAATCTCTCGTTTGTTTACTGGTAAATAAATTAGATTCTTAGGTTCTATATCGATTGCATAACCAGGATCAACCATCGGTGCAAACTCATATAACGTATGTGAAGGTTTTCCATTATAGTAAGAACCAGACACAATATTAGTTTCTATACGAATCTGTTTAACATTCACTATTTCAACAGGTAAATCAGATTCATGGAAGACACTTGGTTGAAGAACTTGCTTTGAAAATCCCAGCATTCGCCCAATCGAATCATCAGATTCAAAACTGATACTTGTGAAACACTTTATTTCACATCTAATGGTGTTCGGATTAAGTCATAGAATTAAAGCTAGCTGCTTTTGTTCACGTGTTACTGTAGCACCAACAAGTTCATTTTGAAGCAAGTTTTCCAAATGTGTTATTTCATATGCGCCAGTAGGCATCGTGATGGTTCTCCAAGCAGCTCCCTTTTTTACATAAAATTTATTTTTACCTTTATATATGTTAGGTATTTTGTTGTATGTGTGAAAGCCTATCAAAGCAACAGCATAACTACCATCTGGATACAATTCAATTGGAGGATCGTAGTCTATTGACAGATGGCAACTGCGATCTTTCAACGTGAAGGTTTGCGACATGACTGAAACACAGATACTACTGTTTAGGTTTTTTATTTAAAAATTGTAAACATAAGTGGCCACAATTATAAGTATTATATTTCTGATACATATCATGATTGTACATTAGAGTAGTCTTTAACGTAACGCTGCAACTCACTGGTGGCTTCAAGTTTCCATATGAGTCAAAGTACACGGCTGTGTCACCACGTTTCTTAACTGCAACCCAATGACTGCCAGGTTCCTTGTTTGTTTGCAAATTCATGATAAGTGATTCATTCTTGCGTGGCCCATTCGATGGTAAAGTATCTCGCATGTATACACCTCTAAAATATGGAATTTTCATTTTACCAGCAAATTGCATAAGATCTTCATTTGTTAGAGGTCTTGCTGGTAAACATCTTACTCGTTTTTGTTTTTTTTTTTTGGTTTCTGCAAATACAACCCATAACCGCTACGCTGCTTCTTCAGATATAATCCTTTACCGAGTCTCTTATACTTTGGTTTTAATTTCAAACCATTACCTCTCTTACCCATAGCAATAGCAGTAGATAGGGAGCCACCTGGGCTCACCCCCTCCACTTTTTTCTGCGCATGCGTGATGACGTCACGCGCATGCGTGTGACGTTGACAGTTGACATCTGACCTGACATTTGTCAACGTCAGCTGTCAATGTTAGCTGTCAACGTCATCTGTCAATGTCATCTGTCTGGGCTGTCACATCTGTCCCCTGATGACGTCAAATGTTCCATAGATAGCCACAATCAGTTTTGTTCTCCATGTGTTTGTCGAATCCCTGCTATCTGACTGTTTGTTGAGGTTAAGTATGTTGTTTGTTGAGTCTCCGCATGTTTAAGGTTAAGTCGGCCACCCGCTTGCTAAATGTTTATTTGTTACGAACTATCAACGTTTCTTAGGTTATGTTTGTTTTGTTTATGTTTGTTACACACACACACACACACAGCTGTCATATAAGCTCACCCTTGTGTTGTTTATTGTGTTGGTAAGTGTGTTGTTTGTTGTATTGGATATTTCATTTTTGGCGGGAAATTTGAATTTTATTGAAAATTTGTGTAGCTTTTGTCCAGAGCCCTGGCTCTTTGAAGAAGGGAACATTCTATTGGACATTGGTAAAGTGAGATAACATTCCCTTTTTCCAAGAGTCATGGCTGTTAGACACACACATTCAGTTTATCCATACATACAGATATGAGAGAGATAGACAGACAATTTGAAAGAAAAGTATTCGTCTGAAATTAGATTTGAACCCGAGTTCGAACTGACCGTATATATCAAACATAAATGTATACATCGCTAAACCAACTACTCCACACAGACACTCAAGATAAGGTTTGTTTGATGCATGTATATATAAAACAAAACCAGTTGTTTACATATGATAATTAAACGCGTTATCAGTTTACGTGTGTGTGGGTGTTCTCTCTATTACAGTACAATTTAACATAAGAGAGGAACTTTGATTTTAAAATATTGGTAAATATATATTCAATAAGTCTAAAACACTTTTTATAAAATCAAAAAGCTAAAACAAACATTTGATATATAATATAAAATCTAAAACAAAAACCTATTTACATATGCAAACACGTTTTTACGACGGCGTCCTGGGGTCACGTTAAAAAATTATTTTCCTATAATGCTGAGATAAAAAAGTCAGACTTTTGAGATAAAAAGTCAGAATTCTGTGATAAAAACTCAGAATTCTGACATAAAAAGTCAGAATTCTGAGATAAAAAAGTCAGAATTCTGACATAAAAACTCAGGATTCTGAGATAAAAACTCAGAATTCTGACATAAAAAGTCAGAATTCTGAGATAAAAAAGTCAGAATTCTGAGATAAAAAGTCGGAATTCTGACTTTTTAACACAGAATTCTGAGATAAAAAGTCGGAATTATTGGAGAGCTATACGACAGCATCCAGGTGGTGCCACTTGCAAAACGTTTACCTATTGACTATTGATGTGTAATTAGGTAGGTAGCTATGCCTGTGCCGGTTTTATTCTTAGTTGATGGTGTTAAAAATTAAAAGGAAACAAAATTGGTTCATTGACTGTTATTCTCGTTGCGTTAATAGACTAATGCATAGTGCATGGGTGCATATATTATGATTTTACTAATGTAATGTAATGTACGTAAATACGTCGTCATATAAATAAAAGTATATTATTGTTTTAATCGACATTATACCTCGGAAATTCTAGCTGAATTAAAGTCAAGTCAGCCTTAGAAGCATATAAATAAATATGTTTGTGTTATTTTATCTGTAACGTCGGTCTATTTCCGCGAATATGGCCAATCACCGACACCAGGGAGCAGTTTCACCTCGCTATCCTGGAAATTTTGCCGAACCCTGCCGTTATACAAGGATAGTAGGAATATTGAACGTGCCCAATATCACATGGACACGGGACCGACGGCTTTACGTCCCCTCCGAAGGGCGGAACGTGCAGACATTCAACTTGCCCAAATACAATGCCACAACCTCGGTTGATGTTAATGTTACAGTGTGTACTGAAAAAAGTGAAAGGAGAGCCCTGCAATCGAACCCAGTACCCTTCGGTTCAGAGGCACACGTTCTTACGACTGAACTACCGAGGCTCTTATAGATAAATAATCATGAGATAAACGTACGTTTGTTGTTGTTTGATGATTTGTTTTTGTTGCTCGATAAACATCATCACCATCACAATCGAAATGCGATACCACCTGTTCGAATCGAGAATCTCCGTCTGTAACTGCCCATTTTAATGCAGTGTAGCTTCCACTTTCAATCAGTATTGTACCGTATATCCAGACGTTTTACTTTTGATCTACCTCTTCCTTTTTGTCTAGATATGTATCTTTCAATTAAAACTACCAGGAAGATGTTTTAAAATATGTCTTATATATATATATATATATATATATATATATATATATATATATATATATATATATATATATATATATATATATATATATATATATATATATATATATATATATATATATATGTGGCCTTTTCCTACCAATTTCTTTCAGCAAGCATTTCTATTCTGTCACCTCCTCTAACACACTTTTTTATTCGTGTTTCTATCGATGTACCTTATTGTCTTTGTCATTTTGCTCAATGTCCACATTTCAAAAGCTTCTATTTCCTTAGTGTCCTGCTTAATTAACATCCACCCCATCATTATAATACTCCATACGCATGACTTGATAAACCTCATCCTTCAGCTCCAAATTAAACTCAATTTTTGATAGAAATAAGAAGTATATTTTGAGAAAATTTATATCATTAACCCTGCGTTAGACGTAACATTGTTCAAAAATAAATATCAAGATTCACCCAACAATTTTTCATAGTTTTATAATAAATGTATATATATATATATATATATATATATATATATATATATATATATATATGTGTAATGTGCATTCTTGAAATGACTTTCTCTTTCATGTGTTTTAAATTGTCTAATTTTAATAATAAAAATAATAAGAAGGCAATTAATTCAGCAATAACAAATAACGTGACTTTCTAAAATGGTTTTATTTTTAAGGTTCACGTTATAAGCATAGGGTTTTTACATTATTTTCTGGGTGAATAATTCAATTAGTTGACACAATTTTTTTACAATGTAATAGTCTAACTATGTTACATATTTTATTGTTACCTCTAAAAAATACACACTATAACAATTTCTAAGAAATATAAATAAAGTTATTTTTTCTTTGTGTTCTGATTGACATTGCAGCACTTGCATGTGTAGGGAGTCAGATTTGGTCGGAATTTATTTGGCAAAAGTTGGGGATAGACTGGCAATTTAAAACACAAGAAAGAAAGTCATTTCAGGAATGTACATTATTTATATATACATATATATATATATATATATATATATATATATATATATATATATATATATATATATATAATTTATTACAAATCTATGGAAAAATGTTGGGTGAATCTTGATATTTATTTTTGAACAATGTTACGCCTAACGCAGAGTTAAGGTTATGATTTTTTCTCAAAATGTACTTCTTATTCTTATCAAAAATTGAGTTTAATTTGGTTCTGAAGGGGGAGGTTTATCAAGTCATAATTATGGAGTGTTATAATGATGAGTTGGACGTTGACTAAGCAGGACACTAAGGGAATAGAAGCTTTTCAACCATGGACATTGAGAAAAATGACAAAGACAATAAGGTACACTGATAGAAACACGAATAAAAATGTGTGCTAGAAGAGGTGACAGAATAGTAATGCTTGCTGAAAGAAATTGATAGGAGAAGGCATAATATATAGGACATATTTTAAAACATCTTTCTGATAGTTTTATTTGAAAGATATATACCTAGACAAAACGGAAGAGGTAGATCAAAAGTAGAGCTTCTGGAAACATGGTACAATATTGATTGAAGGTGGAAGCTACACTGCATTAAAATGGGCAGTTACAGACGGAGATTCTCGATTGCGACATATGGTATCGCATTTCGATTGTGATGATGATGATGGTTATTGAGCAACAAAAACAAATCATCACACAACAACAAACTTACGTTCATCTCATGGTTATTTACTTATAAGGGCCTCGGTAGTTCAGTAGTAAGAACGTGTGCCCCTGAACCGAAGGGCACTTGGTTCTATGCCAGGGTTCTCCTTTCACTTTTTCAGTACATACTGTAACATTAATATCAACCGATGTTGTGGCATTATATTTGAGAAAGTTGAATATCTGCACGTTCCGCCCTTCGAAGGGGGCGTAAAGCCGTCGGTCCCCTGTGCGATGCGATGTTGGGCACGTTAAATTTTCCTACTATCTTTGAGGAACGGCAGGGTTCGGCAAAATTTCCAGGATAGCGAGGTGAAACTGCTCCCTGGTGTCGGTGATTGGCCATAGTCGCGGAAATAGACCGACGTTACAGATAAAATAACACAAACATATTTATTTATATGCTTCTAAGGCTGACTTGACTTTAATTTAGCTAAAATTTCCATGGTATAATGCTGATTAAAGCAATAATATGTTTGTATATTCATACGACGACTTATTTACGTACATAATCAGTAAAATCATAATATATGCACCTATGCACTATACATTAGTATATTAACGGAACGAGAACTATAGCCAATGAACAAATTTTCTTTCCCTTTAGTTTGTAAACCATCAACTAACTGTAAAACCGGCACAGGCAGAGCTACCCGCCTAATTACACATCAATAGTCAATAGGTAAACGTTTTGCAAGTGGACGCTGTCGTATGAAGCTCTCGAATAATTGTGACTTTTTATCTCAGAATTCTGAGTTAAAAAAGTCAGAATTCCGACTTTTTATGTCAGAATTCTGAGTTTTTATCTCAGAATTCTGAGTTATTATGTCAGAATTCTGACCTTTTTATCTCAGAATTCTGACTTTTTTATCTCAGAATTCTGACTTTTTATGTCAGAATTCTGAGTTTTTATCACAGAATTCTGACTTTTTATCTAGGAATTCTGACTTTTTTTATCTCAGAATTATAGGAAAATAATTTTTTAACGTGACCCCAGGACGCCGTCGTACGTTTTGTTTGCATATAAATGATATCAGTTTAAGTGGGCGTTTTAACGTAGATCTGAATTTATTGTATATATATATATATATATATATATATATATATATATATATATATATATATATATATATATATATATATATATATATATATATATATAGGGAGTGATCAAAAATACAAGTAACAAAACTCAATTTAACAACAAATTAACTTTGATATACGAGGGTTGTTTGATATGTGTTGTTTGAATGCAAACAGACTGCTAAATAATATAAGAGTGGAATACATACCCACAATAAGAGAGACATCATCTCTGTTTTACATCTTAACACATACTGAACAGGTATGTGTGTGTGACCTTAGTCTTGTTTGAGCTTGTACACACGGTTGTTTTGAAAGGATATATGACACATATAGGTCATGACAGTTAGATGTCTTTACTTAGACTGACAGATGTATGGAATAACAAACGGACATGATGTGTTACTCAGTTTTAGTGGGAAATTTGATTTTCACACACGAAACAAATAGACAAATGTGATTTGAATAACATGTTTGACAGATATGACAGCTAAATACAGACAGCTAACGTGTTAGAACTTGTCTGTACACTTGCTATCTGTTGTCATTTCGGGGTAGGTGACCTAGTTTTCAGAGTTAGAGCCGTGGCAGAGTTAGAATACAGTTGTTATCAGTTGTCATTTCCGGTAGGTGACCTAGTTTTCAGAGATAGACCCATGGCAGAGTTAGAATACAGTTGTTATCAGTTGTCATTTCCTGTCTATGACCTAGTTTATCTGTTAGAGTTCGCTTTAAGCTCATTTATAATTGAGTTGTCGCTTCAGTCTGCTCTATCTGTTCAAATGGCTACATTAAGTGATGTGTGTTACCAGCAAATTAAAGATAATTTCTGGTATGGTCTATTTGGAGACTTTCAAGTTATTATCGATAAGAACACTGGATATTTCAATGCCACAAAATTGTGTAAGAGTGGTGAGAAAAGATTCAGACATTGGTTGGAAAATAAGAAAACTAAAGAGTTGATTACCTATTACAACAGTCAGCTGAAGGAACATTTGGGGTATCGGCATACCGATATGCCAAATGTTTCAACCGAGGGAGCCCACTTAGAGTTATCTCCAGGGAGCCGGAATACTGGCCCCCTAAAAACGGATACAACATTTAAATTAACACCAACAACCGCCACCAGTCAGCTAAAGGAAGATTTAGGGTATCGGAATACCGTTGTTATGAGCATTATTACCTGCAACTTGGGAAGCCACTAAAAGTCTAAGTCTGTCAACCAACTCGTTTATGTCATTCCAATACACATATGCTATTTATTTGTTATTTTGTATCATATAGTTGTTAGTGCTGATGCTGTTAGTGCTGATGCTGTTGCTATCGCTGCTCTTATCACTCTGAGCTTTCGGTTCAGTCTTTTGTTTTTTGTTAAGATGTCTGGCGTTGTTGTCGTCATCGTCTTCCTCGTAGGTGTAGCCAAAACCTTGAGGAGTTGAGGATCTACGCCCTCGTGGATTTATCACTGGTTTTATTAGAGTCAGATACTTTTCAGAGGAACAACCCTTGGTTCGTGCGTTAGGATCGTAGTTTATTTTATGAACACTAGTTGCTTCTAGAATATCTCTATAGTGTTGAAGATCGTCATAAGTATACCCCCTAGGTCTTTTCATAAATAACAATTCTAGCAGACCCTGTGTTTGCGGGTATCTCCTTTGGCCCAGTTGAATCTCAGCATCAGTAAAGTCTAAGTGTTTGTTACCAAGACTCCAGCTACCGGTATCTTTAAGCGTAGCGAGCACCATACGTTTGGTCAATGGTGGCGAGCCTTGGTGGTTCAGTAAAATACTTGTCTACATAATATCGAACTCGTTCAGGATATTGCTCCAAAAATTCTTGATATGCTGGGTTGGTTGTGACAGTTTGTAGGTCTGCCTCAAGCTCTTCAAATGTTGGGATATCCTCATCGGAACTTGTCTCCTCAGCCTCACCCCCTGGTTCAGCTTCAAAAACTTCATGGTCTTTCAGGAACTCTACTTGGGGTTTCGTTTCTGGTATATCGACTTCGTCTTTGATTTGTGGTTTGTTGATTGTGGCTGCTGCTGCTGCAGTGCTGATGTGTTTTTAGATATTTCACTTAGCGGCTCAACAATTGGTTTATATAAACGTTGCAGAGCATCATAATTCTCAGCTCTGTTAAGTTTAAGCATTAAATGTTTTTTTCGAATATTGTCAGCAAGTTGTGAAATCATTTTCTTACCTTTTCTCTCTTCCTTACCCAGCACTTCCATTGTGCTACAACTGGTCGGTGTTACCAGCCGGTCTAATCATTTGTTTGAGCGATACAGGTTGTGTGGTGGTTTAACGTATACTAACTCCGTCATGGTACATTTTTTCTTATTTATCACGAGGTCCGTCTGTCATGTTAGACAGCTGTGTTAGACAGCTGTGTTAGACAGCTGTGTTAGACAGCTGCGTTAGACAGCTGCGTTAGACAGCTGCGTTAGACAGCTGCGTTAGACAGCTGTGTTAGACAGCTGTGTTAGACAGCTGTGTTAGACAGCTGTGTTAGACAACCGTGTTAGACAGCTGTGTTAGAAGCCGTGTTAGACAGCCGTGTTAGACAGCCGTGTTAGACAGCTGTGTTAGACAGCTGTGTTAGACAGCTGTGTTAGGCAGCTGTGTTAGACAGCTGTGTTAGACAGCTGTATGACAGCTGTGTTAGACAGCTGTATGACAGCTGTCTGTCCTGTCTATCGTTGTTTGTAACCAGTTAGAATAATATATATCTATCGAATCCTTTTCTATATCGACCTTTGTGTACATCCTTTTCCTTCACAATCACCAACACTCCATATTTTTTAACTTTCCAGCATTGGTAGCAGATAGTTTTAAATTGTTTAAAGTCCATATCAGTGGTCACATGATCATCGTACACATGTTTTAAATTGGTTTCATCTTGCTTGAATAACACAATAACATTCGTGTTGTCACGTACCAGATGTTTGGGCATTCGAGTATATGTTTGACAGAGATAGAATGAATCAATATTCTTATGTCTACCCATACTGAAGTATGCTCTTATTTAATCTTGTTTGTCACAAGCTACATCATCAAATATAAACACAGAGTCCTTGGCATCTTCCGGATCTAATATTTCATCGTTTTCTCTATAAGGATAGTAACCAACACCTTTTGTTGCATTGAACACCTCCTTTAACATATTGTATTTCGGTTGATACAGAGACTTTGAATACACATACACGTTATCAAACTTTAAACCGTTTGCTTCAAACAATAAACTCAGCATGACATTAGTTTTACCACACCCACTAGGACCACATATGATACAGCGAACGGTGTTTGGAAAGAGAGGACCATGCCTCAGTTGTTGTTCTGCTGTGTCCGTAACAACATCGTCTATATTTGTAATGGGTAAGGCGGAAGCGTGTTTGATGGTACGCATCTTAACTTAAACTAAACTATATTTTTGGGTGTGTATATATATATATATATATATATATATATATATATATATATATATATATATATATATATATATATATATATATATATATGAATGCAAGTGAGACGCCCAATCAGTATGAATGTTGGTATCACAGAGTGAGGGTTGTTATTAACAAAGACGGATACAGGTTTTTCTGAAACGTTGCGGGCTATACAAACACAATGAAAGTTAACAGAAAACTTGGTGAGGGGCTTTATGTAGTCAACTCGAAGCCAAAGAAGAAAGTTCCCTTTAAAAACATAATAAGTCTAATTGGGGAAGTTATAAAAGATAGAAACCTTATTCCAACAGAGAACGCCGTGTTTGATATAGCTCATACAATCGTTAGAAACATTGGTGGGCGTAAGAATGTGCAGAAACCTCGAGTTATTCCAATACCTAAAAGCGAAGGCTTCCTTCCGCTGTTGCCTCTGATATTCGGCGGGCTGTCAGCATTAGGAGCTCTAGGTGGTGGTGCTGCTGGTATTGCTAAAGCCGTGAACGATGCCAAGTCTGCGAAACAGAAACTGGAGGAGGAAGAACGGCACAACAAAACAATGGAAGCCATCGCGATGGGCAGGAGAGGGAGTGGCTTGAAATTTAAGCCAAAATGCAAGAGACTGGGCAAAGGCATGTATCTCAAGAAACAACGCTCCGGTTATGGGTTGTATCTGCAAAAACCAAAAAACTAAAGTGTTTACCAGCAAGACCTCTAACAAATGTAGATCTTGTCAAGTTTGCTGGTTAAATGAAAATCCCATATTTTAGAGGTGTATACATGCGAGATGAGCTACCTCGCAATGGACCACGTAAAAATGAATCGTTCATCATGAATTTGCAAACACACAAGCAGCCAGGCAGTCATTGGGTTGCTGTGAGGAAACGTGGTGACATCGTCGAGTACTTTGACTCGTATGGAAACTTGAAGCCTCCTGTGGAGCTGCAACGTTACCTTAAAGACTATTCCATACTGTATAATCATGATGTGTATCAAACATACAACACATTTAAGTGTGGTCACTTGTGTTTACAATTTTTGCAATAAAAGACTCAAACAGTAGCCTGTGTGTATCAGTCATGTCGCACACCTTCGTGTTGAAAGTCCGCAACTCCCATCTGTCGTCAGACTACCATCCACCAATTGCTTTGGATGGTAGTTATGCTGTTGCTTTGATAGGATTTCACACCTACAACAACATACCCAACATCTATGAAGGTAAAAACAAATTTCATGTAAAAGAAGGAACCGGTTGGCGAACCATCACGATACCCACCGGTGCTTATGAAATAACACACCTGGAAGAGTTACTTCAAAATGAACTTGTTGGTGCTACAGCAACACACGAACAAAAGCAACAGGCTCTGATTCTGAGACCTAATCCGAACACCATCAAATGTAAACTAAAGTGTTATACAAATGTCAGTTTTGAATTTGATGGTTCGATTGGGCGAAGGTTGGGCTTTTCAAAACAAGTTCTTCAACCGGACATCTTTTATGAATCTGATTTACCTGTTGAAATAGTGGATTTTAGACAGATTCGCATAGAACCCAATATTGTGTCTGGTTCCTATTATAACGGACAACCCTCACATACGCTGTATGAGTTTGCTTCGATGGTTGATTTTGGCTACGCAATCAACATAGAACCTAAAAATTTAATTTACTTGCCGGTGAACAAGCAAGAGATTTCCAATATAAGCATCGACATCGTCGACCAAGATTCAGTTCCTATCAACTTTCAAGGTGAAGAGGTGTCTGTTCGCTTGAAACTTATAAAAGTTGCTCAGTATGTTGGTCTTTAAGGATATAAAAACAAGTGCATCTACCAAAACAAATTCAGTTGAGTCAGACACTTCAAAGGGTACGCTTCGTCCCGATAATATTGAGTTCCTGAAAAGCCTGGGTTATCATGTCGTCAAAACTAGAAATATTCAAAGACCCCAAGTTTGATGATGCCATCGATCGAGAAGAACTGCGCTCTTACTATTCACCAACTAAATCGTTTGGTAACAGCGATGAAATTGAAATAGCCATCAATCAACAAGATGCGTTCGTATGTTTGGCCGAGTCAGCTCTAATAATCGAAGGTGCTCTGGAACCTTTAGCAGTCCAAAATGCCAATGGTGCATGTTATCTGTCAAATAATGGAGGAGCAGCTCTGTTTGAATCAATGACCTATGAGTTAAATAACAAGGAAGTGGAACGAGTGCGAGACCCATACACCACAACAATCATCAAAAGTCTGCTATCCTTCAGTAAGAATGAAGCCCAATCTCTTAGCAATGCCGGACTGAATTTGTCGTCGGAGCACATCACCTTAAATGATAACAAGTTTCACATGCTCATACCTGTTTGGTTCCTCTTCAGTTTCTTTCATCATTTTAAAGGAGTTCTCTGTGGCAAACATACTTTCCGCTTTACAAGAGTTCGAAACTATTCCAACGGCTATTACAGCACAGGCACGGCACGTGCAAAAATTACCGTAACCAATATGTTTTTAAAGGTAAAACATGTCTTTCCCAATGATAAAATGAAATTGGAACTGATGGATAAAATAGCAAAAGACACATCTATATTTCTCGCATACCGCAAATGGGACATATATGAGTTACCATCACTCAGAGATATCAACAGAGATGTGTGGGCTGTTAAAACTGCAACCGACTTGGAAAGACCTCGATATGTAATTATAGCATTTCAAACAGATCGTAACGATAACGTAAGGAAGAGGCCAGACTATTTCGATAACATTGATATGCTGGATCTCCGAGTGTTTCTAAATTCAGAATGCTACCCTTATGAATCTATGAATATGGATTTTGAGAAATCCAAATATGCGGAAGCCTATCACATGTATACAGATTTTCAAAAAAGCTTCTGTTATAAAAACATGTCGGAGCCTATCTTGAATTATGACGAGTTTGAAGACCGAGCTCTATTTGTGATTGACTGTCAGCACCAGAACGAGTCAATCAAGTCTTCAACGGTGAACATTAAGGTGGAATTTATGAGCCGAGCGAACTTCCCTAACAACACACGTGCTTACTGTTTGGTTATTCATGACAGTGTATTGGAATATAAACCTCTAACGGGCATCGTTAGAGCCATTATGTAATAATAGTATGTCATTTATGTATCAATATGTACAGCGTAATTAATCCTAATAAATTTTTATTGTATGTAAATCAATTGTTTTATTTTTATTTTGTTGCATTTTGATTAACCCTTTTATATATTCATATATCAACAGTCTGTTTACATTCAATTCAAACAACACATATCAAACAACCCTCGTATATCAAAGTTAGTTTGTTGTTAAATTGAGTTTTGTTACTTGTATTTTTGATCCGTCCCTATATAGATACGCCCCCACAATATTATTTGGATTCACTGTAATAGAAAACACTCACATAAACTGACACCCACGTAAACTGATAACATTTATCTTACCATTTTAGGAAATAGGTTAATTTGCATATGCAAACAGGTTTTTGTTTTAGACTTTATATTATATATCAAATGTTTGTTTTAGCTTTTTGATTTTATAAGAAGTGTTTTAGACTTATTGAATATATATTTACCAATATTTTAAAATCAAAGTTCCTCTCTTATGTTAAAATTGGACTGTAATAGAAAACACCCACGTAAACTGATAACGCGTTTAATTATCATATGTAAACAACTGGTTTTGTTTTATATATACATGCATCAAACAAACATTATCTTGAGTGTCTGTGTGGAATAGTTGGTTTAGCGATGTATACATTTATGTTTGATATATACGGTCAGTTCGAACTCGGGTTCAAATCTAATTTCAGACGAATGCTTTTCTTTCAAACCAGATTTCAAATTGTCTGTCTATCTCTCTCATATCTGTATGTATGGATAAACTGAATGTGTGTGTCCAACAACCCTGACTCTTTGAAAAAGGGAATGTTCTCTCACTTTACCAATTTCCAATAGAATGTTCCCTTCTTCAAAGAGCCAGGGCTCTGGACAAAAGCGACACAAATTTTCAATAAAATTCAAATTTCCCGCCAAAAATGAAATATCCAATACAACAAACAACACACTTACCAACACAATAAACAACACCAGGGTGAGCTTATATGACAGCTGTGTGTGTGTGTGTAACAAACATAAACAAAACAAACATAACCTAAGAAACGTTGGTAGTTCGTAACAAATAAACATTCAGCAAGCGGGTGGCCAACTTAACCTTAAACATGCGGAGACTCAACAAACAACACACTTAACCTCAACAAACAGTCAGATAGCAGGGATTCGACAAACACATGGAGAACAAAACTGATTGTGGCTATCTATGGAACATTTGACGTCATCAGGGGACAGATGTGACACCCCAGACAGATGACATTGACAGATGACGTTGACAGCTGACATTGACAGCTGACATTGACAGATGTCAGGTCAGATGCCAACTGTCAACGTCACACGCATGCGCAGAAAAAAGTGGATGGGGTGGGCCCAGGTGGCTCCCTATCTACTAATAGCCTCCATCGTTTTGTTATGACGTTCTTCTTCTTCTAGGTTTTGTTTGGCTGATTTGGCATCGTTAACTGCTTTAGCAATGCCTGCAGCACCGCCACACAGAGCACCTAGCGCTGACAGGCCACCAAAAATTAAAGGTAGTAGTGGAAGGAAGCCTCCGCTTTTAGGTATTGGAATAACTCGCGGAAACATTCTTACGCCCACCAATCTGTTTAAGAATTGCGTGAGCGATATCAAACACAGCATTCTCTGATGGAATAAGGTTTCTGTCTTTTAGAACTTCTCCAATCAGAGTAAGAATGTTTTTAAAGAGAACTTTTTTCTTCGGTTTTAAGTTGATTACATCAAGAGCCATACCGAGCTTTCTTTTAACTTTCATAGTGTTTGTAACACTCCAAGCCGCTAACTTTTCACCAAAACTTGCGTCCTTTGACTTGACTCTCTCCCAAGATCGATTCTCCAACACTTCGTCGGCTTGATGCCTATCACTTAACTCTTTTGATTGAGAGTAAGCGATGTCGTGGTCTCGACAAGCACGATCTAAAGGATTGATACCTTGATCACCTCTAGCAAGACGTTCTTTAAGTTTAGTATCCGGGCCACAAAACTGATAACCAGGAACGTGCAGCTCAACAGGTAGCTTGTTATTAGCTGTGTTTACAAGACCTTCACCCTGTGACACTAACATTGATACTAACTGCGTGATCCGCCTACATGTCTATATTTATATACATACTCGAAAAATATAATTTAGTTCAAGTCAAGATGCGAACCATAAAACACGCTTCTGTCTTACCTATTACAAATATAGACGATGTTGTTGATACAGCAGAACAACAACTAAGGCATGGCCCTCTCTTCCCAAACAGAGTTCGATGTATCATATGTGGTCCTAGTGGGTGTGGTAAAACAAATGTTATGTTAAGTTTATTGTTTGAACCGAACGGTTTAAAGTTTGATAACGTGTATGTGTATTCAAAGTCTCTGTATCAACCTAAATATAAAATGTTACAAAGGGTGTTGGATGCTGCAAAAAGTGTTGGTTATTATCCATATAGTGAAAACGATGAAATATTAGATCCAGCAGAAGCCCAGGACAACTCGGTGTTTATATTCGATGATGTGGCTTGTGACAAATAAGATAAAATTAGAGCATACTTTAGTATGGGAAGACATAAGAATATTGATTCATTCTATCTCTGTCAAACATATACTCGAATACCCAAACCTCTGATACGTGATAACGCTAACGTTTTGATTCTCTTTAAACAAGATGAAATGAACATACCTATGACGACCATGTGACCACTGATATGGACTTTAAACAATTTAAAAATATATGTTGTCAATGCTGGAAAGGTAATAAGTATGGTGTGTTGGTGATTGTAAAAGAAAATGATGTAGACAAAGGTAGATATAGAAAAGGATTCGATAGCTATATAATAATCTAATTGGCTAAAACTGTCTGAGAGGACAGACAGCTGTTAGACATCTGTTTAGCAGGACAGCTGTTAGACAGCTGTTATACAGCTGTTATACAGCTGTTATACAGCTGTCTAACAGGACAGCTGTTATACAGCTGTTATACAGCTGTTAGACAGTTGTTATACAGCTGTCTAACAGGACAGCTGTCTAACAGGACAGCTGTCTAACAGGACAGCTGTCTAGCAAGACAGCTGTTAGACAGCTGTCTAGCAGAAAAGCTGTCTACCAGTTGTCGTGATAGATACCTAACACTAGATAGGTAGACATGCATCCACTTCAAAGCTAGTACACCTTAAACCACCAAACAGTTTGTATCTCTTAGCACGATCAACTAACAAGTGGCTTACATCATGTCGACAGATTGTTTGAAACAAATAACTTTAGCAGGATGGAGGTGATGAGTAACCAAGAGAGAAAAATAAAGACAAAGATTTTACAACTTGCTGAAAACATTCGAAAAAACATTTAATGCTTAAGCTTGGTAGAGCTGAGAATGATGAAGCCATGCAGCGTTTATATAAACCACTTGTTGACCCACTGAGAGAACTATCTAAAAACACATCAACGCTTAAACTGCAGTCACCAGCTGAACAAATCAAAGAAGAAGCGGTACCAGAAAAGAAACCCAAAGTTGAGTTCCTTAAAGACCCCGAAGTTTTTGAAGCCGAACCAGGGGAGGAGACAAGTTCCGATGAGGATATCCCAACATTTGAAGAGCTTGAGGCAGATCTACAAACTATGGCAAACAAGCCAGCATATCAAGAATTTTTGGAGCAATATCCTGAACGAGTTCGGTATTATGTAGACAAGTATTTTACTGAACCACCGAGACTTGCTGCCATTGATCAAGCGTATGGTGCTCGCTACGCTAAAGATACTGGTAGCTGGAGCCTCGGCAACAAGCACTTAGACTTTACTGATACTGACATTCGACTAGGTCAAAGGAGATATCCTCAAACACAAGGTCTGCTGGAATTGATATTTATGAAAACACCTTATGACGATCTTCAACACTATAGAGATATTCTAGAAGCAACTAGTGTTCATAAAATGAACTACGATCCCAACGCACGAACCAAGGGTTGTTCCTCGGAAAAGTATCTTACTCTAATAAAACCAGTTATAAACCCACGAGGGCGAAGATCCTCAACTCCTCGAGGTTTTGGTTACGACATACGTCTTAACGAAGAACCCAGAGCTCAGAATGTCAGTAATAGAAAAATCAGCACTAACAACTATATGATGCAAAATAACAAACAAATAGAGTATGTGTATTGGGATGACATAAATGAGTTGGTTGCTAGACTTAGACTTTTAGTATCTTCCCAAGCTGCTGGTAATAATGCTCATAACAATGAAATTCAGTCAATCGTTGAAGAACTGAAGGAGGTTGGTGTTATCACCTAGTATACCTAAATATATCACAGACATACCTACCTTAGTGCTTAGTATAAAAATGTCTATCGATAAGTTCGGACGTTCCCAATCCAATAAAGGTTCTAAGTTTAATATTATTGAAAGAGAGATTTTCCCAAGAACTACTAGTGGTGATTTTGATTTGCAAAGCCATAGATTGTGTAACATCGCTGATCCGGTCGATTCAACAGATGGTGTAAATAAAAAATTTGTTGATGTATGGATAGACGACTATCAGAAGAACAAAGATGAGGTAAAACAAATAATCATTGCCATACTACTTGAAGCTGTACACAAGCCTGAGTGGGAAGATTTAAAAAACGAATTTGAAATTAAATTGAAATTTTTAGCTAAGAACATAACTGCTCAAGTTTTAAAAGATATTGATGTGTTAAAGAATAAGAAGCTAAAAAATAAGCTGGGAGAAATAAACGGTAAACTAAAAGATTTACATGATAAGTGGATACTTTTAAATCCAACATCACCATGAAGCGTAAAACAGTTGAACCATCTGATGCTAAAAACCAAATAATTAATGAGTTGTACACGCCAGCAAGAATCAATTGTAAACGTAGACGTACAATTAAAAAGGTTTGAACGACTTGTGGCAGATTGATTTAGCTGAATTTACAGACTACTACAAAGAAGACTCTGGTTACAAGTATATTTTAGTGGTTATTAATTGTTTTTCAAAGTATTTGTGGACTCGCCCTCTTAAATCTAAAACTGCTGAAGAGGTGACTAAAGCTATGGCTGATATTTTAGCTAATAGTACTGCACCCTCTAACATCCAGTCTGATCTTGGCCGCGAGTTCTATAACTCTAAATTTAACGCCCTAATGAAAAAATATAACATCAATCACTACAGCACTTATAGTGTGAAGAAGGCTGCAATGGTGGAAAGAGTGATACGTAGCCTGAAAGAGAAGAACTATAAAAATTTCAACTTGATTGGTTCCTACAAGTGGATTAATACACTACCTGACGTCACTGCTGCTTACAACGCTACTGTTCATCGAACAACTGGTGTAAAACCTCAAGATGTTAACAAGAAAAATGAAGGAGCTATTCTGAAACAAGTTTACTCAAATCTCAAAGTGTTTAACAAAAATAAATTTAAAGTGGGTGATGTTGTACGTATAAGCAAAAACTCAATTTGAAAAGGGGTATACACCTCGCTGGTCAACAGAATTATTCAAGATTGTTATTATTCATTTCACAAATCCAGTAACATACTTTCTTGAAGATATGCAGGGGAAACCATTCAGTGGAGGGTTTTACGAGGAAGAACTACAAACGACTAAACAGACATCTATCTGGTTGAACGCATCTTGAAGAAGAAAGGCAAGCAGCTCTATGTAAAATGGCTGGGTTTTGATAGATCTCATAATTCTTGGATAAATTCAGATGATGTTAAATAAGCTTATATTTAATGTATGAATGTACTTAGAATAAAATAAAAGTCTCTATTAAAAATAATGTTATTTTATTTTTTCATCTGGTTACATACAATTAAGCCAAGTGAACAATTACAATTTATGTCGTAAATCAATAATATCCTGAATAAACTTCTCCTGAGGTACATCTGCTATACGTAGCTCGTTTCTCTTCGCCTTGAGGTGTTCGACTTCGGTCTTTATTCTGTTAAAGAGATTTACAGAATTTGCAACATACAACATGTTTAAAACTACTTCGGAATCAGGGTGTTTATTTCTTGATAGCTCTTTTAAAACTTTTCTTTTGAGTCCTTACAGCATTGTATGGATAGGTAGCATCCATTCTCATTTCTTGAAAGTAAACCAAAAACACAAAGTTTTCCAGGGTTGCTTGGTTTTGGAGATATATCTTCAAGATGTTCTGTGATTTTAGCATTTGTTTCTCGCATACGCTGTACTACATCATCTATCTCCATTAATTTCACTTCAATTTCTTTAAGGTTATCCTTGTATTTTTGATTAAATTCGTTTACGAAAAAATCAAAATTAATTTTGTTGCACTTTTCATAGAAACGATTGGATATCCAACAAGCCAAATTTAATATTAAATCTTTGCAGACATATGTACCAGATATCAAGTTGTTTTCAGTCTGTGTTCCACCAAAGTCCACCAAGTATGTAGCGGTCGTAGGTGTTAGTTGAGATGTTGCTTCCGGCACATCTAGGGGGCCGGAATTCCGGCCCCTTGGAGATAACTCTAAGTGGACTCCTTCGGTTGAAATATTTAGGATATCGGTATTCCGGCTACCTAAATGTTTCTTTAGCTGACCGTTGTAATAGGCAATCAACTCTTTAGTTTTCTTATTTTCCAACCAATGTCTGAATCTTTTATCACCATTTTTACACAGTTTAGTCGCATTAAAATAACCAGTGTTCTTATCGATAATTAGTTGAAAGTCTCCAAATAAACCATACCAGAAGTTATCTTTGATTTGCTGGTAACACACATCACTTAATATAGCCATTTTAAACACACTACTGAGCACTTGGATACGTTAGAGTTAACTGAAGCACGTCTTACCTCTACGACAACTAAATTTCGAATGAGTTTAACAGTGTGTAGTGAACAATTTATAGATGTTGATACCACTACGGCTTGAAGCTGTATTTATTAATATTTATTTCCAACCACATGAATCTTTCCAGCATCCATCCGCCATCGCCTTCAGCAAACTCCAAAGCTTTTGTGTAAATCTCCTGAGTAAATTCTTGATATATATTTTCAAATTTAGTTGCCACTGTGATATTTTTATTTTTAGTATTAAATGACTTCATTTCTTTTTTATTTCGACTTTGGAGCACATACAAACCAAACAATTTTAAATTCATTTTAATTTCATTATGCTTAGCTAAAGCAGCTTCCATCAGATGAAACACTTTATGTCTTATTGTTTCCATAAACTGTTTAATATTAATACCTTTTTCGTATATACGATAAGTAGCCATTCTATTTTTAAAAGCTTGAGTTAACATCTGCACATGTTCAACTTGCCATGGTTCACATACTTTTGATTTATGAATTTCACTACGTAAATGTCCAAAGAAAGTACTTTTTTTCACTTGTAACGAGCACGATTCACAGTATCTCATCTTAACTATAGGTGCTTAACTAACGAATAAAAACACAAATCTTCAGCTTATATATATATATATATATATATATATATATATATATATATATATATATATATATATATATATATATCTTTATTAACAAAAATGTTTATGATAGATACCTTTAAATATAGTGTTATATTTAAAACAAAAGTACATCAGCATAAATATAGCAAGACATATAAGAAAACCAGTTGATATAAACATAGAAATATAATTTTAAGTGAACAGATAAGAATCGGTTAATATGAGAGTTCTCCAATCAGATGTCTCACCACGGGTACCATTATCAAACAAGAACATAAGTTTATAGCGCACCATATCACTCTTAATTTTGGATATGTTATATGTTGAAACTTCAATCACCTCATCGTTGTGTAGATGTGTTCTTGGAAGTCCAGACCATTTCATGCAGCCGTCGCTGTCGAAACAGATTCGCACTTCTTTCACATTTAGTGGTTTGTAGATATAAAATACATTCTGAGATAGTGCTGTCAGGATGATGAAACTTGCTTTAAAATGGCCCATTGTATATCGTGTGTATTTCTTTAAAACGATTAGGTATTTGTTTCTCTGCAAAGTGTATAAACACTCTAACATGCAAACTCGGAATGATGGGTCCTGATCTTTTAACACAATATTTATAAGCTTTGCCATTTCATCGTCACACGGTAGCTCCTTCTTATTAACACATTTGAGAACATCAGCGACACAATAGAGGAAATCGCTAAGCCAAATATCAAAGTTCAAATTAGTGAGAAACTTCACCTTTTCGTTGATGATTTCAACCAGATCTAGTAGTTGTTAAACTGCATCTTCGGTTAAATAAAAAGTAGTAGAATCATCTGAGATTGATATACCTTTACTGTCTAAAATTTTAATAGGTTTGACAGTACATACTCCAATATTTTCAGGTTTAATCGTATTACCTTTGGTAAAGTATTCTTCAGCTGCTTTTGTTAGTGTTGAAATAAAATAGTCCCATTCCCAGGAGCCAGATGAGATTGTTATATTTGGATTTGGTGGATACGGACTTGTATTTACAATCTTAATTATTGGAATCAATCCAGCAGCGTTTGATATACCAATTGCAACACTTAGAGAGGGGTTAACAGTATACCTTGTTTCCAACAGCATTCTACTTTCTTGCTTACTCAATAATATTCTGGCGCATAGCTGCATCAACTTGACCCCAATAATAATTTTCACAAACACTGTTATTAGCAGGTCTGAAGGACTCAGATCCATCGTTAACATCGATACCATACATGTTGAACAGAACAAGTACACTACTATAACTACTAAGAATAACTACTGTGAGCAGATTGTAGACTGATGTGCTTGCATGTCACTCGGTGTTTTTATAATTATATCCCCACCTTTGATTTAAAATTCTCAACCTTTTATACAAAAAATTCTGGAGTTGTATCTATTTCATATGACTTTAAGGTCATTCAACAGAAATAAAACCATAAACAGGAAATATGAACTGCTCACAAGGTTATTTCAACAGCTGTTAGGAAAATATGTTGGCTAACAAGGTTAATTTCGGGAAATGCTAAATATAGCCATAGTTGAAAACGATATGGTCATTACCACTAGATGTATACCTTGTTGCCAGCTATACTTTTAACGGATTATTTAAATCAAACCGATTTCAATAAGACTTAACAAATAAAATTTTTATTGTACGTATGTACATATGTTAAATTTGAATTCTGCTTACCTAGACGAGTGATATGACACCAATCACGTAAGACTTCAACAAATAAAAAATTAATTTTACGCATGCGCTAGCCGCCATATTTACACACGTCATTTTAAATGGCGGTTCCTCGTTTGCATAATACAGGTTAGCTGGCTTTTGAATTTGCTAACGTCATCTCAAGTTAGTTCGGGATCGGAGCAATCGTGTTACTTAGGGGTTGGGTGGCGGATGTAGGTGACGGAGCTGTTCGGGTCAGTTCGGCGCTGGGTGGTGGAGCATCGGGTTAGGTCGGGGACGGCCGGGTCAGTTCGATGCCGGGTGGTGGAACAGCGATCGGGTTAGTTCGGTAGTGGCTCCACCACCACAAAATTGTGGTGGTTCCAGAAGGAACACCTACTTGCCTCTATTCTGAAAATTCATTATAAGTAGTATGAAAATTGTTTTTAATTAAACAACCTAATACTGAAAGAAAATTTATGAACAATAAAAATGTTTAATTTAGCTCAAGAACAAACATGATAATATTGAAAATTTTATTAAAAAGTCTATCAGCAAAATTTTATGAAAATTCGGTACAATATAAGCAGTACTAAATCTTTTAATAAGATATATGCATAAATAGCAAAAATAAAATAACTAAATTTGAATACATATCTAAAATGTACCTAACCTAACTATTTGAATAAAATAGATAAATATAAAATAGATAAAAATAAAAATATGTCTAACATAAACCTAACCTAGATCAGTTGCGAAAAATTAGCTGCCCTGAGAACGGATTAGATTTTCCCTGTATTAATCTGCCTTAAGAACCGATATCAGGTAACGTTTACGCATTAGAGAGAGATTTTATAACGAATCCTGAAAGAGCAATCCACGAGTCACTCTTTCACGATATCCTTATGACCCCAAGCAAGAGTTTTATAATTGTCGGGGATAAGGTAACGTTTATCGTCAAAATATGACAACGCTACCTTATTTACCATCTGATTATAGACATGCATACTGGTATGGAAAAAATCACACATCCATCCGCATCCATAATTGTATCACCCATACTATCCACAACATTTCTATAATCATCAATTCTCTTTTAGTTACACATTCTTGCACACCTTTCGCCTACTTTCTTAACACACCCTCCCCATCAATTATGTAAGATTTAGCACCCGTCCCAACCATTTCGTATAAAATTTTGCCCTTACATTCATCCTTCATTCGGCCTAATACACTTTCATTCACCGGTATACAGTGCGGGTTGTCAGATGCATAGTTTGATGTGTCGTAATTGTGAATGTCTTTCTTCATGTTAATGTAAAAGTTGTCCATCTCTACTAAAAATATTAACGAGTCGGTGTTAGTGTACAGTAGGGTCACTTTGTCGCCATTTTTAGTTTTTAGGTAGCCGCATAAAAAGTTGTATATGACGGTTTTTGATACATCTTATATCGAAAAACCGACCTATATTGGTGTGTCATACGTCACGCATATCCTGTTCATTTGTATGGCAACAAAGTCGTCCGTAAAAATAGAATAATTTTTAAAGTTCGGTTTGTTGATGTACGTTGAAGCCCCAGGTTTAAGTCCAATATTGTCCCAGTGCGTTACAAGCTTAACGTCCAAGTTCTCCATGGTTATTCCGAATACCGCGTTGTTCATAAATTTATAAAAGTCGAGCTCAAATTCATTTTCCTCAATTTTATGTTTTTCTCGATCGAAATTTTTAACAATGGAGATGGCCTAAATGTTATAACGCGATGTATCTTCTTTAAAGTCAGTCCGTTAGCTAAACATAGTTTTAAATTTCTATACTTAGTTTTATGGCTTAAATTTCGAATAAGTTTCGGAAGTTTAGTTTTACCTGTTGGGGGAACAAACAATTCTGGACAAAAGGGTCTTTCATTATGTAAGTCATGTAGGCTTTCCGGATACTCCAAACCAACCTCGAAAACATAGCCGAAATCATATGGGTCCCCCAAATTTTGAATTTTCAAATTTTGAATTTTTTGATCGGAGAGCCAACGGAAACCCCCCGCTGGCATTGGCTGGCGCATACTTATACCATACAAGCCGGTGGCGTGTGCATATATAAGCCATGATTTAGGCTTTGACTCGTCATAGTTCGGTGCGTGTTCGTTGTTAGCCACTACCCGTCTAACGCTAAACTGACTAACACCAGTCTGTATACCTTTTTCGAAAAAGTGATGAATCTCGATATCTGTTAGCAGTTCAAGTTCCACCCCAGTATATTTTAGTGCAGCATTCCAAGCAAGACGTGGAGCTGTAACATGCTCACAAGGGTCGAGACTGTACACTTCCATACAAACATTTCGGAAATTTTCAAACACATCTGCCAAAAGAATACGTCTGATTTTAAATATATCTGTATAGTCCCCTAAAGTTTCACATTCAAACAGCTTCCACACTTTGCACGCACGCTTGTAGTCAGCATGCATAATGTGTTCACCTCGTAGACTATCTCAGAACCCCGCTTCGGATGGAAGCTTAGTCTTTTGTAATTTTTCAAAGGAATTGATTCAAAGGAATGCGAATACTGAAATACCTCCTTCTGCCGAATTAAATTAAATTTGTTTGTATCCGCGAAATACTTTTTGACTTACCTACTTTAACTATCTGCCAAATTTTGTGCTGGATTATCAAAATTTTGCCATGAACCTAAACAAATCCAAAAATCTAAGTTTAATATATTCCTTTTGTGTTTCCCCGTTTTCCAAATCTATCTGATCGACCAAAATATGTTTGCTAAATGTGATGTATCGCTATTTATTTTGAGCGATAACATCTAATTTTGATTCATACTCTGCTAACTCTTTGATGAAGAGATTACAACGTACCCTGAGAGATTATGGAGAAGGAGCGGAATGACTTTATAATTTAGAATTGTGCCAATTCATGAACGTGATTTCCCCTTAGAGTATTTAATAGTTCTAATTAACACAAAGAAACCAAAGAAAACCAGCTAGTTGTTAATGAATTAATAATTTGGAATTTATTATCAAAATTGTGGAATCTTAAGCTAAGATTTTTGCAAGTGACTCTTTTATGGTTTTTAAGTGGTTAGAGACAATAATGTTATAATTAATAAATTAAGAAGATTAATTAAGAATGATACTTACTGTCTTTTGGGAATAATTCTGCCTAAAACTCATATTATTTACACCTCCAGTACAAAATTTTGTATGGCAGCTAACGATAGTCATTAATTTAGATATCTCGATAGCGGTAGAATTTTTGTTTGTCATTTAAGTCAGAAAGAAAACCGGGGTTTGGCTGACTGTTTAAACAATGGTCACATACTAACAACACAACAATAATCTTTATTGATCATATATGAAAACAGACACTAATAAAAAAAATATAATTCAAGTATTAAATGATTGAAACAATAAGGTATCAAGTCTCAAAAATATTAAAATATGTAAGAGCAAAAATTCTTAAAATAAGTTATTGATCTGGCCAGATAGTTTCGAATTAATTTTTGTTTAAGTCACACGAAATAGACAGCAATAAAAAGTATGATTGTCACAAAAATCTAACAAAAATGTAAAACGAATGTAAGTGGCCATGGTAGTTGACCCGTAGTCATGCGTGGCGCTATTAACATTTCAGTTATTGTGGAGGAAAACTCACTTGTTTCTTCGTACCTGATTATCAATTTTCATTAGCGATAGAAATCCGGCTTGATGCTGAAATCTACCTCCTAACATTAGCCAGTGAAAGTTATTAGACCATAACCAGAATATGTGGCTTATTTTACATGCAAATGTGTTAGCCAGTACCCAGGGAATTATTTTACATATATGCATATATATATATATATATATATATATTGTGTGTGTGTGTGTGTGTGTGTGCGCGCGCGCTGCTATTAACCGATCTTGATGAAACGCGGTAAGAATCTTTGTTTTATTAATAGCTTGATGAGTTCGTTACCTAGCTCTATCGGACCAGTTTTTCTAAAAAAGAATTTCATTTTTCCGAAAATTGTATATTAAAAATACCAAAGTTATTTGATGAAATTTGGTTGATATATTGCCCCCGTAAATGCGTTACCACATTTCAAACTTCAACTTTATAAGTTTATAGAAAATTGAGTTATACAAATTTGAGGAATTTAATGAAAATTCGCTACCATAACGCAGTTCCTGCGCCCGAACTTTTTATATCTTTGTCTTCGCGTTGATTGTGGAAACTCAAAACGTCAAAAGTATTTCTGTCATCGGTGATAACTTATGGCTTAGTTCACCAGGCGACAACAGCTGAGTTAAAGAGCTTGTCTGCTGACCACCGATACATTTCAGAGGTTGTTGGAGACTGATGAACGTACTATTTTGTGACGTTTGCCTGTCATTCCGTGTTGATAAATTGGCAACAGTTGGTTCCAGCATGAACTCCGAGGGACTGGTGAATGCATACGTTGACACAACTATTCAATTGTTGGCAACTGCTGGCGTCTGATGTACTTGGCCATTTTAATAGTAAGATGCCGTTCTATAATGAAGAAAGGCACGATATGTCGTGTATTTTTATGCATCAAATCGAAATACAACAATATCGGGCATGAGAAATGTATTCGGAACGACAACAACCACCTCGTACTATTTTCAACAGCTTGAAAACAATTTAGCCGAGTTTGGCTGGTTTACTCAAAACTGTACAGATTATGGGAACAGAAACTTGAACAATAATCAGCGTAATAACATTTTGGAAATGGTAAATTTAATGAAACTTGTTCAATTTCCTCTAGGTTTGAGTATACCGCAGACACGAATTTGGAGAACAAATGAAAATAATTATTACAAGCCCTATGAGATTCGCGTCAGTCAACATTATGGAACATCTTACTATTACAACGTTATCTCCTATTACAGAAATGTTTTTAACGTTTTGAAATTACACAGCCAATAACGCCAAGAGAATATTAAGATAATTTTGCACTGTTTGGTGGTTAAGCCGAATTGTTAAAATTAATGATCAACATGTTATACAATGTTGCGTTATGGTAGTGAATTTTCATAAACATGTTTTTTATAGCCAATATGTTTTTTTAATGAAAGCAGGCATCTAAATTTGGTTACCAATATAACTTATATTGTAGAAACAATGTACCATATTTCATCAAAATAACTTGCTTTGAAAATGTACAAAAATTTTCCGAAAATAAACATAAAATGTTTCCAACAAAACTGGTTTCCTAGCCAACAAACCTTTTTTAACCACATGAAATATTTTGGTTTTGTGCCTTTCTCTGGTCATCAGTGGCAGCCAATTTTTTTTTAAATGCCTATAACTTTTTTACCTTTAACCTAGAAATCTAAATTTCAATAGGTGAAGATTCGAACCTCTACTGAGCACTGATAAGTACAATTTGGAGAACCCAATTCATCACAATACAATTTTTAGACTGACGATCGTTTCGCTAACACAGTTAGCGTCATATATATATATATATATATATATATATATATATATATATATATATATATATATATATATATATATATATATATATATATATATATATATATATATATATATATTATTAATTAATTATATAAGAATTATACTTTATGTACAAACTATATACAAATGTTCGCAGTATTGTTTTTAGTTTTAATTTAATCCATAAGAGACGAAAACTTGAGAGTATCTCAATGAAGAAAGTATAAAATACCATCAACACACCATTTACTTTCGAAATTGGCTAGATTGTGTGTGTGTATGTGTGTGTGTGTGTGTGTGTGCAACCCGCTGGAGCAGTAACCATGAGATGAGAGATGAACCGGATAGGGCTCATCAGTGTGTCATACCTACGCTCCGGTAAGTAGGCTTTAAGGCAGTCATTGCGATAGTAGCGGACAATAGCGAAGTTTCCTTTTTGGTGCACTGTATGTGCGTATAAGCTGCCGTGGAAGCCTAGAACCGTCACAATCTCAGAGATGGCGCTTCGCTTCCACTACCTGCTATAATTCCTGCCTGAAGGCCGACTTATTGAAGAGTAGGTATGAGCCCTAACGATGACGAAACCGGTATATCTCTCTTCTAATGATTACTCCTCCAGTGTGTTACACATCATTAATTCAACACCCGTCGTAACATTAGCTAGAGGAGTAGCTATTTTGCTATTTTCCCTCAGTAGTTTCTTCCAACAGCATCTTTCTTGTTGCACTGCATGTTGCGGCGAAGCCTCGAACCATCATAAATTCAGAGATGGAGCATCGCGCGATTCTCCACTACCATATATATATATATATATATATATATATATATATATATATATATATATATATATATATATATATATATATATATATATATATATATATGTTAAATTGAAAAAATATGACTTCAGTGTAATGTTAGTTGCATATTCCCGATTATTCATAAATAAATGTACCTTTTAAAATTTTTACTGCCCTGGCTCTGCCTCTTCTAACTCATCCCAGTAGTAGTTTCTATTATTTAGGAGAAAAATAGCCTGCTAATATGCAATTAAATCTTATATATATATATATATATATATATATATATATATATATATATATATATATATATATATATATATATATATATGTTTTTTAATTATTTATCCAAGGAAATATCTCATTAAAAAATATTTTATGAAATTTAAATGGTCTTAAATCGGATCCACTGAAAATCTTAAATTCTAGGAACAATTTTTATATTAAAATTACGTGACAGAAATTCGACGTTATAATGTTTTACAAGATTGGAAATGGCTTTTTATGCTTTGAATTGGAGACTAGTCTTCGCCCTCTCTTTTTCACACCGTTTAACTATAGGGAGAATGTAAATTGGATTTCTTTATATATGTTAAATTTTCAACTTTCCCATCTATTTATTATAGAAAGACAGACGTTGACAGCATTGCCTGTCTTTAATGCTTGAAATTCCTTTCCCTTGGTCTGATTTAAATAAATAAATGGATTTTCAAATTCCTTTTTTCCATGCTGGATTTGTAGGTAAGTCTGGACGTGATTATCTTCATATGTTATTGTTTTCTGTAGTCAATTTCTTACTGTGAACATGAATCTTACTTGTTCTATTACTTGCAAGCACAAAAACATCTGGTTTTAAACACAATATACTAAAAATATTCAAATTCTTTGCGAAGGGAAAAATGACGCTTGTTTTGGCGTCCTAATAATTAACAACCATCATCGAAGTCCGGAAATTGTTTCCAATTTCATGTGGAATCTCGTTTCCTCTTTTGTCAAAGCAATCTCTCTTGAATTAATTAATACCTTTTTGACAGCTGTGCATCTTTAGAAAGCCCGGTAAGTTCAAATCTTATAATTTTAATCCCTATTATTATAAATGACATTTGGCATAACCTTACTTCTAGACATAATAAATATTACTAAATTTACAAACTAAAACACTTTTAAATGCTGTAATTCTTGATAAAGAGTCTCACAACATAAAACACTTTGTCTTTGATAAACTTTAGTCCCTGGCTTAAATAAAAACACTTTCTTATATAATATATACAGAGTGTTTTTCATCACATCTTATGCTAACTTATATGAAAGTAAATAGTGTTTTAGAGCATAATTCTTTGCTTTTACTGAGATGATTAAGAGTTTCAGCTACTTGCTTATAGATATTTGGCTCATTTTCCCTCTCACTGATATAATATCCAAAATTGTTAAAGTTATAAACCTCAAAATTTTCATTAATGATTATTTTAATAAACCATGGCTTTTTATACCTGTCATTGCTCATCCAACTAACACTGACTAACAATAATAGAGAATATGCTTGTTTATTAATGTTTTTATTCTATTTCATGTTTTAGTGTATAGAAAAATGTCGAACGATATGGATATGTACACAATTTACAGAGCCCATATATATCACGTGCAAACTGTAAGTATTGTACTTACTACTGACCTGTGGTCAAGTTTGTATACAATATTGCTAAGACAACCCTCCAATATACCTAGGTCTGAGCATTTACATAATTTAACCAATAATCGGAGTTTAACGTCATCAAATTAGATTTCCGTAAAGGTTTTCTTTTTTTGTTTTATAGTGAAATTTATAGGGAATTTATTTACGATCTGTCTTATGTACACTCTGATGTACTGATAGTCTAAATTGGGCAATTTTCCAGCATAACATATACACACACACACACACACACACACACACATACACACACACAGATATATATATATATATATATATATATATATATATATATATATATATATATATATATATATATAATAGCATATAATTAGATACTGACCCCGAATATGTGTTTTGGGGCCTCGTTGGCTCTCATTTTAAGAACTTCTTTCACATTTCAAAAGTCGCAATCGCTCACGAGCGACTTTTTTCTACAAAAGTTCAAAAATTTGCTAATAGAGAAGGCAGTTGTCAACATTTTGATCTGCTTAATGCAAACAAATTTTCAATCCTAATTGTTTAAACAATACATATATTACTTAGAAACGCGTAAATAGTATAAAGTTAGTAATTCTCTAAGAGAACATCTAAATACATGTTCCCTTAGAGAATTACACATATACCTAATAAATTACCTTAAAAAATGTATATATCACAACCCTGTTTAAAAGACGTAGTTAAAGCAAGTTGAGAGGCTTCTAGGGTGTCTGTATTTTATTGTATAACAAGGTAAAGCGGAAATCTATCTGTGTCTTTTGAAAGTAGCAGCGTTGAATGACATCGGGGTGGCAGCCCTGCAGGTAATATGGGGTTTGTGTGTGTGTGTGTGTGAGCGGTCAGCCTCTGGCATATGATGAACAGCCCCTATCATAGCAAAAGGTTTACTTGTGTGAGTTTTTGTGAATGAAACACCCAGGTAGATGGGTATAACGCGGCGTTTACTACTTGCTGCCTCAAAAATGCAGGTGTGAATAAGGAATCATTAGTGTGGTGAGTTTTTTATAGAAATTTAATTATGAAGTGAATAAACCATAAATTTGAAAAAAAGTAGGTGTATTTCTATTAAGTATAGATATAGAGTCCTCATATACAGTGCTTGTGTAAAGTAACTAATAAATTCGTTAAAAATTCAAGGAACAACTTTTAGGAAAACCTCCCGAACCCGTCAGATTATATATCTAGTTACGCATTTATTTAAGTAATTCATACGTACAAATGACCCGTGTAAGATTTATGGCGTCATCGATATTTTTTTAATGACAATCCCCTTGTTCATTACGAAATGTGAAAAAGCTCTTTTTTTAATGTGATACGGCAATAATTACGTTAGCGTGAATAGGTGAAGGGTAAATGATAAAATTATTGAAGAAAGACGATTTTGGAATTTCAAAATACTTAATTCAAGGGAAATGGTTTTTGAAAGATCAATTAAATTAAATGTTCGAATTGTGCACCGTTAGCTGCCTGAAAGTAGCAAAGGCGATTAATAAATTATTTTTGAACATTGTCAATAACTTTAGGACGTATCTACCCGTTGTATTTCGTGACAAAATTCTTGCTTTTAAATCTTCTAAGTTCTCCGACCTAGTATCCCCGCAAAAAGTTATCCAGAGATGTCAAATCTGGCGATCTAGCTGACTACTTAATCAGCCCGCCTGTCCCTATCCACCGAATCGGGAACACCTTTTCTTGCATTGCGAACAAAACATTAATTCTGATGGTGCAGGTCGACCAGACTTGGGGATATCCGAACATGCCCAAATTCGCGGCACTTAAACTCACCGTTGCTTAATATACTTTGACTAATAGGTTTCCGATTAGTGTGTGCCCCATAATTAATTAGACCTAAGCTAAGGAGTGACAGCTGGCGCAAAAATAAAGCAATTGGGCTCAACATGCCTTAGTAAAATGTTGCTCGTTTTCATTTTATAGGGTGTTTAAATAATTTTTCTTAAAATTATTTTCTCCAATATCTTGAATGCGATTCAACATATTATTATGAAATGTGGCATGATACACATAATTTGCACTTAGATCGAAGCCTTCGAGAATACATAATGTTTGCGCATAATCGTTAATTTAATTTCATTGATACATATATTATGTATCACACCAATAACTCAAAAAATAATGAGCCGATTTTGATAAAATTTGGCAGGTACCTTTCGTTTGTAAGTAGCTTGGATAAGCTCGTTAGTTGGAACAGGATTTTGAGTTTATTCCAAAAAAAAACTTATCTTAAAAATAAAAAGTCTGGATGCAGCCATTGCGTTATGGAAAATAATTTTCATAAAAATGTTTTTAATAGCAACTGTCTGCAAACAGGCATCACTCTGGTTATCGGTATATCCTATATAGTAAACACAATGTACCATATTTTATCAAAATAACATATTGTTTGAAAATGTACAAAAATTTTCCGAAGATAAATTTAAAATGTTTCCGAGAAAACTGGCTTCCTAGCCAACAAACCTCAGGTTAATAGCAAATTAAGTCATTGAAATTGAGACATTTAATGAAAATTCGATACGAAAACGCACTTACTGCGTCTCTATTTTTTTTCTTACAAACATATTTCGATAAAATGCAAAAAATGCAAAAATGCAATAATATAAGAGTCTTCGAAAAAGAATTTGTACGTATCACGAACGACTTATGGACCACCCTGTGATTGTCAAGATAACTTTATAAGATGCAGCTCACAACACCGTATAATTAACGTTTAAAATTTTTTCTCGTATCTTGTATTGTAATTATATTAAGCTTTGCCGTAGAAATCAGTCACCCTGTATATATATATATATATATATATATATATATATATATATATATATATATATATATATATATATATATATATAAACAGATAAAAAGCGGAAAGTAATGGATTCTAGGGAGCGTAGTTTGTGCTGAAACTTAAGGGTTTGCAGAACATTCTTCTTGCGACATTTCCTTTACATAATCCGTATTTGTTTTAGGTTATTTGCATAAATGTTGCCAATTTTGAAGTTGAAAATCGCGACTTTGACTTTGAATTTGATCAAAATCGACCCATGATTTTTTGAGTTATCGGTGTGATATATATATATATATATATATATATATATATATATATATATATATATATATATATATATATATATATATATATATATATATATATATATATACAGGGTATTTCAAATTCGAGCCTCACGATTGGGATCTTGTAATTGGGGCAAAGTTGCGCGTTTCGATGCGGATCAATTATCTGAAAGAAAATTTGAGGTGACATTTTCAGTTTTTTTATTATTCGAAAAAAGCGGAAACTTTTTACCTATGACATTGTTGACACACATTTTTATGGGCAATTTAATTAGGTCATCATATTTTCCAAGGCGTTCTTGATGCAGGAGTTACAATATATAACTTTTATTTTTCTTATGGCCGCCATATTGAAATTTTGCATTTTTAAAAAGCCTTTTTTCTGATTACAATGATATATCACACGATACGATCACATCTTGCCTGCTATCAAAGTTTGAAAAAAATCGTTTCCGCGAAGAGTGCTTTGGAAGGGACGCCTATAAATTTATTTAACGATCTAAATATTGTCAGTTCAGCTAAACTCTGACGCTTATAGTATTTCTGTACATTGTCTTTGTGGCATTTATTAAAAAATCATGAGTTTTACAAATGAAGAAAAGAGAGACATGATAAAAATGTATTACCAAAATAACAGAAACGCTAGATTACTAGTGAAAACTATTTAAATGAATCTCCGTAAAGGCGGCAACCACACTATTCTTATTTTACCGGACTAGATTGTAGTACTAGATTTTCGTCAACGTCGCTTATTCTACTACCATACTTGTTTTTGGGTTTTCCAAATAAACTATATTACACGAGTGAAGATTGGAACCTGTGATGAGCACTGATAAGTACAATTTGGAGAACCCAATTAATCACAAACTGTTTACTCATCCCCTTGATGACGCTAACTTTGTTAGGAAAACTATCGTCACTCATCCCCTTGATGAGGCTAACTTTGTTAGCGAAACGATCGCCGGGTCAAAAACTGTATTGCAACTGTATTACAAAGTTAGCGTCATCAAGGGGATGGGTGAACAGGTTACTGATCCCCTTGATGACGCTAACTTTGTTAGCGAAACGATTGTCACTCATCCCCTTGATGACGCTAACTTTGTTAGCGAAACGATCGTCGGGTCAGAAAACTGTATTGTGATGAATTGGGTTCTCCAAATTGTACATAAACCATATTATTTTAGCTTGCGATCTAGTCCACTAAAATAAAAAATATGAACGCAGCAGTGCTTAATGGTAGTGAATTTTCATAGAAATGAGCTGGCACCAAATATTTTTTATAACTTTTTTTTCTCGTAACAGAAATATAAGTTTTGGTATGTGGTTTCCTTTTAACATCGTAAACTTACGTACCAAATTTGGTTACCATATATTTTCTATTTTTTGAGATAAAATTTTTTCCGAAAGAAAACCAAACATTTCCCGGAGAACCTGGTTCGATTTTCCTGGATAACGGACTTATCCAAGCCATTTACAAAAGGAAGGTACGTGCCAAATTTGAGCAAAATCGGACCATTATTTTTGAGTTGTCGGTGTGACACACACACACACACACACACACACACACACACACACACACACACACACACACACACACACACACACACACACACACACACACACACACACACACACACACACACACACACACACACACACACACACACACACACACACACACACACACACACACACACACACACACACACACACACACACACACACACACACACACACACACACACACACACACACACACACACACACACACACACACACACACACACACACACACACACACACACACACACACACACACACACACACACACACACACACACACACACACACACACACACACACACACACACACACACACACACACACACACACACACACACACACACACACACACACACACACACACACACACACACACACACACACACACACACACACACACACACACACACACACACACACACACACACACACACACACACACACACACACACATATATATATATATATATATATATATATATATATATATATATATATATATATATATATATATATATATATATATATATATATATATATAAACATATAAAAATTGAAACTGACCCTGGATATGGGTTCTAGGGGTCCTAGATCGCGCTCATTTGAAGAAATGTTTTCAAAATTCAAAAGTCGTGATCACCATTAGTGAATTTTTTCTAAGAAAATTCACTAAAAATAGTGTGGTTGTCGCCTTTCCGGATATTCATTTAAGTAGTTTTAACTGGTAACTCTAGCGTTTCTCTATTTAGGTAGGTAATGTATTTTTATCATGTTTATCATTTCTTCATTTGTAAAACCTTTGATTTTTGAATAAGTACACAATGTACAGAAATGCTATAAACATCAAAGTTTGGCTGAACTGTCAATATTTAGATCGTTAAACAAATTAATGGCGTCCCTTCCAAAGCACTCTTCGCAGAAATGATTTTTTCTAAATTTTGATAGCAGGTAAGATGTGATCGCATCGTGTGATATATCATTGTAATCAGAAAAAAAAAGACTTTTTAAAAGTGTGAAAATCCAATATGACGTCCATAAGAAAAATATAAGTTAAGTATTGAAACTTGCATCAAGAACGCCTTGGAAAATATGATGACATGTTTACATTGTCCATGAAAAAGTGTCCTGGCAATGTCATAGTTAAAAAAGTCTAGTTCGATATTCGCTTGAAAAAGAAAAGGCTAAAATTGAAAATTTCCGTTTTTTTCGAATAGTTAAAAACCAAAAATGTCACCAAATTTTTTTTTCAGATAATTGATCAGCATAGAAATGCGCAACTTTGCCCGAATTTAACCATCCACGTATCTCTCGCGGTTTACAAGATCCAAATGGTGATGCTCGAATTTGAACTACACTATATATATATATATATATATATATATATATATATATATATATATATATATATATATATATATATATATATATATATATAGCATATAAAAATTGAAACTGACCTCGGATATGTGTTCTAGGGGGCCTAATTAGCGCTCATTTTAAGAAATCATTTTCAAAATTCAAAAGTCGCAATCTCCTCGTTAGTTAATTTTTTAAAGAAAATTCACTAAAAGGTTATGGTAACCAGATTTGGTAGGTAGGTTTATGATATAAAAAACAAGATATACACCAAAATTTAGATTTCTATGTTGCAAGGAAAAAAAGTTTAAAAAACATTTGGTGCCAGATCATTTCTATGAAAATTCACTACCATAACGCCCTTGCTGCGTTCAGACTTTTTTTACTTAGATCGTTAGCAGTAATCCAGTTTGTTATTTTGTTTGGACTTTCTGTAGTCTCGTTAGCTAGTTTGTCGGCTGCTTCGTTACCTGTTAATCCAGTGTACCCCTTTATCCACATAAATATGACTTTATTACCATTATCACAAACAACTGATACAAATTTACGATGCTACATATTATTGGATTTTTTCCATGCTCGGTATAAACTTTAAGCGAAAGCAAAACTGATTTGGAATCTGACAACATCAGAGTATATATAATTTTCTTTTTAATTGGCCCTTATAGTTATTCGTACAAGGCAATGTCTCTGCTGTGTAAATATATGTTATTAGTTGAATTTTTTGGTATATACCTTCTTGGACATAAAAAGCACAACCTGTCCCAGATAAAGATTTGGAACCACCAGTATATATTTGTGTATAATTATTATCAAACCTTTCTAACCTTGTCTCAAGTATGGAACGATTTAGGAATGAAAAATTGATATAGTTGGGAAATGTTATATCTATTTTGGTGTATTTTTATAGATTAAGGTACATAATGGGATTTTATCTTTCGGAACAATCGCATCGGCAATGTGCTCTGGTTTGCTGTATGCATCAACCAGTGGTGGATTATTCTTTTTAGACCAATATGTATTAGACAGAGAGTCCAGAAAAAATAATAGAACACCTTTAGCCGTAAAGGGTCATACTGTCGCCATTCAATGACTAGTTTCTTTTCCAAAAATGCCCTTCGTAAGTAGTTCGGTGGTTCCTGACTTTCTGCTAGGACTGCACTATTTGGTGATGATTGAATCGCAGCAATACATATTTTGATTGTTTTTTTTTTGGTATGCGATCTATTCTTTTTAAATTCGAATTTAAAGAAGACCCATATACAACGAAGCCATAAGCTATAATTCACCTAATACAACATCTACAAAACATTAGACATGTCTTAACATCTGCACCCCACGTTGAAATACAAACTGACCTTAGGAAATTCATTCCTCGTTCGCACCTTCCCTTTATATGTTTTGTATACGAATTCCACAACCATTTCATATAAAAAGTAACACCCAGATATTTATATTCTTTTACTACTGGTGTGTCATAATTTTGGAGTCTTAGTGTATCACTGGTTTTTAATCTATGCCTATTAAAATACATGACAGAAGTTTTTTAATACCTAGTTCAAAGCCTTGCTCAAAAATCCACTTATTTAAAATTGACAACAGAATGTACAAATAAATATCATCAGCATACTGAATGCAGTGCACTGAATTATCAAATTAATTATGCAACTCAGCTGTGTAAATGTCAATTAACCGGGGACTTAGCTCCTTGAGGCAAACCTTTGGATGTATGTAATGAACCATATAGGTTGTTAAAGACATCTCTAATATATATTTGCCTTGAATTATATAATTCGACAACGCTAATGGAAACTTTAGGCGACAATCCGTCTAATATTAATGCGTTTTGCAATATTTTTTAATTAACAGACTCGTATGTATGTCAACAAAAAGACAATATTCGACACCATGTGAGAAATAACATGTATCGTACCTCTACTTTTGCACAATCATCGATATTCATAGAACCATTCAAGTTGCACCTTTATCATTCTCTCAAAAGTTTTGAAAATGCAAGAAACTATATTGGACGGTATGAGGACGCTTAATTAGGATCTTTACTTATATAAGAGACAGATGATGATATCTTTTATTGGGTCAGTATAATTATAGTTTACCCACCATCTTCATAGCTGGTCCCTTCTGTTGTCAAAGGCTGATATGCAGATGGTGGTGCAAATTGTTCTAACATGTCATTAATTAGAGATTCTGGCAAAGACGCGGTTTTTCAAAAAAAAATATTAGAAATTCTCGTCTCAAACCGACACCGGTGTCGTCCTTTTAAGACCAGAGACAAAATTTCGCTATGGGTTTCTGCATTTAAGTTTAAACAAACGTTTCGACTGGGCTTCTGTATTTTTATAGTTTAGATAATTGGTTAAGATTGACATGGTATGTGTGCAGTGCATTTTTACTCTGAACAAGTACATATATCAAGACATTCGTTATCGAACAAACAGGAAGTCTAGATTTTAAATTTGCAGTTGTTTTTAAAAATTCGCTATTAGAGATGTATGGATGGTGAGACTTTGCAAAAAAAATTCAAATGAGCGAGAATTTGGAACCCTAGAACCCGAAACCAAGGTCCGTTTGAATTTTTATATGTTTATATATATATATATATATATATATATATATATATATATATATATATATATATATATATATATATAGGTAGGTAGGTAGGTAGGTAGGTAGGTAGGTAGGTAGGTAGGTAGGTAAGTAGGTAGGTTTGTATGTGAGTGGGCCATACCTGTCCTTCCACCGCGACCATATGGTCTATTGTGGCTCACGCCTAAAAGTCTATATTTCGCCCAACAAAGCCAGCCTCCTACAGAGGTCGATAATCTTTGTGGGCGAAAGTTGATCCAGATCCTCCGGAGCAAGCTTTATCTTGCCAAAGAGCAGGTATCTAGTCCTGTCCGCTGCCGGACAGGAACACAGTACGTGCTCTGCTGTCTCGTCACTCTCCATACACAGCCCACACTCGGTCTCCTGACCGACCCCAATGCGGTGCATGTGGTGCCACAAGCGGCAGGGTCCTGTATACAGGCCGACTAGAGTACTCAGTTGTTGTCTGTTTAACTCTAGAAGTTTTTTAGCCCTTGACTCAGACAGGCCATTTATGAAGGCCTTAGAGTGAGCTAATCCTAGAAGATTTTGCCAATATTGGATTATCATTATTTCTGTCCAGGTCTTTAAGGTGCGTTTTGCTGTGCAAGATGTTATCCCCAGCATCGGTTCTGGTCCGACAAAGTCTCTCTGGGCACCACTCCTGGCAAGCGCGTCGGCCGCAACATTGCCATCATGGTCCGAGTGACCCGGTATCCAGACCAGCGACACCTCATTAGAGCTGCCCAATTCGTTAAGGGCAGATTTACAACTTCATACCGTTTTTTAATTACACCGGTAGGAACCAAGAGCCTTTATTGCAGCTTGGCTATCTGCATATATCTTTATCGATTTGTGTGTGCACTGGTTTTTTATACTTTCCCTTGCACACATCTCGATGGCATACACTTCTGTCTGGTGTATGGTTGCGTACTTGCCGAGGCTAGCTGATAGTCTAGCATCGCTGCCCCCATATGCGCCGGCTCCTACTCCCATATTGGTTTTGGAGCCGTCAGAGTACCAGCAGAGATCGGCTCTCAGTAGGGTCGTTTGATTTCGCTCCCAGTCCTCCCTTTCCGGGAGGACGCTTTTGAAAGACAGATCTTTACCGATCTTTGTAGGCATCAAGTCTGAGACCATTCCCAGAATCCCGTGACCATCAATGTCATCGAGGAGTTCGGACCCTCCCAGACTGACTTCCTTTGGCATGCTGTCTGCTGTTTGCTTTAGTCTGTACGTTGTCCACCTCGCCACCCACTCCAACCATATGTGACGAGGTGGAATATTAAGGAGGACCTCCAGAGCGGCTCCCGTTATCACCAGACAAGCTTGTCTCTGTAGATGAGCCAGTTTGGCCCTCGCGATACCACGAAGTGCCTAGGCCACGAAACAATGGCTCCATATGTTATCATTGGTCTGATAACCACTACATAGAGCCAGTACATCTGTTGGGGGTTTGTTCCCCAGTTGTTTCCACAGATTCTCCTGTCCACAGGGACAGTTTAGTCCTGCGGATTACATTTTCTAACTGTATATCCCAGTTGAGCTTCTTATCTAGGGCAACCCCCAGATATTTTGCTTGTTCCGAGAATGGAATCGTTTCCCCCATAAGAATAGGGGGTTTTACTTTGTCCAACCTTCTTCTTCTGGTAAATGGAACAATGATCGTTCTGCGGGGGTTCACAGACATCTGTTCCCTCCGACACCAATCATTGACTAGATTTAGCCTCTTGAAGAGTACTTGCTAGTTCCTCCTGAGATTTGCCCCTAACCATTATGACTAGATCATCAGCATACGCTTGGACCTCAACCCGAGGATAGCCAGCAAATCGTCCACAAAGAGGGACCACAGCAGGGGGATAGAACTCCCCCTGAGGGCACCCCCTCGCAGTCCTGAAGCTGACCACCTCCCCCTGCAACGAGGTAATAACGGTCCGATTGTGAAGCATCCGATCCAGCCACAAATGGTAGGTTCCACCCCTCTAGCGATAGTGGCTTCGTAGAGGGAGATAGGTAATGCATTATTAAATGCTCCTTTAATGTCGAGAAATGCAGCCACCGCCACCTCCCCATTATCCAGGGAGTGTGTGATTTTCTCGACGAGGTTGTTGAGTGCTAACTCAGTAGATTTGCCAGTTTGGTAGGCATACTGGTGGGTATTTAGGGGATGGTTGACTAAGATGTTCCCTTTAATGTGTACGTCCAGTACTTTTCCAATCCCTTCAGGAGGAATGATGTAACACTGAGAGGTCTCAGTGATGTGGGTAGGAGGTCATTACGTCCAAATTTGGGAATGTAAACCCCCAAATCACCGTCCTGCTGGATGGAATATAGTTCCAGGCCAGACTGGCTCTGTACAGCTTGATTAGAAAAGGTAGGAGAATCTCCAGTCCATTTTGTAGCAGGACCGGTACCACCCCATCCTCCCCTGGCGACTCGAATGGCTGGAAATGTTTCACAGCACACTCCACTGCCGAAGCTGTAACTATTCCCCGAGCAACCCGCCAGTCCTCCCCATGAGGGCGTTTAAATCTACCCTCAGCTGGTAGGATCTCTTCGTTGCTCAGGATCAGACAATCTGGGAAGTGAGTGTGTGCTAAGAGCTCTAACGTTTCTTTCCGAGATTCAGTAAAGGAACCATCTGGCCGTTTTATCGATCCCAGCTCCTGAACACGGTCGCGTGAGAGAATTCTGTGAATTCTGGCGCTGCTGGGCAAATTAGAGATGTCCCCGCAGAACCTCCTCCATGAGTCACTCTTAGCGTTCCTTATCTCTTTGTTATAATGTGTTAGAGCGGTTTTATATTGCCCCCAGTTGCCTGTAGTCTTAGCACGATTAAAGAGACGTCTAACTTCTCTTCGTAGTTTTTCGAGGTTATTATTCCACCAAGTAGACCCCCGACTATCTTTTTTTGACCTTAGTGGACAGTTTTCGTAATATGCTGAAACCACAGCTTCCCTAACCTGTCCAGCCGCAATCTCAATCTCATCACGATCCCTCACTGTGGGGATAGCGGACACAAGTCTGGCGGCGAGGGATTGCTTGTACCCCTCCCAATTCGTCCTCCTCGGGTCGCGGTACTCCTCCACAGGTCTAGGGCCTGTTACAATCTCAAATAGGATATGGGATGGTCATAACATGAGGGTTCAGACGAGACCCTCCATTTGAGGATTTTTGAGCTCAACAGCCTTGAGCTGATCGTGAGATCTAGAACCTCTCTCCGATTAGCCGTAAGAAAGGTAGGTTCCGTGCCTATGTTGTTGACAACCAGCTCCTCCCCTAAGATTATATATATATATATATATATATATATATATATATATATATATATATATATATATATATATATATATATATATATATATATATATATATATATATATATATATCCAACCGATAACTCAAAAAGTTATTACCCGATTTTGATGGAATTCGGCAAGAATCTTTCCTTTATTAATAGCTTGGATGAGTTTCTTAGTCAGCCTTATCAGACCAGTTTTTCTACAAAATTTTCCAAAGAATAACAAAGTTCTTTTGATGAAATTTTGTTGATATGTTGCCCTCGTATATGCTTTACTACATACTAAAATTAAACTTTCTAGGTTTATAGAAAATTTATACAAATTTAAAACATTTAATAAAAATTCGCTGCCATAACGCACTTGCTGCGACCCGAATTTTTTTAGGTTCATTGAGCTATCCGCAGCATTTGCTAAAGAATCCATAAAAAATACTGATAATCCTAGTGTTGAATAAACAAAGCAAAAAAGTTTGTGACGCAGCAAGTGCGTTATGGTAGCGAATGTTCATTAAATGCATATACGAGGGCAACATATCAACAAAATGTCATCAAAAGAACTTTGTTATTTTTTGGAATACGATTTTTTTTGAATTTTTTTTTTTTTTAGAAAAACTGGTCTGATAAGGCTGGCTAACAAACTCATCCAAGCTATTAATAAGAGAAAGGTACTTGTCGAGTTTCATCAAAATCGATAGATTTTTTTTGAGTTATCGGTTGTATATATATATATATATATATATATATATATATATATATATATATATATATATATATATATATATATATATATATTAGAGGTGTGCGAAGCTTCGAAATTTCGAACCGAACCCGAACTCGAACCGAACCTTCGGTTCGAAAATGTGTTCGCACTAGCGATGTTGAAGTAGTTCGAAGTTCGAAATATGTAATTCTCCAAAATAGTTCGAAGTTCGTTGCTCAAAAATACTTCGAAATTTAACTTTACAGACATTGAATGCTGCCAAAGGTAGCGAAGTTGCGGCCCTATGAACTCGGTAGCGACGCTTTAAACTTGTTATTGGTCTCATTGAGTCGATGGTGTATTTTTAGGAGATTTCACTCATGCATATTTTTGACAGTTGGTGGGACACTTTGAGACACGACGGAGCCATTTAGCAATAACAGAATTATTTTTCTTATATATCCTAGCCTCGCAACACCTTTCTCAGTAATAACATTATGAGACGGCGTTCGAAGGCGATTGGTAACGTAAATTTTTAGAATTTATGAGGATAATTGCAGATAGCCTTTGGAAAACACTGGTTTCAACATGTTTTATTTCACAATCAGCCAAAACAGTTACATATTCACAATCAGGAGACAAGTTCGGGACGCAGCAAGTGCGTTACGGTAGTGAATTTTCATAGGAATAATATATTAAGTTCAAATTTTAAGTGGTTATTTTATATCTTATCATGCTCACTTTGAAACCTCTCAATTTGTTTCCTAAAACTGCATAGCCAATGCCAAACAACAACAACATATTTATAATTGAGCTTATCTATAGATCTAGAAATCTAAAAGTTTCAAATATTTTTTGTTTTTGTATTTTTGATTTAACGTTGACCCATATCCACCAATGATCACCACCGGAAGGCATTTTCACCCAATCAACCTGCAAATTTGTCGAACCCTTCCTTTTTGTGAGAATCTTTTACATATCAAATATTGTATGTTACAATATTCCTAAATTTGGTATTTAAGGAAATGATATATGAACACTGAAGAATTTTGGGTAGTTCGATGTTCGATTTTGAATTTCTAAGTTCGAAGTTCGACTGTGGACCTTAGACATACTATTTCAGAGGTTCGAAGTTCGAGGCAACATATTTTCTTGGGTTCGTTCATAGTTCGGTTCGAACAAAACATGGGTTCGCACACCTCTAATATATATATATATATATATATATATATATATATATATATATATATATATATATTTGCAAAGTCTCGCCATAAAAACTCACATGAAGAAACAAAAGAATTAGCAACATGTTCAAATTGCTGTTCGCTTGCTATTTGGCAATATACAAGTCTATCCTCAGACTCATTTTCAACATTTTGAAAAGTACCAACTGTGAAGGTTTTCTGTGATGTTTGGTTGTGAAAACTTAATTTTGCAAACAGTGCCGTAAAAGCACTAAATAATGAAGATCTGATGATCAAGCCGGCCACCCAATCATACCTTACCTAGAATTCACCATTCAGGGAAAAGTTTATCGAGATATAGCCCGACAGCTATATATTTTGGGACTTTCCTGAGGGGCACGTACGGTCCCGGGTCGCCTTATCCATACCTGGTGTACATGGATCCGGTCGGTCGGTGGGGGAGCTGACTCTTTTTCCCATACTACAATTTGTGGCGGGTGCATGTTCGGGAAAGAAATAAATTTTGAATAACTCTAGTAAGGTCCGGCTGGTTTGAGATCCTTCACGTCGACGTGTTTGATTTGCTTGCCAGAGTCGTCTCGGATATCTACAATGACGGGGGAGTGATATCTGGTGATGTTGAATGGCCCAGAGAATTTTGGAACGAGTTTGGCGGTGAAGTGCTTGTCCGCGCTAGAAAGGTGGTGTTCGGCTTTGTATACTAAATCCCCGGTTTGCGCTGGCCATTCTCGTCTGCGAAGGTCGTAATGATGTTTCTGGAGACTGCTAGCTGTAGATAGATTCCTTCTGGATATCGTAAAGATGGACTGGAGCCATTGTAGTCGTTTTGAGTATTGTTGGTGGTCTTTACCCGTGGGTTCGCTTGCAGGCGGATCGTGGACCGGTGTGGTGCTCTCTGCCAGTAACATGTTAGGAGCGTTTAACTCCCTGTCGAAGTTTAGGAAACCCAGAGAATATTCGGTGGACGCGTCGCCGGCAGAGCTTATGCCAAACATAAACTCAGGCAGGTGTTCGTCCCACTTTCGCTGATTTTGTTCGGAGAACATCGCAATCATAACTTTCAGGGTACGGTCGGTCCTTTCTACGGGAGTGGCCTCCGGGGTATGAGGTGGAGTGGCCTGATGTCGGATTCCCATGTCTTTTAGCAATCGAGTGAAATCTCGTTCCACCAGTTTTTTTCCATTGTCGCTGATGACGGTTCTTGGGCATCCGAAACGAGTAATGACTTCCTCGTATAGGGCACGGCAGACGGTAGTAGCGGTGGCTCTTCTTAGTGGTCTGCAAGCCACCCATTTGGAAAATCGATCGTGGAATACTATTCTGAATCGGTTGCATTGGCTTGACGGTGGCAGAGGTCCCACTAAGTCGGTGCTTACAATGACCCATGGGGCTTGTGGCACCGAGAAATGCATCAGTCCTGATGGTCTTTGTTGAGACTGCTTGAAACGGTTGCATGTTGGGCAGCTTCGTACTTATCTGGCGATGTCTCGGAACATACCGGGCCAGTAATATGTCTCTAGTATTCTTGCGGTTGTTTTGGCAACTCCAAAGTGGCCCGCGGTTGGGAGGTCATGTCCTTCCTACATTACTTTGATCCGCAGGTTTTTGGGTACACAAACCTTCCAGGGGTTGGTCATGTCGTCGTCCTTGGTCTCGGAGTTGTCGACGAAGTGTCGGTATAGATACCGGTTTTGGATGCTATATTCGGGGACGTCCTCGAGCTTTTCCTGTACTTCTGCCATTTTCCGTTGGCACCAGGAATATTCTTCGGAGGGATTTATTGTGCAGGTTTCCAGAAAGACTTCGGAGGGTACGTCGGGAGATTGTATTTCTGTCAGCGGATATCTAGAGAGGGCGTCGGCTACCTTATTCAGGGTACCTTTGCGGTATTTTACTTCAAAATCGTACTGTTGCAAAAATATGCTCCAGCGTGCCATTCTTCCAGACGGGTTCTTGAATGATTTCATCCATATCATGGACTGATGGTCGGTTGTCACGGTGAAATGATATCCTTCCAGATAGGGCCACATCTTCTGTATGGACCATACAATGGCAAGGCATTATTTCTCGGTGGTGCTATATTTTTGCTCCAGGGGAGACAGTGTTCGGCTAGCGTAGGCTACGACTCGCTCTACTCGTCCTGCAGTTTGCGTTAGCGCACACTCAACTCCGAAGTTGGAGGCGTCGGTGCTTAGACAGAAGGGTAGCGCACAATCTGGGCAGGCCAAAATTGGAGCACTGGTCAGCTGTCGCTTAAGTTCTTCAAAGGCTTCAGTGTGTCGGTCGGTCCATTCCCAGCGTTGCTTCTTTTAAGTAGGTTGTTTAGGGGGGCGGCAATCCGGGAAAATTCGGGCACAAATCGTCGGTACCAGGAGACGACTTTAAAAAGCTGCGGACGGTTTTAACGTTGGTCGGACGAGGAAAGTTTACAAATGATATTTTATCGGGATCTGTTGAAATTCCATCGGCGGTTACCAGGTGTCCGAGATATCGCAGTGAGGTTCCCACCAACACGACGGGGTTACTCCATGGGCTGGAGGATGACTCTATGATGTCTTCTGTTAACATTTCATTTACTTCTTGGTTCACCACCTCTTGCATCTTGGGGTTTAATGGACGGAATCTCTGTTTGATCGGTCTCGGGTCGGTAAGCCTTATCTCGTGCTGTATCAGGTCAGTAGGCCCCTTGACTGGGCTAAATTTCTCCATTTCCAGACGGACGAACTCTTGTTTTTCTTGTGCGGGTGTCAGTGACAAGCGGTGTGTTGTATTAGGCGGGAGAACTGCTGGGTTTATGGGGGTTTCCAACTGGAGGGGTGTTAGCTCTACTAGCTTGGGGACGGAGGCTGGGATGTCTGGTCTGGTTCGATCTTGGTGAATCAAAGCTGGTAAGGTAGATAGAGGTCTGGTATACATTTGTTTCGTCGCGATTTCCAGGACTTCTGGGTTTTTGATTAAGAAGTCCATCCCTACTGTGACATCGGTGGCTAGACTCGGGAGGTAATATAACTTGTTGTAGGTTGTTTTCTTAGTTGTTTCTACCCGAAGTACATACTCGGCGGAAATGGCTGGTTTGTCCCCATTTGCTAGTTGGATACGCTTGGCAGTGGCATCTCCCGTTAATCCAGGACAGTTCTTCAACACCTGCTGACCTATAAATGAGGTGACTACTCCGGTGTCGATGAGAGCACGGAATGGTACTGTTTCGATCTTAAAGTCGGTGAACATGCGGTTGTCTTCCATGTTCCCTGAGCTCTGTTTGGTTTCGGTAGGTCTATGGTCAGTGAGTTTGGTCTCGTTCGGAGCCACTGTGGATGTGTAGGTTGGCATGTGTAGGTCAGAGATTGTCTTTAGTTGGAACAATCCTGGTTGCTGCTTTCTTTCGGCCGGCAGGGTTGTCGTGACGGGAGGTTGAAGGGGTGGCTGGTAATTGCTCGTCGGTGGTGGTTCCCCGCTGGTGTGGAATTACAGGGGTTGACCAGATTTCTTGTCCTCAGTGGTATTAATTGTTCAGGTCGTTTTGTTGCCTGTCTCCGGGATGCTGCCTGTCTCCGGGATGTCGCCTTGTCGAGTTTGTACTATGTGATGTCGTTGCTCTCACTGTTTCGGTGAATGAGACTCTTCTGGCCGAAGGATGAGGTTAGGGTGCTGCTTGGGGCCATGTAGGATCAGGATGCGGTGTGTTTCTCTTTGCTGCGTCCTGTACTAGTTTTCCGCCGGTCTACATGGACAGTCCCTCGACATCACTCCTTCCCTTCGGCAGCGGGAGCAGAATAGCTTGGGTTAATTTCTGCATTGGTCCCTAAAATGACCAGTTTGGCCACATCGGAAACATATGGAGTCGGTCCTTGTGGCAGCTAGTGGTAACGGATGGTTTGCAGTGGCGGTTGTATTACTGGTTTGTTCGTTGCGGTTTGTTCCTGACTATGATCGGTGTTGATTAAGGGGTGGTGCCGTCCTGGGGGTGGTTCTCGGGTGGTGTTTGAACTGGGGGTGTCAGTAAGGAAGAGCATATAGGGACTTCGTGTTGTAGTTTTTCGAAATCGGCAAGTAGGTTCATCAATTCTTGTATAGTGGAAATGTCGGTTTTCTTGATGTAGAGTCGGAGTTCGGGCTTCAGGTTTTGATATATCCAGTACAACTAGCGTTCCGGACTCATGGCACAATGTCGTCGGATTAAGGTTTGCATAGCATTGATGCAGTCTCGGCCAGTCTCCTTTGTTCCTTGATGTTGGTTGGCTATAGCTCCTTCTAAACGAATTTCGTAATCTGACGGAAGATAGGTCGGTTTGAAGTGTTGGGTGAAGGTGGTCCAGCAATTAGACAGGTGGCTATTGTTCCGGTACCATAGCAGAGCGTTGTCGGTAAGTAACCGGTGGGTCCAGGTTGTACAAAACTCGGAGTTCCTCCAGTTTCTCCATAAATGACACCGGGCCGGTTCTACCATTGAAGCGGAGATCCCATTTGGTGTATTCTCGCAATGTTGCTTCTACGGTCGGATTAGAGACAGGGGCGGGGAGTGAGACCCGGGGAGTGGATCGAGTTTTCAAAAATCTGCTCAGTCTCCGACGCATCTCATCTACGGGTCCTTCAGTGGCCAGTCCGAATTCTCGGAGTTCTTCGGTCAATTCAGGCTTCTTTGATAAATAAATTCAGGCTACCTTCGGTTCTGGGGCAGCAGCTTGGCTGGGTAGCGTCAACGGTGATGGTGGGGCCAGAGTTTGGTCTTTACTTGTAGTCTCGGTTGGTACGGTTTCGGTTACAGGAGTGTTTACAGCAGATGGCATATTAAAGAATCTATTTTTTAAAACCAACCAGAAAATAAAAAAGATTTTGTTACGGTTTATGAAACTTTGCTACTACTGGAAAGGTACTAAGTATGAAAATAAAGAATCAGAACGGTTAAAGTCTTAAAAATCAGGTCAGGTCAGGTCAGGTCCCTGCTCGGGCGCCATATATCACTGCCTACTTCTGAAGGGTGGAGTGTGCATCGGGTTTTCAACGGATAAATGGTTTTGTCTCGAGTGCCACCACTTTACTTGTGGGTTCTAAGAGATTCCAGGGGGAAAGTGGAAGCCCCAAAGTTGTTGTTGTCCAAATATCGGACCACTCTGAGGGAGTAGGGTTGTCTGGGAGACTCCAGTGGAGATGATTGGTTTCCAGAGGTCGAGTTTTGTAGAGACTTTGATGACGAACAAGAAATTAAAATTTATAATGGTTTATTAGCGTTAAAATATGAAAATAATAAAAAAAGCATATTTACAATGCAATTACTTAATATAGGGTTCTTACCAGGGCTGGTTGGCGAAATTTAAATTGTATAAGAAAACGGAATATAGACCTTTATTTTTGTTCTGACTTAGGTCGGTGGTTCCTCGTAAAATCAAATAGCGAAATTTCTCTTGTTCCCAGCTTGCCTTGGTTTCAACAAAATTTAGGGAGGAAGTTATTGTTACGACGACAATAAGGAGGTGATATTTCAAGCTGCCCCGACGCCCGTGTCCCACCTGGGAACAACTTGAGCGTCAATCGCAACGGAATATATATATATATATATATATATATATATATATATATATATATATTGGTATGATAAGAAGCCTAATGCAGGTTTTGATATTAATTAAAAGTGGTATATTGAAAAATTGAAAATAGTAAAATTAAAAATTATGTATTTTGGTAGTGAGAATGAAATAATTAATTATAAGAAAATTAATTATATTAGATTATATTAGATTAAATATAAACTAAGACAATTAAAAAGTATTGAGAATTGTATGTAAAAGTGATTAACAAGTAATTATAAGAAAGTTCAAAACGTTAGATTAGTTTAGTGCAAACAGACAGTTAAAAATTTAAACTTGACGCATATGAACATAGTGATTGTACTCACCTATTTAAATTGCAGTGGTTTATTAAATCATGAACTTTTAAGGAAGTTATTGTTTTAACTAATTTGTGAATGAACAGCAACCATTGAACTATATAAAAAACCATTTGCGAGTTTTAGAAGAACAGAAATGTAATTGGTTGAGAATTAATTTATCATGTACGGCATTCTCGATTAGCGAGGAGAACTGTTTTTAAGACGGAAGCGAAAACCAAGCTTCACAATCAACCCTAGTGTTATAATCAAAATTATATAAAAAACTTGGAGTAAAATCCATGATAAATGACTAAAACAACAGTGTATAACCAACGTTCTTGTTGCACATGCTTTTGTAACGAAGAATAAACCCCGACAGTAAATAACTATACGTAGCTGAAGTGACGCCTCTGGCCGATAAGGTATTTATCAACAAAGTTGCAACTTTAACATAATGATCGTAACTACTGATCGAAACAACTTAAAAGCAATAACACATTGTCAATTGGAACAGTAATAGATATAGAAATGTCATTTTAAGTCTAAAATCCTATAATAATAGAGTTTATAACGTTAGAACAAGGATACTAGTATAAATCACCATAGATGTCGTTACTTTACACTAGTGATAATGTTAAATTGAAATATCATCCATTTTGCATCGAAACCGTTGCCATAGAAAAGATAAATTGAATCTAGAGAAAAATCTAACAGTTTGCAAAAGAAAATAGAGCGGCAAATATAGTCAATAAATAGTCAGTTCGAACTGCAAGCTAATGTTAAAAGTAATTTTATGAATTTAAATGGCCAATAGCCATAAATGTTAAGGGATCCAGTAAGAAAATTAATGTAAAACCAGAATTAAATTGTCATGCTGGATTAATTTATTAATATTGTGGTCAAATTGTTCAATTATAAAACAGACATTAATAGAAGTTTAAATTGTTATGTATTGTATTTCAGTGCATAACAAGGTACATAATTTAATAAAAAGTTCTGCAGAAAATTTAGGTGTAAAAAGGGTAAAGGTAACAATTTTCAACTGCATCTCATTAAATTCCTGCAGAAAGGAGTCAACATAAAGCCGTGGACAAATAAGAAGCAAATAAGATTAATAAAAAGGTAAATTTATTCAAATACTCTTATAAACATAAATTATTTTAATATTGGTTATAATTCTTCACATTAACAAAATTTTTACTTACATATATACATATAGGTGTTCTAAAAGTGTCAGATTTTGATTTATGAATTAAATTAAATAATATATTGAACCCTATAATCAAATAATCAATAAATAAAGAAATGTAAAGGCGCTCAACTATATAAAATTTGAGCCTCATAAATATAAAACATAATACGCTTTATAATATCAAGTATTCAAATATAGGAGTCTAAAACTGTATATATATATATATATATATATATATATATATATATATATATATATATATATATATATATATATATATATATATATATATATATATATATAATATTCCCAAGTTATTTTAACTGGAAGCTGGGAGTTCCTACGGTACACAATTATTCTAAAACACTAGTGGTATTACCAAAACAGCTGGGAGCGAGAAAAATTATATTGTTATTATAATCCCTGGTTATACGGTGTGTGCCTAGACAGAATAAAATGAATATAAAAATATATGGGGCCGACAACACTCTGTCAATTTTGTTTGGGTGAAACTGGGCATTAGGCACACCTGTACGGAGAAATGCGGAAAAATAAAAATGAAATTGGAATGGGTGCCCGGGCTAACTAGCGGGGACAGCTGTATATAAAATTGGCCAAAAACAAACCGGGAAATATAAGGTATACACGGTTAAACTTAAAGTTTTGTTACTTACCAAAGTTCAAACATAGACTGTATGAGACTCGGCCTGAGCGGAACTGCAAACTAAACTCAATTTACTTGCTCGGTGGACCTGCTTTTATATGGAAAAAATTAGGTATCCTTGTTTTATCTAGAAGTTTTATTTTCTTTGTTTAACTCACAGGGGGCGTAAAAATGTTAAAGTGAAAATTTGTTAAATTTTGTATATTTATTTGTGTAATCTAATTGATAATGCGGCGGAATTTCATTTATCAAATTCTTAATGATAAAAGGAGATATTTTGTATTGGATTTTTCGTTTACACTGGCAATTTAAGAATATATATTTATTAATAATAAAAATTAACAGGATTGTCAGAGTGGTGTTACGGTAGCGACCTTCAAATTTATTGCAATGGGACTGGAGTTTCATTACAGTTCTTTCGTGTAAATAGTAAATAGTAAATCACACGTCGAGCTGTAATATTTGAAAACTATCTTTGTATATGTGTTGACACTAAAATTTAAAAAAAAAAGTTTTCTGTACTTAAAAGTAACCACGATGTCAAATCTACATTTGCCAAACAGACTAGCGATTCTCAACATATGCCCACAAAAACATCGCATAAAATCATGACATTTTAACATGATATGTATATAGCTTGGGTTAATTTCTGCATTGGTCCCTAAAATGACCAGTTTGGCCACATCGGAAACATATGGAGTCGGTCCTTGTGGCAGCTAGTGGTAACGGATGGTTTGCAGTGGCGGTTGTATTACTGGTTTGTTCGTTGCGGTTTGTTCCTGACTATGATCGGTGTTGATTAAGGGGTGGTGCCGTCCTGGGGGTGGTTCTCGGGTGGTGTTTGAACTGGGGGTGTCAGTAAGGAAGAGCATATAGGGACTTCGTGTTGTAGTTTTTCGAAATCGGCAAGTAGGTTCATCAATTCTTGTATAGTGGAAATGTCGGTTTTCTTGATGTAGAGTCGGAGTTCGGGCTTCAGGTTTTGATATATCCAGTACAACTAGCGTTCCGGACTCATGGCACAATGTCGTCGGATTAAGGTTTGCATAGCATTGATGCAGTCTCGGCCAGTCTCCTTTGTTCCTTGATGTTGGTTGGCTATAGCTCCTTCTAAACGAATTTCGTAATCTGACGGAAGATAGGTCGGTTTGAAGTGTTGGGTGAAGGTGGTCCAGCAATTAGACAGGTGGCTATTGTTCCGGTACCATAGCAGAGCGTTGTCGGTAAGTAACCGGTGGGTCCAGGTTGTACAAAACTCGGAGTTCCTCCAGTTTCTCCATAAATGACACCGGGCCGGTTCTACCATTGAAGCGGAGATCCCATTTGGTGTATTCTCGCAATGTTGCTTCTACGGTCGGATTAGAGACAGGGGCGGGGAGTGAGACCCGGGGAGTGGATCGAGTTTTCAAAAATCTGCTCAGTCTCCGACGCATCTCATCTACGGGTCCTTCAGTGGCCAGTCCGAATTCTCGGAGTTCTTCGGTCAATTCAGGCTTCTTTGATAAATAAATTCAGGCTACCTTCGGTTCTGGGGCAGCAGCTTGGCTGGGTAGCGTCAACGGTGATGGTGGGGCCAGAGTTTGGTCTTTACTTGTAGTCTCGGTTGGTACGGTTTCGGTTACAGGAGTGTTTACAGCCGATGGCATATTAAAGAATCTATTTTTTAAAACCAACCAGAAAATAAAAAAGATTTTGTTACGGTTTATGAAACTTTGCTACTACTGGAAAGGTACTAAGTATGAAAATAAAGAATCAGAACGGTTAAAGTCTTAAAAATCAGGTCAGGTCAGGTCAGGTCCCTGCTCGGGCGCCATATATCACTGCCTACTTCTGAAGGGTGGAGTGTGCATCGGGTTTTCAACGGATAAATGGTTTTGTCTCGAGTGCCACCACTTTACTTGTGGGTTCTAAGAGATTCCAGGGGGAAAGTGGAAGCCCCAAAGTTGTTGTTGTCCAAATATCGGACCACTCTGAGGGAGTAGGGTTGTCTGGGAGACTCCAGTGGAGATGATTGGTTTCCAGAGGTCGAGTTTTGTAGAGACTTTGATGACGAACAAGAAATTAAAATTTATAATGGTTTATTAGCGTTAAAATATGAAAATAATAAAAAAAGCATATTTACAATGCAATTACTTAATATAGGGTTCTTACCAGGGCTGGTTGGCGAAATTTAAATTGTATAAGAAAACGGAATATAGACCTTTATTTTTGTTCTGACTTAGGTCGGTGGTTCCTCGTAAAATCAAATAGCGAAATTTCTCTTGTTCCCAGCTTGCCTTGGTTTCAACAAAATTTAGGGAGGAAGTTATTGTTACGACGACAATAAGGACGTGATATTTCAAGCTGCCCCGACGCCCGTGTCCCACCTGGGAACAACTTGAGCGTCAATCGCAACGGAATATATATATATATATATATATATATATATATATATATATATATATATATATATATATATATATATATATATATATATATATATATATATATATATATATATATATATATATATATATTGGTATGATAAGAAGCCTAATGCAGGTTTTGATATATTAATTAAAAGTGGTATATTGAAAAATTGAAAATAGTAAAATTAAAAATTATGTATTTTGGTAGTGAGAATGAAATAATTAATTATAAGAAAATTAATTATATTAGATTAGATTAAATATAAACTAAGACAATTAAAAAGTATTGAGAATTGTATGTAAAAGTGATTAACAAGTAATTATAAGAAAGTTCAAAACGTTAGATTAGTTTAGTGCAAACAGACAGTTAAAAATTTAAACTTGACGCATATGAACATAGTGATTGTACTCACCTATTTAAATTGCAGTGGTTTATTAAATCATGAACTTTCAAGGAAGTTATTGTTTTAACTAATTTGTGAATGAACAGCAACCATTGAACTATATAAAAAACCATTTGCGAGTTTTAGAAGAACAGAAATGTAATTGGTTGAGAATTAATTTATCATGTACGGCATTCTCGATTAGCGAGGAGAACTGTTTTTAAGACGGAAGCGAAAACCAAGCTTCACAATCAACCCTAGTGTTATAATCAAAATTATATAAAAAACTTGGAGTAAAATCCATGATAAATGACTAAAACAACAGTGTATAACCAACGTTCTTGTTGCACATGCTTTTGTAACGAAGAATAAACCCCGACAGTAAATAACTATACGTAGCTGAAGTGACGCCTCTGGCCGATAAGGTATTTATCAACAAAGTTGCAACTTTAACATAATGATCGTAACTACTGATCGAAACAACTTAAAAGCAATAACACATTGTCAATTGGAACAGTAATAGATATTGAAATGTCATTTTAAGTCTAAAATCCTATAATAATAGAGTTTATAACGTTAGAACAAGGATACTAGTATAAATCACCATAGATGTCGTTACTTTACACTAGTGATAATGTTAAATTGAAATATCATCCATTTTGCATCGAAACCGTTGCCATAGAAAAGATAAATTGAATCTAGAGAAAAATCTAACAGTTTGCAAAAGAAAATAGAGCGGCAAATATAATCAATAAATAGTCAGTTCGAACTGCAAGCTAATGTTAAAAGTAATTTTATGAATTTAAATGGCCAATAGCCATAAATGTTAAGGGATCCAGTAAGAAAATTAATGTAAAACCAGAATTAAATTGTCATGCTGGATTAATTTATTAATATTGTGGTCAAATTGTTCAATTATAAAACAGACATTAATAGAAGTTTAAATGTTTTAAATTGTTATGTATTGTATTTCAGTGCATAACAAGGTACATAATTTAATAAAAAGTTCTGCAGAAAATTTAGGTATAAAAAGGGTAAAGGTAACAATTTTCAACTGCATCTCATTAAATTCCTGCAGAAAGGAGTCAACATAAAGCCGTGGACAAATAAGAAGCAAATAAGATTAATAAAAAGGTAAATTTATTCAAATACTCTTATAAACATAAATTAGTACACTTGGAGAACACCCAAATCACCACAACACATATTTCAGAGACCTTACGATCGTTTCGTAGACAAAGTCTACATCTTCAGAGGAAGAAAAATTCTGAGAATTTTTCTTCCTCTGAAGATGTAGACTTTGTCTACGAAACGATCGTAAGGTCTCTGAAATATGTGTTGTGGTGATTTGGGTGTTCTCCAAGTGTACTTATTAGTGCTCATCACAGGTTCCAGTTTTCACATAGTAAACATAAATTATTTTAATATTGGTTATAATTCTTCACATTAACAAAATTTTTACTTACATATATACATATAGGTGTTCTAAAAGTGTCAGATTTTGATTTATGAATTAAATTAAATAATATATTGAACCCTATAATCAAATAATCAATAAATAAAGAAATGTAAAGGCGCTCAACTATATAAAATTTGAGCCTCATAAATATAAAACATAATACGCTTTATAATATCAAGTATTCAAATATAGGAGTCTAAAACTGTATATATATATATATATATATATATATATATATATATATATATATATATATATATATATATATATATATATATATATATATATATAATATATTCCCAAGTTATTTTAACTGGAAGCTGGGAGTTCCTACGGTACACAATTATTCTAAAACACTAGTGGTATTACCAAAACAGCTGGGAGCGAGAAAAATTATATTGTTATTATAATCCCTGGTTATACGGTGTGTGCCTAGACAGAATAAAATGAATATAAAAATATATGGGGCCGACAACACTCTGTCAATTTTGTTTGGGTGAAACTGGGCATTAGGCACACCTGTACGGAGAAATGCGGAAAAATAAAAATGAAATTGGAATGGGTGCCCGGGCTAACTAGCGGGGACAGCTGTATATAAAATTGGCCAAAAACAAACCGGGAAATATAAGGTATACACGGTTAAACTTAAAGTTTTGTTACTTACCAAAGTTCAAACATAGACTGTATGAGACTCGGCCTGAGCGGAACTGCAAACTAAACTCAATTTACTTGCTCGGTGGACCTGCTTTTATATGGAAAAAATTAGGTATCCTTGTTTTATCTAGAAGTTTTATTTTCTTTGTTTAACTCACAGGGGGCGTAAAAATGTTAAAGTGAAAATTTGCTAAATTTTGTATATTTATTTGTGTAATCTAATTGATAATGCGGCGGAATTTCATTTATCAAATTCTTAATGATAAAAGGAGATATTTTGTATTGGATTTTTCGTTTACACTGGCAATTTAAGAATATATATTTATTAATAATAAAAATTAACAGGATTGTCAGAGTGGTGTTACGGTAGCGACCTTCAAATTTATTGCAATGGGACTGGAGTTTCATTACAGTTCTTTCGTGTAAATAGTAAATAGTAAATCACACGTCGAGCTGTAATATTTGAAAACTATCTTTGTATATGTGTTGACACTAAAATTTAAAAAAAAAAAGTTTTCTGTACTTAAAAGTAACCACGATGTCAAATCTACATTTGCCAAACAGACTAGCGATTCTCAACATATGCCCACAAAAACATCGCATAAAATCATGACATTTTAACATGATATGGGCAAACTTGACTTTCTGGAAATTTTAGAGATAAAAACAGACATACAAGACAACTGCCTTATTTTACATACAGACTTGGAGACTGCTTATCTGGCTTCACTGTTGGGTTTCGTTTCTGTGTGTGTAGGACGTAGCCAGCGCGTAAGCTAACTAAACGTTGAAGAACATCCTAGAACGTCTAGGATTCAAAATCCATGAAAAAGACATCTATGATTTCAAAACATCATAAAAAACCGGTTTGGTGGGATCTTGAATGCAACGAGTTGATAACCAAACGAAAGAAAGCTTTACAAGAATATATGAAAATATCAAACTGGGAAAACTTTCTAAAACATAAACAAACTGAATCTTTCGTTAAAAAAAAATTCAAAGATAAAAGTAGACTCGCATGGAAAAAATTTGTGAGCACTTTAAACAAAAGTACTTCAATCACAGAAATTTGGAATTTTGGTAAAAAAATTAACGGAAAATACACAAACAGTGCACCAAAATTTCCAGATGAGGACAAGGCAAGGACATTCTTATAAGAAATAGCTCCACTGCGAGCTTGCTTACCAAATTGTTCCTTTTAACATGTCTCACAATTTCAGGAAATTGAAGAGGAAATAACTATACAAGAGCTCAAGACTGCAATGAAATCCACAAAAAATTAAGCACCAGGTAAAGATAAAATCACTTACTGTATTTTAGCAAACATGAGTGATTTAGCAAAAACAGTTCTACTGACAATATACAATAACTGGTGGGTCAAAGGTGAATATGTCGAAGAGAAGAAGGAGATTATTGTTTGCCTATTGCTGAAACCAAAGAAAGACTCAAGTAAAATAACGTCATACAGGCTTATATCCTTACTTAGTTGCATTACGAAGACATTCAAAAGAATAATAAAAACAAGACTGGAGCGGTTCTGTCAAAAAAATGGAATACTGTCACCTCAACAGTATGGTTTTAGAAAAGGAGTAGGCACAATGGAAGCTGTGAGTCATCTGGTGTCGGATATGCAAAGCGCATTTACAAGAAACGATTATGCCATATGTATATTTGCAGATTTGAGATGTGCCTATGATTACGTTAACCTCCACATATTATTTAATGATCTCAAAAATTATAATATACCTCATAATGTAGCATTAAACATTGTTAGTCTATTCCACGAAAGAAAAATCTACGTAAGGGACAATAACAATCAATCCCACGGTCCAAGAATATTAAGAAGGGGCCTACCACAGGCCTCTTTGCTTAGCCCAATTCTGTTTAATCTATACTCCATAAGTTTACATGATAAAGTGGGCAGAAAAGTTCGCTGCATACAATCTGCAGATGATATATGCATTTACACAACAGCACCAACATACAATTAATGCTTAACGGAAATGAGAAGTGCAATATTCTCGTTAAAGGCATGGAGCCTAGAAAAGCAGCTACAAATTAATTTGGAAAAAACGGCAATCATGGGACTCACTAGGCACCGTATTCATTGGCCACAATGTAGCCAGACAGACCAGATTGATATAAAGTTAGTAAACACATACAAATATTTGGGAATCACAATAGACAGCAAGCTTTTATGGACAAAACATGTAGAATGCCTTGTAGCAAAGTGTGAGCGAGGTATTAATTTACTAAAAATGACCATAAATTGTAAATTTTTGTTTTAAATTTCAACAACACACCACGAGGGCTTAGAGCCTAAATACTATCGTACCGTCGGTGTTGACAAGGAGGAAAGAGGCAACTTGTTTATTCTGGACTTGAAGGTTTGGAGGTTCGGAGGAGAAGGAAAAACATGTGCCGGCAGGGAATTCCACAACTTGGAAATCCTCGGGACAAAAGAGCGGGCATAACAATATGTTCTATGTCTGATGACCTGGACAGTCAAATGGTGCATTCGCTCTGTTCCCCTGGTAGATCTGTTGGGGGCGGCAGGTGGGGAAACTATGGAGAAAAGCTCCTCTGAGCAGTGCCCGTGCAGATATCTATAAAAGAGAGAGAGAGAGAGAGGTCACCAACGGCGCGTCGGTGGGCAAGGGATGGCAGCCTTTGGGTGAGGGTAGGGTCACCGATGAGACGTATAGCTCTCTTTTGAATGGAGTCCAGGATAGCGAGTGTAGAAGCGGCAGCTACACCCCAGATGTGGGAGCAGTATTAGAGGTTTGGCCTTATTTGTGAAGTATATAAGGTATAGAGATTAGCTGGTGAAAAGTATTTGTATATTTGTAAATGGGGAGCAGATGTCAATGTAACCCTTCTATTCTATAGAACATACATAAGATCCATTCTGGATTATGGTAGTATTGTTTATGGCAGTGCATGCAAATCAAATATAAAAAAGGTAGAACGAATACAACTTAAAGTCCTTAGAATAGCAATCGGGGCAATGAAGTCAACACCGATAGATATTGTATTTGCTGAAGCCCTAGAACCCCCGATGCATATAAGAATAATATATTTGGCGGAAAAATGCATGCTAAAATTGAGAAGTACAGATCAAGAGTTGGTAGATCAATTACATACTTTAGTTATTGAAACTTTGACGAACAAATATTGGAAAAATAAGAGCAAACCACCACTTATTTAGGCATATTATAATACATTAATGTACGAACATATTATAGCACCACCAGTAACACTTAACGTACCGTTTAAATCTATGGTACAGCCAATGCAGGTACACATTCCTGAGTGCACTGACAATCCATTATTAAATCAAATTATATTTAAGAAGATAATACACGGTAAGTTCTTAGACTATTTGTGTATTTATACCGATGGATTCAAAAGTAAAAAGGGAGTGGGAGCAGCTTATTTAATAGAAAAACGAAAAACTCACGATATGTTTAAACTAGCGGATTTAACATCTATACATACAGCAGAACTATACGCGATAGAAAAAGCAGTTAACTGGGTGGTGGAGAACCAAGTAGAAAAGGCTTTAATTAGCACTACACTCCCAATCAGCTGCTAAAACAATACAATACAGTCACGTGCATATTATTAACCATCCATCGTTGGGAAACATCAGGAAAAATATTTGTGAACACCCTAATATCAAGGTGACTTTCTTATGGGTTAAAGCTCACAGTAATATACAGGGTAATGAAGATGTAGACCAACTATCGAAAATAGCATCAACTCAGGGGCACTATCAGGTTATAAAACTACCATACACAGAATTTGTATTTGACATTAAAGAGTCTGCATGCCAGATCCCCCTCGAACCGCCCCATTTTATGCAGGTGTTTCTTGACAGCCATGTGTCCCGTCAAGAGCCCTGTTATGTTCCTAAGCTGTCCTCTGCTAAGATTTAGCAGCTCCACAGCTCTATTTGAACTGGGTTCCTCAATTACTGACTTCCCATGTTTGAACCATGGACAGTCTGCCCAGTACACCTTATGTTCGTTTCTGACCCAGGACTTAACGGATCCTTTGGCAGCGCTCTTCGTCACGCCCTGGACCGGTTCTGGTCCCATAAATCGTTCTGATGATCCTCCCTTCGCGAGACTGTTAGCTTCTCCATTGCGTTTGACCCCCGAGTGAGCCGGCACCCAGATGAGCGTGACCTCATTCTGCACAGCCAGGTCGCTCGCCTCGCCTTGGCATTCACTTACGAGCCTGGAATTTACCCGTGGGATACTTACGGCCTTAAGGGCTGCCTGGCTGTCTGTGACTATGAGGATCCCCTTGTTGGTGTAGCCCCGCCTCTTCTTCTCTCGCACGCAGTGCAATGTGGCCTACATTTCGTCCTGAAAGACCGTTGCATGAGCTTCGAGGGAAATACTGTGACCTACCCTCGGTCCTTCCGAATAAACGCCTGCCCCCGTCCCACGCTCCCCGACAGATCCGTCCGTGGACCAGACGAGCGCATCCCGTGGTGGGCCAGGCGGGTCCCCACGCCATGCTTCGCGGTCGGGATTTCTACTGTAAACTTGTTTTCCCGGCAGATTCGCGGGCTCGCGAAGTCTGACCTCATTTCAAGCATGGGCCCCTTCACGATCCTGAATTTTGCAGTGGCTCATGCAGCCTGGGTTGATCTTCAGTCTATCATTACAGGCTAGTCTGTCCTAGCTGGCCTCCCCCATGATAACTAAGTGGGGGCAGCTCTAGCAACACCTCCATGGCGGCTGTTGGGGTTAAAGTCATGGCCCCTGTGATGCCGAGGCAAGCCATACTTTGGATCTTGCCTAGTTTTTGTTTGTCACTTCATTGTGTCACCTTAGGCCACCAGACCAGTGCCGCGTATGTTAACGATAGACTGACTACCCTTATGTACAGCCAGTGAGCTATACTAGGTTTTAGTCTCCACGTTTTTTCATATAACCGTCTAGTGACGGCTAGGATCATAACTGCCTTACGCAGTATTTTTTTAACGTGACCATTTCAGGTTAGCTTAGAGTTCAAGACGACCCGAAGCTATTTAACGTCCCTGACCATTGAGATGTTCCTACCGTATAGTGACAGTTCTGTGGCCCTCCCACTTCCTCCTCCTCGTAAACGGTATGACGGTTGCTTTCTCGGGGCTCACCCCGAGACCTTGGCCAACCGTCTACCTTTGCACCACGTTCAGTGCTGTCTGCATACGCTCCCACACTGACTGTGTAACCTTTCCTCGGACTATAATGACAATGTCGTCCGCATTGCCCTGTACCTCCTGCCCCCCACCCGAAAGCCTCCCTAGCTGCTCTGTATGCATATTATCCGCAGCGTAGGGGATATGCGTCCAGTACACCGCCCCAAATGTGCCGGTCGAGCAGTTTTTCTTTTGTTTTTAGCAAGAAGGACATAAGACCTATTGGCCCCAGGGACTTTGCCTGGTCTCTTGGAGTTAGTTGACCAACTAACCTGTGAAATCATCGATAATAAAAGTGATGGATCTAGTAACTTATCTATCAGTACCCTTCTCATTTTGTAAGCAGGTTTTGATACTTGCAAAGAACATTGACGCCCGTGGTACTAAATTTGACTCAACGAACCTAACAAATATTGTCTCCCGCACGGAGACAAACTATAAGAATGCTGATACTGTTACTATTACTACATAATGCATTAGTTATTTCCTCCGGTTATACAATAATAATTATGTCTATGGGGTCCTGTTTTCGTGGCTGTCAACCGAGTGTTAACACTGATCTTAGAATATGATTTACCGATATACTGATTTTCTATTTTATGCAAAATTGTATTGTTTTAAGTCATAACTCACAATTTTCATTTATAACCATCGTCCAATATTTATTTGCAATACTTGATATTTATATCTATATTTTAAATATGCTAGGTTAGCTAAAAGTCATTACCTCACAATTTTCGTTTCTAACCTTCATCCAATATTTATTTTCAATACTTAATATTTATATCCATATTTTAAATATGTTAGGTTAGTTAAAAGTCAGTAAACGGTACATAACAAGTGCAAGCCACGAAGCGTAGAAATAATGCGCTTGTCAAGCTTGTTTCCATCCATAACATTTTGTGTTAACTAGAGCAGTCATGACGACCTAGTTCCTTTATATTTTTATCTACCATTTATTTAAATAGCATAGCAGTGCAGGTAACGTCATCTGTCTTTGTCCAACATTGTAGATATTGCATTACAGAATCTGAAGTAATGTCGACGATTATTGTAATATTAATTCCGAATAACTTTGTTTTCGCTTTAATTTACTAAAACCATAAGTACCTAGGTACCCTAGGTATTATACTTATATTAGTTTGCGGTAGGTGTATTTCTTCTTGAAATAACTTTGTTTTATTTTGGTAATACAGTACCTACATGCATTGATTAGAAACCTGAATTTGATGGACACAACTACTTTCTTATTTGTTTGATTGGATGTAACTACATTCACAGTGGAAGGCATTTGTTAAAGTTATGTTAAAATTAAAACTTGGGTTATTATTTACCTAATACCGGGATCGGTTTCAATGTTTATATACAGGGTGTTTGGCGAGTCGCGTTCATTAGAGGTTTATGACCTTCTAGTCCGAATACGACAGAGAAAAAAGGGTTTGGCCATAAGCGGCTATGTGAAAGCACAATAAATTACTTTTAAGCACATGGTACTTACGGTTATACCGGAAGTATCATGTACTATCGTTATTTTAAATACAACACTCTATATATTATGGCAGTTTTAGATTCCGCATTGAATTATAGAATAAATTTTATAAAAGCACCATGTGTCAAAAATGTGACGTTTTCAAGTTATTTCGATTTTTTTGGAAATTTTTAAAATGTCACTACCATGTTTGATAAAACATTTCTCCGCTATTAGACAAGATCGGAGATTCTACCTTAGTGAGTGAGCTAAAAAAGTTTAGTTCTAAGGATGCGGTGGACAATATCTTTAAGAACTTATACATAGCATTCTATACTAAGCATCCAACTTGTACAACTTTTCATTCATAACTTGATAATTTTAAATAGAACACCCTATATTTGTTTAGGTCATCTTATTGGCCATTTAAATCTCTTTGAAAATTGTTAACACTTCTCTATACCTATCTTTTACCATTTCTGAGATATGTCGATTTTTCTGTTATATTTGGGTGCAGACATCAGATATCTGGTCATACTTAGTTTCCTATGACTGAAAATGTCAAAAACAGGGTGAAATTCAACTGACACTTCCTATAGTCAGGTTATAAAATAAACGATGTGACTTGTGTCTAAACTCGCTCACAATTCTGAAATATCGTTGTGTATAATTGCAATAAGTTTGCCGCAATATATCGACAGAAGAAGTTTGCGCATAGTAGAAATAATGATATGGACTATTTAACTCTCAACAAGGGAGACGTGTGTATACCGAGCTGCAAAGGTAAACTACGAACAATGGCTATGAAGCGGTGGCGAAGAAATCTGGCATTAACATGTATTTAGCTTCGCTGACATAGGAGAAAGTATATAATCCATTTTAATTCCCATCCCATAGGCGCTATTCTGTTTATAAAAATTAGTCCATTTCAATTGAAACACTTTAATCTCTTTAAACACTTGAATGGGACTGCAGTCTAGCTACAGTCGACATCTATCCGCTTTATTATTTTATAAAACCTATATCTGGGGTTGTATTGTATTTCTACGAAACTGCTAGATTCGGTTGTGAATGATGTCGAATTTGAACTGCTTTATGAAGGAGCGGGAGGTCTAGTATTTTCGCGTGTTCGGATTGAAACGGTTGTGCTGTATAGCGTTCTATTTTAATTGATAGTAGTTATAAGTGGCGTATGTGAATATATACTGGAGCTCGGTTCGGTAGGGATGCGTCACTTCTTATATCTTGGAACCAGACTTTCATTGTAGCTGCTTGTTGTCAACGTTTTTAGATATATAGATTTTTCTGTTACATTATGTTAAACTTTTCTCACTTATCTGAAATCTTCAATTATCTAAAATCCTCATTTTTTTAATCTGGCTTTGTCTTATGCATTAAATTCAACAAATTTTGCTGTGGTTGTAAAATAAATAGGCATTAGTAAAAAAGACAAAGAACACGAACAAGAACATTATTTTTATAAACTTTTAACAAAAATAATAAATATCAAACGTAAAAATAAACCATAGGTAGGTAGAAGCTTATAGGAAATTTTCAATGTGTCTCCCGTTCCTGTCGAGACATTTCAAAATTCTCGAATTTACTTCGTGTGAAGTTGCTTTACTTATTTCGTGTAGATCTAGTCCTTGAAAGGCCTCGAAGATCCGTTGAATAAGTTCATCGCGTGTACTCACTGGAGTAGCATAGACTTTACTCTTTATCCTGTCTCAGAGATAAAAATCACACGGTGTTAGATCTGGTGATCTTGGCGGTCATCTGCAGTGGCCGTTGCGGCCTATCCATCGGTCTTCAAACATCTTATTTAGTTCCTGATATACTTCACTCGAGCAATGAGAGGAAGTCCCGTCTAGTTGATACCAGCAACTAAATAATGTATTTCAATAAAATCTGTTACTATGTTTCTAAGAATCTCCAACAAATACCTCTGAGAATTTAAGTTTCCGCCATAAATGTAATAATACACAACATTGTCACAAATTAAAGAAAAAACATTGAAACTAAATATGTTTTGGAAATTTCGATGTCTCGTTAAATGCGGGTTTTTTCTAGCCCAATAATGCTCTTTCTTGCGATTGACAATACCCTCTCTATCAAACCTAGACTCGTCTGTCCATATTTTTTTTTCAAAAATGAAGGATCTTCTTGAATCTTTATTAATAAATCTTCATAGAAGTTTATCCTTTGTTGGTAGTCACTGGGGTGGAGTTCTTGTACTAGCTGAAGTAAGAAATTATGCATATTGTGTTTCCTCAATATTTTGTGTATTGCCCAGATAGATAAACCCAAACCTTGATGCCCACTTCTTAACAAACTTTGTGGATATGCTTCAAAATATGCAAGAACTATAATTTCATCCATTTCATTGTCTTCAATTTTGTAACGTTTAACAACGCGTCGTGTCGGTATTATTCCATGACTTGCCCACTTGCTTATAATTCTGTTGAATTTTGTTCCATTCATTGGAGCCAAATGAGGGAATCTGTTGTTAAATGTTCGAAATCTTCTCTCAACTATTCTGTTACATTCACCATATATTGAAAACAAAATGAAAACATCATCTGCAGAATAACGAAAATAAAAAAGTATTGTTATCCATATTATTTTAGCACTTCTGATAACAAAAAATAAGAACAAGCATGCAACAATAACACCGCCTAGGAAGTGTCAGTTAAATTTCACTCTGTTTTTGACATTTTCAGTCAAAGGCAACTACGTATGACCAGATATCTGATGTATGCGCCAAAGTATAACAGAAAAATCGATATATCTCAGAAATGGGAAAATGTAGGTAGAGGGAAGTGTGAACAATTTTCAAAGGGATTTAAATGGCCAATAAGATGACCTAAACAAATATACGGTGTTCTTTTTAAAATTATCAAGTTATGAATGAAAGAAGTTGTTCAAGTTGGACGCTTAGTATAGAACGCTATGTATAAGTTCTTGAAGATATTATCCATCGCTTCCTTCGACCTAAACTTTTTTAGCTCGCTCACTAAGATAGAATCTCCGATCTTGTTTAATAGTGGAGATATGTCTTATCAAACATGGTAGCGACATTTTGAAAATTTTCGAAAAAATCGAAATAACTTGAAAACGTGACATTTTTGACACATGGTGTCTTTATAAAATGTATTCTAGAATTCGATACGGAATCTAAAACTGCAATAATATATATTGGGTGTTTTATTTAAAATAACGATAGTACATGGTACTTCCGGTATAACCGGATGTACCATGTCCTTAAAAGTAATTTACTTTGCTTCCACATAGCCGCTTATGGCCAAACTTAATATATATAGATATATATATATATATATATATATATATATATATATATATATATATATATATATATATATATATATATATATATATATATATATATATATATATCCAACCGATAACTGAAAAAATAATTAACCAAGGGATGAAACTCGGCAGGTACCTTTCTTTTATTAATGGCTTCGATGAGTTCGTTAGCTAGGAAAATCGGACGAGGTTTTCCGGAAAAATTTTGAGTTTTCTTTTTAAAAAAAATTTTCTCCGAAAATTACAGACATTTTAATGAAATTTTGTGGATATATTTCCTTGGGAAGGATCTTACTACATACGAAAATTCAACTTTCTAAGTTTATAGAAAATTGAGTTTTTCAAATTTTGAGTTTTCTTTTGAAGTGCTGAAAGAAATTAAAAAGTATCACAACTCTGGTTTTATTTTGTAACATTTTCCATGTAGTTTTCATTTATGAATTCGTATTTTACAAGTTCCATATACGGAGTGTTATTTTCGCTCTGATACTAAATAAAATCAAATTCCTAGTGCGGCCCTGCGATAGAGATTTTATTTAGATGCAAATGTAGTGTTTTATTAAATCACCATATCTGTATAGTTTGAATCGGGTAAGTTGAATAACGCCTGAGATATGACCCTGTGAAAATTCCTTTAAAAACCAAATCACCCTGTATCCTGTATATTAACCACGAGGGGTCATAGGCCATTTTTAAGTGCCCTTCCAGAATTAGCTCGATGTCACCAATCTCCTATAAGAATATGCCGGCTACAAGCTGCAACACCCTGCATAAATTTTAACGGACCCTAAATATAGGTTCCAGGGACTTTACTTCGCGCTCATTTGAAACAAAAATGTTTGGAAAGTTTGCAAATCGTAGCTGCCTTCATAGCGATTTAAAAAAATTAAAATTCGCCTAAGTAAGATAATTAAAGGGGTGATATAATTAACAAAAGGGAAACAACGAAGGTGATTATTCTATTAGTTTTTATTTTTATTTATTTTTAAGAACGGAGCTCTTCTTTTGTTGAAAACAAACATAACTTTTTATTATTCATTCCAATTAAGATTTCTTTCATACATGTTTCATAAATTCATCAAATAAATCAATCCTGTAGGTTTATTTTACAAGACCCATTAAGTAACATTAGTCACTGGCTTGGAAGATGACCAGAACGCGCTTCACCATATTCAGAATTCCAATTTGCATAAGTTCATAAAAAAACAATTTATGGTCGTCAAACTGGATTCGGTAGCAAGTCGTCAATTTCTAACTGTTCCTTAATTACACAGAAATGTAGATAAACATATTTAGCGGCGATGAGCGCGCAAGGACCAGACTATCTTTAGGAATAATTCAGCGTTCTTTGAATTTTATTATAATATAATTTTCGTTTTTCTATTAAAATTCTTTTCTCAGATTTCATGTGCTTTTTATTACGAAGTTAATTTGTTAAAATCATATTAGTATTCTGGTTAGCGGCAGTTACGAATCTTAACAAGTGAGGATGGGTATCTTAGATTCATTAGGTAGAAAACTATTTGTTTTTACTTTGAAGTGAGCTAATAAGCCGAAAGTTTATACTTGGGAAATATTAGTATACAAGAGTGATGATATTCGTTTTTACATCAAACAATTAATTTTAGTGTTCAAGACGGTGTTAGCTACACCGGCTGAGCTCTCCGGATTTAAAATCAGTACAACGTGTTGGTATTGGTATCTGGCATTTCGTCTACAGCTGACGCAAACGATTCGACATCTGATGGTCCTGTATCTAAAATTTGGCTCTGGTGTGAGGTTATTGCTCAACTAGCTTCAGAATGGTGCTTTGAAGCACAGTCGTCTATGTTGTACTTAAACTGCAACCCTATGTATCTTTATTTAAATAATCTATCTTGCGATTTCTTACAAATATATGTGATCGTTCAAAACTGCAAAGTTCTTTTATGTTCAGATATGTGCGATTTTCGTTAGGTGTTTTGGTGACAATGTAGACTAAACCACAACTACGGGAGATGTGGTAAACTTCTGATACTGTAGTGGTCTTGTGTCTTTTGCCAAACATAAACATTCTTGAGTCTTCCCTTCCTCTTTGTTTGTATATTATTTTATTATCAAACCTCCACAAAAGCTTGTCGATAAAGACCATCAATTTTTTAATTTCCCAGACGTTAAGACTTTTTTAATCTAAGGCAAACCTGCCCTTGGAGTGATTTTTCTAGAAACTAAAATTGTTATTTTAGACAATTTGGATTACATATTCATCTTGTTTGCATATTGTTTAAAGGACGTGCATCCTGGCTAAAACTTTAAATTATTACCAGATATCAAAATCCAGAAATATGAGAATACTTTTACAACAAGACTTTAAATTTGACACATGTGCTTCAAAATATGATGTTAATGATAAAGACTGATGCTTAGCAACAACCTCAAACCAAATCTCAGACTCTAGGAACAAATACACCAATACACATAATTAGTTAAATGTGAGATTCTCAGAGGATCATTTCGACTGCTACGATCTTGCCATTAATAATATCGACAGCAACTGTGGAAAACGCATTATAAATAATAACCCACTACAGCTTATAATCCCGGATCACTCATCTAGCCTAAAAGTAAAGTTGTTACAAAATAAATTTATAATGCCTTCAGTAAATCCCATAGATAAACTCGTTTGTTAAAGCTGTCGTGTATTCAAACTCAAAGTTTTGGCCCAATTGTGAAGACGGCTGTAAACCGCACATTTTTTACTAGGATTGCTAGAAAAATTCGTGGCCTAAGAGGAATGGCACTAACATAACATATAAAAACAGTTCTGTTAGCGACATCTATGAATTAGGCCTCGAAGTTTTCTAGTTATCCTGTGTATGGTTCACAGCCGTCTTTACTTTTGCATTAAAACTTTTAGTTTGAATACAGTCTAAGTCGATCTGTTATCGAATGCGATAACTGGGGATAGATCTAGGTTCTCCAGTTTTTACGTAGCTACACGGCGCGGTAGTAGTTTTCAGTTATTCACTGTAAAGTCAAGGATCAACTTCGCAGTGAATATCCGAAAACTTCCACCACGCCAGATATAATAGAAAAACTACATTGTGTGGCAATGGAAGATCATCAGATGAAGTTTCAGACAAATTAGGCTCCTTAAATGACAACAGTGTCCATATAATTTTAACATCTTGGGTGACTCGATTACTCACACCTATCAAAAAATTCTATTAGCGGACTATCACTCGTGGACTTTAGACAGACGCAAACCTTAAGATTTTTTTTCCATTTTGTCATAGTTGAGAAAATATGATCCACCACTTTATGTCAGAAGCCAAAAGCAGCTCAAACCATGGTTTTTCCCCACCAAATAATGCGAAAAATGTTTTGTCTGCAGAGAAAGTTGACAGCTTTTAGAGCCAAATTACTTCCATTGTTTGTCTGGCAAAAAAGAAAAACAGTAAACGGTAAGTATTTTGCTAATTTACTGCAAAATCAAGAAAAAGAAGCTACCTCTGACAAAAAAATGTGTTCCATTAGGACGATGCGTTAGCACACACGCCAGCAGTTGCTATGACTAAAATTCAAGAACTTGATTTTGAATTAGTGTCATTTCAATTAGTATGCAACATTTTGGCCAGATATAACTCTTAGCCACTTTTGCCTCTTTTCTAACCTTAAAACGTGCCTCGGGGATAATTGTGTTTCCGCTGTTATTATTATTTTGTTGTCTATAACCAACGATTTAATGGAAAGTCACCCAAGTAACCGAGACACCTGTTAACACCAATTTGGAACCCAACATTGGGGTTTAACTTGATGCTCAAATCTAGGTAGGCGCGACGTCTTTAGCTTGTATCGCCATATGTCAGAGGGATGAACTTATATGTTATAAAGGTATATTGGATCTTGCAATTCGTAGGAAAAGAAGATTTAGGCCCATCCTATCATTGTGCGGTGTTGTCTTAAAACATATTTTTTTAAATTTTAGTGCCTGTGATCAGGTTGTCGTTATCATTAAACGCATCATTTTTTAAATATGACAATTGCGTGTTTGTGTAAGGTGCTATCTTTAGAGGGAAGTCCCGGACTTACATATACATTTTCACTGTCCTTAAGTGGTTGCCATTTCTATTTTCTTGCACCAGTGGCCTACAGAACAAAAAGCCGCGACGCTTAGTTAAAAAGAACGACACAGACGTTTGAGTCAGTGGCAGGTTTCTGTGTTCTGGTAAGCGAAGTGTTAGAGAGATGTTTGTTTATAAAAAAATATGTTACAATTATAATATGTATCGAAGGAACTGGAAATTGACTGAAAATGGAAATACATAATTAGCCATATAGCTACTCAATTGGTGTGTATAAGTAGTTTTTAACAAAATTAAGCTGGTTTAAATAAGGTTCAAAGACATTTTATGTAAGTAATATAAGCCACACAGTCTAATACGAGGAGGCATTAAAAAGTACTTAGCCTGCAATATAAAAGGAAATTAAACAAAATTGTATTTAGTCAATATAGTCTTCTCTAAGATTTGCACATTTAGCAGAAGGTCTATGAAGCAATTATAAACCCTATAGAAAATGTTTTCTCGTGGTCTCCAAACCACTTTTCAACGGCACACATGGCTTCGTTCTTGATCAAAAATTGTTATTTTTAGTAAAATAGTGCATGAAAGATAAAGCCTCTGTGCCTCTAAGACATCATGAACTTGGTTGTTGTGTCACAAGATGGGTTTTTACTTCTTGAATGGTTGAAGATGATATGTCTGCTTTTACAACGAACCGTTCGACAGGGTAATTTGACACTTCAAATGTTTTTTGAGTTTTCGGGATAAATAATAATCTAATGACGTTGAAGCCGGATAATAGCGCAGGTGTTCAACCAAGTCAAAACTAATATAATCAATTGTTTGCAGTGCAATCAACTAGCTATAAACAGGGACGCTGTCTTGCAAATAAGAATACATATTTTCCCAGTTTTTCTCGGCGTTTTTTCTAGAATTTTCTCCCGTCATTTAATAAACTTACCATAAAACCTCACAAACTTGTCCCAACTTTTTCCCTAAATTGAAGCAATAAAATTGGCGGCCGACTTTTAGACACGGATTTTTTGGGCCGTGGAAAACCGAAATGTTCCAGTCTTTCGATTGCTCTTGGGTCTGTGAATCAAAGCGATAGTGACAAGGCGACCCAAAAAGTTAGAAGAATATTTTTTTAAACGATGGCACATTTCCTTTAACATTGTCAAACGAGCGTGCTTCTGATCAGAATTCGATCGTTTCGGAATCCATTTTGCCGCAAACGTTCTCATGATGAACAATGTCAAACACACGTTCGTAGGAAATGTGGAATATTTTTGCTATATTTTTTGGTAAGTGAAAATTGGAACCTGTAATGGGCACTTTGGAAACTTTACCACAACAGTTTTTTCAGATCTGACGATGGTTTTGCTAACAACGTTAGCGTCATCAGATGGCTGAATAACCTGGATCGTTTGGATTTTTACTGTTATGGTAGACACCTTAGGAACCAGTGTTTCTTGTATGATACTAATTAAAACTGGGTTACTAAATTTAAAATGGGACGATCAAATGTTAACTATGAGAATCACCCTGGATGGCCAATAACTGCGACCACTGAAGAAAGCATTTATTCTGTTCAATAATTGATTGTTTGATGAGTCGTATAGGCTTTTGGCCTCTCAGCGCTGCGAGCCAAATGGGTCTTTTATCAATTTATTGAAATGATCTTAGAAAACTGAGAAATTTGGTTGGAACGTATATTTTAGAAAACCCAATTCACCACAACACATTAACACAGCGTTAATGTGGTCAGAAGAACGAATAATCCAAATTATCCATCCAATTAAGGTTGTTAGCAAAACGATCACCAGGTCTGAAAATGTGTCTTTTTGGGCTTATATAAAGTAATAAGTTAAAAACACTGATAAAATAATACTACCTGTTATGAAACTTTACTAACCAAATAATCGTAATAATTTAAAACATACCGTGAAATAACGCTTTGACCGAAGAATGAGATTGACGATAAAAATGTTGATTTTGATTTTATTTATTATAAAATTTAGTAGCCCTGCCAACGATGTGTCATTTCACTCCATTTGCTATTTGAAAATTTGAAGAAGGTAGCTACACAATTTAGGGGGTGAAGTAGCAGCTTTGACATTCACGCGAAAATGTGTCTCGAAAACAAAATCGATTATACGAACGTTTCTGTATTTGTTTTATTCTAGGAGATAACTTTAATGGGCCACATTAAGGTAAGGATTTTGTGAAGCGGAAATTTCAAACTAGGTTCATAACTCAAGAAGTTGTAAATAACGCACCACTTATGGGCGAACGAAATGGGTACTTTTCAATCGCCTGTTACAATATTTAAATGGAATGTCTAAACTATGAATTCACCAATACGATAATCGATGGAGATTTTACTATCATTTGGGATAAGAATGTCACCATGAACCAGCTTTTTTAATGAAAAAATGTGGAAATAATCGAACTTTGCATTTTATAAAATTCGTAGATCTTAGTATAACTCATCACGTTGCGCTTGCTTATTTATGTGCTGTCGATTTGACATGCAAGGTCGTTGCTTCGAAGGCGGCAAGATTGGCAGCGCTGCCAAATGTCAAGAAATGGCTCGAAGAAAGTATATAATGAGGTTTTTTTGATTAGGAACTCTAGTTTTTTTCACAATACAGGAGATCACTTCCAGGCATATGGACTTAACAAAGAAGTGGTAATGTGATAACAAAAAAAAGAATCCTTTCACGGGTAAGTTAATATGTAATAATCAATATGAAGGTTAAAAACCCCTTTAAGCAAAGTTATTTGAAATTTTGAAATATGTTTAATGCAAAGTTTTTGTTGCCGCTTCTTAAGACAATGTTTTAGAGGGTAGGTTTTTATACATTTGTTAGCTGATAGGTTTTATCAATGGTAAATTCTTTGTCAGTTTCGATGCCCAGAATTCAAGCTATTTTCACCAGCAAACAGAAAACACACAAACGATTAATATAAACTAAACAGTACGCAACTACATACGATTCACGAAGACAAAGCCATGCAACGTGCAATTTTTGTAGGTTAAATGATATTCATGATGTTGGAATGTCAACGTAATGGTAATAAATTCAAACTATGAACAGAGGGAAAAAAGATTCCTAACCTTACTAATGTGCTCCATTATTCGAAAGCCCGCTTGTATAGTTTTAAGTGGGCCAACCCCACACTGATTACCTTTTACAAGAATTTTTAATGCTTAAGAATAATGTATTTTATAGCAGTATAATATTTCTTTAAGTAATATGCCTTACATTAAATATGTAACACAGGAGTAGGTAGATAATATAAATAAAGTCTGGATGCAGCAAGTACATTATGGTAGTGAATTTTCATAGAAATGACCTGACTTGCCAAATTTTATCAAAATGGACCCATTATTTTTGGAGTTACCGGTGTGATACACACACGCATATATATATATATATATATATATATATATATATATATATATATATATATATATATATATATATATATATATACAGACAGGGTTGTCCAATAAGCGCGCGTCGGTCCATAGTTAGTAAACCGTTGTACTTGATAAAAACTTTCTCAATAATCAACCTTATAACGTGTGATCTTTACTACAACCCAAAATTACTTTTAAGTATACAGGGTGAACATAAAGAGTAAAAACAACAATTATATTTTTCTTAAATCGAATACTATAGTTTTTTATGTGGTAGATGAAGCTTCTGTAGGTTCTATATTTAACTAAAAATTTGTAAGAATATCAAATGTAGTGTTGCCGAGTTATTCTTTCTTTTTAAAAAATTAATTTAAAAAAATACTTTCTTAAGACTGTTATATCTTTGCCACTGTTCGTTAGTTACCCTGAAAAATTTACGTGCAGTCTAATATTGGCCTAGTTCATCCTGAACTGTCTTTACATTTGGACTCCAATGCTGAAATGAGCAGGCGCCCCATCTAACTGGAACCACATCCTTCTCAATAGATGTAGTGGTTTGTTTTCCAGCAGATTATCAAGATCTTCGTTTAAAAAATTTTGAAAAACATTTCCATTAAGGCGCCCATCAAAAAAATGTAGCCCTATTACGTGGTCTCCAATTATTCCTCCCCATACATTTACACTCCACATATGTTGCTGGTCAACAGTTCTCACAAAATGTGAATTGGCATCAGCATAAGAGTGTACATTATGCCTGTTTACATCACCATTGTTTTGGAATGTCGCCTCATCATAGTGAACAGTAGAGTATTCCAAAATCGTTCCTCTTCTCCAATTCGAACAAGACCCCAATTACAGAAATGTATCCTATTTTCGAAGTCTTGCCTATTAAGTATTTGAGTGAGTTGCATACGATATGGATGGAACCTATTCATACTTAGCATTCTTTTTACAGAAGTTTGACCTAAGATCAACATATCACTTATGTCTGCTGTACTTCCATGTGGGTCTTCAACAACGGATGCGACAACATTAAATTCATTATCATCGTTTAGCACTGGCTCATTCATTCATGCTTCTCGTACTTAACTGTCGCCGTCTGGTCAAATCTATTCCCTAGTCTTTGAAATGATCTTGCATCTGGATACTTTCTTTCAGGAAATCTCTCAGCGTACACTCTGGATGCCAGAAGACAATTATTTAAGCCTTCTCCAAGGACATAAATCATTCCCTTTAATTCTTCAAACGTGTACTTAATTTTTATTACAAAATAGTCCTTATTAAAAAATATAGTATGCACAAGATGTCACCAAATGTCACAATATTGTGCAAATAATTAGTTACATTGTCATGTCAACGAGTAGTAATTGCTTAAATTCCTTGTGCCGTGCCGCCTGTGATTTTTCTCATTTTCTATGTAAATTTTTGGAAAAAGCTTAATATCTCAGACGTAGGTTGAGATAGATACGGCAAACATTATATTTTCTGAATGAGCACACTTTAAGATTTTTAACTGCAAAATTATATATATAGGGTGTTGTATTTAAGAAATTCAATTAAAATGAAGGTGAATGTAGGGATGTTTGAAGAGAAATTTTGAACACCCTGTATGAACGAATCCAAATGACAGTTCAGGATGAACTAGGCCAATATTAGATTGCAAGTAAATTTTTCAGGGTAACTAACCAACAGTGGGAGAGATATAACAGTCTGAAGAAAGTAGGTTTTGTTTAAATTTTTTAAGAAAAATTAATACTCGGCAACACTGCATTTGACAATCTTACAAATGTTTAGTTTAATATAGAACCTACAGAAGCTTCATATACCACATAAAAACTATAGTATTCCATTTAAGAAAAATATCATTTTTGGTATTACTCTTTTTTTGTACACCCTGTATACTTAAAAATAATTTTGGGTTGTAGCAAAGATCACACGTCATAAGTTTCATTGAGAAATTTTGTATCAAGTACAACGAACAATGGACCGACGCGCGCTTTTTGGACAACTCTATATATATATATATATATATATATATATATATATATATATATATATATATATATATATATATATATATATATATTATTTTATAAATAAATATAAAATTATCGCCGGTATAGAAAATGAAACGCTCTGTTCGATGCTTCGACATCAACAAACTTTATTCTTATTGAACTACAACAGTGTTACCAACATTGTTTAGAGGGAGCAAAATTTTAAATATTCGCTATTAATTTTTAACACACCCACTTTGAGAATATTTAAAAAATAAATTCATTATGCTAAACGTAAACACTTAACAAACTTATCATGCTTAACGCTAGTTAAACCTTTAGTAAACATATCAGCTGGCATCTCTGAAGTAGGTAAGTATTTTAAGACAATCTGATTTTTAGCAATAATTTCTCTTATATAATGGTGCCTTATGTCTATATGTTTACTACGCTTGTGATACATATGATTATATGACAGTTTCTGCGCTCCCATATTATCATTATAAACTACTACAGGTTTATCAACACCTATTAGATGTTGCAATATATTTTTTAAGTATATGGCCTCTTTAGCAGCCTCTGTGATTGCCATATACTCAGCTTCTGTGCTTGATAAGGCAACAGATATCTGCTTCCGACTTTCCCAAGAAATAGGACCATTTGACAGTAAGAAGCAAAAACCTGTGTAAGATTTCCTGTCCACATTGTCACTACCCCAATCCGAATCAACAAAACCTTTCAATTCAGTATCATTTTTTGAAAATTTTATTGAATAATCTGCAGGGCCCTTTAAATATCTCAAAATACGTTTGGCACACATCCAATGACTTTTGTCATAATTATTATTGAACTGACTTAAGTAACTTAAACTATAACTAATATCAGGTCTTGTTAATACTGATAAATACATTAGACTTCCTATTAAAGTCTGGTAGGGATACTTAGTTTTATTCTCTTCGGTCAAAACTACTTTTTCTAAACTAACTTTTGCCTCCATTGGCGTACATACAGCTTTAGCATCTTTCATGTTAAACTTATTTAACAATTTTAATATATAATCTTTCTGATTTAAAACAATATTTTTGTCCTTATCAATATTAACTGTCATGCCTAAGCACTCCGTAATTTTGCCCAAATCCTTAATTTTAAATCTAGACTTCAACTCTTTTTTAAAAAAAATCTGTTTCTTTGATACTATTTGAAAATAAGAAAAAATCATCTACAAACAACGCTACAAGAGTAAATACATTTTTAGATCTTTTACTATAAATGCAAGGCTCATAAGCTGATTGCACATAACCTAGCTCTAGTAAAACATCATGTACCTTTTTATTCCAAGCTCGTGACGACTGTTTCAGCCCATAAATGGCTTTCTTTAACTTTAAAACTTTATTTTGATTCACATTCATACCTTCAGGCATTTGCATATATAAACATTCTTTTAAATCTCCATTTAAGAAAGCAGTCTGCACGTCTAGGTGATATATATCTAACCCTAATTTAACAGCTAATGCAAATAACAGTCTCAAATTAGAAAATCTTATGACTGGTGCAAAAGTCTCATCGTAGTCTATACCTGGTTGTTGAACAAAACCTTTTGCCACTAGTCTCGCACGATACCTAATTTCACCTTCACAACTCACCTTTCTCTTAAGCACCCACTTACATGGCACTATCGTTGACAAATCATTAGGTAGGTCCACTAGTTCCCAGGCGTCGTTTTCTCTTAAGCTTTCCAACTCTTCTTTTATAGCTTGCCTCCACATCTCGGCATCTGGCCTGGAGAGAGCTTCTTTCAACGTAACAGGATCACTTTTAACTTCACGAGTATCTTTGCACATCATATAAGTCACAAAATCTTCATAACCTTTCGGTTTTTTTTCCCTGTCAGATTTTCTTATAGTTCCTGAAGTTGACACTAATTCTGTAGGTGTGTAATCACTATCTTCTTCTTCTTCTCTGGAATATTCACTTCCTGAATCACTTTCAGAATTTGTTTCAGAAGTTACCTCAGTTTCAACACTCACTGAATCTTCAATTTCTAACAATTCATTATTATTTTCTTCTATAACAATTTCTAAACTCTTTTTTAAGTTATCATTACTACTTGTTCCTTCCACAACTATCACATCTCTACATATTTTAACTTCATGCTTTTCATAATCATATAATCTATAGCCTTTTGTTTGTTCTTCGTATCCCACAAAAATAACTTCTTTTGACTTTTTATCCCATTTGTGTCTTAAATTTTTAGGTACGTGCATCATTGCATGACTGCCAAAAATTCTCAAATGCTTCAAGTTTGGCCTTTTTCCATTCCATACCTCAAACGGTGTCTTGTCAATGCCCGAAGCAATTGATCGATTTCTCAGGTACATCGCACAATGCACAGCTTCTGCCCAAAATTTAATTTCTAGATTTGCATCATATAGCATACATCTCGCTTTCTCTACTAACGTTCGGTTTAGTCTCTCCGACATACCATTCTGTTCAGGTGTATAACTGTTAGTAGTCTGATGTATTATACCATTTGACTTCAAATAATTTTCAAATTTATTTGAACAAATTTGTCCACCATTATCTGATCGTAAAAACTTAATCGACATATTCTTATGTTTTTCCACCATTGCCTTAAAATTTTTAAAACACCCAAATGCTTCATCCTTACTTTTTAGAAAATAAACAAAGCCCATTCGACTAAAATCATCTTCGAATGTTAAAATGGACCCTCCTAGTGACTGTGTTTGCATTGGTCCACATATATCAGTGTGAATAATTTCTAACAATGATAAGGCCCTTGTACCAGTGTTTTTAAATGGCAATTTTGTTTGCTTACCTTCGCAACATGTAATACAATTTTTTAAATCAAACTGTCTTTGTCCTTGACATTCCATTCCTTCGACTGCTCCATTTACCATCTTGTTCAGGTACGCTGTATTTATATGCCCCAACCTTCTGTGCCACGTCTGCCCCGTGACCAGAGCTACTGCAGGTGCTGCTACAGGAGAAACTTCCTCATGTATATTTAACTTATACACACCTTCTTGCAGATTAGCTGTCGCAAGGAGTTCATTATCTCGATTGAAAATCTTGCAAATCTGGTCACCAAATATCACAGAATTTCCATTTTCAATAATTCGGCTTACAGATAATAAATTGGTTGTTAGTCCCGGCACACACATGACATCTGTTACGGTAATATCCAAACACTGACTATCCACTAACGTTTTTAGTGCTACATCACCTGTACATTTAACTGCAAGTTTTTCTTTATGCGCTACCATGATCTCAGGAAATTTCGGATGATTCTTATTCTTCACCCAATCTTCATTTGTAGTGAAATGACAACTAGCCCCGGAGTCTACGTACCAATCTTTACTACTGAACACCACATTAAACAAATGTTTGTTTTTTGATGACGCGGCATTGCCACCACTAGCTAATTGTTTTAGTTTTGGACACTGACTTCGAAAATGCCCCTTTTCTTTGCAATTCCAGCAAGTTACATTTTCTTTTAAATTCGAATTTGCTTCATGTCCATTTTTGTTGAATTTGTCAGTTTGCGGATGCGCCATTCGTGTCCTCCTGTGTCGATAACTTGAACTTGAATTACTACCAGCAGCAAACGCCATCCCACTGCCAGTATCTGTACTATCCATATCTAGAAGCTTCGACTTAATGGAGTCAACTGTCACTTTCTGCCCGCTATTATCAATAGCCATCACCATCGGTTGATATTTTTCAGTTAAACCGGCTAACATGATAGAACCTAAAAGTTCATCTCCGATATCTAAACCCGTACCACTTAACTTTTGTCCAGTATCAGCTATTCGATTAACATATTCCGTCATAGAGTCACATTCATCAAGACGTGTTGAAATTAACTTTCGCAGCAAACTTATTTTACGCGACTTAGAGTTGTACTTCAATTGAACTTCATAAAGTTAAATTTATTTACTTGAAGTTACAGTACAACGATATATATATTAAATTTTAAATAATATAAAAATTACAATAAAATACATATGAGTAATCTAATACCATTAAGGCTGGATGGCAAAGACTAACTGTTGAATATTAATGTTCGACATATATTTATAGACTATTAATTGCTGATCAATTTCCCCTCGGTAATGTCGCTGCACTTCAACCGGACGCTGAGTCGACGGAAAAGCCGGTGTAGCGCAACGTACCCATATGTGCTGACAGTAGCCTTGGTGTGTGTAGTATACCGGGTGGTGCAACCATAACTCCTCCGGGGCCAGATAGAAAATTTAGGGAAGCTAAATTTTCAAAGTGATATTCTCCAGGGGGATTTCTTCCATGGGGCATCTTTGTTGTTGTTGGTTGGTGTTGGATCTTGGTTCTTTGGTTGGTTTTCTTAGTCTCCATAAAGCATAGACTGCTATCAGGGCAACAATCACGTACAACAGGATGGTCCAGATGCTAGTAGACAGGCTTACTTTCGGATGTTGAACTGCATTCAATAATGACCGTTGGTGTTGTAGTTGATGCTTTGTTTTTTGTAATTCATCCAGATCTATTGATTCTAATTTGATTGGGGCTGTATTTACTACCTCTTGTAGCTGAAAGTTGGTAAGCTTCAACTTGGGTAGTTGGATGTGGTAGGTAGATACTATCTCATTGTGAGATGGGGAGAACATTTGCTTATTTACTGTCATTTGACATCCTTCGGGGATTTGAACCAAGTAGCTTCCTTCTAGATTTGTGGTTTCTTGTCGGCTACGGCATCGTTGGTGTGCTGTACTTTCACGGGGGAATACCATTATCCATTTGTTTGCACTTATCTTCTGGCTCTTCATCTGCTGTATGTTGACTGGGTGGTGTTCGCAAGTTTCGTATCTGGTGGTGAACTTGACCAATTGGACTTCACAAGGGCTGCTATTACTGATCTGATTCATCGTTTGACCTCTGCATAAGTAGTCTCCAGGGCTGACTTCTTGGCATAGTGTGTTTTGTAAGTTATAGCTTTCATCGTTAAGGGCTAGGTATTTGGATTGAGGGATGATGACGGTATAATTTTGACTAGGACCTTGTTTCACAGGAAATGCATAAAGGTGGTAATAGTTATAATGTTTAGATTCTACTAATGGAATTTCAATAGCAAACACTAAAGTATAATTTTTGTAGTAACACTTAATTATTGACACCTCCTCGTATAAAGCTACATTATTTGCATCAAGCTTATAGGGGAGATTGGTTACAAAACTCTCAATTCTTTTAAGTTCTATTAGTAAGTCTTCAGGTTCTAATATGGATGGATGCATTGTTTCTAATCTTGCAAAAGTTATTGCGTTAACTAATGTGCTTAAAATGCTTTTAATATTAATGATTTCTGTAATCAATTGTATATACACCATCTGCAGACGCATTATGTGTTCGTTATTAATTTTTTCCTGTTCGAAACCTAAAGTGATCAACTGCAAACGTTCCTCAATTTTGTTTTGGTTTAAAATAACCGAGGATATGGTTTTATCAAATTTTTCTATGGCCTGTTCTGTTAACATGATTTGATTATCAACTATTGTTTTAATTTTGTCTTGATTTGATGTTAATTGAGAAATTGCCGTATCATAACGTTCTGCATCGTCTGCGTCCATGTTGCCTGTTAAGGTCTTTATGATTGTACCTACAGCATTAACTAGTCCTCTTTTATTACGATTATTATTAGAGGGTATAATTTGGTTAAATATTTTTTGTGTCTCCACAATTTGATGGGAAAGGATATTTTGGTAATTTTGTATCTCGTTTTGATAAAGATTAAAATGAGTGGAATTGTGAATAATGTCATGGATATCTTGGGACTGTTTATCTATGGAACGAAACCCATTGAGAAGTGGTGTTAAAGGGATTACTCGAATAATGGTCCATTTGTCAATGGAATTTTGCATTTTGCCCATGTTAATTGATAACAGTCCGGGGTTGTCATTGATCTTGTCTAATGTTATTCTTTGTCCTTGGATTTGGATAAGGAAGATGGACGCCAATGTGAAGATGAAGACGATTTCTGTTCTTCTTTGCTTCAGCATCATAAGATACAGCGAATAAGGCAGACAACTTCGTAGGCAGAAGTTCCGTATCAAACCTTATTTTCTCTTATGATCGCTCGCGCACTCACTGTATTTTTAATTGAAAGTTACTTAAATTATTTTTATCAACTTGGACGATGCTGTTCTTTGTTGACTTTGAAGCTGGTTCTGAGTTTTTAACGATAAAAATCGAAGTGCGGACTTTTGCGATTTTTGTCAAAAGGGCACTAAACTCATACTAACGACTGCGCCACTTAGAGTTGTACTTCAATTGAACTTCATAAAGTTAAATTTATTTACTTGAAGTTACAGTACAACGATATATATATTAAATTTTAAATAATATAAAAATTACAATAAAATACATATGAGTAATCTAATACCATTAAGGCTGGATGGCAAAGACTAACTGTTGAATATTAATGTTCGACATATATTTATAGACTATTAATTGCTGATCAATTTCCCCTCGGTAATGTCGCTGCACTTCAACCGGACGCTGAGTCGACGGAAAAGCCGGTGTAGCGCAACGTACCCATATGTGCTGACAGTAGCCTTGGTGTGTGTAGTATACCGGGTGGTGCAACCATAACTCGCGTTTGCCCGGAATCGTCGAATAAATTATTTAACGTCTTCCACAATTCCACCGTGGTTTTTGCACCTTTCATATGTACAAACAATGACGAGTCCAATGTTAATATTATTTTAGCCTTCGCTTTTGCATCGTGATCAGGAACCACCTCTGTAGTACACTTAGATAAACCTTCAAGTACTAGAAAGTTTTCAACAGCAAAAGACCATTCTGCGAAATTTTCGCGGCCTTTTAGTTTCGGCACATTCACTATGTAATTATTCGATGCCATTTCCGTTAACGTTCTCGCGAAACACACGTTATACTTCACAATTCTTTACCGGCATTCCCAGCTAATTGCACACGTGGCCATTAGCATCTGGGCCCCATAACCTGTTAAAAATTATCGCCGGTATAGAAAATGAAACGCTCTGTTCGATGCTTCGACATCAACTAACTTTATTCTTATTGAACTACAACAGTGTTACCAACATTGTTTAGAGGGCGCTAAATTTTAAATAATCGCTCTTAATTTTTAACATATATATATATATATATATATATATATATATATATATATATATATATATATATATATATATATATATATATATATATATATATATATATATGTGTGTGTGTGTGTGTGTGTGTATGTATATATATTTATATATATCGGTCCATAGTTACTAAACCGTTGTACTTGATACAAAATTTCCAATGAAACTTATCACGTGTGATCTTTGCTACAACCCAAAATTATTTTTAAGTATACAGGGTGTACAAAAAAAGAGTAATACCAAAAATTATATTTTTATATGTTTTTTTTAATATAAAAATTTAAACTGACCCCGGATATGCGTTTTAGAGGTCCTAGTTCGCGCTCATTTGAAGACATTTTTTCAAAATTCAAAAGTCGTGATCTTCCCACTAGTTAATTTTTTCTACGAAAATCCACTAAAAATCTGCTCTTCTCTAATTAGAAAGCACAGAAAAAATGTGGAGTAATTTAGAGACATAGCAAGTATCGCTGCTCTATTTACGTTCAACTTAAGTTTACCTATTACTTTAATTAAATTTACCCTATTTATCATCTGCATAATACAAATTATTTGCCTTCAAATTCAACAGCTGGCCATAAGATTCGTTAATTAGAATAATACTTTTGATCGCCGTAGCTTACGTACGTAACTTAAAAGAAGCGTATTAACAGTTAAGAACCGGCAAAGTTAGCAATAATATGCAATAATATATTAATTCTTACCTTTGTCAGAAAAGTTCTTGATATGTGGAATTAAAGATGAGCTGCTAAGGTCTCAGTTGCTCAATTTGCTTGATTTCTAGAAGCAAAAAATATTAAAAGAAAATTAAAAAAGCGAAATTCTATGAAGTAAAATTCAAAAAAAAAAATTTTGATTGTAATAACGTAATTTCCCATAAACCTAGAAGCTTTACGTTTCTAAAATATATTTATTATTTTTGTATATATATATATATATATATATATATATATATATATATATATATATATATATATATATATATATATATATATATATATATATATATATATATATTTGAAAAAAACTGAATTCGCTTGGTAAAAACAATCCAGTGGCGGTATTAAATGGTGTTACATTTTTGTTAAATAATTTCTACGCTACTGGCAGAAACACGCAATCCTGATTATTCTGCTAGATACCTTGTTTAATTTAGACTGAAAAGGATCTCCTGAATTCATCCTAAAGCAATATCTATTTTCAAGTATTCTGCGATGAATTACTTGAAGACGTACTCCGTTTAGGAACCAAGTGCCCGGAATACGCTGGAGCCCCATCCATCTGCACTTAACTTGAAATTTGCATATTTCAATGTACATCTTCCAGCAATTCATCATACGAAAAAACTGCAAGAGACCTATTTTGGTCTAAATCACACAGAATCGCAAGAAATGTGCGGAATCATAAAAATTATTTGAAGATTGCTCCGAAATTTGCGGTTTTACCATACATTGGTGGAATTAGACGGAGACTGGTGAAAATTTTTCAGAACTTTATTGACACGAAAGTTAGCAAATATGATGTTCTAACTAATAAGAACTGTCTCACAACTAGTGCAGACAAAATTCCAATATACAAAAGATGTGATGTAGCGTGCAAAATAAATTGTAAAAATTTCGGGACGCAGCAAGTGCGTTATGGTAGCGAATTTTCATTAAATGCTTCAAATTTGAAAAGCTCAATTTTCTATACATCTAGAAAGTTAAATTTTGGTAGGCAGCAATGTCCTTACCAGGGCAACATACCTCCCGAATTTCATCAAAATAACTTTTTTATTTTTTGAGATACGAATTTCTCTCCGGAAAAATCAAATTTTCCAGAAAAAGCGGTCCGCTCGGGCTGGCTAACGAACTCATCCAAGCTACTAATAAAGGAAAGGTACTTGCCGAGTTTCATCAAAATCTGTTAATTGCTTTTTGAGTTATCTGTTGGATACATACATACACACACACACACACATATATATATATATATATATATATATATATATATATATATATATATATTGCTATAAATACCAAATAGGCCATAAAAATGGGAACCTTTTATTGTGGACAAAAATGAGCCATGTATATTAAATTTATGAATCATAATATTTAAATGCCCTGTATATTTAAACGAGTGTTGACTATTTTGGGTTAAATAGTAGTTAATAGTTAAAAGTTCATGAGAATTGAAAGAATAGAGAACAATGCTTTGTTTTTACTTATATTGTTTTGGCTGACTAGTAAAGATCGTTGTAATATAAAGAACAGAGAACAATGCTTTGTTTTTATTTATAGTGTTTTACTTAAAGGAAATAATTTTTATTTGGTCCTAGTGAATAAGTAAATGTAAAGTAAGTATAGTCACAGTGTATTTAAGGCAAAAAAATATATTGTCAATAAATTCTAAAAAGACACATAATGTTAGCAGTGAAACGCGGGGTCGTTTTTTATTGAGTGTGACTAATAAGAAGTTGGACAATGGCAAGATGCAGGGCTAATGAACGTTGTATTGCACAGCCTGTATCCAAAACGAGAGTTTTTTTTAGAGAAGGCTAGATATTTTATCAAAACAGGAAATTACAGGACTCATTCCATGAGAGACTGCGGCAATGTGAGTTAAAGAAATATTCGATTATAAACTGCGGTGATGTGAGGTAAAATATATTAAGTGTGGAACTGCGAAAGTGAAACGTATCTGTGTAATTAACCAGTGTAATTAACATTCGATTTTTAACTGCCGTAATATAAGGCAGGGTTATGAGAAAGAGAAATAGCAAAGAGCAGCAGTAGATATACATTGATCAATAATAGATAGAAAACAATTTTCCACACAAAGGGCTATCCAAAAGAAGCTCGATATCAATTAATTGCCCCAATGAAATGGTGGCAGTAATAAAATCCAAATAGGTTATCCAATGGCGTGCACTGTTTTCGAAAAAAAAAAATTCCATTTTAATGCATGTGAAAATCAGTGACAATTAATAACTTCTAATCTTGTTTTTAATAGTAGCCTGTGGAAAATAAACAAGTTGCAGTCATAAGTGATGACAATTCCTGAGTTACAATTATTGTATTCTCGTTTAGAAAAACACTACCGCAAGTTCTGCGGTATTAACTTAATAAGTGAATTGAAAAAATACAATTTTAGTGAATTTTCTTTAAAAAAAATCACTAATGAGGAGATCCCGACTTATGAATTTTGAAAACATTTCTTCAAATGCGCACGAACTAGGCCCCCTAGAACCCATATCCAGGGTCAGTTTCAATTTTTATATGTTAATATAGATGTGTATATATATATATATATATATATATATATATATATATATATATATATATATATATATATATATATATATATATATATATATATATATAGGTACCACACCGACAACTCAAAAAATAATGGGCCGATTTTGATCACATTTTTGGTACATACCTTTCTTTTGCAAGTGGCTTGGATAAGTTCGTTAGTCAGGAAAATATGCCCGAATTTTCCCGGAAAATTTTGAGTTTTCTTTCGAAAAAAAGTTATATCTCCGGAAATAACAAAGTAAGGGCAACCAAATTTGATGCACTGGTTTCTGTCATAAATTCTATTCTATCTACCAAAATTGCTATCTCTATGTTAAAAGACAAAAAAGTTAGAGGTAAATTAATTTTTTTATTAATTAAATCTAATTCAAGAAAGTTAAAACGTCAAAATTGATAATTATGGTAGGAGTACGAATATGAGTGAAAAATACGACAAGAAATGACTGACAAGCTCTTATATATGTGTCTAAGTCGTAATTTTCCTTTATTTCGTTAAAATATTAGCAAAAAATGTATGACGGGATATACCTGCTAGTACATATATGTCGAGCGTAGCTAACTTGGCTAAGGCGTGTACATCAGATAATCGACTCCTAAATGACGAGTTTTAATCCTAGTTAGTGACTTTCCTTTTAATCATTTTCCTTTTAATATCAGTTCACTTTACGGTTATCTAATCATATTGTTGTTACTCCTATAAATTTTTTAGCGAGTTTTTGTATAAAAAATAATCTGATAAAGAGGAGATGAAAGTTTTAAGACTTAATTCAATTTGAAGAATAGCATATCTGGTTGTTTGCTCTTGCCCTAACTTAGTGAAACCGTTCCATATTTAATACAGTCGTAGACTTTTCCCGTGGCTTCACAAGTGCTTGTTTTAGTGAATTTTATTTAAAAAAAACATTAATGAGGAGATCTCGACTTTTAAATTTAGAAAAAAATGTCTTGGAATGATATAATATATATATATATATATATATATATATATATATATATATATATATATATATATATATATATATATATATATATATATATATATATATATAAAATTGAAACAGGCTGAATATGGGTTCTAGGGGGCCTGAGTTTAAAAGTCTGGATCTTCTCATTAGTGATTTTTTGTTAAGAAAACATGCACTTGTGAAGCCACGGTAAAAGTCTACGACTGTATTAAATATGGAACTGTTTCACTAAGTTAGGGCAAGAACATACAACCAGATATGCTATTCAAATTGAATCAAGTCTTAAAACTTTCATCTCCTTTGTATCAGATTATTTTTAATACAAAAACCCGCTAAAAAATTCATCGGAATAACAACAATCTATATATATATATATATATATATATATATATATATATATATATATATATATATATATATATATATATATATATATATATATATATATATATAAAGGGTGAACCATTTACCAAAATTTAGTTCTGTAAGTTTAAAGACAAAAAAGGCATTTAAATAAAAAAACTTGGGGTTTTCCTCAAAACGTAAAAAGTCGCAATTTGAAACGTCAAAATTGACAACTTTAAGGCAAAGAACCTGAAAGAAATACGGATTATATAAAGAGTGTTCTGCAAACCCTTAAGTTTCAGCTTCAAACATCATTGCCCTTCATTTTATATAATATTTTCAAAAAATTCATTTCAAATAGATACTTTCTCTGATGCTTTGACAGAAGTTTTAGCTAAGTTTGTGGTTTAACGGTCTATGATTTTTAGCTAATTTTCTTAGAAAAAGTTTCTTAATGAGGAGACCGCGGCTTTTGATTCTAAAAAGATTTCTTCAAATGGGCGCAAACTAGGCCCCCTAGAATCCATATCCAGGTTTACTTTCTGTTTACATATATACAGGGTGACGCATTTCTACGGTAAAGCTTAATATAATTGTTATTATGCAAGATACGAGAAAACATTGTATACGTTACTTATATGGTGTCTTGAGCTGCATCTTATAAAATTATTTTGACAATCACAGGATGGCCCATAAGTCGTTGGTGATACCTACAATTTTATTGAACATTCCCTATTGCATTTTTGCATTTTTCATCTAAATATGATGCATGTTTGTAATTATATTTCTCTCACAAGGTTAAGTCCTTAGAACACTCTTTTTGTTTTGTTTTTGGGCGTGTGAATATCTTAGTAGTTATTTATGTATACAACTAATATAATAGTAGCTAATACGTTTAACTCAATAAATTATGGTTGTGCTATTAATATGAATTAGAAAACCGCAATGCTAAATATATTCATTTCGTTGAAAATGTATACACAATATTCGAAGTAAGCTTGAAAAATTAAATAATCCAATTTTCAGATTATATTTAATCCGAACGAGTAAGCGTTTTATTCGTTAATGTTGTTAATATTATTAATAGTTTCCGGTATAACTAGTTATTAATGTATGGTGATATTTAAGTAGTCGCGTGCTATTAAAATGAAACCAATTTGTAAAATAATAGTGTGATTTTTTACCTTAACAATGGTTAATTATTTGTTTTCTACTATTTTGTTTCGTAACTTATTATACCTATAATAGCTCAGGTTAGGTTTGTTATGTAAAGCTTTTATTCCTACAATGGACACTTACACGTACTAATACGCTTCAGATAAAAATGTTATTGATTAATCAACACTTAAATTTCTGTTATTTTCTGCTTGTGTGTTATTTAGTAGTCATTATTTTCTTTACTAAAAAAATGTGTAGCTATAATATATAAAGTTTCGATTGAACCTTGATTTACGCATAAAATGCAGAGAGGCTTTAAGCAAGATATTAGATTGTAATAGCATTATTTTCGGTTTTTCATAATTGACTGTGTTCGGTAGGTGTCTTTCATGATCTGGTTACGGCGAATAATTTTGTTAACTGTAATTTACGGTTTTGTTGAAAGTTTCCTTTAGCCCCCTTAATAAAATAAGTACTGTGGCACATTTAAATTTAAAACACTTATGGATACGGTCGTTATAAATTATCCGCTATAAAAAGGATAGGGCGAGTGAAATCATGTTAATCGTCATTAATTTAAAACAACTCTATTCTCATTAGGCAGTAGGTATAGATGGTATGTTCTGGACCAACCACCCGGTCACTGCGCATGCGCGCAGTGACGTCACAATGACGTAACAAGACGGCGGTTAGATAGAGAACCACTAGGGGGTCTAACCTGAAATGACGTCATATAATACGGCGTCCGATATGGCGGCCGTCGAGCGCGAAAATTAAAAAAATTAAACTTTAAATCGAGATCTGATCTAACCTGTCCAAATAAGAAAACTTATCATTTTCGACTTATATGAAAATGACGTACGAAATATGGCGATTGGCGCATGCGCTAACCAACTTTCTTATTAAGCGGTGTAGAGGTATGATGTTTGGTGTCATCGTAATCGTCTCGATGAGTAAAATTCAAATATGATGCCTAGCAAATGCGCAAACCAACTTTTTTTATTAAGCGGTGTAGAGTTATTATGTTTGGTGTCATTTTACTTGGATCAACGAGTAGAATTCAAATATAGCATATGCGCAAATCAACTTTCTCAGTTTTCGGCTTAGATTCTCGGTGTTTGGTGTCATCTTTCTCGACCTGATTTATAATATAACGTCGGAGTAAACAAACAGCTGATGTTTGCGATTTTGCAAGTCTGAGCACGCTCGTAATAAAAATTGCTAATAAACTCTACATGATATAAAAGGCCGGCTGTTTTATCGAATTTGTTCGTATATTCCATAAGAAACCATGTGAAGAAGACAAATATGAGCAAAGTAACATGTAATTTAATGTATTTTAGGCACACATGTTAAAGAGCTAATAAAATTACTGTGCTTTTTTAAACGGATAAATACCCAGCACATTTAATAAAAGCCTGGACGCAGCAAGTGCGTTATGGTAGTGAATTTTCATAGAAATGATCTGGCACAAAATATTTTATTATTACTTTTTTTTCTTGTAACATAGAAATCTAAATTTTGGTGTATAGTTTACTTTTTATATCGTAAACCTACCTACCAAATTTGGTTATCACAGATATTATATTTTTTAAGATAAAAAAAATTTTCAAATGAAAACTCAAAATTTTCCCGGAAAACCTCGTCCGATTTTCTTGACTAACAAACATATCAAAGCCATTTACAAAAGGAAGGTATGTGCCAAATTTTATTAAAATCGGCTTATTACTTTTTGAGATATGAATTTTTTTCAAATGAAAACTCAAAATTTTCCCGGAAAACCTCGTCCGATTTTCTTGACTAACAAACATATCAAAGCCATTTACAAAAGGAAGGTATGTGCCAAATTTTATTAAAATCGGCTTATTACTTTTTGAGATATGAATTTTTTTCGAATGGAAACTCAAAATTTTCCCGGAAAACCTCGTCCGATTTTCCTGACTAACGAACTTATCCAAGCTATTAACAAAAGAAAGGTACGTGCCAAATTTTATCAAAATCGGCCCATTATTTTTTGAGTTATCGGTGTGATACATATATATATATATAAATATATATATATATATATAAATATATATATATATATAAACATATAAAAATTGAAACTGACCTCGGATATGGGTTCTAGGGGTCCTAGATCGCGCTCATTTGAAGAAATTTTTTCAAAATTCAAAAGTCGAGATCTCCTCATTAGTGAATTTTTTCTAAGAAAATTCACTAACAATTAAAGTTTAAACATTCGTATGGAGTCTTGTAAAAGAATAATGCCTGTGACTGAGGATAGAGGTAAACAAATGAAAGTTCTCGAATATATATTGCTTAAACAAAGTAGCGATCAAGTAGTTAAATAAGTAAAAAACGATCAAACTCTGCAACAAATAATAGACGAATTTGTATTGCCAGCTTCTACGCAAGCTGAACTATTTACACAGTGTTTGTTAGCTATGGAGCAGAAAATTATGAACAAAACAGCAACATTAGAAAATTTGAGGTTATTAGATGAAAAAATATTCTATTTGACGGAAAGTGGAGCTACTTATGTTACTATAGGTCTATGTCCACAATATAGTTTCAACCCAGTAGTATTATTACGAAAAACCAATTCAAATAAAATGCTGATGCAATTTTGCAACGTTCCAAGAATTATCAAATGTGATGCAAAAACTTACAAGAAAATAATGGTGCAGCATTGGCATATCTTTTGTCTAACTACCAAATGTTTACGTTACATAGAAAAAATGTGCGATTTAGTTTCGTATATCAAAAACAGAGATATCCAAATAATTTTGATATAAGTTTACAGGAATTGAAGAGTTTGAGAAATATTTGTGAAGCTATTCTACATATTTTTAACGAACACAAAACACAATCGTAACCCGATTTTCAAAAGTGTATTTGAAGGATCCGAGAAGAATTATCTAAATGTAATTGTTTAACACACAAACACGCTGTATATCATATAGTTGCTCAATAATATATAGAAGATAATATTATTTTAAGCCAGCTATTATATAATTTATAAGAAATTTTTAAATGCAAATATAATAAATGGTTTAAATGTTTAATGTTTTTTATTTCCAATATTAAGACATAGCAAAGGTTATTTACTTATTTTGCGTTCATTTATATTAATCTAATTAGGTCAACGTAAAACATTTAAATATGTAATAAATAGGTTGTAATGTTTTATTACAAAATATCATCTGATGTCTATCAAGCTGAATCAACATAATCAAATATAGACATGATGTTCATTAATATGTTCAACAGTTTACCATTGGCAATATCTAACCATTTGTGAGGAGAGAGGTGCGGGGAAATATTAATAGCAATAACAGATAGAAATATATATATATATATATATATATATATATATATATATATATATATATATATATATATATATATATATAATTAAGCCGCTTCATACCTGGTTTTAACGTCGATAGTGTAGTTACCCAACACCATGTTCAAGTGCGACCACTGCAATAAATCATTTTCCTATCGAGACGCCCTGACTATACACAAGAATCAATGTGGGGGTAGTGTAAGAGCCCTTCTCCAGTGCATGGTCTATTTAGTTCTGTTTGCAAGACGCGACCTTCTGGTAAAGCACTCTAAACGGGTGCATCAGAGCACTCCTCCGAAGAACAGTAGGTAATAACCCTCATTTATACACCTTAATTATATATTATTATTTGCTCGTTGGTAATACATTTAAAATATATACCAAATATGCAACATTTTACAAACATAAACCTATGATTAATGCTTTTAAATATGTAACCTAGAATAGCGACTTTTCATCGCGAAGCAGTAAGAGTGATACGTGAAGGAAATTAAATTTTACATTTACATTAAAAATATTTTAAAGATTGTTTTGTTACAGTACGATACACACAGCCCACAGGGTCATACTCCGCCCATAAGCCGTCCTGCAGCGGAGTTTAAAGAAGGGCTGATAGTGAAGGAGCAGGGCCTTCAACTAAAAAGAGAGCTGTTTCGAGATGTTATACCTGTTGCCAGCATATATATATATATATATATATATATATATATATATATATATATATATATATATATATATATATATATATATATATATATATATATATATATATATATATATATATATATATATATATATATATATATATATATATATATATATATATATATATATATATATATATATATATATATATATAAAGTAAGTAATTACTCAAAATATACATGATAATAAGAATACTTGTTGTTTATGAATATAACAATATTGCTAGCGAATTTTTCTTAGATTTTTATTCAATTTACTAATAATCTAGAATTTTGTAGTAACATCTTTACAATATTATGGTAGCGAATTTTCATTAAATTTTTATTCAATTTGCTATTAACCTAGAATTTTGTAGTAAGATCTTTACGACATTATGGTAGCGTATTTTCATTAAATTTTCATTCAATTTGCTATTAATCGAGAACGTTGTAGTAAAGTAACGATATTAATTATGGTAAAAAATTGTCATTATAAATTATACTTGGGAAATTTGTTTAAAGTTAACATTTATTAACAATTTATAAATTTGTGTTACTCAAGACAGCAAGTATACAAGTGTCTTCAAGAAACTAATATATTAGTAATTTATAAGATTTGTTTAAAAATTAACATTTTTACAGAGGATTTTGATCGTTACTCAATATATCATGTATTAAGTGATTTTAATAATTTTCAAGGTAGAAAACTTAAATTGTCAAGTACAGGATTCGAACCTGCGCACTTTGTTAAGTCTATTGCCTTAGACCACTCGGCCAACCAGATACTTATATGCTTCTTCTCTTTACAGGCATTATTTGGATCCCATCTACGCAGCCTAGAGCATAACAACAGAGCCTTTATAGAGATAGAAGATGGGATACAGCTCGTTAAGCACGCCTTCAGCACGAGATTGACCACATACAGGATACCGGCCAGAGGTGTAGTGATGGACGTAGAGGAATTTCTACAGTATGCTGAACCAAAAGTTCTGCGTACTGTAGGGGAGAAAATGGAGCAGCAAATAGATCTGTGAAAATTAGCTTTGAGCTGTGTGGGTTATTCCAACAGCCTACCAAACAACTGGAAGATATCAAGAGCTTCAACACCAAAGCTACGCCGATCACTACCTTGAGCGAACTACCCGAAGTAGTGGAGGAACTGGAAGATGTTGTGACAACCAAAGCCCAAGAGTTCCAACACACTGAAAGCGGTATGTTATATTTACGCATTTTATTTTGTTTTCTAGGTATATAGGCTGCAACGTATTTATTTCAGCAACCCAGACGTTTTGTAGGTGCAGAAATATGTTTTTTTAAATTTTGTTTTTCAGCTCCAGGAGACTGGGAAGAATGTTTATATTTGTTTAGTAGTAATCCGTTACTTATACACATTTCTCTATAGGTTGGGCGTTGAAAAACTGGCTTCGGTTGGAGATTAACATCGCAAAGTACTCTCCACTAGCAGATAGCTCATACATGGAGCTACCAAAGCCAATCTCCAATAAGAAGGCCGTGTTGAATATACAGAATGCTGACGAGAAATGTTTTACGTGGTCAGTCCTGGCAGCTCTCCACCCAGATACACACAGCAATCATCATCGTCTGTCTCATTATGTATCCTATGAGAACGAGTTGGAGTTTTCAGGTATTTTGTTTCCTGTATCTTTAAATCAAATTTCCAAATTTGAAAAACAGAATGGTATATCATTTAACGTTTGCGGATTAGAGAAACATTTTGATAATGGTAAATTTTACTACGATATATGTACACACATTATTGTTTAATAAAATATATATCTCGTCTTGTGAGAGGTCAAAATCTAAACATACATGTGAAATTTTTTTATGTCATGCTTGTTTAGTGTTTTTTGGAACAGAAGCAAAATTAGTTGAATACGGTAAATACACACCGGAGAATTTACTTAGATTCCCTTTAGAAACCGAATAACCTCAAAATTGTTGCGAGTCATTTACATAAAAGACTCGCAAACACATACCGTATTCGTCCGCGTACTATATAAAATGCTCTTTCGACGACTCTCTTTTTAAATTTGTTACTTATCGTGGTCACGACGCCGCTGAAGTTTTTGTAGAACGACTAGAAAACGATGTTAGAGAGATTAATCAAAACCATTCAAGTAAAGTTTGGCGCATGACACCTTTAACCGATGAACAAGAGCGCGAATTTCAAAATTCCAAAATATATATACCTTTCGGCTTAAATTAGCACAAAGTCCGAGACCACTATTTTAATTTTAATTTTAATTTCAAAATTCCAAAATATATATACCTTTCGGCTTAAATTAGCACAAAGTCCGAGACCACTATTTTAATAATTATCGCGGTCCAGCTCACTCCATCTGTAATCTAAATTATAAAGTACCATAGTACATTCCGGTATTTTTCCTCAATCTCTCCGGGTACGATGTTAATCTCTTCATCAAAGAGTTGGCTGAGTACGGTTCTAAATTAGATATTATCGCTCAAAATAAAGAGCGATACACCACGTTCAGCAAACATGTTTTGGTTGATCAGGAGGAACTGGATGGTAAAACGAAAAAACATACATAAAACTTAGATTTTTAGACTCATTTAGGTTTATGGCTAAAAATTTAGAGAAATTAGCAATAAATTTGGAAGATAGTCAGTGTAGGGAAATTAAGAAATATTTCGCAGATGTAAACAAGTTTAATTTAATTCGACAGAAGGATGTATTTCCATATTCGTATGTAGACTCTTTTGAAAAATTGCAAGAGACTAAGCTTCCATCTGAAGAGGAGTTCTATGATAGTCTACGAGTGGAACACATTATGCATGCTGACTACGAGCGTGCATGTAAAGTATGGCAGGTGTTTGATTGTAAGACTTTCAGATATATATTTAAAATCAGACGTGTTACTTTTTGCCGAGATTTTTGTTTTAAGGTGTACAATCTCGATCTTTGTCAGCACGTTAAAGCTCCATCTCTTGCTTGGAATGCTGCTCTAAAAGCTACTGAGGTGGAACTTGAACTGCTAACAGACATCGAGATGCATCACTTCTTCGGGGGGGGGGGGGGGTATCGGTCAGTGTATTGTTAGACGAGCAGTAGCTAACAACGAGCACTTACCGAACTATGACGAAACAAAGCCGAAAACATGGATTGTATACGCAGATGAGATCAACATGTACGGTAAGGCTCAAAGCGAGCCAATGGCCATCGGGAACTTCCGCTGGCACACCGAACATAAAATTCAAAATTTAAAAATTGATAATTTGGGGGAATGATGATGATTTTGGCTATGTTTTAGAGGTTGATTTAAAGTACTCGGAACACTTACACGATTTACACAACGAATTGCCCTTTTGTCCAGAACCGTTTATACCCCCGACCGGAAAAACTAACCTTCCAAAACGTATTCCTATTTTAAATGACAAAACAAAGTATACTATTCATTATATAAATTTAAAGCAATGTTTGTCAAACGGACTGAAGATACACCGGGTTATAACATTTAGGCAATCTCCATGGTTGAAAATTTGCATCGATAAGTACACTAAACTGAGGAATCAGGCTAAAAATGAAATTGAGAAAGATTTCTTTAAATTAATCATCATCGCTGTATTCGGTAAGACTATGGAAAACTTGGACAAGAGGGTAGACGTGAAACTTGTGACACACTGGGACAACGTAGGACGAAAACCGGGAGCTGCAGCGTACATTAACAAACCGAATTTTAAAAATGTTTCTATTTTCACGGAAGACTTTGCCGCCATTCAGATGAACAGGACTCACGTGACTTACGACAGACCTATATATGTTGGTTTTTCGATATTAGATGTATCAAAAACCATCATATATGACTTTATGTATGGATACTTGAAGACTAAATATGGCGACAAAGTGATTTTACTGGACACTGACACCGACTCGTTAATATTTTTAGTAGAGACAGACAACTTTTACGACATGAAACAAGACATACATAAATACGATACATCAAACTACTCGGCTGACAACCCTTACGGAATACCGGTGAAAGAGAGCGTGCTTGGCAGGATGAAAGACGAATATAAGGGCAAAATTTTATACGAAATGGTTGAGGCGGGAGCTAAGTCGTATATTGTTGATGGGGAGGGTGTTTTAACAAAAAAAAGCGAAAGGTGTGCAAGCGTGTGTGACCAAGAGAGATTTGAGCGCAGGTGATTACAGGAATGTTCTGGAGAGTATGGGTGAAACAAAGATGGATGAGGATGAATGTGTGTTGGTACAGGATGGTAGAGTTTTTAAACGTATGAGTGTTTTTCGTACCAGTATGCATGTGGTGTATACTCCGATGGTGAATAAGGTAGCGTTATCACAGTTTGATGATAAACGTTACCTTATACTCGACGAATATAGAACTCTTGCTTGGGGCCACAAAGACATCGCGAAAGAGTAACGCGGACTACTCTTTTGAGATTAGTTGTTAAAATGTTTGTTTAATGCGTAAACGCTACCAGACATCAATTCTTACAGCAGTTCAATACAGGGGAAATCCAATTCGTTCTCAGGGTAGTTCATTTCATTCATTTAGGTTAGGTATACTTGTATATTATCATATTATATTATTATTATTTATATATATATTAATTTAAAGTAGATTTATTGCTGATGTATTTTCTTAAGCTGCACATTTGACCCTTTAGGTGGGTTGTTTTTAATTTCAGTATCAATATGTTAATCACTCATATTTTTTTCTCAAACTTCATATTATAACTGATAGGTTGGTTGTTAACAACACACACACACACACACAAACACATACATACATATATATATATATATATATATATATATATATATATATATATATATATATATATATATATATATATATATATATATATATATATATATATATATATATATTACAATGTTTGTTTTATTTACTACATTTTAATACATTTAATATAAATTATTTAATGCCTTTACTAGTTATCCAAGAATTATGAGATTTATCACACCCAAGCCATTTCACATATGACTTGTAACCTTTCTTTCTTAACACTTTTTAAACTAAATAGTAATCTGAGGATGCAGTCTTTTGCAGCTCCTCTTCATAAAATTCTCCTCTGATAGGCTTGCCTTGCATGTCTTCTATTAAATAGGTGGCTGGATTAATGTAGTGAATCTTAGTAATCTTAAACAGCTCCGTTGATCAACGCGGTGTATAACCTTTCTCGAATAATATTTTGGCTTTACTTAAACGTTCACCACCCACTTTAAATTTATTCTGATCAAACACTTTAATATTTGAATACGATTTCTTAAGAATAGCCTCTTCATTTTTCTTGTTAACATCTTGAGGTTTTACACCTGTTGTTCGATGGATGGTTGAGTTGTAAGTAGCTGTGACGTTAGGTAGTGTATTAACCCACTTGAAGGAGTCAATCAAGTTGAAATTTTCATATATATTTTCTTTTAAGGTACGTATAACTCTTTTCACTATTGCAACCTTTTTTACACTATAAGTGCTATAGTGATTAATGTTGCATTTTTTCATTAAGGCCTTAAATTTAAAGTTAGAGAATTCTAGGCCAAGATCAGATTGGATGTGCGAGGGTGCTGTACTATTAGCTAAAATATCAACCATAGCTTTAGTCACCTCTTCAGCATTTTTAGATTTAAGTGGGCGAGTCCATAAATACTTTGAAAAACAATTGATAACCACTAAAATGTACTTGTAGCTCGAGTTTTCTTTGTAGTAGTCTGTAAATTCAGCTAAATCAATCTGCCACAAATCATTTAAACCTTTGATTATTGTACGCCTACGTTTAAAATTGATTCTTGCTGGCTTATATAGTTCATCGATAATTTGCTTCTTAGTATCAGATGGTTCAAGACGTTTCATGGCGACGATGGGTTTAACAGTATCCACTTGTCATGCAAATCTTTTTGTTTGTTGTCTATGTCACGCAACTTCTTCTTCAGCTTTGACACATCAATGTCTTTTAAAACTTGAGCTGTTATGTTCTTGGTTAAAATTTTCAATTTATTTTCAAATTCTTTTTTTTTAATCTTCCAGCTCTGTTTTATGTACAAAATCAAGGGTTATGGTGATTAGACTCTGTGGTACCTCGTCTTTGTTCTTCTTATAATCATCTGTCCATGCATCAACATATTTTTTATTTACACCTACTAGATCGATAGGATCACCAACGTTACACAATTTATGATTTTGCAAGTCAAAATCACCACTTAGGTCTCGGAAATGATTATCTTTGAACAATTTTGTTTAACAAGCTGGAAGACTTTGCAGAACGTCCTAACTTATCGATAGACATTTTGAAACTGCTTGAAAACACAAATGTCTAGGTCTCTATATAACACCTACTTCCTTGAGTTCTTCAATAATCGATTGAATTTAATTGTTATGTGCATTATTGCCAGCTGCTTGAGAAGCCACTAAAAGTCCAAGTCTATTAACCAACTCGTTTATATCATCCCAGTACACATATTCTTTTTGTTTATTAGTAATCAACATGTATGGCATACCATGTCCTGTAGTTACTGAAGACGATCGCGGTCTGAAATCAATCAGATTCTCTAACATTGGTTTTATTACCTGCTGGTATTTCTGAGACCTGTTTCTCAAAACTGCTTCTTTAGGGTCACCCTCTTCATGATGAAGACTAGTGGCCGCCATAATGTCTGCATAATCTCGCATCGCCTGCATATTTTCTGTAGCTCGAACAGGTGGTTTTTTCCAAAATAATAATTCCAACAGATGGTTATATACAATATGTCTTCTCTTACCAATTACAAGTGCAAGAACTTATCTACCAATCATAGTAAGTTGACTGGGCTTAACAATAAAGTGAACTTGTTTATTACCAAGCATCCAAGTGTTGGTTTTTTGATCATACGAAATACCATAGGTTATATCAATCTCCTTCCTGTTTATAAAATATTTATCTGCGTAATATCTAAGAGCAGGAGGAAACTGACTTAAAATTTGTTCGTAGGCTGCTTTGTTTGTATTAGCAGCAGCATCTAGTTCTTCATAAGCTTTAGTTACCCATAATTTAGGTTCTTCATCGTCACCGAGGGGTGGAACTTATTGCTTTTGTGGTGTTACTGGTAGTGGTGATGGTGGTGGCGATGCTTTAATTGGTTTCGTTGCTGATTGACTAGCCACCAACGCTGATGTAGTTTTATTTATCTCACTCAAAGGTTTTTAAGATGGGTTTGTATAAACGTTGTAAAGTTTCATCGGTCTCAGTTTTATTAAGCTTTAGAGCTAAATATTTCTTTCTAATTACCTTTGATAGGTGAGCTATTTTACGTTGGATGTTTGGTGGCGTTACTATTTTACGAGGAACTTTAGATTTTTTCGACATGTTTACTCTATGCTAACCAATTCAATACGGATGTTTGTCATTTAGGTGAGATATATAAAGTGATCGAATCCTTTGCGATATCTCCCCTGCTATAAGTCAGAGTCTTTAACAACAACTACAACATCATGTTTGATTTGCCAACATTAACCGCAAAGCATTTTGAACTTTTCAAAAGTCATATAAGTGGTCACACGATCGTCGTACACATGTTTAAGATTAGTTTCATCTTGTTTAAATAAAACTATAACATTTGCATTATCACGCACCCATTGTTTCGGAACTTTGCTATATGTCTGACACAAGTAGAAACGGTCAATATTCTTATGTCTATTCATACAAAAATATGATTTAATTTTATTGCTTATCACAAGCTACGTCATCAAATATAAAATTGAATTACTCTTTGTGTCTGTTGGTTCTAATATCCCTTCGTTTTCACTATATGGATAATAGTCAACACCTTTTGTAGCATCCAACACCTCCTTCAAAATGTTGTATTTAGGTTGATATAAAGACTTTGAATATACGTATACGTTTTCAAACTTTAAACTGTTTGGTTCTAACAACAAGCTTAACATGACGTTTGTTTTACCACACCCACTTGGACCACATATCAAACATCTAACTGTGTTTGGTAATAGAAGTCCATGCCTTTGCTGTTTGGTTGGTGTGGTAACAACATCATCTATATTTCTGACTGGCAGAGTAGCTGCTGCGTGTTTTACAATACCCATCGTTGACTAAACTAACTTTATACAACTGATACATCCTATAAATACTCGGAGCTATTAAATATCATTAGCAGTATCAATGTTGGTATGCCAGGGTGAAGGTCTTGTAAACACAGCTATTAACAAATTACCTGTCGAGTTAAACGTACCTGGTTATTAGTTTTGTGGCCCAGGTACTAAACTTAAAGAACGTCTCGCTAGAGGTGATCAAGGTATCAATCCTCTAGATCGTGCTTGTCGAGAGCACGACATCGCTTACTTTCAATCAAAACAGTTAAGTGATAGACATCGAGCCAACGAGGTGTTGAAGAACCGAGCTTAGGAAAGAGTCTAGTTAAAGAACGCAAGTTTTGGTGAAAAGTTAGCTGCTTGTAGTGTTACAAACACTATGAAAATTAAAAGAAAGCTTGGTATGGGTGTGAAATCAAAGACATCGACCAAACCTAAACGTAGTAAGAAAACTGGTGGTAAACTACCGTTTAAAAACATACTAACTTTAATGCGAAACGCTCTAAATGTGGGCACGGAAGTTTCATCTGTGAAAAATTTACTACATATAGCGAGAAAAGTTATTAAAAATTCTGGTGGGCGTAAGAAAGTCAAGACACCTCAAGTTATTCCAATACCTAAAAGTGGTGGTTTCCTACCACTCTTACATCTAATATTCAGAAACTGGAAGAAGCAAAACGTCACAATCAAACGATGGAGGCTATTGCCATTGGCAAGCGAGGTAGTGGCTTGGGTAATGGTCTATATCTGAAGAAACAGCGTGGTGGTTATGGATTGTATTTACATTAACCAAAAAACGTGTAGGGTGTTTACCAGCAAGACCTCTAACAAATGTAGATCTTGTGAACTTTGCTGGTAAAATTAAAATTCCATATTTTAGAGGTGTATACATGCGAGATACTCTATCATCAAATGAACCACGTAAGAGTGAATCGTTCATCATGAATTTACAAACAAACAAGGTAATCATTGGGTTGCAGTGAGGAAGCGTGGTGATAGAGCTGTGTACTTTGACTCGTACGGAAACTTGAAGCCACCTGTCGAGTTGCAACGTTGCCTTAAAGACTCTACTCTAATGTATAATCATGATGGGTATCAGAAATGTAATACTTATAATTGTGGTCACTTATGTTTAAAAATTTTAAATAAAAGACTTAAACAGTAGCCTCTGTGTTTCAGTCATGTCATACACGTTCGCCTTGAAGGGCTCTACGTCCTCTCTATCGATGAAAAAATTTCCACCGTAAGTGTTAAAGCCGCATTTTGATTATTAGCTCGCGCTTGCAAGCTTCCACACATATAATAAGTAATAAGTTTAATTACTTTTGTGCCTTGAGTGGTAGAAAGACTCGGCTAGAAATTATTATTCCTGATGGTTCATATGAAATTAGCCATATTGAGAAGTATATTCAGAATGAGCTGTTGAGTCGTCATATTAAAGATAAACATTTTGATTACAACATTGATGTGGTAAAACTGTTTTCACTAAAAGCCAACAACAACACTTTAAAATGTGAGATAACATGTCAGCATGATTTAGAATTTTCTGCCGATGCTTCAATAACTCCAATATTGGGTTTTTCTAAGCAACGTCTTGTTGGAGGTAAACTCCACGTTTTAGATTTACCAGTGGAAATTGTACGAGTAAAGACGATTCGCTTAAAATGCGACATAGTGGGTGGTTCTTATCACAACGGCAAACCTACACATACAGTATATGAGTTTGCTCCTATGGTAAACCCTGGTTATGCGATTAATATAAAACCATATAGTAAGGTTTTTATGCCTCTTACCACACGCATCATTTCACATATAAACGTAAACATCACCAATCAGAATTCAGTACCTGTGAACTTTCAAGGTGAGAAGATCATTGTGATATTGGAATTGAAAAAGACACCAACATATTATGTTGGTTATAAATACTAGTTATCAAATCGATCCAGCTTCAGTATCCCCACTGCCTGCATCGAAGACAGACCTGTCGCTAGAGAACAGACAGTACCTAAAATCATTGGGTTACGATGTTAAGCAAACTACACATATTCGCAGACCCTGTACACGACGAGTCAATCAAGGGGGAAGAAATACATACATACGCTCCTCAAACCAGATCGTTTGATCATAATGATACCTGCGAGTTTGCAATGAACAAACAAGATGTGGTTTACGATTGGTCTTCGGTTGTTCTACTAATAAATGTTAATACAGAGACGACTGGCACGATGGAAGCTGTAAAAGTAACGTCTAATGCAGCAGCTCATTTATTTTCGTCTATCGCAGTTGAAATGTTTAATCAGATTATTGAGCATGTGAGAAATCCTGGTATAGTTACAGCAATTCGAACACTTTTGGAGGCAAATAGCGATGAGGCACGAGTTCTAATTCCTACTACATATAATACAATGTTAAAAGGTGGTCTTTTTGCTACTGCATACCTCTTAGGTACTTGTGTAATATTTTCAAAGACTATAGAAGGGTGCTTTTCAGTAAATTGCTGATGCGTATAACTAGAGCTCAGAACGATAGAAATTGTTTCATTTTGACTAGTGCTGTAGATGCAGATAAAGCTTTAAAGTTTAACATAGAGTATATGGTTCTGCAGGGCCTAGTGAAGTTATATAACAACAATTGTTAAAATCGATTTCCCAAGATAAAAAGATACTTATACTGTATAGAAAATGGGAAATGTATGAATAATGAAAAAAATAATGTATAAATAATGTATGAATAATGAAATCTCAATAATTCAACCAAAGACTTGTGGTCCATTAAGACATCCTCAAATACTGAACGACCTAGATTCGTTATTGTGATATCCCAAACGGATCGATACAATAACGTTAGAAAAGATTTCAACGACTTTGATCACGTTGGTATTCGAGATATGAAACTCCACTTAAATTCTAAACAAATTCCCACAAAGGGTATGAATCTAAACTTTAACCAAGCAAATTACCTCGAAGCATATATAAACATGATTGAATTTCAACGTTCATATCTCGGTAGAGAACCTCAAACTACCTTGGATTACAAGGCTTTCGCAAAATATCCTATGTTTGTATTTGATTGATCCAAGTATAATGAATCTATAAAGCCGTCTACGGTGGATATCAAATTGGAAATTGAAAGCATTCACAATTTTCCCGGTCAAAGAAAATGATATTGTGTAATTATACATGATTGCATCATTGAGTACGCTCCACTCTCCAACACCGTACGCTATATAATGTGAATGTTTATTTACATGTGCAGCAGTTTCAAGATGAAGCTCGCCGTCGTAGATATACAAAGTTTCTGTGTGCCAGAGTATACACCTAAAGAATTAGTAATCTATAATGGTTATCAAACTGCACATTATATGTTTAAGCCACCGAAACCGCAAAGCTGATTGAATGCAGATATAGTTAAACAAATAAAATTTCTACAAGGGACACATCACAGCATTGATTATGATTGTGGTAGCGTTGCTTTAGAAGAATTACCCAAGATAATCGAAAAACATATTATCTCGCAGCAGGTAGATAGAGTTTACGTCAAAGGTGACATCAGGAAAAGGTTTATTACCGATATACTATTGAAATGTGGCTACAGCGTGAATGTTATCAATTTGAAGGGTGATGCTAGATGTCCCAAACTTGTAGCATATACTCCGCTATGTATACAGTTGGATTTAATAATAGAAACTGTATTTGTAGTATTAATAATTGTGTAACATTATTTGTTTATCTTGTACACTTGTTACCTAAATAAAACAAACGTTGTAAATTATATATGTTTTTTATTTCCTACCTTCTACTTTAAACTATATTTATTAATATTTATCTCCAACCACATCAGACTCTCCAACATCCATCCACTCTCGGCTTCTGCAAACTCCAGAGCTTTTGTATAAATTTCCTTAGTGAATTCCTGATATATATTTTCAAAATTCGTTGTAACTCTTACCATTTTGTGTTTAGTATTAAAAGACTTTCTTTTTCTTCTGTTTTGATTTTGGAGCACACCCCAAACAATTCCAAGTGTATTTTAATTGTGTCATGTTTCGCTATAGCAACTTCAATTAGTTGAAACAACACTTGTTTCATGTTTTTTACGGATTCCTCTATGTTGTTACCATTCATATTAATACGATAAGTAGCCATTCTATTTTTGAATGCTTAAGTCAACATATGCACCTCTTCAACTTCCCACGGCTCACATACTTTTGATTTGTGGACTTCACTGCGCAGATGCCCAGAGTTCTCTGGGCACGTTCGTGTTACTTTTAACGTGTAGTGAACACGTTTCACAATATCTCATATTGATTTCTTTGTTAGACATCTTATCTCAATAGAGGTTACTACTAAAATAAAAGATCTTTCCTTTATATACATTTATTAACAGAGGTGTTTGAGATACATGTTTTTCAATGGTACCCTACACTAATACACAAATACATTAACATAAATATAGTTAGACATACAAGAAAACCAGCTGATGTAAATATAACCATGTAATTTGAGGTAAACAGATAAGAATCGGTTAACACAAGAGTTATCCAGTCAGGTGTTTCGTCACGGGTACCATCATCAAACAGAAACATAAGTTTATAACGAACCATATCACTATTGGCCTTGGTTAACATGTTGTACATTGAAAGTTGAATGACCTCATCGTTGTTTAGGTATGTTGTTGTGTGTGTGTTTTGTTTCCTTAACGTCGGTCTATTTCCGCGACTATGGCCAATCAACGACGCCAGGGAGCAGTTTCCCTCACTATCCGGGAAAATTTGCCGAACCCCTGCCTTTCTGTAAGGAGGGTAGGGATCTTTAACGCGCCTAACATAATATGGACACGGGACCTTTACGCCCTCTCTGAAGGGCGGAACGTGCAGACATTCAACTTGCTCAAATACAATGCCAGAACCTCGGTTGATGTTAATATTGCAGTTTGTACTGAAAAAGTGAAAGGAGTACCCTGGGATCGAACCCAGTACCCTTCGGTTCAGAGGCACACGTTCTTACCCCTGAACCACCGAGGTTCCTAAGGTATGTTGTTGGAAGACCAGACCATTTCATGCAATCATCGGTGTCAAAACAAATTCTCACTTCTGTTATATTTGGTGGTTAGTAAATATAAAACATATTTTCACATAGAGCTAGCAGAATGATGTAACTTCTCTTAAGAGGATGAGGCATTGTTGAGATTAGCTATATCAATTAACGCTTGGTTTTGGGCGTAGTGTAAGCACTCGGAATCTAATATTTGAACGTGGGAGATGTGCTGTTGAGCAGCGTTCTTATTACTCGGATGGTTTGTGCTGAACTAACATTTGAAATACATAGACGCGTCTCTTTCACATAATCCAATTTTTCTTTAACGTGCGGTTCCAGGGCTATCAGCTTTTCCACAGTATGTGCGTTCAGATATAAACATATAAATGTGAAACCATTATCGATTAATAGACCTTTCATTCCACTTTGATTCTGTTTGAAAGTTATTCGATAGTAGTCTAGATGATCAACTAAAGATTGATTTGGTTGTAAGTCCCCTTGAAAATACTTTGAAGCCAGCATACGTATATCCTCCATAAAATCGTACTATTGCCAATCTTCTACAGCTAGATATTGGTTTTGATCCTCGAACGACACTGGATCGACAAATTTCACAAGTGTTGTAAAACATTTTAAGCTGACACCGGTAATTAATTTCAAAGATCCATTGATGTTGAATGGAGTCTCAACTAGCAACCTCTCATCTACTTGGCATTCGTTAAATCGTATTCTTTTAAGTCGGTGTTCTGTAAAATTAGGGCCATCATTTTCGTCTATATCATACCATTTTCTCTTATGTTCTGGTTCTGTGACTCCATAATCATTACTATCATCGTACATCATGTTAATACAATTATAATTACGTTCAGGTTTACACTGAGTATCTTCAACGTTTAGATTTGAACTGACCTTATGGTTGCATGGTTTTTTGTTAAATAGGTTTCGCAGCCCCCCTTCCCTCTCTTAATGTATTCTCGTTGGTTGTATTTTTCTGCTTGGACTCTGTGTAAACTTTAAAAATCTATTGCGATTATTTATGATTCTCTCCATAATAATTTCTATACTGGCATGACTCTTTAACATGTAACTTAATGCATTTTAGGTACACATGTTATTTTGCTTATATTTGCCTTTTTTACATGGTTTCTTATGGGATATACGAACAAATTCGATAAAACGGACGGCCTTTTTATATCATGTAGAGTTTGCCAACAATTTCTATTTCGAGCATGTTCAGACTTGCAAAACCGCAACGTCAGCTGTTTGTTGACTTCATTTATATTATAAATCAGGTCGAGAAACATGACTCCAAACACCGAACATCTAAGCCGAAAACTGAGAAAGCGATGCTAGATTTGAATTCCGCTCATAGAGACGATTACCATGACACGTGATATACCATTACGTCACTTAATAAGAAAATTGGTTTTCGAAACCACCACCACCACCACCGCCTCCGGCGGCGGCATTGAATTTTACTGATCAAGGCGATTACCATGACACCAAACACTATACCTCTACACGGTTTAATTAAAAAAGTTGGTTTGCGCATCCGCAAACCACCATCTTTACATACGTCACAATATATAAAATCGAAATGATTATTATTTAGACAGGTTAGATCTAGATCTCGACTTAGATCTGGACCCCGATCTAGGCCTAGATTCCTACCGGAGGCGCATCCCACCGCCGTCTCCAATGCCATCTACAGTGGCAGCACTTCAGTCTACTCTTCATGATAAGTGAGATGATACCAAATACGTGAAGGCTAACTTAAAAACCAACAAAGTTGGTTTGCGCATGCGCAAACAGGCATCTTTACATACGTCATTTTGATTAAAATCATAATGGATGATCCTCTTATTTTGTTAAGTGATGCCACCTGTCGGTTAAAATTTTAAATTTTCCGGGTTTTTCACTTCCGGTCGGCCATCTTGGGTGCCATCTTGGATGAAGTCATCTCAGGTTAGACTCCTATTAGCCGTCTATGCAGCCGCCATCTTGGAATGTCATCTGTCAGTCGGCATCTTGAAATGTCAGCTGTCAGCCTCCTTCTTGGCCGCCATATTGGACGCCATATTGGACGCTATCTTGGATGACGTCATCTTAGGTTAGACCTCCTATTGGGTGACGTCTCGGAGCGCACGCGCAGTGGCCGGGTGGAGGGTGAAGGCTCCAGAACATATTATCTATACCTACTTATATTTTTTTAATTACCATGAACAAATGTGCTTTGTATAGTTGCGAAACTGTGCCAATTTTAATCAAAATAGCCTTTTGGAACTATAATCTATTTTTACTATTTTTTATAAAAGTTTGAGTCCCTGTATATTCCAAACTATTATTATCGATAGTGGTTCATCTAGAAAACTACCATTATTTTGATGCATAGAATGCGATGTTTGAGTTTGGTTACTATAAACTGAGTCACCCTATATATATATATATATATATATATATATATATATATATATATATATATATATATATATATATATATATATATATAAGGAAAAAGGGTTAAGGGCAAAGCCGCAAGGAGACAACCGCATACACGCCCTTAACCCTTTTTCCTTGTATAGTACAGAAATGCCGTGTTATAAATCCTGTTATAGTATAGTATAGTATACATACAATGTGTCTATAAGGTAACGCATACTTTATTATATGATAAAATGGTACAAATTCACGGAATCATCTACTATTTTTGATTAAAAGCAAACGGGTTTTCTAATGAGAGCTTTCTCAAAAAATGTATTGCTTCATCAGTCACTAACAGAAATATAACTGGGAGTGTACATTAATTAATATCCGAATGGACAAGATACAATAAAGTGAGTAAATAATGGTATACTTTATATTAATTTTTATAACGCTTTTATTAGCTCACGTTCGTTCTAACCAACATAATGTCAAAAATTTAAGTGACATTTCATGTTGAATTGATGAAAAAAATAATTAAATTCTTCTTTATAAAACCAGCACTTTAAATGTATTCAAATAATAATAAACAGCGGGTCCACGATACGCCTAGGAGACAAAGTAAGTTGCGTTGTGTAATAGTATAATGTGTTTATCACATGGATAGTACAATGTATTGTACAAATAAGCTTTTGCTGTATAAAACTTTCTGGAATTCTCACTATTATTTTTTTTAAACTGCAGCTTCTTCATGATGCTTCTACATCATAAATACTTCTACTGAATCTTGTTCTACGACTTCCATTTTTGCATACTTCTCTTCACTTACTTATTATTACAAAACTCATAAAAATACACTACTAACGCACTTGCTGCGACCGTCTGGTTTTCGCAAGATGGTGCTCTCCCTCATTTTACTCAAGCCGTTTGTACATACCTAGATACAGTATTCCCGCAGAGATGGAGATGAAGTAGAGGCGTGGTAGAATGCCACCCCGATTACCAGACTTAACCCCCCTAGACTATTTTTATGGGGACACCTTAAAAATAAATTGTAAGAAGATAGGCCAGTCACTTTGCAGCGTGTGAAGAGACGCATATCAGAAGATATAAATCAAATGGCAACAATTTATTTACAGGATTCGATTAGACATTATATTAAAAGACGGCAATTTTGTCGAATCTGGAACGGCTAGCATATTGAACATTTACTTTAGAGTTTTTTAGTTTATGTGTGTCATATTGAACTTTACTGAAAGTGTAGACTTATTGTTGTTTTAAATGTTGACATTTTCATAAATACACATTGATTTTGGATATTTTGTTATTTCTATATAAACCGTAACTAAAAATGTCGATAACTCGGTAACGTGTGAGTTTAGATATAGGATGTTTCATAAAAAAGTAGATTAAAATTATCCAAAAAATAAAAAAAATTGGGTCAAATACAGTATGTTCTAAAAGCCAACTTTAATCAGCTGCGCTCTTATGGATCACTCCATATATTTCAAAGCACTACAGCATAATGCTCCCAAACAAACCCTATAACTTTCGCAAGAGCTTTTTTTAATTTTATCTCCCGTTCGTGATATATTTAGGGGTTTTCATACATTTTCCTAACCCTGCGTATATGAATATCATATTATATATATATATATATATATATATATATATATATATATATATATATATATATATATATATATATATATATATATATATATATATATATATATATATATATATATATATACATAGATAATAGCAAAAAAAGATTGCTTTCTTAATCCCTAAAGAAATACAATGAAATATACAAAAAGTTTAAAAACGCTTTTATGAATTTACTAAGAAAATATATTTTTTTAATTTACTTATGTTATTAAAACTTAAAGCATTGACCGCAGAAAGATGATGTAGAAGTTGTTTCAATAGTTCGTACGCTCAACGCATTTAGTTTTAATATATACACTGTCTCTATAAAGTGACGTATAAATTGCACATTATTAAGGAAAATTCAAAAGCAGGTCGATTTTTATTTTCAAAAACTAACTTTTTGATATAAAAATCTCACCCATATCGTTATACTTCTCCAAGAGGTAGCTACCCTTTCGAAATTGGATGATGGGATGTGTGATACATATTTTTAAAGCTAATCCAGTTTATTTAGCAACACCAGGTTTTTTGTAGGAATAAACTAAGGTGAGTAATAACCTTTTCATTATCAGTAAGACCTAACACAAGTGAAGCCTATAAAGAATTACTAGTTCAAGAGACAAAAATGTAAGGGAGTTAGGTCAGGTAATATTACTGGCCACTCGATTGCACCACGCCTGCCAATCCATCTGTTGGGAAATTGATGATCCAGATACTATCGAACATTAACGTCATAATGCGCGGGGCACTATCTTGTTGATATTACAAGTTATGATTTACTATACCAGTATTGTGTCCATCAGGAAATAAGTTGAATGACGTCGAAATGCGATATTTCTGTGAAAATTGTAGATATCGTGGTACATTTATAGTTATATCAAAAAAGTAGGGACCAATAACCCTACTCCTAACAATTTCCGCACAAACATTTACCTTTTGTGGATATTGTGGGTAATTCTGTAGCATCCATCTTGGATTTTCCCTTTTGACTTCTCCATGTAGTGTAAAAGTAGATTCGTCCGAAAACAGAATATTTGGTACTTGCAAAGAGTTATCATTACATTTATCCATTAATGTTGCACAAAACTGCATCCTTGTGTCTGAATTGTCATCGGATAAAGCTGTATTTTATAAAGATGAAGCTTTTCAAGTTTTAATACTTTTTGTGCCATCTGAAATGGAATTCCATTGTCTCGGCCAATTTCCCAAAACTACTGTGGGTATTCTCTTCCACTGCCTATTGGCACAAATTATCTGCTGTGTGACATGTGTCATAAAAACTAACCAAGCATAAGTTTGATAATTTTTTTTGCGATGCAATCTACAAATAATAGTAGTAAATTTACGTTTTGGTTGTCGTACAAAGTGAATACGTATACTTTCAACTTTTGCTTTTTCAAATTATTATTAAATTGTTGGTAAAATGCGTTTATGAATAGCTCAAAGAATTTAAGTTCTAATGATGATTGGTTATCGTGACAGGATCTTAACTCAGGTAGAGATGTGTATTCTGTTTAATACTAAATATCCGGATATGTCTATCAACAATGAGTCGAATAGATAAGAAATTTGGAGAAACGTCTAGAGACTTGCCAAAAACAGGTCGCCGGTCTATAAGTGAAGAACTTAAATTAAACGTCTTATTATATATATATATATATATATATATATATATATATATATATATATATATATATATATATATATATATATATATATATATATATATATATATATATATATATATATATTTGTGTGTGTGTGTGTTTGTGTGTGTGTGTGTGTGTGTGTGTGTGAGAGAGAGAGATAGAATTTATCAAAACTCGACGTTTCGGACCCTGGAGCTATTTTCAAGAGCAGTGAACAAAGAAAAAAAGTTCGGAACGCAGCAAGTGCGTTACGGTAGTGAATTTTTATTAAATGCTTCAAGTTTGAATAACTCAACTTTCTATAAACTTAGAAAGTTTAATTTTGCTATGTATACTCCTCCCTTCAATTATATATATATATATATATATATATATATATATATATATATATATATATATATATATATATATATTTGTGTGTTTGTGTGTGTAAAAATTGAAACTGACCCCGGATATGGGTTCTGCAAAGTCTCACCATCGATACCTCACTATTAGTGAATTTTTTTAATAAAAATTCACTATAAGAAGAACTTCTATTCTCAGAATAATAATTAAGCTGTTTTATTTAGAATTGGGACCCAGGTTTGCCTTTGTATGGGTACACAATTTTCTAAAATGGAAGTGTCAATGTTCGTGAAAATTAGCTACTAAGTCAGTTGCTACATCAACACTTTTTTATTAAATTAATCATTAAATGATTTTATTAAACAGTGAGACATGGAATAAATACAGTACTTGTTAAATAATGCATATAATGGAAACTGTTTGATGGAATAGTCATTTATGCAATATAAATCGATATGTCAAATAAAATGTTGGCAAGTGAGACCGAGAGAAGTCCGTATCTAATCAGAAATTATGTAGCTCGCCGAATCCAAATGAAAATAAAAAATGATTCAATTTAACGCAGTCGAGGGCCAGTTTCACTCCGTACCAGATCTTGGCAGCTTATTTATTACTGGTTTTGCACCTGTTTTGAATATTGTTATATACTTTGCCTTTTGCATCCTACTTGTTTACTATTTACATATATAATAAGCCCTACAATTTACCTCTAATTAACCAAAAGCATGTGTCTTACACTAGTTAGCTATGCAACAAGTGAAATTGTGTAAAAGTCCTAACGCACCAAGTGGTTTTGGGTAGCTAGGTTTTATGAAAAAAATGATTCTTTTGATTACATTTTATCAAGGTAAATATATATATATATATATATATATATATATATATATATATATATATATATATATATATATATATATATAAAGAGAATGACATAATCGTATTTGCATTTGTCAGTTTGGAATTTATCAAAAAAGGATTGAATTAAATTAATAAATCAAAATCCTTTCACATAAAAGAACTAATCCAAACAGTATAAAATAAAATTCCGTAGCAGTTTTTCGTGAAAAAAATTTTTTTCAGATTTTTTATTTCATAGTCACGAAACATTTTTTTTTGGACTACAAAATTAAATAAGTTTGGCCTCTGAACATAATCTTTCCAAACGATAACTACAAATATTTTCTTATCTTAGACAAAATGTTAATCAGTCGTTTGTAGTCGAGAATAAAGCCTAACATTCTGCACATAATTATGTTGGTATGGTGAGAGGTGAAGTGGAGTTTATCGCCAACGGAAATACGTTTGGCTATCCGGGTTGCGGGGGTATATCTTTAAAAGAGAGTTCTGCTATATTTGTGGCAAATTCTTGTAATAAACAGGTTATTAATTCTGAAAGTCTTCCCCTTCTAATATATATATATATATATATATATATATATATATATATATATATATATATATATATATATATATATATATATATATATATGTGTGTGTGTGTGTGTGTGTTTGTGTGTGTGTGTGTGTGTGTTGTGTTGTGTTGTGTTGTGTTGTGTTGTGTTGTGTTGTCTTGTGTTGTGTTGTGTTGTGTTGTGTTGTGTTTGTTGTGTTGTATGAAAATACTGGTAGTCGGCCACTTAAGGAGATTACTATATTACAACTGCTTATTGATGGTTATTGTATATGTTAGAATATCGACAAATGGATTTGATTGTTGCAACATCTTTAATTTTAATGAAAATGTAGGGAATTTACACACAACAAGTCCCGTTACTTAGAAAACGCTTTAAATGGCAACTTATTCAATTTCACCAGAAGTCGACCACTAAAATTTAGTATTCGGTCGTTTCTATACCAGTTCTCTGCCGGTCAAAAAGTAAAAAGGGGGCTCTGATTTTCCTAGGTTATTTAACCATTAGGTAAAAAATGAATAGAAAATAGTATTATAAATATTTAAAAAAAGTTTTTTGTAATTATTACAAAATAAAAAACAAAACATATTTCAATGTAACTAATCTGGATCTAGATAATCTCTCTTCTTTCTTTCATCTAATTTCGCTTGCTTTCCTTGTTCTTTTTGTAACTCAAAATTTTGCTAACCAATTAATGATATACAGCTTGGTCCTTTTGCTTTGGAGGATTTTTTCCAGGTTTCTGTATAGGGTTTGGATAGATGAGATGTTTCTCAATACTACAACTTGACATTCCGGAATTTTATTTACTTTCCTTTAAAACTGTAACGTCACTTAAAACAGTAATTCGTGAATTACTTTAATTTAAATCAGTGGTTTTTGTGTTCCCAGGCATATTAATGCTTGGAGGTAGATTGCCGTTTTCTGGCTTTGTTTTATTTAGATAAGAAATTATAAAAGCAAAGGCTTTTTTTAATGGACGATCATCAACACTCAACTTAACTGAAATGAGTTAAGAATACCTCCTAATACATACAATAGTAATAACCCTTTAGTCATGATAAATAATGACATAGACATTATACCGCGTGTATTTGAAATACATGGGAAGGGATGCCTCATTTTTGCCAAAGAAGATTTAACTGACATGACAGCAGTAAACGATAATTAAGTTTTAACACTTGGCAAAGAAAATAAATTAACAGGCGTAATACCAGCAATTTGTGAAGTGGAAAATAATGAACCTTTAATCCATACCATAGAAGATGGCTCAAATCTCGTCTCAAATAATATAAGAGTAGTTAATTTAAACTTTTTGATGAAAAATCAAACTGAATTATTAGTAATTCAGTTTGATTATTCACTCTCGCACGGTTTTTTCCATTGGGACTTAAATAGCTTGAATACGCTGACATCAGCCGGCTATATATATATATATATATATATATATATATATATATATATATATATATATATATATATATATATATGTGTGTGTGTGTGTGTGTGTGTGTGTGTGTTATGCGTATAATATGATGCCATTGTCTCAACAAAACTGACTCAGACTTAACGTAAGATGACTTTTGTGTCCATCCACAAAAAAAAAAGAATTGGTTTTTTAATATTCTGTTCTTCTAGCCATTTATTCATCCCATTAGCCACATGCTCAAAAAAGACATCTGCCTTCCTCCACCATCAGAAAGACCCATAAACCAATTCGGGTCAACACTTTTCCTTACATCTTTAGATAGACGTACATACGGGAAAAGTACACAGGGATATACTATAGCGCCAGCAGCTGAAAATACAAGCAATACGGTAAGCGTTTCTTTTTGATTATTTTTTTTTTGTACTTGATACACATTTTTATATCCTTTAGGGGCACTGACGTTGCCTGTTTTAGGACAAAGCGAAAAAGTGGTCTCATCACTTTTGAAGATTCTCTCAGGTTCGTTTAATATATCCACAGCATCTATCCTTGCAAATATTCTGTCAGTTCAGAAAACCAGTTTTTAGTTAATTGTTCTGTAATAATGGCGCGCTCTTTTGTCACCCCCTCTGTTTCTCTTTCAGAGAGTTCTGGATTCCTCTTCATAAAAGCAGCAAATCATTTTTTCATGGTCTACTGTCCTTAAAGTGCGTTGATATGCCTTTATCCTTTATAATTTTCTGTACGGTGTTCAAAATATCATCTACTTTACGTGGAAAGCCACATTTAGCAAGATTGCAACACCATTCCACCAACTTCTTCTCCTCTTCTTTGCTCAAAATAGCTGGTGGACCCATTCGTCGAGGACCTTCTTTTATTCTTCCCGCCAATCGGTCTTGAATAGTAGTACGTGGTACATTAAGTCGTTTGCTCGCTTCCCGGGTACTTAAACCACCATCTTGTCTTATTAAGCGAAGTGCTTTAGCTAAAGCTTTTTCCTGATAAGCATGAATTGGTCGCTTATTTCCTGTCAGATAAAGCTTTTTTCCTTAAGATTCATTTTTTTAAATATTTTTTTACCTTTGGTCATAGTTTTGTCGCATTTTTGGTAATCTAAAAAACATGTAAATTACAAAAACGTCACCTACATTGCTTTAAGCTTAAAAAAAGAGCATGCCGAGGATAGGTATATAAGTAGCCTAAACTCGGCCACATTTTTATAATATGGCCGACTACTGGTTAAAATGTATTGAAAAGAGGTAATTTTAAAAGAAGCGCAAAAATCATGATTTCAAGTCATGGTTGGAGCAAATTCACGCTTATCGATATGACATAGCATTTTACCCAGTAGTCGGTATAGGTGGTGGAGTACTAGAAAATTGTATTATTATAATATCCAATACTCGTCCACCTTAAAATGCGAGGTAAGATCAACTAATTCGTTTATTTTTTTATCATAACAATATCAAATACATTATTAAGAAGTGTATTATGATTTGCTCTAAGCGATAATTAAATAAAACAAAGCCAAACTTACCTTAAAAACAACAGGTGGACACTTAGAAAAATATTCAAATGGCGGCAGACCATACACGTTGCGAGTATGCGGTAACTAAATCCCCGAACATGGGGTTTCAATTTTAGTGAATTACCCCACTTTTTAATTTTGGATAAAGTGAAGGCAGCCGACTACTGGGTATAAATTTGAACAGTATCTCACTCAATACAAACTATTCCTAGATATATTTTCATAAAACAGGCAGACTACTAGAGTAGGCCGTCTTAAGGGGGCCTATACGTACAAAAATAACTTGTGCTGCACTAATGTGAGGCCAAAGGTCAGCCAAGATATCTCTAAGTCTAAGATATGCAACATATGACGATTTATTGGTATGGAAATTATAAGGGCAATGAAAGCAACCTATGTAGCTTTTATAAACCACTTCCAGGACAATTTTCCTCCATAGAATTTAAGACTAGTTAAGTATCACAAGTTGAGTTGGGCATATAAAACTTGTGCATGATGTAGACGAGCCAATATTTATGTGAATATTTTCACTTTCCGGTAGCGGTAAGAGGTTGCGATTAACGCATTGCTGTTTTCAAAATGGTTTACATAATAATGAAGAATATACCTGTTTATTTGTTAACGGATTTCGCTATCGGTTCTATTGTGAAAATGTTCACAGAGTTTCCTGCTCAACATAGTCGAATTTCACTTCGTCAACTTTTTAGCTTTTTAGAATTATTTAATCTCACAGTACCCCATGACTCCAACACCCAGATCAACTTTGTAATGCGCTAATTTGCCAGTGTTCTTAGTTCTTTGAGATATTTCCCTATTAGTTCCGAAGACACCCCGTAGGTTGCAATTGCCTTGTTATCTGATTATCTTACGGAATATATACGTTATTTATCTAAGTACTCGTACTGCAGTTATGTTTTCCATATATATATATATATATATATATATATATATATATATATATATATATATATATATATATATATATAATTATAAGGGGAAACTTTAGTACTAACCACCTGTTTATGTTTATTACAAGACCCCGCTACAAATATACTACAAACACTCATTTGAAGATAGACCCGCGCAACCCTGAACGCCAAACGTACTTTCATTGGCGATATAAACTCCATCCCGCTTCTCACAATACCCATATAATTATTTGCGAAGATTTTCTCTAAACGACGCTTCTTGTGGCGTTGGAGATATAGCCGAAGGTTCAGTTGTCGAGAGCTCCTTCTATGATCAAAGTTTATCTCAAAATGACCTCTTTGTACCACAGAGCTTTCTCCACCATACTGGCGAAGTGATGAAGCTTTCTTTTGAAAAATGTATTTCCAAAAATATAGTTATTTTATAAAATTTGCTAAGCGAAATTTATGATATTCTATGTACCAAAATTATATGATCATTAAAAAGTGAGTTATTGATATTTAAAAATAGTCCTTCTTTAAGAGCCAAAGGAAGAACACAGTTCTGAATGTTTTTATGCGATGAACAAAATTAATTAAGTTTCACAGACCGAAATACCAAAAAAGGTTACTTTACAACAAAAACAAAAACAAATATGGGATATAGGTATTATATATTGAATAGGTAGGCCAAATTGTGCTTGTCAAACTCATAATCTGTTGACAAATGTTACAGAAAATTTAAAACTGACGAATTAAATAACCTCTGAAAAAAACTTCGATAAAAATATGTATGTTTTTCTTCATTTATTTTTTGCAATGGTACGTCAAGTGTTTACTTATCATTTTCTTTTATCTTTTTCAATTGTTTTTAACTATTTAATTAATCATTTTGTTTAAACTAAAAGATACTTTTAGAGATTTAGCTGCCATAATAAAGGACTTTCTAAAATTTCTTCATGGTGTTCCCTCCACAGATTTCCCTAAGCCATGCGCAACTCTTCGCTGTATTCGGTTTGGGCCTCTGATTATTTACCTACACATCGCTCCTTCTGACTGCTCGGAAAAGTGTTCTGGTCTGTTATTGTATCATTTAAAAGTCCCAATTACTACGTGACTTCATTTTTAATGTTCATCGTGATCCATGGCTGTATACTAACAAGTGACGCTTTCGTTATAAACGAAAATAACCGGCTCTGTAAACGACTTCGCAACTCCTTAACGAAATTTGCTGTCGTGGCATTCATCTTTGGAAGACTCTATTTTAGGTCTTTTTATAAAAGGCCAAGTTTGTTTCTCTTAGTTCCTGGTAATTTTCTTCAACGTATTGGTGTCCACAATTTATAATCACATATGTCTCTGGTGGGCAATTTCCTACAAAATAATTAGCAGCCGTTATATTTATTACTTCCTGTGTTTGCATTGCTTCAGACTTCACTTACTTACAAACGTCAAAGCCATAAATAATTTAAAAGGTTTTGGAAAAGACGTAGTCAAAAGAAGTTATTTTTATACCGAATATAAGGCAAGGTTAATACTTGTTAGTGGCCAAAATACTTGCAAAGCCACAATATAGATGTTAAGTGACAATACCTCGATTGAATTTCGTAGTTGGACGTAGCGGGCAAGAAAGCCTATCAAAAAAGTGTTAAAATATAAGTACAAGCTTTGGCTTTTCTTGTATGACACTATGTAACATTTTAGTAACAAATTAATTAATTAATAATATTGCGATATCAAAGTACAAGGGATCGTCCCCTTAATATATGTTCACACAGTTTCCACAGTTGTTAAGTCTAGCAGTTTAGAGATGTTAATTAATAGCTTATAATAATTATTGTGCATAAAATTTTACCTACATTATGTTACAGTGTAGAGCTAAAAATAAACAATAACGCAAATAATTTATCCAGCCCAATCTATCACTATCATTACTTACTATTAATTAGTAAAATTTGCATGCAGCTTTTAAATCTCTCTACCCAACTTTATTTAAACTCTACTGTAGACTATGGATGCTTACTTATAATTGGATTGCGTAATTCATTTCAATTAGCTATGTGTAAAGTTGGCATAATATTGTTGACATATGTACATACATTTAAATTAATGCAAATATTCATGTGAACCAGCAAAGGTAATTATTTTGTTGCATTTCTGGTTTTATCGTAAGATAACTTCTATCAGGTAAAAGTCAATTAGTCATTGATTATGGTTACATGTAAATCTTTTTATAAAACAGTACTACATTGTTTTCTAGTATTATATTTAGATAAGTTACTATACTATCCAAAAACATATTTTAAAAGAACCTGATATATAATTTTTTGAAAACACCAGTGGGATAATATTATATAAAATTTTGCAATAGCAAGTACGTTATGACAGCGAATTTGTATGAAAATTTTTTGAAAGATAGTTAATTGGGCAGCTAATACGTTTTTGAAAAGATACATAGGAGGTTATATGCAAGTTTATTTCCAAAGGGAAATCTTTTATAACCTACCATCAAATTTAACAAGGCGCAGTTATAGTTGCATTTGACGAGTTGTTAGAGTTGAGGTTATTTATGCCGTCAGTTTAAAATTAGCTCTGCCATTTTTCCAAATAATATAAATTTTATAGTCGCCTAAGACAAGCAACGTAATCATAGACTGAGCCCATTTAATATAATATTATACTAAATTATATATATATATATATATATATATATATATATATATATATATATATATATATATATATATATTATTTCTAATACAAAACTTATTTTGAAAGGTATGGTCTACGGTCTTATGGTACTTTCTGGCCCACTAGCTCGGATAAACTTTTTTGTCTGATCTAGAAAACATAGCAAATTTTGTTCATCATAAAGAGCTTTTAATTCCCTCCTGTGTTGTCCCAAAAAAGCAATAATAATACCTCGTTGCTATAAACCTATACTTTGAGAGGTGGCTTAAAGTCTATGCAGTTCATTTCAATGTTTCTTGGAAAAACTGTATCGGGCCGTGCAACGAGGCATCCAAGCAAATGTATTTTGGCGAGATTTCCGCGGTATTATCCCATAATTTTCACGGGTAATTTATTGGTATACTCCTGTGGCAGCTATATCTTATTATAGAAAATGTAACAGAATTATTCCATCTTTTTCGCAGAAAATTTTCCAGCTGAGTTGAAACACAGAATCTTTTCAGTGGTGAAGAATCAGAAAGCTTGTTCAATTGGTCTTTAGTATCTGGATCATAGTGATGGCCCATGTTTCATACATAGCAACAAGGCAACCCAAAGACTTTGAGGAATATATTTCAAAATGGTGACACATTTCCGTTCGTAGTCAAAAAAGCGTACTTCTGATCAGAGTTCAAGCGTTTCTTAATCATTTTTTTTCGAAAGCATATTCGTTTCCAATTCGTGATGGTGAATGTGAAACACACGTTCATAGAAAATGTTCAATCTTTCTGACATACGCTTCAGCCCAGTTCATCGATCCTCTCGGATCATATTGCAAACACAATCATTGTTTTCGTGACTGGCCACAGAAATTATTCTTCCAGGGAGGTGCTCATCTTTGAAATTTGATCGTCCGGTTTTAAATTTCGGAACCTAGTTTTTAACCGTAGCGTAAGAAGGACATTGATCACCTAAGGTTTCTACCATATAACCAAAATTTTCTTTGTCTGGTAACCTTTTCAAAAATAAATATTTAGTAACTGACCGAAAATATTTTCTAAAAAGATTTCAAACTTTGATAGCTTACTCATAAAACATCATAGTTGTTACTGTAACAACTAAATTCAATTCTCCTCCTGGAAAGTTTCCAAGCCAACTAGATATCTATACCTATATCCTCGTGTATATAAAGTGTCAACGAAATCAGTAAACAGTCCATGGTCGCTACAGTTTTCAAGGTATAAGGTACACGTCGGCACGCAACCAGCTTGAAGAAACGAGAACGGTTCAGAATCTTCGAAGAACACTTGAATTGCAATCAGTATGATCTCCTGATTCCGAAAATTTGAGGACCTATAGTTTGTTGTTCTTAAAATTTGAAACTTGAAAGCCACAAGAAGTGATATGAAGGTCTCCAAGTATTTGAGAAATTTCCCACGTATCTATGACGTCATCCTAAAAACTTATTATATATATATATATATATATATATATATATATATATATATATATATATATATATATATATAATCCACACTATCTGCTACAGTGTAGTAGCATAACGTAGTCTAGTACATATCCCTGCCCAATAGTGTGAAAATGAGACATACCTGATCATACCACACCGCGTGATACTAGGATGTTGTTTGAATAAACCTCCTCACAACTTCCCAACCTTGCTATTATATTATACCATGGATTGAAAGAGACTGCAAATTGTGTTTAGCGTCCTATGCGTTGATGCTGTTGCACGGGCTCGTGAGACCGGTGGAACGTGAAGGTTTCTATAAACCCCGTGGTTAGATCAGACTATTACTGGGGACTCCGCCGGGTCTGACATGATCAGTTCTGTCTCCTTTTCACAATATGACTAAGCTTGTTACTTATTTTAGGGAATGACAGTGATAGTTGTTGAGACATAGTAAAATAAATATCACATACTTGTTTATTATGTAGAGCACTGTCTCTTGTCAAAATCGAAAAAACAATTAGATGTGTCTAAATTTATAGATCAATAAAGTGAAAGTAGTATTGTTATTATTCGCTGTTAAGTGTTCGTTTAATGAAATTTGTCCAAAAAGTGAGAATACAAAAGTGTGGTTTCTATTAATATATAGATAACAATTTCAAGAACGGTCAATAATCCTAGCATTTCCGCGTCCAATAAATCCTTATATACTCATCCCCCAGTTGCAATTGATAATTCTCATTAAAGTACCCTAGTCTCAGAAAGCAACACAACAAACGCCAGCGGTTTAAATAACAAAAGCTTGAGACCAAATTACTAATTTATTTAACTCCAACAACAATAATAATAAGGTTTATTGACAAGTTTGAACAAACATCTACAATTGAATACAAAAGGTTACCAAATATAAATACACAATAAAAAATAGAACACACATTCAATACAAACAAGTAAATAACAAATCAATAAACGCGCGTGTCGTGCAGTCTAAAGTAATCTGTAAACAATTATTCTAAGAGTTATAAGACTTGGACATCTTCACAGAAGCAAACTTGCTTGTTAGCAAAGATGTCCATGCAACATCATAAACAAACTGAAAAATATAACACAAAAACAACCATAATATTAGTGTAGGGTATCATAAAGTGAAGAATAATTGGTAGCGTTCTACAACCAACAAAAGTCACAAACAGCAAAACCAACTCCAGATGCCCACACTATACAAAGCACAACACACAACAGAATTAAGACTGTCAAAGAAGTAAAACCCAGAGTAATTAACAGTCAGGAGACAAAATACCCTCTAAAAAAATAACAAACAGAAACAACACCACCACAAGCAAAACGTATACACGCGCATCGTCTGTTGCAATACACATAATTCTTCCGCGGCCGCAGCGAGCGACGTCAAACATCCGAGGTGATCCCACCGACAACAATAAAAAACAACCAATCACAGCGTGCGAATTGATTCCATAACCATGATAACAAACTATTTGACAGCTGCAATCGGCCGTCCCTGATCATCGATCAACCGACATCGTCCCAAAGCCCAACGATGGCCTCCGCAAAACGAAAGACTATAAAAAAGGTATAGGTACTTTAAAAATCCAGAAATACAGACTCAATCGGTAATCTGTGGTCAAATTATACTCCGTTATATTTCATCTATTCACATACATACTTGCTCGTGTGCGCTTGTTCGTAAACTCAAACACACACACTCATTCACTCACGCACGCACACACACACACTTGCAGTCTCAGACATATACATACTCGCACACGTGCACATAATGATCGATTAAAATCAAGATCTACCAAACAACATTACACAGTCTCATCGACGAAGACAAAAGCACAAGCACAAGATAACAAACACCCCCCGCACCAACAAGGCAGACAGTCACCAAAAAGCAGAAGGGTCGACAATCAAGAGGAGGCATCGATAACACTTATCGGTGTATTAAACAGCCACCGTTTAAACCTTTTTTTTTAATAAAGCTTATAAGAATTCGTAGATCTTATATCAAGGGGCAGGGTATCAAAGAGTCTCAAACCAATACACACAAAACTACGCTGACCAATTCTTTGTTCCGCCCTGTACTTCTTCGTGACAATATTTTTGTACCTCGTAGAGTAAGTATGTTCTGCAAAATTACCAACAGATTTTTTCTGTAAATATACAATAAGATAACACGACAGTACAGTTTCTGCACATCCATCACTCCGGCGTCCGAATACAGCGCATCACTGGGGAAGGTAATATTTCTGCCATATATAATTTTTAATATCCACCCCTGGTTGTCTCTACTTTTCTCAAGTATGTTCCTGATGCGCTTCCCCAAGCTAATATACCGTATAAAAGCTACGACTAAATGAGAGGAAAGTAAATAGGTTTAAGGTAAGCAATTTCCTGAAATTTATTTAATCTCTTAAACTTCGAAAGGAAGCTCCTCAGTTTCTGGACTACTTGATTTGTCTGCCTGTGCCATCTTAGATGACAGTCAATATTCAAGCCAAGATATTGTATATTTTTTGTTTCACTTATCTAATCAGGACCAACAGATAAGTTCCCAACCTTTGGCATTCCACTGGCATATGAACTGAATGACATGTACTTTGTTTTGCCCAGTTTATGGACAATATGTTTTGGTTAAATCACGTTTTTAATGTTTTTAAATCTGTCTCTGCTTCCTGTTTCAGAGATAACCAATCCGGGGAGGTGTAAAAAATAACCGTATCGTCAGCATAACTGACGATCTCTCCTTCTGATGATAAGCGAATCATGTCATTTACGTATATGTTGAATAGTAAAGGCCCCAATACTGTGCCCTGCGGAACTACACACTCCACCCGTTCATAGCAGCTAAAGTTATTTCCTATTTTCACACATTGTTTGCGGTCGGTTATGTAGCTCTTAAGTATATCAAATATTTTCCTTCGAAATCCAGTCCTATGAAGTTTAGCTAGCAGTTTTGAGTGGGATACTGTATCGAACGTCTTAGCAAGGTCCAGAAACATACAAAAGGTTGGCCGGCTTTTATCCAGACTGTCATAGAGTTTTGAAGTAAGAAATGCCATGGCATCCTCAGTAGATCGTCCTTAGCGGAAACCAAACTGGCGATCGGATAACAATTTATAGTTTGTAATAAAAGACACAATTCCCAATTTTAAGACTTTTTCGAATAACTTTGCTATATTAGAAATAAATGTTATCGGTCTATAATTGCCCATTTCAGTGGGATCACCCCACTAAAAAATGGGGGAAATGATACCGATTTTGAACGTCTCTGGAAATGTCCCTTCATATATATATATATATATATTTATTGAAGAGGTAAGTAGTTATTTCATCGCAGATTGCCCTCAGCACTTTAACCTCCAGTCCACCGTAACCCGTTGTCTTAGTTTCCTTTAGTTCAAGTATCTTCTGTTTCACTTCGCTCTCCGTTATTTCATCGATATACATGCTGTTCTCGATTGTACATTCATTCGTCTGAACAGTAAATAGATTCCCTTTGGGAACTTCGGCTGCTAGTCTTCCACCCACATCTCTGTAGAACCCATTGAATGCGCTGGAGATAAACTTTTGATCACAGTAGCGCTGGCCATCGACCGTAGTCCCCACTATCCGATTTTACGCCCTTTCCTTGGATCCACAAAAATCATCGACTGTCTTCCAGACAGCTTTTGAACTGTTGGCACTGTTCCGTATTGCCTGTCTATAAAAGGAACCTTTTGTCGCTCTAATAATTTCCGTCAAGGAGTTTCTGTATTCTTTGTATCTCTCCTGTAACTCCAAGTCATCGCGACTCCTCTTTGTCACCCCGTACATCTCGTTCTTGGTCTGGATTGACTTTATCAAAACCTTAGTTATCCACGGATTCCTTGAATAGGTTTTTCAAGTTTTACGTTTCATAACCGTACAACCACCAATGTGCACCCGCAGTTGGTCAACAAATGATTTGGCCGCATCGTCAGCACTGATATGCTGATGCATATCAGTCCACTCCTCTTGATCAAATCCGCTTTAACTTTCTTATAATCTATTATCTTCACATAATTTGTTTCACATTTCTGCGGTGTCCTCATATCTGAATTCTTGAACTCTAAAAAGGCCACTATGGGATAATGATCGGTGAGCAGGTTTTCAAAAATTACAGAATCTATGTCACACTTTGCAGCAGGACACCTGATGAATATGTGGTCCAGGCCTGAACTCGAGTTCCCCTGTACCCTGGTAATGCTGTTAACATAAAAGACGTATCCAAACTCAGACAGTGTGTTCAAATATACATTCGATATATCGTCAGTGTCCATTATATAGATGTTGATGTCACACACATACATACTACTGTTGTGTTTGCCCAAGTGAACAGCGAAAAAAAATCCGTAATAACGAGTTACCCAGAACATGTAGATGGTTGAGAGCTCCATTTATTTCACAAGATTATATTTGCTTATGTAATTTAGACCGATAGATAATCATCTCAGTCTTAAGACGATGTCGCCTTGTCGTCGAAATAGTGACTCTGTTTCCAGTAGATAACCGGTATAGCTTCCCACATGATGTACATTTAATTTGTAAATAAACACATGTATCAATGATTTTCTGACTCCACTGCATCGTTTACAGGTTCGCCTGACATTAATATTTCTTGAACTTCCTATTACACATCATTATTTTGTAATCTACTGCCATATGAAGCAATTGTGATAATATATATCCGCAGTTAAATTTGAAAGAACCAAATATTTTTTTAAAATCTTTCTTTCTGTAGTACTTAAGTTATTGTCATAGGTTTTTCATCTTCTCGCAACATTATAATACAATGAGACTAAAATCTGTCCCCTGACTTTCTCAATCATTTTACTGTTTGTAGATTTATTTATTCCGTCTACAATCAATACCTGGAAAAATTCAGTACAAAAAACCATCAGCAATAAGTCATCAGCTGTGCATTAATTGACTGACGCCTATTTGTTTGTGTTAGCGATTTCAAAGTGTATAATAAATTAATTACATCTTCTATAAGTACAATTTGGAAAACCCAATTCATCACAATACAGTGTTTAGACCTGAGGATCGTTTTGCTAACAAAGTTAGCGTCATCCAAGGGATGAATAAACGATCATCAGGTCTGAAAACTGTATTGTGACGAATTGGTTTCTCCAAATCGTACTTGTCAGTGCTGATCTCCAGTGTTCACTCATTGTACTGTCTTCTAATTACTTATTTTAATCAATATCAGAATTGCTCAAAAGAATTTAAACAAACATGGTAAATTAATTTATTAGGTTTCACATTATGTCGGAGCCTCGATGGTCCAGGGGTAAGAATGTGTGCCTCTGAACCGAATGGTACTGGGTTCGATTCCCACTCTTTCAGTAAAAACTGTAATAAGTTAACATCAACCGAGGTTCTGGCATTATATTTAAGCAAGTTGAATATCTGCACGTTCCGCCCTTCGGAGGGGGCGTAAAGCCGTCGGTCCCGTGTCCATGCGATGTTAGGCACGTTAAAGATCCTACCCTTATTACAGAAAGGTAGGTGTTCGGCAAAATTTTCAGGATAGTGATGTGAAACTGCTCCCTGGCGTCGGTGATTGGCCATAGTCGCGGAAATAGGCCGACATTAAAAAAACATATTTTGTCAGTTTCTAAAAACGTACGTAAGTAATATTATTCTTAATTCCACTAGGTACTACATTTTTTATCATTTTTATTTAAATTTAATGGGCTTAAAACAACTGAAATTTTTCATTTGACAGTTCTAATTAAGTAACCGAAAGACTGACATCGTTTAAAATGCATAAATACACAGTAACTGACATATTTGTTTTGACAACTTGAGACACAGAATAGAATTATCGTTAACGATATAGTCATATGACATCGTTAAGTTCATCGTTAAAGAGGTCACCAAAGTTTTATGCAACCCATAGTTGAATTCGCCGTCAGATGCAATTTTATTATGAAATTGAGCGCTACATATCTTCTATTTTACAAAACTTATATTTTAGAAATAAGAGATCTTAAAGAGTACTTATTCCTTAATTAGAAAAGGCCAGTACCTACGATGAAATGGGTTATATGTGTAATAGGTTATAAAACTGATATGTCCTGCCATCGGTCTTTCCATGGCCTGCTCTGTAAATAATAAGCAATTATTTTCTAAGAAAATTAGCTAAAAAAGTCTTCTGGTAAATGCCTTTCATTTAGAAGTAAGTAAAACAGTGGCTTGTATAGATATAACTACGTCCCTGGCCATATATGTAGATAGGAGAGTACAAGAAGTAATAAAAAAGACCGATCAAGAGGGCGCTTTAGCTGCTGGAGTATCCACACTGGACAGTGGTTTCTGATCTCTCGAATAATTCCAATAAATTTAGCTTAGGTTTGTATAATCCACGGTAGCCGTGTCGGCAAAGCTGGCGAACAGTGTTATCAACCACGCTCTTCCATGTGTGTGAAGGTTACTGTCATGATTTATCACCCCCATTCTGTGCCTCCTGCTCGCTGGCTACGCTTCTCGTATTCTATGTATTTTTTATTGCTAGTGGTCTCTTTGCTTTCTTCGTCTGACTGCCATGCATCTTAAATTAATATGTTTATATGTATCATTCAGAACGATTAGAATTTAGATACGCGTTACCAATTATTAACTAAACTGCACAGGTTAAATATATTATTTTTTATTAAGTAGTTCATGAGAAGCAAAGCATATGTGTCTTTAATAAGACATCATGAACTTGATTGTGGTGACCACAATGCCGATTCTTAAAGAGTTGGACATTATATATCTTCGGAAATATGTTTGGGAGGGAATTCCAAAGCTTAGATACTCTAGGACAGAAAGAGGATTCATAGCGAACCGTTCGACAAGTGGGTCATTTGACGCTAAAAGGGTGCGCTATCAACTAAAACAGGTTTTCCGATTAAAGGTAGTAAGCACACGTATTAACGAAGAAATTTCCAAAGAGCAATGTCGATGATAATATCGATAGAACAGACCGAGATCTTTACCCATTCACTCGTGGTCTAGAGAAGTGAGATTGACTGTGATAGATGAATCTTCTATAATGCAAAAAGCTAACTTCTGAATTGAATCTAGGAAAAACAAGGTTGCCTTTGACACATCACTCCAAGCACGAGAACAACATTTCAAAACGGACGCATATGTGCAGTATACAGCGTCACAAACTGATGTGATGAAAACAAACTTTTAACCCCAGCCTCTTTGCTGCTTTTGAAATATTGGAAACTTGTAGATGTATATCCTATGCAACAGTTATACCCAATGTAGAGAATATGGATTCTTGGGGTAGTATTTGTCCAGGCGTCTGAAGGTCTGGGCCCTGTAGGTCACTCTTCTTAAGGCATGTTGTGTTTTTTAGGCATTAAAGATAACCAGATTTGTAGAGACACAGCTGATATTTTTGACAGGTCTTCATTTAGGAAATTAGTTACTTGCACTCTTATTAATAAGGAGCTAGAAGCATGTGCTGTGAACAGCACTTTCATTAGCGAAGCTGTGTATCGGATTGTTAGCTGTTAAAGAAAAGTCATTTGTATGTAAAAGAAAAAGTATGGGAGCCAAAACGGAACCCTGTGGAACACCCGCATTAGTTTTCAATATATAAAGATCTTCGTCTGATGAAACATTGTCAAAATGTGCAAAAGCGCTCCTTCAGAAAACTATATATCCATATGAATCGCTTCAAATGCAATATCTTTGCCTAGAGAACGTAAAGTCGAAGAATTTGGAGCAATTCTTCTGATCAAAACAACATAATATCTTTTATTCCAAACCTCAGCCTTAGAGAGCATATTTCTATCATAAATAGAGATGAATAAAGATTGTTTAAATAAAAAATAAACATAGTTATATAATTTGTTTAATTAAAACGGAACAGGGAGTTCCAAATAGTTGTTCGTGTACTAAGGGAATAGAACGTTAATTTGTCACCTTAAATTCTCACATACATATCGTTGGCAAAAAATTATGTAATTGTGGTTGCCCCTACTTGGTGAAACTATTCCATACTAAATGCAGACTTGGAGGTTTTTCCTTGGCTTCGCAACAATTCCTAATTTCTCTCCAACCGGTTTACGTGCTTTAGAAGACGAGTGAAAATGTTTATACGGCTACATGACAACTATGAAAGTACCGGTTGCTACTTTAGGGTATTTTCGTCAAAAAATATTTAAGTAACTTGACAAATTACGTCACTGAACTGCGTTTCTAATTTTTTATTCTGCCTGTTACGGAAAATTATATCGTTTTTTAAGTCAGAGAAAAAGCTACCACATCTACATTTGCACAAAATCTAAAATACCAAACGCTTCTTAATCAAATGCAGCAAATGTGGCACTAGCATGAAACAGTAACATCTATTATACATTTTTCGATAGACGTATCTAGGAATAATACAAATAAACCGTCTAGCTTCCTAAGGACACTTAATATGCCCTGTTTCCCCTTCATGCAAAAGGTAGCTAATTTACAACAATAACAGAAAATATTCATTAGTGGTTTTTGACCCTACTTGGTGATATCACTTCACAATAAAAACATATATAGAAATTAAGTGAAGATTGGAACCTGTAATGAGCCCTCATAAATACACTTGGAAAACCCAAATCACCACAACACATCTTTCTAAAGACCTGACGATCGTTTCACTAACAAAGTTATCGTCATCAGAGGATGAAAAATTCTATTGATGTAGAAACTTTTCGCTGGCTTCACAAGTGCTTGTTTCTTCCATGCAACCGTATTTACATATTACAGCTACGCCTAGAGATGCTGTAAAAGGCAGAGCGGGTTGCAGGGCAAAAAACAAGCACTTGTGAAGACAGAAAGAAGTCTCTACCTCTATAGTTAATAGAGAAAATGCCTAAGGATAGAAAAAAATTAGACCAGTCAACTAGATAGTAGATTTTGTTAGGTCAAGAGCAAAAGGATACACATTTCAGAAACGTTATAAACATTTAAACAAACTTTTCTCTCCTTAACAAATTAAATATTAAGTCTTCAGTTCAAATATTTTGATGTGTCTATAACTTTAGCGTTTACACTAGAGGAGCATCAATGAAACATTTTTTGGAACTTCTAACAACTTTTGTTGTTGCCCTTACTTGGTCAAACTGTTCCACACTAAATATAGACGTAGGGACTAATTCTCTGGCTTCACAAATGTTCGTTTCCTTCTCTGTAACCGGATGCGCTGCTTGATAGCATCATCAGATAGGAGAGAAAAAAATTCAATACAGGGTAAATTACAACATGAAATTAAAAAAAAACCTTCCTTAATTATGTGTTTCACTACATATATTAGCCTTTATTCCGGCTTTACATTGCCATTTGTATATCCACAATCACAATCCCTGTTTCATACTTGCTCTGAGCCAATGGGCAAGTCCATATAACTGGCACTTAAATTGAAAAAAGCTTTGAAAATTTATATTGCCATTACTTATTTACACCCCTTCCCGCTTCTAAGTAAAAACTGCATTCAGTTGTTGTCTTCATAAATTCTGTCTCGTCCCAGAACCACAAGCCGAGGTCAGTATACTCATAACGGGCCTTCTTATATATATATATATATATATATATATATATATATATATATATATATATATATATATCAATATATATAATAAATATATATATATATATATATATATATATATATATATATATATATATATATATATATATTTAGTAAATTATTAATATATTTATTAGTACATAATTTTACAATGTGTTTCACAAATAAGCTTAATGCTTGTGCTTGCAATAAACACAATTTTGATTTCTGACTTGCCTAAAGGGAACTGCGAAATCTTGCTACTGACACATTTTTTATTTTGTTAAATATTTAATAACTTTGACCTTCCTTTCTGCCACTAACAGTTGCACTACCACTCTAAATGTTCAGCTCTCATTTTATAATGACTTCTCCTCTTAAACCAGAAAATTCTTCCAAAGTACCGATATCATTTACAACACAAAAATTTGGACACACACACACACACACACACACACATATATATATATATATATATATATATATATATATATATATATATATATATATATATATATAGTACAGAATGTAACTCACTTTTACAAAAAAAAAATGAATTTGATTTTGCCTTCCACAGCATCGTCAGGTAGAAGGATTTTTGTGTCCTATCTGACGATGCACTAAAAGGCGAAACAGTTTCAGAAAATAAGACAAGCATTTGTGAAGCCAGAGAAGGCGTCTCTACATTTGTATTATTTAGTATGGAGCAATTTCACCAAGTAAGGATAACAACAGCTAATAAACTAAGTGAAGATTGGAACCTGTGATGAGCACTGATAAGCACACTTGGAGAACTCAAATCACCACAACACATTTAAAAAAAACTGACGATCGTTTCACTAACAAAATTAGTGTCATCAAATGATGACTAATTCTAATTACGAGCGTCAGGTTTTTAACATGTGGTGAGGTGATTTGGGTTCTCCAAGTATGCTTAACAGTTAATAAAATAATGCTAACTGCGACAACATTTTATAGGACCCTTCTTGTGAAGTATAAATTATCTACAAAAACGCTTTCGGCAATAAATATACAGCTGTTAAAGTTTTGATGTCATATAGCTTTTCAGTTTTTTTACATTATATGATATCTATTTTAACGGACTGTCTAGGTTGCGCGAATACAGTACCTACAACCAAAAATAATACAGTGGGTCCAAATAGTTAACGATGTTCCAAAGTAGTGAATCAGTATCGAAATCATTTGGGCAGATGTCTCGTAAAACCTTCAATATGTACCTTTTTCACAATTAGATTTACGCGCGCTCTTTAAACGCTATTTAGTTTTCATGTGACTAAAAATTAGTGCTGTGCATAGATAATTTACTTTTTATCTAGACAAAGATAGACAATTTAAAAATTTATTCTCTGGATAAATACAAGGGTATATTAACATTTCGTGTGCCAGGAGATTTCCCAGTAATACCTATGTTTCATAAGTAAGTTGTCAAAGTTTGACATCCAAAAATTGAATAGTGGCAAAACTGTGCATTTTTGAGAACTGCATGACTAGAAAAGAGTTAGATTTTTATAAATAGATGTTGTTATTGGGAATTTATTTTATTTTGTTATTTATTTAAGTTATTAAGTATGTATTTTTGAAAGGATTATCGTGCCAAAAGATTTTTGCTGATATCGTAAAAACCTTGTGTAGTCAACGTACTCGTGTGCTACTATTAAAAACTCCATTGCGGAATTTTGAAGAGGACACCCAAATGTCAAAGATCCGCACCAGTATGGAAGGCCAATTCCTGTGACCACTCAAGCAAACATTGATTGTGTCCATTAAATGATTTTAGAAAATCGTCTAATTGGGCTGAAACGTATAACATAAACATTGCACCTTTCCTATGAACACGTGTTGTACATGTACACGCATATTCGCTTGACAATGTCGAAGGAAATGTGCCACCGTTTTGAAGAAGACTCCTTAAACTTTTTGGGTCGCGTGGTCACTATAGAGAAAATATGGCTCCATTACTATGCTTCAGAGACTCAATGGCAATTAAAAACATTTCGGCTCTCCACGACCAAAAAAATTCCTTGTTCAAACGTTAACTGGCAATGTTTTTACTTCGGTTTTCTGTGATAAACATAGGATAATAAACATGGTAAAAATATGATGCTAGCTAATTAAATTACGTGAGTGAATTGCAAAAAATGCCGCTTGAAAGTGGCCAAAGATGTTCTCTTTTTGCAACACACTTCCTCGCAAGTCGTTGGTTGTATTGCAAACAATTGATAAAATTGGTTTTGCATTCGTTGACCACCCACCGTAATCTCCAGATTTAGCATCATCTGACTATTATTTATTCCTAAAGCTAAAAAATATCGAAAAATATCCACATATATTAAACTAGTAAAACTACAGTTTAATATTGCTTTATTGCACATTTTTTATGGCCGACTATCCTTTCTTCGAGAATTCGTTTTGCGGAGAATTTTATTTCCACATAGTTAAATCATTTCCGAATTTTAGATGTGCCAGAAAGTATGTGGAGATAAAATTCTATGAAAAGACGAATTTTCCAGGAAAAAATAGTCACGTAGAATGTGCAATAGGTAATGCAATTTTAAAATGTACATTTTAATAATTTGATATACTTATCTCAATATCTTTTGTTACACAGAACGACTATCCATGCTGTTACTGTTATTTAATTCTTTTATCATAATAATTGTTGTAATAGTTATGATTATTAAGATTAGTTTGTGTTACTCTATTGGTAAATATCACCTTACGTTATGTAGAGATCTCAGTTATCTAATCTGCCAAATTACTTTTGGAAGAACATGCTCAATGCTCATTGCTGCTTATTTTACTGCTCGGTTTTTTAGACCAAGGGGATTATAGTTTTGCTAATTACCATTCTTAAAAAAATTAACAACTTTTGTACTATGTATCACAACTGTGGGCTATTTTGGTAAACAATTTTAATTTCTTCCTTTAAAATATTATTTTCATTCAGTTTAATAAGATTATTTTAGGATATCTCTTTGATACATTAACATCTAAAGCACAACTGTGGCAATACAAACAACAACAAATAGTGGTTAAAAACCAATCATAAGAACAATTATAGAGATATAATATCTAGACACAAATCATAACAACAGAAAGAGGTTTAATAATCCCGAAAGCTCCTTTTGACTAAGTTCACAAGGCAGAGCCTTGGCATATTTACTCATGTTTAATCAGAGTTTTAACAAGTTAGGGCAGTCAATAGATATTTTAGTTAGAATTACGCAATAAATAATTAAAAAATTGTGTACAAGTTACAATATATATATACACATAGCCGCTTATGGCCAAACTTAATATATATATATATATATATATATATATATATATATATATATATATATATATATATATATATATATATATATATATATTAAGTTTGGCCATAAGCGGCTATGTGGAAGCAAAGTAAATTACTTTTAAGGACATGGTACATCCATACCATACGGGAAGTACCATGTACTATCGTTATTTTAAATAAAACACCCAATATATATTATTGCAGTTTTAGATTCCGCATCGAATTTTAGAATACATTTTATAAAGGCACCATGTGTCAAAAATGTCACGTTTTCAAGTTATTTCGATTTTTTCGAAAATTTTTAAAATGTCGCTACCATGTTTGATAAGACATATCTCCACTATTAAACAAGATCGGAGATTCTATCTTAGTGAGCGAGCTAAAAAAGTTTAGGTCGAAGGAAGCGATGGATAATATCTTCAAGAACTTATACATAGCGTTCTATACTAAGCGTCCAACTTGCACAACAAATATATATATATATATATATATATATATATATATATATATATATATATATATATATATATATATATATATATATATATATATATTATATATATATATATATATATATATATATATATATATATATATATATACTAGGTCTTGTCTCATTTTCTAGTGCAAAAACTAGTAGTGTAGAAAGTTGACACCGCAACGATCTAGTTTTGTATCTGAAACTCACAATATCAATGAGACATTCCTACAACTATAATGATTAGAATACGCGACATAACTAGCATATATTATACCTAATGGCTATGAAAAAGCATTTTTGTTTACAATATACCATAAAATTTTATGTATAACGTGGAAAACCTTATAGAATACAAAACCAGTCTGAAGCCGTCTGTTTCGTTATAATAGTACATTTTAATAAAAATACTTTAAATCACGGGAAGTAACAAAATAATTAATTACGAAAATACTTAGAAACTGGATTGAGAAAAAACTTTTTTACATAAAAACTGGTTAGACTGAGTTGGCTAACGCCTTCTCCAAGCGGTTAATGAAGTGAAAATAAGAAATTTGGCAAGGACCTTCCATTTTCTAAATAGCTTAGGTGAGTTCGTTAGGTACTCGATATTTTACATTATTTACAGGGAAGTTTTTGAGTCTTCGATAATAACAACAATGAACACAAGTTGCCTTTTTAGCGACTAGTATATACCAAATTATTAGTGTTTAAATTTATAGCGAATTGATTTATAGGCATTTTTTTCAGGAGACCAAAAGTGAGTACTACTAGATTAAACGTTTTTATACGATAAAAGCAAGTTGTTCTACTTCACCGGCAAAAAAAAACATTTGTAAAAAAATTCAACAAAAAATATTTTTTATAAAAATTCGCTAAAAAGTTTACCTAGAAACTTCACAAAAACTTTTTTCACAAGAACCCGCAGCAAAAAAAGAGATAAAAATTGACGCGTTTTTATTCCAGCCACCATTGAGGTCACGTGTGCACAGCAAATAAAAATTTTCAAATGTGCTTTTTAGAGGCCGAAATATATTGGGAAGTTCTATACAGTGTTGTCTGAAAATAAAGCCTTTTATTCAACTGTAAAGTAAAAAAAGACGGCTCGGCAATATTTCTAGGATGATGAGCTGAAAAGTCTCCCTGGCGTCGGTGACTAGTCATAGTCGCAGAAATAGACCGACGTTAGAAATATAGAAAACCTACATATCCAGGTTCTTTTATTTCTGTAAGTTTCTCTCTAATAGCGACTACTTTGAGATCATGAGAATAATATATTAAATTACTCTGGGACAAAAAGCTGAAAATTTATTTGGTAAAAAAAGAAAATATCACATAATAACTGTATTTAAGGTGAAGACTGCCAGGAACACAAAAACTGAGATTATCGGGTAAAACTTAAAATGAAATAAAAGAATTAACATTTTTTACGAGTTTTGAAGATAACGTAAACTACTAAACATAAAGTTTTATTTATAACGTGTATAAAAGACACGAATTTTAAAAGAAAAATTTGTTCCGATAATTTATAATAACTTTTGTCGAGCCTTTGCTTTTATAAAAAATTAAGGACTTTTACGTGTTTGACATGTCTAGGCATCATCGAGACTTACATTTCCCAAGAAAGTTCATAACTTTTGTATAATTATAAGTGTAATACAGACCTAGAGACTTTTTACCTGACTTCATAAATACTTGTGTTCTTCTTTGCAACTGGTTTCGCATTTTACGGCATCACCAGGCAGCTAAGACGAAACCGGTTTTAGAGAAGCAAAGAAGCATTTGTGAAGCCAAAGAAAAAGTATCTACATATTTATTCTGTATGGAGCGGTTTCACTAAATCATGGCAACATTACTTAATTAATTATAATATGTTTTGTCATTTATAATTTGTAAATGAAACCTACATTAATAATAATACTGTTAACTTGTACCAAACCAAAGCTAATACTTGATCCTGGACAGCAATGCCTTCCAGTGACTTTAGAAAAACAATCCTGTTAAGTTATAATTTAAATTGACTGACTACGTGTGTGAGCTAAGCAATAATTTAACAGAAATTCCTGTGGCCTTTAGGTAAACGAAATAAACTTTGAGCAATGACTCTAGGCTTGACAAAATTATTTTTGGCAAAGAAATAGTTTTGGAGGTAGTTAGTGATTAATGAAAGGAAGGGCTTAAAATGCCATATAAAGGTTATTTACTGTCATATATTTATTATCGTTTCACATATTGAACGACAGGCAACTGCTATTTGTTGTAATAACATAATTTGTGTTTTAAAACACCTGACGAGACGTCTGAATGCTAATTTAATAATTAAACAATTGTATGGAAAAATGTGGCATGTATAATCTCCGATTTAAATAACAAAAGTAAAACCGACGAACTTAATTAGCTTGTTAATTAGACACTGTAATTAAGTGAGGTGAGTTACACGCGATGTTAGACTGTTATGTCTAAAGTAGATGCTTACGTGGATGAAGCCACTGTCTAATAACTACGGAATGCGGTTCTCCGCAAGTGTGCTGATTCTCCTCGATACTTTAATATTTAAAATGTTGAGTTATCGAATAGGTATGCTAAAACTTCATAGTTTATGTTTTTAACAAAAATAGATCCACAAGCTTTTATGTATATTTATTTTAATTAAAATATTTACAGAAAATAGAATTGTGAGAAGACATAAATTGTTCTTAAAAGGGCCAGATTCTTAAATTTTCAAATCAGCGTTCTTGGATATATATATATATATATATATATATATATATATATATATATATATATATATATGTATATATATATATATATATATATATATATATATATATATATATATATATATATATATATATATATATATATATATAGATAAAAATTATTTGCCAATATGACGATATTGGGTATTTCAAATATGAGTTTCCGTCTCAATGTAATGTTTTCATTTCAAATATGTAGATATCTTATTATTTGGAGAAAAAGTTGTCATAATAGTGATCTTTTGAACTTTTTCTTAAAACAAAAAATAACAATTAGATGTTTCGGCAAAAATAAAAGCTTTTTGGGTTCTTTGAAATACCTACCTGATCATCTTTTATACACAATTAGTTTATTTAAATTAAAAATGTTACATGTTTACTATTATTTCTCTATAATTAAAAAATCCTGGGCGTAGCAAATGAGTTATGGTAGTGAATTTTCATAGAAATGTTCTGGCACAAAATATTTTATTATAACTTTTTTTTCTTGTAATATAGAAATCTAAATTTTTGTGTATGGTTTACTTTTTATATCGTAAATCTACGTACCAAATTTGGTTATCATAGCTTTTTTACTTTTTGAGATAAAAAATTTTTCGAATGAAAACTCAAAATTTTCCCGGAAAACCTTATCCAAGCCATTTACAAAGGGAAGGTACGTGTCATTTTATCAAAATCGGCCCATTATTTTTTGTGTTATCGGTGTGATATACACACACACATTTATATATATATATATATATATATATATATATATATATATATATATATATATATATATATATATATATATTCTACGAAAATTCACTAAAACGAGAAAAAACCTTAGTATAGCTTAGAGTAAACTTGTTTAGTGTTTGCAATATTCACAATATGAAATTTAAAAACCTTGTACGTGCAACCAGTAATAAATAAATTCTAGTCACATAAATATCCGCAAATTAACGTTTGTTCCAGTAACTGATTGATGTAATACTAAGCTTGATCAAATTGTATAATATTGTTTGGAAATAACACAATTTTATTTGAAAGAACACTGGCAGGCACCGTTAGGTTTCACCAGATGAAGATCTTTTGGAGGAAAACAGTCATAAAAAGTGTCATCGTCGGCAATAATATATATGAAATTCATTATCTGATATTATATTGTTTGTGGGAATGATAAAAAAATGGTGATAACACCAAGTTCTGATCCATATGAAATTAGTTTAAAAGGTATTTTAAAGGAGATTTCACAGTATATGGGGAGAAAACCTTAAAAGAAAACTCTACGACAATAAACAATATTTAATATTATTATGAAAGTGTATTACGCAATTTGGTATCCTAAATACGTTTGGAAGTCACTGAGACATCAAATGTAATCACTTAAGCTTACTCAAAAATTTACAGGACAAGTTAAACAAATCAAACATATTTAACTAGTGGATGACTTCAGCAAAGTGTAGTGACCGCTTTTGCTAGCATTCGACAGGAGTCATGCCTTAAGGCATATATTCATATTTTCATTAAAAAAAATTCGCTACTAGTGAGGTCACGATGAAAAGATTTTGAAAATTTCTTCAGTTGAGCGCGAATTTGGATCACTAGAACCCAAAACCAAGGTCCGTTAAATATATATATATATATATATATATATATATATATATATATATATATATATATATATATATATATATATATATATATATATATATATATATATATATATGTATCTGATGTATAATCTTATTTGAGCGAAAACTGAGGTCGAGTTCGTTAATCAGCCTTTATGCTCAAGTTTTTCCGGTGTAAAATCTGGAAAAACTTTTTGAAAACGCTATATTTTTGTAAGTATCAGAGTAACTTAAATAAGACTTAACATGTGGCTAAAAATAGTGCAAATAAACCTATGTTCTGAATTTTAAGTAATTTGGTACACAATATATAGAGTTTTTTCCAAATTAAAAATAAAATCCTAAAGACATGCGTTGATGCGACTTAGTGGTTAAAGCCCAATGCCTGAGGGACAGTGTAGTTAACTGCCAGGCGTATATTGATTCATACTACAGGTATAAACCATACATCAACGGTAACCAAACTAAATATATACCAGGCAAAAAACATACTACCCGAACCATAAATCGTGAAATCTCGGCCGCTATTATGGAAAATGATAGACGACATAAAACTAAAAATTTGCCAAGTGATTGTTATTTAACTGGGGGGTCAATCAATTATTAAAAGGCACTATATTTGTGGCTTCATGAACGACCTCAAAAACAGTTTTAGCGCAACATAGATATATCATGCTGTCGCATAATATAGTAGAAATGTAAACAAAATCAAGCCAAGTCTCTATAAAAATGATTCTAAAATAGTCTTTTTTTTGTCTTTAAACATAAATGAAGACGTCATATAAGACCGAAACAGTCGTGGGATGTGTTTAAATGGTAATAATTTTACTAATTGTTACGTATATTTTGAATATAATATCCCGGGCATGAAGCCGATCTACCGTATCACGTAAACAAAACGTTATTTGGGGTATGCCTAGATAGCCGAGTGACGTCGCGCTTGCCTCATAAGCAGAAGGTTATGTTTTATTTTGACGTTTGGAGAAACAATAGTGCACAGATTTCATACGTTTGGAACAAGATCTCATTTTTGTTCAAAACGCCTAAATAAGTTTGTCACCTTTGAGTCTGAAATTATAATTTTGTTATTGTTGATATTGAAAAACCCGGTTGGATTAGGTTGACTAAATCGATATCATACTGGCGATTAATAAGGAAAAATAACTTATACGTTTATAATTTGGCAGATACTTTAGTTTTATAAATATGAATTAAGTTTCCTCCTGGAAATCTTCTGTATAACTTTAATGAAATTTGTAACACAAGTTTCTTGTAAAGAGACTTACACACTCTACAGATATAGCAAAATTTAGTTCTTTAGCTTCATAGAAAATTGAGTGTTGGCATTTTTCTTAAAAGGAGTTAGAACGCAAGATTTTTTTTATAATAGAGATATATCGGTGGTAACACTTTCGAAAGAATTCTTCAAATGTGCGCGTACTAGGACCTCTAAAATTGATCTTCAAGGTCTGTGTAAGTTTAAGTATTAACTTTACTAATATCCCGTATAATTATACTGTACAAATTTTTTCTAGAAATTTCAGAATTAAAAATTTTATTTGAGATTAAGTTAGCAAACTTCGATTGCAAAATCATGGATCATTTAAATCAAGGCTGTTTTTCATCTCACTTATAAGATTGACAGATTTACTAGTCAGTATTTTTCATTCGACAATAACTCCATAGGAAATCTTGATCATTTATTATTTAAGTGCTCTCAACACGATGATTGCCGAGAGCAACTCTGGTGTAGCCTAAAACATCTAGGAATACAGTTTCCTGTAAAATTGACAACCATTCTTTGTCTAAACGCCTTGAATGTACGCGATGTATTGATTACTTTTACTCGTCAATCAAGGATGACATTTTTTTGTTACTTTTAACGTCAGTTTATTTCCGCGACTATGGCCAATCACCGACGAGAGGGCAGCTTCACCTTACTATCCTGGAAATTTGGCCAAACCCCTGCTTTTCTGTAAAGAGGGTAGAGATCTTTAACGGCGGAACGTGCACTCAGTCAACTTGCTCAAATACAATGCCACAACCTCGGTTGATGTTAATTTTACAGTATGTATTGAAAAAGTGAAAGGGGAACCGAACCCAGTGCCCTTCGGTTCAGAGGCACACGTTTTTACCCCTAGATCACCGAGGCTCTTAAAGATTTATTTATAGGAATTATATTGAGCCTGTTGTAATTCTAGTTGTGGAATCTTTCTGTTTACCCTACTGTCTTAAACCCATGTAATTAGTTCTCAATTGCAAAAATGCCCTGAAAGACACCTCGCGGAGAAGAGAGTGTCTTTCTTTCTTCTTTTGAGCTTATTGCACTGATCTAATCGTAATTAAATTATAACTTTTAACTTTTATTATTTTTTATTCTATAGAACTAACAATGCTTATGTTGTCTATGTCACCAATTGCCTTTCCTGCAACAATTAATTGGCATATTCATGTTAACCTTGTTATCTATTACTGACTCCATTGTGAAAACTAATATGCTACTGTTCCACTGCAGAAGTTTGTGGCTAATGAATGCCATGTTCAAGGCCAATTAAGCAAAGCCACACCATAGATCATTTGGTCTGTAAATTTGCTTAGTTTTTCATCATCAAATTGCGCTAGATAAATGTCTTTTAGATGAGATGAGTGATAAAAAGTCTGATACATGGTAAAGCCTTTATAAAAGCAACAACCCACCAAATTTCATATAAATTTGTTTTGAGGAAAACATTTTTTTTTCTGAAAAACCTGTGCCACTGCAATTAACAAATGAAAAATGATAAGTCTGACAGGTACTTTCATTTGTTAAATAGCTTTTGTACGATCGTTAACCAGTCAGATCCAACAATTTTTCCCGAAAAAAAAAATATTTTGGCGGATAATTTCTATGTTTACAGCTTTAAAGACAATTAAGTTGTAGGCATTTTTTACCAAAAAGACTTTTAGCTAAAATCTTTTGCGAACATTTTTCAAGAAACTTGAACAGCATTCTTTAAAAAAAATGTTCAAAAAGGTTTGCCACAAAAATTCGCTAGGTAATTTGTTGAACTTAATGTGAAAACTGTATAACATTTGGTAAATATGAAAGGATTTGAATAGGCCATAATATAGCAGCAGCATATTAACTCAACACATCATATATTACGACAACTTAAAACGCACTAAACTTAAAAAGAAAAAACATAACTATGCATATAATACAATAGCAAGTTTTTATAAAATGCATTAAACGGTATATGAGATCAGGGCTTCCTAGAACCTATGTCATTCTGCCAATAGAAAACAAGACGCGAAGCATCTATACCTACGATATTCTTCGTAAGCCAGAAGATACAAGCCTATATTAATTTCTGAACGTAATAAACGATATTTCGTGACGAAAAAAAAATTAAATGTCCTGCAAGTCACATTTTTTTGTAAACGAGACTGGCATCTCTACAGTTCAGAGTCCGCCAAAAATTTTATCACCAAAGGGTCAAAAGCAAGTGGTGTCGGTAATACCGTGAGAAAAAGTGAAACAGTAATTGCAGTATACGCTGTAAATGCTTTTGGACAATTCAATCCCCCTATGATTATTTTCCAATATCATGGATGAATTCCAAATTAATGAGAGGGATGGACCAATTAGAGAAATTATATATGTTAAAAAAAACGGCTGAATAAACGATGACTCACTTTTTGCCTGTATGAAGCATTTTCAACATTTTGCCGATATGGACAAAGGAATATTCGGATCTCGCACTGTCCGAATATGACCTACAAATCCTAATAAATTCTTTAAAGATGATTTCAAGTTAACAAATTACACAGATGTTTCAGATGTCCAAGTACAAATAAACCTAAATGGAACATTTCAGACCAGGCAAATGTAACAGTGGAATGGATGAAATTAAAGTGATGGCGTCCACAAAGAACCATTTGGAATAACTCCTTCAAATCGTGGAAAGGTTTTACACAGATATTGACATTAAATCCGAACTTGCCAAATGTCGCATTTTTTGTGCAGTTAGATGAAAGATACAACCAGGCGTGTATGAAATGCAAAATAGTCAACAAATTTCCTCAATGGCTGTGAAAGGGTGTAATAAATACCTGTGAGTATACCAGGCGAGGAAAATAAACCACTCAGTAATAAAGACATAATTGACCAATGACTTTACGAAGCGAGTGAAAAACGTGGTGGGAGCACACCTCAACAACAAGAACCTGACTAAAGGTCTTATGACATATGCATGCATGCATTCAGTTTTTGATCTGGAATTGTAAACTGGCATAAAATGGACATTGAAAATCTACAACCCTACCTAGGCACCAATTGTTGAATATTGGTAAACAATTAGACCAACAGATATTAAACCTGCGTACATAAGTCCATCGCCATGCGCTTACTTCTGTCATATGCTAGGTAGGTGATTTAACACTGTTACAATTAAGTGAAAGTGAATACAGAGTTACCGTCGGACTGATCAAGACAAACTGCAATCCTATGTGCAAAAGCTTCTCCGTGAGCGGCTTCTAAATGAATTATGCAAGTCACTTGTCGAAAAATTGGCATGGTTAATGTCGGGACAAATGTTTCCAGAAACAGGTTTTTTTTTGCTGGCTATACCAGATAAGGTCTTTCTAATAAGAAACTACTTGATGTATATAGACGGAGATCATTCGGTCCAAGATGACAACGTAATGCAAATTTGGGTACCAGACCACAGATACTATCCAGAATGTCACTGGAGGGTGCCAGGCGTTTGATGCAACAGAATATAAAGAGAGGAACGATGCAGTCGCGCAAATACTTTATCAAGAACTGGCTCTGGAAATGAGACTTCCAAATATTAGTAAAGTGCCTTACTATAAATACATTTGGATACATTTGGATACTTCGGATGCAGATTGTACTGGAATTGAACCGTGCTTACACACCAACGAGCTGCACCCAACAAGTCAGATATGATAAAAGTGTATACGGCCTGCAAACAAGTGATACTGATCTATGTGACCATTCTTAATACTAATAATTTGGAGACTAAGTACAACGAGAAACTCATCAAATACAGGGACCTCGATGTGCGAAAAAGAGAGAATACGGCAGATAGGGTTTAAGTGTTCCCAATAGTGACGTTGTCAAGTGATGTGGTTCCTACAAATATTCTAGAGATCACTAACGGACTGACCGCCAGGAAGCACTTTTATAAGGCTATGTAGAAGATGGTAATCCTTGCAACTGCCTACATTGTGCAAAAATTTCTAGGGAATGAGAAAGTGTGGTGTTGTCGCTTAGGACCCGAAAACTTGGAAAGGGCCCAATCTAAGCTCAATCTCTTTGGTATCTGAGATAACTGTGATGAATAAATGTTCCTCTTTGATGGAACGTGAAAACCCTCTACACTAAGTCGATAATAATAACAACAATAATAATATAGATCATAATAGTATTAATAATAATACACCCGAAAGTCTTGTGCGAAAGGAGCCTACACACACATGTAGATAAAAGACACCACCCATACATAACTCGTTAGAACTCAGCTATCTCAAATTCGAGTGTGAAAAACAGACTGTTTGAGTACGGAACTGGACCCCGCAACCTCCTAGTCCAAATTCCATAGGTTACTCGCCCGGAGACTCGGCTACTTGGCCTATCCGATTAAAGAGTTTGCTTAATTACATGAATTTCATTTCTTTTCGTTATATAATGTTTACAGGATCAAAGAATATTAGATGACAATTATAAAATGATTACAGAAGTTACAAACATTGCAAGCAATTTAATCTCGACAATCGCTTTTAAATTGTTAAGATAATATATTCAAGTGATTCAAAGTCTAGTTTAAAACACATTACGGTTACGGTAAAAATGTGGCTTCTAAACAGTTTGTTTTAATTGAATGAAACAATCAAGATAAAATTTAAAATTTGTGAATGAGTATCCTTCGATAATGAATAAATTTATTTTTATTAACTTACAAGATATTGTACTATTTGTGAAATCCTCGTTCTTCAAATAGTTAAAATTCTTCCGTTATCAACTATAAATGGAGAAGACACGACAACTACTTAGTATAAAGTGGACATTCTATATTAAGAACAAGATCTCTCCTAAACTATGCCGTAAATATTTTTATAAGTGAAAATAGGATACCTTCTATCGATTTATATGAAACTCATTAACACTTAATTTTTATTTATAGCATTACTTGACCACTTTAATTGTTTTAATGTAGAAACGCAAAAAATCATGGTGGTTATTAAATAAAACATAAATTATATGGCTTTAAGGTTCACAATTATTGATTATCACAGCAAAGTACGGTTTTAAAATCTGTTTTGTTAAATATCCTGTTTGACAGGAATAAACTGCTTGATAATAATTGAACAGTCATTCTTTTTTCTAAGTTACAATGTGTCACATTTTATTGGCAGGCTATTGCATTCTCCGTTATTATTGGAAATAAAGAAAGTCGGTTAAATCAGCAAGGTAAAGCAGAATTATAAGCTGATTGCAAATCAGTTTTCAGATTTAATTTATTGCTTCTTATTAAATAATATTTGGAAAAGCAAAAGTAATTTCTATGTAAAAGAATACGGCAGTCACTGGTGTACTTCATTTTGCAACATTAGTCCAAAATATTACTGAGGATTTTATTATGTACGACATATTTGATTTTTCTTACTTGAAAACCCTTTTATTTTTAAACACAACGGTGTATTAAATGCCGATTTTTTAAATAACAGCTAAAAATGAATGTTTAAGTTCATAAAAATCAAGTGTCCTTATCGAATTGTTGTGTTAATGCAACAACAACAAAGTGTCAAATTACTCAAACTTTTGAGTTTACAATAGTTAATATATTGCGATTGTGAACTTAAGCAGTAGTAGGTACATATACATTTTTTATTAAATATTTTCATATTCTAAAATTGATCTTCATTTTTGAATGCCACACAATGTCATGTGGATAGTCCTAAAATAAAAATTGTAAGGTAAACCAGCAATCCAGGAATATTTAAGAAACAGCAAAACTAGATAAGGAACAGTTGTATTTAACCGTGATATATTACCTGATATATGCATAAAGTTGTCTTTTTTTCTTTATCGTCGGTCTATTTTCGTGGCTATGGTCAACCACCGGCGCCGGGGAGCAGTTTCACCTATCTATACTGGAAATTTTGCCGAACCCCTGCCTTTCTGTAAAGAGTGTAGGGATCTTTAATGTGCCATTATTCCATGGACACGGGACCGACGGCATTACGCCCCCTCCGAAGGGTGGAACGTGCAGACACTCAACTTGTTCAAACACAATGCCACAAGCTCCATTCATGTTAATTTATAGTATGTACTGAAAAATAATTCAACAGAGAAGTCTGAGCTGTTTTTGAATTAAACAGGAAAAACTTGATAATAATCACAGGACATTTCACATGATACTCCCCACTAAGGTATTACATTATGAAGGCAGGTAAGGTGGGCAGTGAAAACTGCACTCGAGCAGCAGAAACAACAGAGCATTGACTATGCGACTGCATGGCTCAGATCTTCAAAAGGCTCAAATACCTTGGGGCGGTGACCTTAACACACAGAAACTAGGTCGCGGCACGTTGCTTCGTGTCTTACCACTTACTTAGCGACGCAGGAAAAAGGTAAAAAAGCTTCCAAAAAGACAGTAGACTACATAAAAAGTATGAACCTTTTGGGCAACTATTATTAAACAAGTCATGGACAAAGGACCCATTGGGGTCGCAGCGCTGAGAGGTCAGTGGACTATAATAGGACTCATTAAACAATCTACAATCTCCCGATTGACAACAATACGTAGTCAGTTGAGAAAGTTCGCTAGAAGCTCTTACAACTTTCGCTGTTAATTTCTTTCTACCCGGGCTTTTCCTCATCCAAGTTCATTGAGGTCTTTCTCAATCTCTTAACTTGAAATTGGTGGGTCAAATACACTAGTCTTTCGTTTCGCCTTTATATTCTCTTATTATCAGTTAATTTCCTCCCTGTGATACAACTCTTCTAGATGGGCTTCCAGTGTTTAGCAATGTCTTCTTTTTCCGGTAATAAATTTCCACCATTACCTTTTATTACATTCTTTTTTCTTCTCGGTTTATATTGTAGTTTTCGTATATGCTGATGATTTTGATTCACAGGTATACAGTCTGTATCAAATGAAGACGGCACTATTGCTAACTTCCTTATTGTGAGAGCTATAAAGTCGGTTAGATCAGAAAATTTATGTATATGTTTTCGCTGATCTCGATTATCCAAATAAAAAAAATAATTGAATGTCAAATTTCGCCAATATCTTGGAAAATGTATTTTTTCAATGGAACACCCTGCATATTGTCATATTATATGAAAAAATTGAACTCTAAGAAAAAAGTTTAAGGTATTACATACCCAAGAAAGGGTGGAACGTCAACTTGCTCAGATACAATGCCACAACCTCGGTTGATGTTAATGTTATAGTTTGTACGGAAAAAGTGAAAAGCGAACCCTGTGATCGAACCCAGTACCCTTCGGTTCAGAGGCACACGTTGTTTCCACTAAACCACCTTGGCTCTAACCATAAAATTGAATAACACAATACAATAATCTTAAAAAGCAGGAACACTTAAGGGCCAACATGTCATAGAGAAATTTCATTAAATGTTGTTGCTCGTAATTGGTGAAACCGTTCCATACTAAATACAGATATAGAGACTACTTCTTTGGTTTCGCAGGCGTTGGTTTCCTTTGCTGTAACCGGTTACGCTGCTTGGCAGCATCATCAGACGCGACTTAACTTTACGGTTAAGACGTTTAGCTGTTTTAAACAATATTTATTTAACTATTACACAATTAATATAATAAAAAAATAATAAAAAATAGATATGAACATAAGTGTAATACTAATAATAAAATACAATACTGCAGCACGCGATGTGCAAAGTACTATGTGTGGAACAAGAATGAACACCTAGCTGAAGGCGAGCTGCCTATTTATAATATGTAAACCTCGGGAGTGGCACTTTTGTCTTTAGATGTGACTTCTACATTGCTGACTCAGCTTCTCACGCTTTGCGGCGTAGTTTCCCATGGTGCTTTTGGATCCGCTGACTCTGGTGTCTGCATACTTGGTTTGCTACATTGTTGCAATAATATCCAGTTGTTATGGGTCCATCTATCTCCTCCCCCCTTTGAAGATGAAGCTATGGTTCGTTCCGGATTTTTAGTGGTATTCCGGTCTGGATGTTTTTTGGAGTTTCTTCATTGGTCTTCTTTCTTTTGTTGATTGTTCGTTTGGTTCCGTCAGCTATGATGGCTATCGCTACCGCTATATATAATAGGATGCTCCAGATACCTAATTGATGGATTGGTATGTTGATCTGGCCTGGTATACTCTTTTTTATTGATTGAAGCTGATTTTGAATGTTGTTAATATCGTGTACGTTATCTAATTTCAATTCTGGTAGTTCTTCGTGAATTGTGATTTCTTCTTGCGCCGAGGTTTCTACTTTTGGTAATCTAAAGATTTGTTAAGTTTCTGATGTTGTGTGTGTAGTTTTATAAATTTTGTTCCCTATCTGTAAATTACAATTTGGTTTAAGGGTTATTAGTTTTGTTCCCTTAACTATATTGGGTTCTTCCTGTTCCTCGCAAATTACTGTGATCTTCGTTTCGTCTGGTGCTAGTATTATATTTACCCTAAGCATATATGTTAAATGAAAATGTCAAAAATTTGTGTTGTAATTAATATCAGTATTTTGGAAGAATTTTCTGGTTTAAGAGGCGGAGTTATTGTAAAATGAGAGATGAACATTTAGAGTGGTAGTCCAATTGTTAGTGGCAGAAAGGAAGTTCAAACTTATTGAGTATTTAACAAAATTGTAAATGTGACAGTAGCAAGATTTGGCAGTTCCCTTTAGGCAAGTCAGAAATCAAAATTGTGTTTATTTCAAGCACAAGCATTAGGCTTATTTGTGAAACACATTGTAAAATTATGTACTAATAAATATACTATACTAAATATACTATACTATATATTGACTGTTTCCATATTTTGATATTGTTGTCTTGTTAATTTTGACTGTTTCTTGTTTACAATTATCTATGGGCTTCTGAAAGTCGATTAGTTTGATTCGCATGGAATTTGGTCGCTGAGCATGGTTGGATTATCATTTTCACAAAACTATAGTTGGTTCTTTAAATTTTGACATTCATTGTTTCGGTAAGCATACTGATTGCTACTAGGGATGGGGAATTTTGTTCTTGATATTATCATTGTAAATGTGTAAGGATGTTTAGGTTTTGGTAATGTGTACAGCTGGTAATATGCATAATCTGACTTGTCCACTAATGGTATTGCTAATTGGAAAATAATATTGAAGTCAATTTGGACTGTTTTTATTTTAAATATTTTTTCATACATATTTAAATCGTTTGTTGTCATTAGTCTCGAATTTATTATATAATTTTGTATTTTAGCTAGTTCTTTTATTATGAATTTGGGTTTTAAAATAGATGTGTAAAATATTCCTAATTTTGAAAAGATGATAGCAGTTTCTGTTGTGGGAATTGATTATTGTACGTTGTTTAATAAGTATCCTATTTGTATCAATAGCTCTAGGTGTTTTACCCTATGGTAGTGAGTTAACTGTTCGCTTTGTAGACTACCAATTATGTATTATAATTATTTTATTCTTGTCACTATCGTTTTTAGTGATTTTCTTTAAAAAAATTCACAAATGAAATCCCGACTTTTGATTTTAGAAAAATTGTCTCCAAATGAGCGCGAACTAGGCCCCCTAGAGCCCATATACAGGGTCAGTTTTAATTTTTATATGCTTATATATATATATATATATATATATATATATATATATATATATATATATATATATATATATATATATATATATATAAGTGTGTGTGTGTGTGTGTGAGTGTGTATGTGTGTGTGTCACACCGATAACTCAAAAAATAATAGGCCGATTTCCATCACATTTGGTACATACCTTTCTTTTGCAAGTGGTTTAAATAAGTTCGTTAGTCAGGAAAATCGGCCCAAGTTTTCTTAGAAAATTTTATGTTTTCTTTCGAAAAAAATTTATATCTTCGGAAATAACAAAGTAAGAGCAACCGTCTTTGGTACTCTAGTTTCTGTCATAAAGTGTATTCTATGTACCAAAATTCAGATTTCTACGTTAAAAGACAAAAAAGTTACAGGTAAATTAATTTTTAATTAATTAAATCTAATTCAAGAAAGTTAAAATGTCAAAACTTATAATCGTGGTAGGAGTGCGAATGTGAGTGAAAAATACGACAAGAAATGACTAGCAAGCTCCTAGATATGTGTCTACTAAGTCGTTATTTTCCTTTATTTCGTTAAAATGTGAGCAAAAAATCCATTGTAAATAAAAATTGTTATGTGTAAATAGTAAAGACGTTAGACGATTAACATATGTTACGGGATATACCTGCTAGTACATATATGTCGAGCGTAGCAAATTTTGCTAAGCTCGTGTACATTGGATAATCGACATCTACATGACGAGTTCTAATCCTAGTTAGTGACTTTACTTTTCATTATTTTTTTAATCTCATTTCACTTTACGGTTATCTAATCAGATTGTTGTTATTCCGATCAATTTTTAGCGAGTTTTTGTATTAAAAATAATCTGATAAAGATGAGATGAAAGTTTTAAGACTTGATTTAATTTGAATAGCATATCTGGTTGTTTGCTCTTGTCCTAACTTAGTGAAACCGTTTCATATTTAATACAGTCGTAGACTTTTCCCGTGGCTTTACAAGTGCTTGTTTTAGTGAATCATCTGAACAAAAAATCACTAATGAGGAGATCCCAACTTTTAAATTTAGAAAAAAATTCTTGAAATGAGGGCGATCTAGGCCCCCTAGAACCCATATTCAGGGTCTGTTTCAATTATATATATATATATATATATATATATATATATATATATATATATATATATATATATATATATATATATATAAATATATATATATATATATATATATATATATATATATATATATATATATATATATATATAAATATATATATATATATATATATATATATATATATATATATATATATATATATACATATATATATATATATATATATATATATATATATATATATATATATATATATAAATATATATATATATATATATATATATATATATTCAGAAAGATTTCCGCGGTCTTTAATGTGAGACATGCTTGGTTCTCGGGTTAAACCGCGTCCAGAATTTATGGAAACTCGACGTTTCGGCTCCTGTTTTGCAGCCATTTTCAAGAGGTAAAGGAAATATGTAAGGACACTCTAAGGCCTCAATCTGCCTACTCCTTAGAGCGGTGGATAAAGGTAGGTTGGGTTGTTGTAGCTCGATTACGGGGCCTCAATCTGCCTACTCCCCAAATCTCGCCGGAGATCGTCTGTGAGGTCTCAGTGTGTTCAACCCTAGGCCTCAGAGAGATCTGGTAGTTCGTTGCAAGTCTTGTCTTACATATGTCGTTCCGTCTACCTGTTGCGTCATCAATGAAAGTAGTGGGGTCACCGTCAATTAAGTGGGGGGCTTTGGTCACGGTATTTAGAGGAGGATTAAGAGGGTCACGGGCATTTGTTGAAGCAGATAATGATGCAATAAAATTGTCTGTGGAATTTATTGCCTTTTTGTGTGTTTGTAAAGAAGATATAATAGGTTTCCAAGTAGTCGGAAGGCGAAGACCATCATCTCTCTTATTTAAACAATCGGGACGTTTTTCAATCTCGATTGCTTCGCGGATAATTCTCGTTTTGATATTATATCATATTTTCCGGCACATTTGGGTATGTTGTTGTTGGACCGCTGATGCAATAGATGAAGGCTCCAGCCTTGGTAACCTGTGTATAGTTTGAGTCTAATTTTTGAAGAATTAGAAAGTAAGTATTGAAGCCATTTTGTTTTCTCGTATCACCTTTTATTGAACTTTCAATCTCCTTATGAGTTCTCATGGGGTTTCTGCTTGACTGTGTGGCCTCCTGTTGTGTTTTGCTCTGTCAGTTCACTCCGCTGCCTTTTTCGCTTTATAGATTCAATTTTGGCTTTTTAGCTTTTGCACTAAATTAACTGGCTTTTTTAACTCGTTTAACTTATGCTCTGTTTTTGATAATTATGGCCTTTAGCCCATTTTGACTGCATGTTTTTGACTTTAGTGTTAATTAGTTAACCTTTTGATTGACTTGTAGTTTTTACTTTATGTGTGGCATGTAACATTGCTTTTTTAGCCTATTTTAGACATGTTCTGTTATGTGACTGTAGATTTTGATCTTGATGATGTATGTAGAGTCTAACTTGAGATCATTGTGCTTAAACCAGCACAATTGCCTACCAGAAGACAATGTTTTCTGACAGACCTTTTATTACAATTTTTAGATTTGCCCCTGATGATGGCTATTGTATAGCCGAAACGCGTAGGGCACCTCATCAATAAATTTTGCTGTCTGGATGAAGCTTCTCATTAAGTACCTTAATTATGTCTATCCCAGACCTTGTGACGTTCAGGAATGAAATTTTTCTGTTGTTATTGATATCTATATTATTACTAATTATGCTTCTAAATATTCGATAAATCATGTTATTTATGCTACTTATCTTAATTTAAGGGTTATTATTGATATTATAATATGTAATCGTTAGCCATTCGTCAATAGTCTTACCGTTTTCGGTATTAATATTGTTTTATTTCGTTCCAATCGTCATGTAATTATTTTACGTCATATACGTGCAGTATTTATTACTTCCGGTTACAATTAAACATTTTAGTTATATAACAATATTTCAAGTCAAAAAGAGGGTTTCAATGGTTGTGAGTGTATAGTGCAACTGTTATGTTACAATACTGTATTAAGTCCGCTGGTCTTGCCTCACTTTCGTTTCGTAACTAAAGTCGCTTGTTCTGTTTACGTGCAGATATTAACTTCCAGTGGCTATCTTAGTTAGTTAGTTTATCTGCTTGGTAAATATACCAGAGTTGTTCGTCAAGTTGTACTGCACTTGATGCTTTATTGAGTGAAGCTCAGAAGACGGATTTTTGTTTTTAATTTATGATTCTACTTTTAGTGTGTCATTTTTCTAATTATTAGCCTTGTTATTCCTGACTTGGATATTTTATAATAATGCGTTACCTATGATTTTCTTGTTTTTTATTAAATTTACTTTATCGTGTTCTTACATTGAATTTATTGAGTAAGATCCTAAAAAGGGTATTTATGTTTTTCGAGAAATCCTGAGGGGATTTTCTTATATACAATGTCTCCTTCATTAGAAGGTTGGTTCGTATTTCTGTTAGTTCTTTGCAGTGTCCTAGTTTTCGAGTTTTCGATCCGACTTCGTACTATTTCATAAAGAATCTGCACTGCTTCTGGATGTTTAGCATTGTGGTCTTGAGTAACCATTTTTTCTGATAATTTTGAAAATTATAGTCCTTGTAACAGTTACTCTTTTTAATTCTTAAAAGTTCTCCGTAATTTTTACGATGTTGTGTTCTAACTGTAAAATGTCTATGGGTGTGTTTAGTACTTAATTTTTTGTCGTAGCCTGTCGGTTATTTGTTTATCTACTTCGGTGTGTGTACGGCCGTGTACCTATATAATTTTGACCGTATTGATATATTGCCTGTTGTTTTTGTTCTTTATTTTATTACATTTGTACGTGTTAATGATTCATCTTTGTTTTAGAAATATGTCTTGGTCTTTTGTTAAAAGATTTACTAGCAAATACTTGTTATGATTATTGTGTTTCAGTTCTTTGTCTTATTAGTCAGTTTCTTACGTCATGTCTCGTTTGTCGATTATCCGAAAATCTAGGTTCGTGTTATCTAGGTGACATAACCGGACCGTTTGTTTAATCTATTTATTTGGAACGAGTTATTTTTTTCGTTGTTGCAATATTGGCAAGTTCTAATAAAAGCTTTGATTTTTTGTTTCATTTTTGGAAAAAGTAATTTGGTTTTCATTCTTAAATATGTCTCTTCTGTATTCCTGTGATTTCTTTTGCCTTCATGAAATAATACGATTGTTTCGTTAATTTCATTGTCATTTATACTTATGATTTTCTCTTGTTTATTTATATTGTGTAACTTTGATTGATTTTCGATATTTGTGGGATTTACTTCCGACTTGTAAATCTTATTGATTGTAAAACTTTCTGCTCGGGATACTGGTCCTGTCCCCATATGGTCGTGTGACAGGAATAAACTCTTCAATTTTAACTGGCTGGTTGACTTTATTGCGTTTCTTGCACATTGAGTATACATACTTTATTATACTGTCTGCATTGCTAGCTTCTCGTTGTGGCTTATGCATGTGAGCTGAGTCGACATAATTCATTTGTTGACTTTGACCCACTGGGTTTTTAGGATTTGCTGACCTGCTATCATCATTCATACTTTCATTAAAATAATAATAACTACTACCATTACTACCCTGTGTATTGTTTCTTTCTTTTTCAATTTGGCTAACTGAATGGTTTATTATTAATTTTTCTAAAGGTGAGCCATGTGTATTGGCGTTACTTCCTTGATTATTTTTTAAATTCCTATTACTATTACTATTACGAATTGTGCTATTTACATGAAAGTTTAGGTGATTCATATTTACTATCTGTTGTCCCTCAACTGACTGGCTATTTTTAAATTTCGCTGGTTTAATTATATTGCTCTGACGTATCTAATTCGTGATTCGTTGTACTGTAGTTTGGTTCGTCACTATAAAAATCTGTATTGTAATTTGTTTCGTCACTATAAAAATTAGATAACGGTAATTATTCATTATAATTTGTCTCGTAAAATTCGGTATGTGCAATTGTTCTCTGCGTACTGGGGGTAAATTGTTCCTAAATTGTGTTGAATTTTGTCTGTTTAACCGGGAATTCGAAACGCTTATCCATTAGCTCTGGGTATTGTCTATTATTAGGGTTATTTGGACTGTAATTTGGGCGTCTGAATTGAATTGATTGGATATTTTGTCTGGATATTTGTGAGAAATGGGGTCTGGTTTGATTATTGTTCTGATTGCCTTGATTATTTCCCTGATTATTATTTTGATTATAACATCTAAAGTTTGGCTGGAAAGGCCTCTGAAATTGCATATTATTGAATTTTGGCGTTTGTTGTCTTTGACAAAACGGTCTCGGTTGTACGTCATGTCTGTTCGTGTGGAATTGTTGCTTATGTAGCGACTTATCCCTATAGTCTGAATTCTCCTCGGCAAATATGAACTTTAACGCCTGTTTATTGCTTGGCGGACTAGTGGACCTCCAGGTCATACCTAGAGGATTGGGTAATCCTCCCAAGAATGCCTTTAGTGTCTGTTGCTGATGTATCGTCATTTTCAGCGCTCGAGTGGTCTAATTCGAGATGAGGTTTGAAATTAATAATCGCTCTATATGCCTACACCGGTTACTAAACCATAATGCATCTTCGTTCGGTCTCTGTTTTAATTGCAACAGTTTCCCTAACAAACTTGTATCGTCTCGTTGATCCGTGAAATTTTGAACTACCGCTTGCCTCAAATCGATCCATGAATTAACCATTTTCGTATTTATAATTAGTCTTGCTTGCCCCATTAATTTGGTTTGTACAAAATTCAACAAGAAATGATTTAAATACAAATTTTGATCTGCTACGTAAAATTGATTCATTACTAAATCTACTGCTTTTAAAAAATTTCTCACATTTGTCGATTGGCCGTCAAATTCGGGAGTTGCTTTCAAATAAAGCTCTTTGAATTGATCTGCCATATTTACGTTATTGATCTCTGAATTATTCAATTAAGTAACTCGTGATTACTTTCACTAATGCTTACTTCTCTTAATCTACACTCTAACTTTAATAAATCTGTTATTTCCTGGTCTAAATCAGACATCAGATCCTACCGACTGAGCCACTTAACTTTAAGGTTAAGACGTTTAGGTTTTTAAACCATATTTATTTAACTATTACACAACTAATATAATAAAAAATACAATAATAAAAATAGATATCAACATGAGGGTGATACTAATAATAAAATACAATACTACAGCACGCGATGTACAAAGTACTATGTGTGGAACAATAATGAACACCTCGCTGAAGGCGAGCTGCCTATTTATAATATGTCACCTCGGGAGTGGCACTATTGTCTTTAGAGGTGACTTCTACACTGCTGACTCAGTTTCTCACGCTTTGCGGCGTAGTTTCCTATGATGTTTTTGATCGTCTGACTTTTGTGTCTGCATACTTGGTTTGCTACATTGTTGCAACAATAGCCCGTTGTTATGGGTGCATCTATCTCGCGAGAAAATGTAATTTGTGTGTACGCTCATGGCAACTATAAATAAAAAGTTGTTGTTATGTTATGGTGTTTTGATCAAAAAATTATTTATTTATAACATTTATTTAGAAAAGAAGTCTTTTCAGTCTGCATCTTTATATCAAGGTAGTACATTCAGAATTTACTTATAAATTACATCCCTTAGAGTTCAATATATTAGATGTCCAAATATATATATATATATATATATATATATATATATATATATATATATATATATATATATATATATATATATATATTAGTTATGGAAATAAAATTTAACAACAAACAAACAACATTAGAAAGTTAGAGAGGGCACAACACTCCCGAAATCGAAGGACAGTTCCCTCACACACGCATAACTTTTCTACACATGATTTGAAAACTTTAGATACACTTTTTACACTTGAATATATTTCTTTTCGAAATAAAGGTTACAAATAGTGTCCACAATTTAAATTTACAAGCAAAATTAAAGAGATATTAGCTTCTGAATCTGAAATCCCTTCCAGATCTACAGGGCAATACGAAGAACTTATAATATGTGAATTTTAAGGGAATTTTAATTTAAAACATGTCAAATTAATTAAAATAAAATTTTCTAATCTATTTAAAATATCATTAAATCCGAATTATATAGCTTACACTATAACTATATTGCTAGAGCATGAGAGAAAGGGTTTATTTTAAATGATTTTTCTGCAAATATTTCAGTGAAATGAAGGAGAATGGCGTTTGAAGCAGAAACTTAAGGCTTTGTAAAACCTACTTTTTACCACATTTTTTCTATATCACCCGCATGCATCGCAGAACCTTTGTTTACAAAACGCCGATTTTGAACTTTCGAATCGCGAGTTTGATGTTTTAAGAAGAAAAACTATAAAATTTTCAAACTCATTTTTCTGGGCTTTTAAGAGCAAGAAAACTAAATTTTTGTATATATTCAATAGATTTTGTTAACCACGCAAGATTTTGGTCTTGTGTGTTTCCCTAATCACCAGTGGCACCCAGATGTTTTTCTTTAAATGCTTACAATTTTTTCTTTCAACATAGAAACCTGGAGTTTGGTATGTAGGATACGTTTTATAGTATAAACTTGCGTAACAAATGTAGTTGCCAAAATTTTCCCGGAAAAACTGGTGCGGTTTTTTAAGTAACGAACTTGTCCAAAAATCGGCCGATTATTTTTGCCACACCTGCGCTCCAACAATTCGGCCTTAAGGCATGCATTGCTATAATATGCAATAGAGAATAGCACAAAGCCCTGGCTAATACCACGATGGGTTTTGAATTACGTTTTGCGCTTTTTTCCATTGCATATTTTATTTTTATACACCTTCCAGCACATCCAGTATCCTTTGTAATTCGTTTTCAGTGTTATGTCATCTCCGTGCCGTACGAAATAAAATCATTGTCCATTTATTTTGATTGCTTCGGCCTTCGGCCTCTGTATCTTCTAAGAATAGATTGAACAAAGATAGTGGTAATGGGCATCCTTGTCATACACCTTTCCTCATTTTGGTTTCAGTTTTATGTCTGTTAATATCTAATATGATACTTTGATTTTTGTATGGCCTGAGCATAATACTCCCACCCCTCCAATCCAATTCAATCCAGCTCTCTTCATTGTATGAAATAATTTCCTTTAAGCCACACTATCGAATGCTTTATCCACGGCTATAAAAGCAATAAGTGTATCTCAGTATTTTTAGATCTCCTTCCTCCTATTGTTCAAGCATTTGTACTACGTCTCTAGCTGCTCTCCCAGATTTAACCCCGAACTGATCTTATTCAAGCAACTTCCAATTTCCTACTCATTATATTTTTTACTATCATTGGCAAAATATTTGCCACATGAATCTGTACACCTTATTATCCGGTGGTCGTTGCATTTTCGCGCGTTCAATGTTTTTGGAATACCAATGCTTTTACTCTTCATAAACTCACTAAGCAGGTCTCTTGGTTTAAAATATTTCTTAGTCAGTTCAAAAAGTTTTTCTTAAATTTTTTTTAACATGATTTTGAAAACTCTGCTGTTAGTTCTTCTGCACAACGAGTTTTTGCTTGTCTAAGTTCTTTAAGGCTTTCTTAAAACGTATCGTTTGAAAAAGGCGGCCGCAGCTTATCTCGGTTCGTGTAGTTTTAGATTCCTTCGCTATTTTTTTTGCTTGCATACTTCTTTTGTTTTCCTACTATTTTTGACCTCACTTTCAATTTGTTTATATCTACATGATATAGTGTTTTCTTTTATGTATTATTTTTGACAACCACAACTTTGGTGATAGGGTCATACAATTTCCAAATTATCTTGTATACCACTAATAATGTTTACTCAAACGTCAAATATTAACGAATATTCACTATTACGATAAGACAATGTGACCATAGAACATTTTCCCAAAAATAAGATATTTAGGTACGCATTGCATATTTGCACATATCGCTGCCAAGCATAAATACGTAGCCACTTATACGACACACAGGTTTTAAGAGTTTGGAACGAATTGAAGAGAGAAATTTGACTGAAAGCAGCGTCATTTCGAGGAAAAAATTTAGTACGAGGGAGTGTAAACAACATAGTAGATGAGACCAAAGTTAAAAATAGAATGAGAGCAGTTTCTCACGCTTAAAAGAAGAAAGCAGCGTCCTTTCGAGATATATAGTTAATACGAGGCAGTGTAAACAAGATGGTAGATGAGACTAAATGTAAAACAATAGAATAGGGGCAGTTTATGACGATAGTTAATTTGATCTTAAATAGTTTAAGGCTCAATATTTTGTGAGATTAAGGATTCCAGATTATAATAAGTAATAGTAATAAACAGTTCTTGCCTGAACCAATTCTGTAACGAAACGTCAAAAACATTGGAAGGGTAACTAAAAAAAGTTTAAGTGAATGCGAAGTATAAGTAAAACAAGAGTTCGGTGGAATAACAAGATAAAAGTCTTGTTAATGTTATTCAAGCATTACACCAGAAGATAATAGAAGCTATACAAACGCAGACGCAATAGGCGTAAATTGGCATTCGGCAGGTGGTAGTGGACTTTTCCTTTACGTGCTAGTAAATGATTTTTTTCACGCCCGAGGAGGTACCACCCCTTACATCAAGTCCCAAAGCATGTTTCCGGTTCTGGTGTATGAGTCAGTTTCCCTTATAAACAAAAATGATGATGGATCCTCCTTGTACAAAAGATTCCGGAGATAAAATACAGCTCCATACGGATCTCCGAGAGAGGGGTGTGCAGGGGGCGCCGGCATCAAGATTTAACATATCCTTATGGAATATATGTGGCCTAAATTCTAACCTTAACTCCGTCCACCATTTCCTCCAGTCTAATAGGCCCCAACTCCTGTTCCACACCGAAACCCAAATCAGTGCCAAAACAGCCACTAATCACCTCAATTTCCCGGGGTATGAGTCCCTTACTTCCTTTAGATTGCATGGCGGTGTGTACGCATACGTCCGTAGCAATCTACCCTAGACCAGACTCCCCAAATTAGAAGCTGGAATAATAGACATACTTTGGATGAAACTCCCCCCCTCTCTCTCTCTCTCCCTCTCAGGGCTGCAACTAAATTCATCTGTTGCATTTACCGGTCACCTTCTGACAACAACTTTGTCCAGCTCTTCGACTACCTTTCTGAAAAAACCGACCATCTGATTTCTGAATATGCTTCCTCCGAAGTCACTATTTTTGGTGACTTCAATGTTCATAATAAGGAATGGCTAGAATCTTCAAAAACCGATCCACAAGGCAGAGCAGCGGAGGCCTTTGCAGTCAGCAATTCTTTAGCCAATATGGTCAGCAACCTACTTACTCTCATCGCATCCCAACACACAGCTCAAATCCCTTGTATCTCTTTCTGATTACAAAACCTGAATGCTATAAGATATCAGTCACCGCCCCCCTTAGTCGCTCAGACTACGGCATGGTCACTGCATCCTGCGCAATGCAACCCGAGGTCACACAGTCATCACACCCACGTATCGTTTGGCACTACAACTCCGCGAACTGGCGCGAAATGCGGGATTGCTTTCCTCATTTCCATGGGCATCTGTCTGCTTCTCTCATCCTGACCCCTCTGATATATCACAAAACGTCACCGAAATTATCCAAGCTGGCATGGAGTTATTTATTCCACCTACACAGAAAACCTCTTCAGCCACTCAAAAGCCCTAGTTCTCTAAATCCTGTGACAAGGCCAGACTTGAAAAGGTCACAGCTGAGAAAACGCTTCTACACAATCCCAGTCAAGAAACCGCTATGTCCGCATTCTTTCTGAGACAAAAAACTCGTTTAATAACCACATCAAAAACAAAGTTTTCGTAAGCTCTAGCGGCAGCAAACCCTTTTGGACTCTTGCTAAATCTATTGGGAATAATTTCTGTAAAAGCACGTTCCCACCTCTTGTTTCAGGGGATGAAATTGTTTCTAGGCGCTGGGCAAGGCTGAAGTTTTTGCTTCGTTGTTCGCCGGCAATTCTACTTCCAACCCACCTCCAAATGTTCAACCACCAACAGCCCCCTATGTCGCGCATAAAATGACGGATATCATTTTCAAAACTAAAAAGGTACGAAAGATGCTCTTTTCTCTTAATACCAGAAAAGCCTCTGGCCTTGACGAGATCCCAGCAATTATTCTCAAAAAATGCGCACCAGAACTTCCTCCTGTACAGACTCGTCTGTTTCAGACATCTTACAATAGAGGCATATTCCCTAGTAACTGGAAAACTGCTCGAGTACAACCCGTCCCCAAGAAAGGATCCAATGTGCTTCCTAGCAACTACAGGCCAATTTCTCTCATTTCAGTCGTCTCTAAAGTGATGAAAAAGTATATAAACACCGAATTACTCAAATTTTTTGAAAAACACAGTCTAATCCGCGACAGGCAGTATCGATTCCGTCAGCGCAGATCAACTGCCGACCTCCTTTCCTTTGTCACCCGTTCTTGGAACAAGTCCATGGAACTACACGGTGAATTCCAGATTGTTGCTCTAGACATTAAAGCATTCGACCAGGTGTGCAACGTAGCGCTGCTTAATAAACTTGCGGCCTATGGCCTACCACCAAAACTCTGTACCTGGACAGCAAATTTCCTCTCCAACCGGAGCATTTCTGTTGTCGTGGATGGCCATTTCTCTAAACTGTATCCAATTAATGCAGGAGTCTCTCAAGATTCAGCTTTAGCCCCTACTTTGTTTCTCCTCCACATCAATGACCTCCCCTCTAGCACATCCAACCCAGTTCACAGTTACGCGGACGACAGCACCCTCCACTCAAATATACAATATTCTAAGCCTGTCTCTTTAGCCCAATTAGATGAGGTTCGCAGACTCATGGAGAGTTCTGTCTCCGTGGATCTCCAAAAAATATTAGACTGGGGAAGTAGAAATCTTGTACAATTCAACCCCACCAAATATCAGTCTTGCTTTCTTTCTCATAAGACATACACCAGCCCTACACCCATCACAATGAACAACCAAGTTATTGAAAGTAATGAATCCTTTTCACTTGTTGGCATTTCTGTGGATCGAAATCTCAACTGGCACCAATATGTGTCACATCAATTGGAGAAGCGGCTGCTAAGAAATTATGTTTCCTCTTCCGGGCTCGCAAATACTTTTCACCAGCTAATCTCTATACCTTATGTACTTCACAAATAAGGCCAAACCTCGAATACTGCGCCCACATCTGGGGTGCCGCTGCCGCTGCTGCTTCTACACTCACTATTCTGTACTCCATTCAGAAGAGAGCTATACGTCTCATCGGTGACCCTACCCTCACCCAAAGGCTGCCCTCCCTTACCCACCGACGTGCCGTTGGTGACCTCTCTCTCTCTCTCTCTCGCTCTCTCTCTCGCTCTCTCTTTTATAGATATCTGCAAGAGCACTGCTCAGAGGAGCTTTCTTCCATAGTTCCTCCGCCTGCTGCCCCCAACAGATCTACCAGGGGAACAGAGCGAATGCCCCTTTTACTGTCCAGGTCACCAGACACAGAACATCTTGTTATGCCCGCTCTTTTGTCCCGAGGACTTCCAAGTTGTGGAACTCCTTGCCGGTACATGTTTTTTCTTCTCCTCCGAACTTCCAAACCTTCAAGTCCAGAATTAACAAGTTGCCTCTTTCCTCCCTGTCGACACCCACGGCTCGATAGTATTTAGGCTGTGAGCCCTTGTGGTGTGTTGTTGAAATAAAAAAAATAAAAAATGTCAGAAGGTCAGCTGATATCAAGCGAAGCTGTGACTGTATAACAGAGTACTATTACTATAATAAGGGATGAGGGAATAATGTCTTAAGGTATTTATAGTTTAAGGAAATATATTATATAGAGTTAGAAACGTGATCACGGATTAAGGGTTAATGTTCAATACAATATGTTTTCTTGAATATTTTTTTGCATTATATATTATGTGAAATGTATCATTGACAAAATTTGAGTCTGAGAGAGCATTTAAGTTGAATTTGAGATACAAAAAGAAAATTAAAAACGGTTCCACAGTAATTTAATATTAAAGAAAAATTATTAATTGAATTCAAAATTTTAAAGCACTTGTTTGGTTGTTTATTTGGCGATGAAAGCAGAGGTTTGAGACCGATTATTTTTTTAATTGATTAAGATATAGATGTGAGCAGAATCCACCCTGAGAAGCAACAGAGTCTATCTTAACATAATAATAATAACAATAAAGATAACTTGGACACCAATAATAAAACAATATATATATATATATATATATATATATATATATATATATATATATATATATATATATATATATATATATATATATATATATATATATATATATAAAGTCTGAACTGACCTCGCATATGGGTTCTAGAGGTTCCTATTCGCGCTCATTTAGAATCATTTTTTGAAAATTCGAGAGTAACAACCTCTCTATAAGAAATAATCTTTATGAAATTTTGCTAAAATGTAATATTAACCACACCTAAAAGCACTTTTGTTAATTAACTGATCTACAAAATTAATAATTATCTTACATAACATGTACTAATGCTGTATATGCGTAAGTACTGTGAGAACAAAATATCCAAATAAAATGTGTTTTAATTATATTATAAAACTGCAATTAAATGAACTACATGGACTATGATGATCTATATTAGTATCAATAGAAATAATTATTAAATTACCTTTAGAGATAAATTTACATAAATCAGTTGCGTGGTAAAATTATACTTTAGAACTATCATTTTAAATAGCCTTTTATGATATATTATGTCTAGTCACAGTTGTACACATGTTATGTATCGTTAAGCCATACTAATAACATTTTTTTATTTTCGACCAGTGAAAAGCGTTGTTAAATACATCAGTTTAGATATCCTGTAAGTTAATACAAAACACTTAAGAAGTTGTTCCGGGTCCAGTTCTAATACTGGACCATACGAGTGATCATTACTAATTGTAGCTCACAAGGCGACGAGCGTTATCTAGACACTAATAGGAAGTTTTCTACCTATGTTCAACATTTGTTTGGTAATTGTTTTCTTACCTTATGCTAATAAAATACTTTAAAATTCAACCATCCTAAGTAATCGCCAATACGACATTCATCAAGACAGGTCTACTGGTGATATTCTCGCATTGGTCACTCATCTTTAGAGTTCTGCTCTTGAAAAATTTGTAAAAGCTTATGCAATTTCGTGGACACTTCTAAAGAATTCTATCGGGTCTACCATGCGGCTCTCAATAATAAACTCTGATCTTACGGATTGCCTTGCAATTTCTGACTATGGATATGTTGTTTTCTGGAGGAGAGCTCCACAGCGTTCTGTTTTGGGTACCACATTTTTCCTTTGCATATAAATGACCTTCTGTTAGCAACCAGCAATCCAAACCATAGCTTCGCTGATGATAGCACTCTTTACAGTACATTCTTATCAACTTGCTCATTATTTGTTTATTGGTCTTTTTCGATGAGAGTCGCAATAACCAACTGCACATATGAGGATATGTCTAAAAATATTAGCTGGTGATCTCCAGATCTAGTTATGTGTAATATCTCAAAAACACAGAATTGCATCTTATCTATAAAAAGTTGCGTACAAGGCTCAGGCGTTCAGGCAGCTGGCAAAATGCTACCCAAAAAATCAACCCTCTTTGCATTGGGTATAACAGTTGCAGATGATCTTTACTGGCGTTTACATGTTTCGAACATTGCAAAGGAAGCAGCAAAGAAGCTTGGATTTCTGTTTCGGGTTAAAAGTTGATTTTTATCACAGGTAATTCTTACGCTGTGAAAAGCACATTGTTGTCAGTCCTAAGATGCTGCTCCAAAGACAGCGTTATCCCTCTTAGATTCCATTCAGAAACTGTTTGTTCTATAGGAGATTTATCTATCACGGTCAACTATCATCGACATTGCTCCTCGGAAATGCTTCACTAGTACCTCCACTTGCTACCTTTAATCGGCGAACACGTTTTTATATATTATCTTAGTGTCAAACAACCAACTTGTTGCAGAGTTCGTTACGAACTGTTGTTCTTTCCTAGAGCGCCTACGATTAGGAATGCTCTCCCGACAGACATATTTTCGAAGATACATAATCTCCAACTATTCAAGAAATGAACAAACCTCCTATTTTATGGCACAACAATCAGGTTATCTTAGAGACATGTAGTCTTCGCCTTTCATGAACTATTTTATTTAAAAAAACCTAAGTGTTTTCGAAACTTATATCTTAATCAAAATCTAGACCAACATTCAGACAGTCACTTTAAAAAATGCCCTCTACACTAGAGGTACGCACCTATTTATTATGCGTACGTAGATACTGTTTTTGTACTGGTTCCTTACAATGATAGAAAAGTACAGAATTTATTATGTACCAAAATTAAAGTTTCTAGGTTAATGTAAAATCAGGTTATTGAATTTTTTTATGAAAGTTAAATATCCTAATGTACTTGCTGCGTCCGGAATGTTTTACTAATAGGTAATTAAAGTTGGGGTTCCTTTTACAAAGGATATAATATAGTTTAGATTGAGCTTCAAACCACGAAATTGGGGAAACTTGACTAAGCAACCAGTTTATTATTGTTACTTTTTCAGGTAAGTCCCTCGTAGTGTAGAAAGGAGGATAAGAAGTTTACCCTACGATTTTTTTTAGCGATCTCGAACGCAGCAGTCAACAATTATAACTGCGCTACGATTAATTCTACTAAATAATTCGCTTATTGAAAGGTAACGACTTTAGAAAATTTATTTCAAATGAGCGTGGATAGAGCACCTAAAACCAATAAGGATCCGTTGAAATATATATATATATATATATATATATATATATATATATATATATATATATATATATATATATATATATATATGCCTGCTTTAGCAAAAAGTAACTGTCCCCATTCGATCAAATTTTATAAGAATTTATTGAATTTTGCTAATTGTTAAGAAAATATCTCTAAAAATTGATTTTACCTTTAGATGTTAAGTACACTTGGAGAACCCAAATCACCACACCACATCTTTTAAAGACCTGGCGATCGTTTCAGTAACAAAGTTAGCGTCATCAGAGCGTAAAAATTCTCAACGATTTTTTTCTTTTTTTAAAATAATTTTTCATCTTCTGATGACGCTAACTTTGTTAGTGATACGATCGTCAGGTCTTTAAAAGATGTGGGTTCTCCAATTGTACTTATCAGTGCTTATCACAGGTTCCAATCTTCACTTAGCGACCTTTAGATATGTTATTGAATTTTCAAAAGTTTTCGCTGTGAAAAAAAGTTAGATGAGGTATTTTTCAAGTTAGAAGTTGGATCTCAGCGTATGCTTCATTAAAATTTATTGTTATTTCTTATTTAAAAAAATCTATTTTAATATGTAGTTCATAGCTCAACAGACCTTACATCATTTTTTGCAAAAACAATAACTACTCAATTAGATCAATCTAATCATCATTCATGAGGTTTTGTAATTATATCCTTTCTTTTACAACCAGAATCAGACTAATAAACTTATATGAATGAATCGATGCAATATGATCGAAAGAAAAAAGTACCTTTTTTTCCTTAATTAAATTAATGTTGCATTTCCTTTTCGAACAGATCAATTGGTTTTGGAGGGGCAGCTGACAGGTTTGCAACTATATCATTCATTTGGATTCATTAAGTCACTACTAATTTCATCGAGGTGTTTTTTTATATGACTTGACGTGGGTTGAACCATGGTTGAATATCCTTCCAGTGACGTACTTACTTAACTGAAAATATATTTGGCGAATCTTGTAGCACATTTTCTAATAAAATTTGCTCATTACGAAATTATGATTATAAGACATTAGGAATGTCTTTAAATGTACTTTTCGCTCGCCGTTTAATAGGGTTAATCTTGTAAATGTACTTTCATATTGAAGAAAATTCTAATTCATTTGTTGCTGTTTTCTAATATGTTAATTTAAGTAATTTCACAACACAAGTTGCCGTTATAGACTTTATACCAAGTAACTTTTTCAGCGTAACACGTCAACTTATTTTAACCAATTTTCTTTGAAAATATTCGTAAGTAGGGAGATAGGTAACACTTTATGAACTTTAAAAAAATCACTGAATGAACGTATGTAAATTAGAGCCCACAGAATGCATATACAAAGTCAATAAAATGTTTATATTGGTAAAGGTTTACTTTCGTGGCGCGTGTTCGATTTTTATGAAATTTTGTATATAGACTTGTATTAGCGTATTAGCATGTAAATGACGAAAATCACAATGCAAATGAGGGCAGAAGCCAACATTTGGAGTGATTTGGACATTTTTGTATGAAAAACCTAAGTGTTACTCACTTTTGCGGTATGTTTTACACATTTTCGGGGGTCGTTCGTTTTATATCAAGCTAAAGTAGGATGTATTCCACTATTCTAATTAAGTTTCGCGTAGTTAGTGCACCCCCTTAACTGTTTATGTGTCTCTGAAAATTACCCTTCTTTTCATCGTATGACCGATCCTAAGTTGAAATTGACATTAGACATATAAAGCCAAGTTAATGTTAAATGTCAATTTCAACTTATACGATGAAAAGAATGGTAATTTTCAGAGACCCATAAAAGATTAAGGGGGTGCACTAACTATGTAAAAATGAATTAGAATAGTGAAATACATCCTTCTTTGGCCTGATATAAAACAAACGACCCCCGAAAATGTGTAAAATATGACAAAAACCTGCCGCAAAAGTGAGTACAACTTCCGTTTTTCCTACAAAAATGTCCAAATAACTCCAAAAGTTGGCTTCTGCCCTAATTTGTATTGTGATTTTCGCCATATAAACACGTCTATAGACAAAATTTCATAAAAATCGAACACGCACCCCGAAAGTAAACATTTACCTTTATATTGGTAAGAATTTGTATAACGTAAATGGAACACTCTATATTTTATGTAAACAGCAGATGTAACATTTAATTTCTTATCGAATAGCAGCATATTTTATATAGTTAACTGTTAGCGTTTTCATAGAAAACGCACATTTTTAGAATGAAAATTGATTTTAACAAATTTGACAAGTCACCTATAGATTTTTGACAAGTCAAAATTATTATTTGCAGTTGTCAGTTACTTATAAAAGTGTCTGTTCGAAAATCGTCTTGTAGTGGTAGTTTGTGGTGTGTGTTGTGTTTAGAATGAGAGTTTGGCGAAAAGAAGGACTAGTACAAGTATTAGTTAATTCATGTAATATTATATATTTTCGATTAGATCGGGGAATATTATTATGTGTAACAGATTTTAACGCCAACATTTGTAAATGTAACTATTGTAAAATAATATTATTGCTTATTGATTTCATAAAATCCGCCACTGTAGAATGAGCTGATTGTATCTATCCGATGTTAATAGTCAGCTGATAAGCCAAACTATGTAGTTTCAGACAGCGGTTTCCCTAAGTGCCTTGAGCGCTCTGCTTTACACGCCCTGACGACTTCTTCACGTTATAATCGTAAATCAACCGTTCAGCGAGCCTACTGAGAGATAAAGCTGTCTTTTACTAAGATATGTAGAAGTGAGTGTAACGCTCTAATGATCTAAGGTCTTTTCCTAGATAATCCATATATAATCTGATTCATATTTATTCCAGTAGCTTGCTTGAATGACTTCTTAATCAGAAGCTCAGTTAGAATATATCAAATTTTCATTAATTTCAAGCCATTTCAAAATCAATGAATTCGTACCTGCAAAGTTTTATTAACAATTAGTTAGTACAATTGTATTATTTTCTTGTCATTTAAAATGTTTCTATTGCGTTTATGCTCTACACACTTATAAATGTATAATACGGAGCATATTTAGTAATAAAGCATTCTAGGCGTCAATTTTAAAGCGAGTCGAATAAGTCTACAGTGCTCAGGAACAAGAGGTCCAACTTTTTGACTCGCCAATAGGTTGAGGAACAAGATCAGCATACATGCTGACAGAACGGCCTATCTAATTGGCTTAAAAAACATATTTTTTTTGTATACGAATTTAATAGATATTATTAAAGATATAACCTATAGTGACAACAGTAGAAACCAATGTCACGGTATTAAGCTGACTAAGCAAGGTCTAGTAACTATTAGGTGACTACGTGAAGATTGGAACCTGTAATGAGCACTGATAAGTACACTTGAAGAACCCAAATCACCACAGCACATCATTTTAAAGACCTGACGATCGTTTCACTAACAAGGTTAGCGTCATCGGAGGAGGAAAAATTATTTCACCAAAAATTTTTCATCCTCCGATGACGCTAACCTTGTTAGTTAAACGATCGTCAGGTCTTTAAAAAGATATGTTTTGGTGATTTGGGTTTTCCAAGTGTACTTATATATAGTAACAATACAGTTTGCGGAAGTCAAGACCGTTACTATTTAATTTGATAATTGTGTTAAGAATTTAGCCAACTATGCAAAAATCAAGATTATTATTGTTTGTTTTAATATTTGTTTTTAAGAATTTCACCTTGTTCATGAGATATTTAGATGATGTTATTTGTTAAGAAGACGTTTTGTTATTCTGATATAAAAAACGGTATTGTGATGATTTCGGTTCTACAAATTGTACTTATCAGTGCTCATCACAGGTTTCAATCTTCACTCATTTTATAAAGTTTGTTTATTAACATGTGTGGTAATTTTTAATATACAGTATGTGCAATAATTTCTTGGCTGCCCATGATACACTATCAGTTCCTTAAACATGGCCCATGCCTTAAACATACAAAAATTCGCCAAAAATGCCCTAAATGTTCTGACCCCGTAACCTAAAATCATCACTACCTTCAAGAACTGCACCATATAACTGCGCCGCAGCTTTTGTAAAGACAAGATTCAAGAGGATGAGGTAAGTAAGACCAATTAGCAACATACCTTTGTTGCAAAATAATGGAATGTCTAAATACTAAATATCTTGTTGATTTTCTTCTTGCAAAGAGTATTCTGCCTGATACATAGCGCCGGATTCCATCAACACGGCCACTTCAGTTGATTTTGGTCAGCATGCTGATGTACTCCATTTTAACTGGATGTTTGAAAGTCGTGTAACTTGTAGTATTTATAGGCGATTTCTGTCTTAGCCGAAACATTCCCAAAACACGGCTAATGACTAAAGTGTATAGAGGCACTCCTCTTTCATATTACTGATCATATTACCGTTTCGGAAGGACCGTTTCGTGGGTCCGTCTTTTGTCTAAACATATCACTGTGAAGCAAGTATAGTTTGCCCGTATGTAAATTGTGATAAGTATACGTACTCAAGGTATTTGACAGTCCTAATATAAATGGTGATGATCCTCAGTGGGATGTAAGGACAACTGAAAGTTAGTTTGAAATGTTACTAGTGCTATAGAGTAAAAATTCAATCTTAATATTACGTAGATATAAAAATCTTTAACGTATTAGTAGCTTTTCCAAAAGTTTCTGCCTACATAAAAATATGGGTGTAACATTGGAACTAGGATGCTCAAAACAAATACTTGATGCTCTTTGAAAATCTAATGCATTTATATGACAAAAAATGTAAGATACTATAAGGCGACATCTTCAGGACTTTTCGAAACTCACATCAAACCCATAATAGGTAGCTGAGTGGTTAATAATGTAATTAATAAAATAATACAAACTCATATTATGTAGGTCTACAATTAAAGTAAATAAATGCAGTAAACAGAAAATAGATCGATTTCTCATAGTTTTTAAATAATTCAACCTGTCAGTTTTACATTAATTCTGACCTTTATCAAAATATAACAACACATTCATAGATTTGGTCTATTCGAGGAGTTATATCTTATATTTTCAAATTTTGGTACAAAACTTATTTTCGACCTCTTATTTTTTGGATCTTTAGATTGACTGAATTTTGTTTATTATAGAACTTGTAGCTTTGTTCCTTTCTTTGGCCAGCTAGAGTAGCAAAATTTTTTGAAACCTTCATAACTCATTTTATTACTATCTAGCATATAGCTAGTATAGTATAGTATAGTATATATATATATATATATATATATATATATATATATATATATATATATATATATATATATATATATATATATATATCCATTTTTGCTACAAATGACAAGATTTTTTGGTAAATCTCACGTCTATAGATATAGAAGCCGACAATAGGCATGGATGCAAAATGATAATGTTTTGTATCCTCCTACTATGTCGAACAGCATAACTATTGGACAATTGATTGTCCTTTTATTAATCTTATTTTTACGGGGGTAGACATTGATCCAATCCAATCCATAGCAGGTGGTAGTGGAATTTTCCTTTACGTAATAGTAACGGATTTTTTTCACGTCCGAGGAGGTACCACCCCAACGGAAGTTTCCGGTTCTGGTGTATGAGTCGGGTTTCCTTATAAGCAAAAATGATGATGGCTCCTCCTTGTACAAAATATTCTGGAGATAAAATACCCCTGCATTCGGATCTCCGGTAGAGGGGTGTACAGGGGGCACCAATATCAAGATTTAACATATCCTTTTCGAATATATGTGGCCTAAATTATAACCTGAACTCCGTCCACCATTTCCTCCATGCTAACAGGCCCCAACTCCTCTTCCTCACCGAAACCCAAATCAGTGCCAAAACAGCCACTAATCACCTTAATTTCCCGGGGTATGAGCTCCTTACTTCCTTTAGATTGCATGAAGGCGTGTGCGCATACGTGCGTAGCAATCTACCCTGCACCAGACTCCCCAATTTAGAAGCTGGAAGAAAAGACATACTATGGATAAAACACTCTCTCAGGGCTGCAACTAAATTCATCTGTTGCATTTACAGGTCACCTTCTGACAACAACTTTGTCCAGCTCTTTGACTACCTTTCTGAAAAAACAGAACATCTGATTTCTGAATATCTTTCCTCCGATGTTACTATTTTTGGTGACTTCAATGTCCATAATAAGGTATGGCTAGGATCTTCAAAAACCGATCCACAAGGGAGAGCAGCGGAGGCCTTTGCAGTCAGCAATTCTTTAGCCAATATGGTTCAGCAACCTACTTACTTTCCTCGTATCCCAACACACAGCTCAAATCCCTTGGATCTCCTTCTTACTACAAAACCTGAATGCTATAAGATATCAGTCACCGCCCACCTTGGTCGCTCAGACCACGGCATGGTCACTGCTTCCTGCGCAATTCAACCCGAGGTCACACAGTGATCACACCCACGTATCATTTGGCACAACAACTCCGCAAACTGGGAAAAAATGCGGGATTACTTTTCCTCATTTCCATGCGCGTCTGCCTGCTTCTCTAATCCTGACCCCTCTGATATCTCACAAAACGTCACCGAAATTATCCAAGCTGGCATGGAAAACCTCTTCAGCCACTCAAAAGCCCTGGTTCTCTAAATCCTGTGACAAGGCCAGACTTGAAAAGGTCAAAGCTCACAAAACGCTTCTACACAATCGCAGTCAAGAAAATCGTCAAGCATTTAACGACGCAAGAAACCGCTATGTCCGTCCTCTTAAGCTCCAACAGCGGCAAACCCTTCTGGGCTCTTGCTAAATCTATTGGGAATAATTTCAGCAAAAGCACGTTCCCACCTCTTGTCTCAGGGAATGATATTGTTTCTACCGCTCTGGGCAAGGCTGAACTTTTTGCTTCGTTGTTCGCGGCAATTCTACTCTCAACCCACCTCCAAAGGTTAAACCACTAACAGTCCCCAATGTCGCGCATAAAATGACGGATATCATTTTCAAAACTAAAAAGGTACGAAAGATGCTCTCTTCTCTTAATACCAGGAAAGCTTCTGGCCTTGACGAGATCCCAGCAATTGTTCTCAAAAAATGCGCACCAGAACTTGCTCCTGTCCTGACTCGTCTGTTTCAGATATCTTACAATAAAGGCATATTCCCTAGTAACTGGAAAAATGCTCGAGTACAACCCATCCCCAAGAAAGGATGCAAAGCACTTCCTAGCAACTACAGACCTATTTCTCTCCTTTCAGTCGTCTCTAAAGTGATGGAAAAGTATATAAACACCGAATTACTAAAATTTCTTGAAAAACACAGTCTAATCCACGACAGGCAGTATCGATTCCATCAGCGCAGATCGACTGCCGACCTCATTTCCTTTGTCACCCATTCTTGGAACAAGTCTATGGAACTACACGGTGAATTCCAGATTGTTGCTCTAGACATATCCAAAGCATTCGACCAGGTCTGGCACGCAGCGCTGCTTAATAAACTTCCGACCTATGGCCTACCATGAAAACTTTGTACCTGGACAGCAAATTTCCTCTCCAATAGGAGCATTTCTGTTGTTGTGGATGGTCATTCCTCTAAACTGTATCCAATTAATGCAGGAGTTCCTCAAGGTTCAGCTTTAGCCCCTACTTTGTTTCTTCTCTACATCAATGACCTCCTCTCCAGCACATCCAACCCAGTTCACAGTTACGCGGACGACAGCACCCTCCACTCAAATATACAATATTCTAAGCCTGTCTCTTTAGCCCAATTAGATGAGGTTCGCAGACTCATGGAGAGTTCTGTCTCCGTGGATCTCCAAAAAATATTAGACTGGGGAAGTAGAAATCTTGTACAATTCAACCCCACCAAATATCAGTCTTGCTTTCTTTCTCATAAGAGATACACCAGCCCTAGACCCATCACAATGAACAACCAAGTTATTCAAAGCAATGAGTCCTTTTCTCTTGTTGGCATTTCTGTGGATCGAAATCTTAATTGGCACCAACATGTCACATCAATTGCAGAAGCGGCTGCTAAGAGATTAGGTTTACTCTTCCGGGCTCGCAAATACTTTTCACCAGCTAATCTCTATACCTTATATACTTCACAAATAAGGCCAAACCTCGAATAGTGCTCCCACATCTGGCGTCCAGCTGCCGCTTCTACACTCGCTATCCTGGACTCCATTCAGAAGAGAGCTATACGTCTCAGCGGTGACCCTACCCTCACCCAAAGGCTGCCATGCCTTGCCAACTGACGTGCCGTTGGTGACCTCTCTCTTTTTTATAGATATCTGCACGGGCACTGCTCAGAGGAGCTTTCCTCCATAGTTTCCCCACCTGCTGCCCCCAACAGATCTACCAGGGGAACAGAGCGAATGCGCCCTTTTACTGTCCAGGTCACCAGACATAGAACATCTTGTTACGCCCGCTCTTTTGTCCCGAGGACTTCCAAGTTGTTGAATTCCTTGCCGGCACATGTTTTTCCTTCTCCTCCGAACCTCCAAACCTTCAAGTCTAGAATTAACCAGTTGCCTCTTTCCTCCTTGTCAACACCCACGGTACGATAGTATTTAGGCTGTAAGCCCTCGTGGTGTGTTGTTGAAATTATAAGAAAAAAATCGTGAAAACTTAAGAAAAATGGCATTTTAAATTTTACAGATTAGTTACCACAGAGGCAATCAAATTGTAGTACCTGTTAGAAACCTCGAAAGTGTAAACATGTGACTTTTGAGCAACATCACAATTAGCCTACTAATCATATTACTAAGTTTTTTAGTGAATTTTCTTAGAAAAAATTCACTAATGAGGAGATCTCGACTTTTGAATTCTGAAAAAATTTCTTCAAATGAGCGCGATCTAGGACCCCTAGAACCCATATCCGGGGTCAGTTTCAATTTTTATATGTTTATATATATTTATATATATATATATATATATATATATATATATATATATATATATATATATATATATATATATATATATATATATATATATATATATATGTATTACACCGATAACTCAAAAAATAATGGGCCGATTTTGATAAAATTTGGCATGTACCTTTCTTTTGTAAATGGCTTGGATAAGTTCGTTAGTCAGGAAAATCGGACGAGGTTTTCCGGGAAAATTTTGAGTTTTCATTCGAAAAAAATTCTTATCTCAAAAAGTAAAAAGCCGATTTTAATAAAATTTGGCATGTACCTTTCTTTTGTAAATGGATTTGACAAGTTTGTTAGTCAGGAAAATCGGAAGAGGTTTTCCTGGAAAGTTTTGAGTTTTCATTCGAAAATAATTTTTATCTCAAAGAATAATAGGCCAATTTTGATAAAATTTGCTATGTACCTTGCTTTTATAAATGACTTTGACAAGTTCGTTAATCAAAAAATCGGACGAGGTTTTCCGGGAAAATTTTGAGTTTTCATTTGAAAAAAAATTTTATCTTAAAAAATAAAACATCTATCATAACCAAATTTGGTAGGTAGGTTTACGATATAAAAAGTAAACTATACACCAAAATTTAGATTTCTATGTTACAAGAAAAAAAAGTTATAATAAAATATTTTGTGCCAGATCATTTCTATGAAAATTCACTACCATAACGCACTTGCTGCGTCCAGGCTTTTTAATGTTTGTCGTGTTTAACATAAAAACTACATAAACATGTAGTTGTATATCCTCTATTTCATTTTTTATATTTAACTTGGCCGTATTTTCTTTAACGTTGACCAATTATCCATCCTAATTTCATCCCAGTTTTTATTAGATGCAAGAGACAGGTTAACAATCGTTGGTCTGTTTTACATTCTACGCAATCTCTATCGTTAGCACTTTGTGTCCACCAGGACTGTGGTGATTATAATCCAGTTCCTAGTAAGTACAATGCAGTGGCGTCTCCTGACCAAAAAGTTCGGGTGTGCGGTAACGAGTTGCTGATAGTGGTGGTTTTAAAAATTATGAACACTAAATGTACATCCATATATTGTACCTATGTGGGAATAATACGTAGATAAATAAATTAATCTCTCACCGCAACACTAACAAATTAAAAAGTCACTTAAAACTTTAAAACACGAAAAGAACATTGAATTATTATACAACCTCTTCTCTTCACACAAATTTGTGTTAGTGTTAGCACCGTCCGGAAATATGTGAAAACTGAAAACATTAAAAGTAGTTCAATGTTAATATGGTACTAAATAAGAAAATGTGTAAAAAGCGTGGACGCAGCAAGTGCGTTATGGTATTGAATTTTTATAGAAATGATCCTGCACAAAATATTTTTTTTAACTTTTTTTTCTTGTAACATAGAAATCTAAATTTTGGTGTATAGTTTACTTTTTATATCGTAAACCTACCTACCAAATTTGGTTATCATAGCTTTTTGATTTTTTTAAATAAAATTTTCGAATAAAAACTTAAAATGTTGCCAAAAAAACCTCGTCCGATTTTCCTGACTAACGAACTTATCCAAGCCATTTACAAAAGGAAGGTTCATGCCGAATTTGATCAAAATCGTCCGATTATTTTTTGAGTTGTCGGTGTGATACATATGTAAATAAATAAATAAATATATATATATATATATATATATATATATATATATATATATATATATATATATATATACATATGGAAACTGACCCCGGATATGGGTTCTAGGGGTCCTAGTTCGCGCTCATTTGCAAAAATTTTTTCAAAATTCAAAAGTCGGGATCTCCCCATTAGTGAATCTTTTCTACGAAAATTCACTAAAATGTATTACAGTCTTTGATTCTAGAATACTGTGGTCTTTGCAAACCCAGTCGTAATGCTCGTACATAATGCTATCACAACGTTGGTTAGAGCGGCGTTCCTTTCATTTGTCTTGAGCGATATTTTTACAGCTCACTGCAGTGTTAAAATCAATGGTATTTTCCTCACTATTTTAAACACGTAGGTGGAGGACTGCATTTTATATCAATACACCTCCAGCGACTGAAGTTGTTCGGAAATATTAACGCACACCTAACCCGAATTCATTCCCCGTTGCTATTGACATACTCATATTCTCTATATATGTTAGAAGACGTGGTACCTACTTCATTCCAAATCACTATTGACCGATTATTCATGAAATCAAATAAGTTAATTCAATCGATTTTCATAAAATATGTAGTGTATTAAGACTAAGGGAAAAAAGAACATATTTAACTGTACAAATTTTGATTATATTTTCAGGTGTGCGGCGCACACCTAGCTCATTAGGAGAAATCGCCACTGGTACAATGAGATGTCACTAATTGCGTTTCATCTCACTGGGTATACTACTAATAATAACACCACAGCAGAGAAAGTCCGTACCCCGTCTTATAAGGTTCAGTTAGACAGCGCGTGGATTTCCATTCCGCAAGTCTATAGCTTGATTTGTTATTTAAACCGTGATTACACCGCGTGTCAACTAGATTTTTTTACGAGGTACCTTTACCTTTATTTCTGAAAATGTACACTATACTATCACTTGCTAGCAATACGCCGAGTTTATTCTGTTCCTTTAAGTTGTGCAACTTTACCGACACACTGATGGATCCGTCTCTCGTGGAATCCCGGTCCACCAGCCACCATAAGTTTCCCCGCCGGTTGACGAGTCCTTCTCGCCATATCACGCGTTGTGTATCTGGGTCTTTAGACTTGTGTGCAGCGAGCTTATACAGGCATATATAGACAAAGAATATTGTCCAAAACTCATAAGAAGCTGGCCTTTCCATACTCTAGTCAAGAAAAACAGATTGTCTGAATGCGGGATTCGAATCTGCGATCTCATACACCAAATTTTAGAGGTTAGTAGAAGAGCAACTAGCTTTTAATTATCGCAATTTTAATGATCAATGACGTCTGTGGGTAGTTTAACTAGTTTCTAATTGTTGGTAATTGTTGTAATATTACCGATTGCAGATTGGAATCACTTGTAATTTATATTAAAATATGTCTGACGTAAGATGATTGTTTATAGATCTAAAATCAATGGTAGTTTTCACATTTTTAAACTTTAAGGAAGTGCTGATCATGCTTGTAGTGATATAATATAGTTTAGCAATCTCTTTAAAACTTGTTTGGAAATTTTTTAATTGCTCTTCCATTACCATCATGTTAATCGTCAGCTGACAGCATTGGTAACGAGATATGAATGTATCTGAATATGCATATAAACAAGAAATAAAGCTGTCAACGGTCTCAGTCTTTATTTCTTGTTGAGTAAACAAGTATAGTAAAACTTTAATTTTTAAATATTATTGTTAACCATGTCTTCGTCTTCGTCTTTGAAAGTAGAAAATAGCGTGATCAATCGTCGAACACACCGTAGCTGCAAAAGGGGGCCTTACGACCGTGCCACCAGCCAATTGGTGGACGTGGAGGGAAGACATACCGGCCTTTCAAGTTCACAACATGGCTGCAGATGTTTTTATAGATGAGGAAGACATCCAAATTCCAGAAGAGGCTTGGGTACTGTTAGAGCAGCAGCCGTTGCAGCACCAGCAAGCCATCAAAAAAGATCGCTATGAGAGGCAGCGATTGTTCAAGGAGCAGCGTATCCCTCTTAATGACAGCGGCAGCAAGCTACTTTGTGTTGGCCTGTATCCCTACAGCAGCTTCCAACTGACGGTGAAAATTGTTAAACCTGGAGCTACTTTTACCTAAAGTACGTTCCAAGTCCTACTTAGTAAATTACCAGACTACATTAGGATTCTCAATGGTGAGTCCCAAGAAGATGGCAGGCTGGGGCGCTATGAGCTGTAGGATTATTCAATAGAACCAGCACCACCAAAAACAATAAAATTTGTACCGAAGGATACAAGTAATGCATTCCAGTTGTATATTGGAGTGGCGTCGCTCACCAACCTGATGAATATGAAGGACTATCTAGGTGCTGTGATACAAGAGGTTTCAAATAGACCCTTTTTCTGATGCTTGGCAGTAGCCTTAGCTATAGAGTTTATCGTTTAATGGTATATAATTTTTGTCGAATTTTCGTAAAAAAGCTCAATATATCCGTTATACACTTTAAGTTTACTTTCGGAAATTTTTGTACATTTTCAAACAATAAAGTTATTTTGATGAAAAATGGCACATTATTTTTACTATATAGGTTATACTGGTAACCAAATTTGATGCCTGCTTTCTTTAAAAAAAACACACAGATTTGCTATTAAAAACATTTTTATGAAAATTCATATCGCACTTGCTACGTACAGAATTTTTTCATTTTCAGTTTATCATTATAAACTCAGTATTATACACCGCAGACTGTCAGTGATCATTCAATAGCTTCTTTTTCGGATTTTTGTAAAAATGTAGATTACTCTTGCGGTGGTAATTATTTACATCTTTACACTTTTTAAACTTATCTGTGTGTATAATAATAGAAAAGGCAATGTTATTTATGTTGAAGGTGTTCTCGATGAAGGTAAACCATGTTTACATTTATTGTTAGAAAACGTTTATCATAATCAAATTGTGAGCTCGACAGCAGGCTATTTCTGTAAATACTACAAACAGGAATTATACCACCTTAACAGTCATGCAAATTGTTCAAATTTAAGTCGCTGTTGCCATCCTCCGCCTCCATCTGTATTAAAAGTAAAAATATTAGTTGCATTCAATGTAAGCCAGATTTTAGAGTTAAGTGTGTCATGCAAAGTCAAAGGCATAAGCTTAAACTTAAAAATTTACAATCAGACTATTTTTATACTTTAAAGAAAATAATAACCAGAATTAACCTTAAATTATTACAATTTACAAAGAGAAGGCGTTTTCCTGATTCATATGGCACAATTACTTATCGGTTTAAGTTATAAATCATATGTATAATTATTTATTTGTTATTAACTCTTTCATGTTCACTTTAGATCACTGTATTGGGTAGCGGTAGTAGTTATAGAAATTATTTTTAGTCTTCATATTTTAATTTTGTGCCTGCTTACCTAGCTACAAGAAGATGGACATACAAGATTTTCTGGAAAAATATGACACTTTGTTGTTAGATTATCATCGCAACCAAATTTATAGACTTCAAAATGGGTTGGTAAATTGCGAAAATGAACCAATGAGAATAACATGTCACGGAATGCATTATGAAAGTTGCGTTTGGTCCAAAGACGACCAAGGACTGTCCAGATACTTGTGAATGCCTTCAAAAAGAATTACTTAGATCCAAAATAGATAAAATAATTAAGTTATATTTAAGAAAGAAGCTATTGCTATTGTAAAAAAGAATGTAATTATTGTATGCTTATTTGGTGAATTATTAATATAAAATAAAGAAAAACTAATGAATAATCAAGCGTTTTTATTTTTATGCTTCACATTTTAATTTTGTGTATTAAGTACCTAATAGTAACGATTTAAATTTCGTTACTTGTTATTATGTTCAACTGTAAATATTGTTTATACGTGATTACAGTAATAAAGCTCATATATAGATATGCTCTTTATTTTAACAAACAAAAATTATAAAAAACTCTCAAGATTACTACATTTGTTAACGTTTTGGTTATACACCTAATATAGTAATTTGTTTACAACGAGCAAAGTTTAAATCTACATCCATATCTTATTTTTCTAACATCAAACTTCATGTCTGCCAATCCATAACAAACCTCAAATAAGTGCTCACAAATTAAATCAATATTTTCCAAATTAAAAAAAAAAGGTTTGGAAAAGTATCAGCAGAATTACTTCTTAGAGGACTTAGTAGAAACTACATTTTACTAGCGGTAAGGATTTAAGATATCTTGAATAACTTGAAAATTACAAAACTCTATTTTACTATAGCTCTTGATAAATGACTGAACCTTTTTGTATATTTTGAATAAAACTGTTGAAAAAATATCCGGTTCCATTTTATTTTATATATATTGCAGTCATGTGAATGCTAGGTAAATAAGCCGCATCTGTGTTTGACACCTCACTAAGTGGTGGTCTGCTGATATATTTTGGCAATTTGTTACTCAATGCAGATGTAGAGACTTCTTCTCTGGTTTTAAAATTGCTTGTTTTTCTCTGGAATCGGTGTTACCGTTTTACGGTATCGTCAGACAGAATAAAATTAAATTTATTTATAGATGAAAACCCGTTGCCACACTACAGTATTCTCATCAAAAAACTAAAAAAACTAAAATGACAAATGACGTTTCTAAAATGTCTGTGTGATGTATTTCTATATTTAGCGTCAAAGTAAAATCAACTTATAACAATAATAACCATAGCAATAATAATAATAATATAACTAACTAATAATAACAGCAAAAGAAGTAGGTTCCCTATAACAAAAATATTGATACAAATTAACTCATTACATTATTGCAACTATGTTTAATATAGATAAATGTTTTTTTTTGTTTCATACATTTAATTAGAAGCAAAAGTTTCCAAGAAAGAGGAATCAATCAAAAAATAAGTTTGCTCATTTAAAAAGACATTTGTTTTCGTGTAGGTATGTGCTTTTTTATAAATAAAGCTTCAAAAAGTAGCCTTTGCGCTTGTCATTACAAAAAACTAGTTACTCCATGTGGTTGTTTACTGTGCGGTTGTATTGAGTATCAGTGATATGTTTTGCAAATGTAGCTTTGTCAGCATGCTTATTTCTAAGTGCAGAAATATGTTCTTTGTATCTGGTATTAAAACTTCTATACGCTTGATAGATGTGGACTGCGTTACAATGCTGATTTATAAATTCCAGCTTTTGTCAACAAATATGATTTTTCTTTCTAGTTAAATAGGAAATCACGCGTCGTGTTCTAAGATCTAAAAGCTATTTTTTATTTGTACTGCTACTTAACATTTCAGAAATCTTTTCTGAAATGTTTCCAAAGTAAGTCTTCGAAACATATTTGTTATCTTTTTGTTTCTAATACATATTTGGGTAAGTTAAATTTGTATTATTTTGTGTCTATTATCTTATCGATTATTTTAACAGAGTGTACATTATTAAATGCTTACAACAATAGATGACGATTATATATATATATATATATATATATATATATATATATATATATATATATATATATATATATATATATATATATATATATATATATATATATATATATATATATATAATATATAATCGTCATCTATTGTTTGTGTTCGTCCCTCACGTATCGATTTAATAACGACAGCTTTTAACCCTACGTTAGGCGCGCGGTATTTTGTGACAAGTTTAGTCGCGCGGTCTACATATGTAGACCATTTTGTTTTATCAACATATGACACTTTATGACACAAATTATTTAAAAACATTGAAAGCTATTTTTATTTATATATATATATTTTCGTCAGAAATGTACTTTTTTAAATATTTTTATATAATTGTTTGAAAAATAAATAAATACGAGAATAACACCTTTCTATACATTTATTAGCATGTATCCAGTTTGAAACAAAAATAAAAATTGATATACCATGAAAATTTAAAAAATAAAATAAATTCTGGTGGAACATATGACAATTTAACATAAATGCGCTAAATGCAAAAAATAAACTTATTAACAAACAATATAACGGTAGATGAAAAATGGCAATATTTTCACTCAGATAAACAAGTTGTATACAAAGCTTCTATGTATAATACATTGTATGATTCAATTGCCAAATAAAAATTACCATTACTATTACTATTACATATCCGCCATGTGTTCCTTGCAAGCATAATGTCCGCATTTTACGCAAGCATTTCTTGAGGATTTGTTGCGGTTTCGAGGACAAATATGCCATCGTCCGACGTAATTTTTTGATTTCTGCTGAAGAGGGCGGCGGGGTACAAGCGCTTCGAGTCGAAGAAGAATTCGCGCCCGCCTTTTCAGTTCTACTGTCAAAGAGACAATATTTGATCTAGCCTCTATCTGTGGCTTGATGACTTCCCGAGAGAATTTTTCAATGAACTCACTTCTGGAAACTTTTTCTAAGGGATGATTTGATTTATACACGCAAAGGGCGTTGATGCCAGATATATTCAAGCGGTCATAGAATATAACCATTGGCCAACGACGCAAGTTTCTTGCGACGTTATATTTTTCGCATAACTGATCCACCAAGTCTACACCAATTTTAGTTTGATTATATTGGGTTATAATATCTGGTTTTTCGGCATCACCTGATTCGGGATCAGTTCCGTTGTCGTGGTGCACCGAAGACACCAAAATAACAGATTTATTTTTCTCTGGAAAATACGAGACCATTGTAATATCCTCTTGAAAGCCAAACAGTGAGGTTTTTTCTTCTCTTTTCTTATTAGGAAATAACTGCAAGGGAATCTCACGTTTATCCTTGTACATAATCCCAATATACGTAAACTTTTTTTGGTGTAACAACTTTCTTGTCCGCGGAATACTTGTGAACCAATGATCTCCTGTAATGTTACGATTAGTTCCCTCTATGGGATGTACTAATCGTAGTACAACATCCTCAGTGGAGTTGCTCAATTTATAAGGACCATCTGGCTGGGTTCCCATGTATGGCTCGAGATTGGAGATATATGAAGTTTTGGCATCGACTAGAGCGAACATCTTTATACCATATTTGGCTGGTTTGTTGGATATATACTGTTTGAATGAGCAGCGTCCTCTGAAAGCCAGTAATTGTTCGTCTATAGTAAGGTATTCGCTAGCTATGAAAATAAAACAAAATAAAATAAAGTAACACACTAACAATAATTTACACGTTTTAGCAATCAATTATACTTAACTAATCACTATAACCAACCAACAAAATATAATTATTAACACTATGCTGTATATTAATATGCAAGAAGAAGCACCACTTACCTGCTTTGTGCTAAATTATCAAAACAAGAAATTTGGTTCTCCACAAAAAAGTAGCACCACTAGGCGCGCGGTCTACGATCGTAGACCAAACCTGTTTAAACCTGCGTAACTATCGATACCACTCTATTCCGCTTCAATTTACACACTTAGTCGACAGAGCCGCATGTAACAAACGGCTACTCAAATACGCGCTTGCGTAGTAGATAGTTTACTGAAATTATAGTCGTTTATTTGGGTGTGGTCTACGATTGTAGACCGCGCGCCTAATGTAGGGTTAATAAGTGCGGAACAATGTACACCTCGTCGCACTTTGTCACCTCTTGTATCACTGCACCTAGATAATCCTTATTCATCAGGTTGGTGAGCGACGCCACTCCAATATACAACAAATACAAATTTTATTGTTTCTGGTGGTGCCTGTTCTATTGAATAATCCAACAGCTCATAGCGCCCCAGCCTGCCACCTTCTTGGGACTCACCATTGAGAATCCTAATGTAGTCTGGTAATTTACTAAGTAGGACATGGAACGTACTTTAGGTAAAAGTAGCTCCAGGTTTAACAATTTTCACCGTCAGTTGGAAGCTGCTGTAGGGATACAGGCCAACACAAAGTAGCTTGCTGCCGCTGCCATTAAGAGGGATACGCTGCTCCTTAAACAATCGCTGCCTCTCATAGCGCTCTCTTTTAATAGCTTGCTGGTGCTGCAACGTCTGCTGCTCTAACTGTACCCAAGCCTCTTCTAAAATTTGGATGTCTTCCTCATTGGTAAAAACATCTGCAGCCATGTTGTGAACTTGAAAGGCCGGTATGTCTTCCCTCCACGTCCACCAATTGGCTGGTGGTACGTTCGTAAGGCCCCCTTTTGCAGATACGGTGTCTTCGACGATTGCTCACGCTATTTTCTACTTTCAAAGACGAAGACGAAGACATGGTTAACAATAATATTTAAAAATTAAAGTGTTATTATACCACTTCTTTGCTCAACAAGAAACAAAGTCTGAGAACGTTGACGGCCTTATTTCTTGTTTATATGCATATTCAGATACTCTCATATCTCGTTACCAATGCTGTCACCGGACGATTAACATGATGGTAATGGAAGAGCAATTAAAAATTTCCAAACAAATTTTAAAGAGATTGTCAAACTATATTACATCATTACAAGCTTGTCCAGCGCTTTCTTAAAGTTAAAGAATGTGAAAACTATCATTGATTTTAGATCTATAAACAATCATATTACGTCAGACATATTTTAATATAAATTACAAGTGATTCCAATCTGCAATCGGTAATATTACAACAATTACCAACAATTAGAAACTAGTTAAACTAGCCATAGACGTCATAGATCATTAAAATTGCGATAATTAAAAACTAGTTAATGACCTTCACAACATCATTAAAGAGTAATTAATGGTATTATAATTATCCAATATGGCGGAAAGTCGTGCTCTTCTACTGAGGTTACTCGCATCGCAAATTCGGCTATTTAGCCTGGTCCTGCTATTAAAAGCCTACTTTCATAAAAGGTTTTAAACACATTTAATGCATTAATAATAATTAATCAAACTTCACCAAAACCTCAATTCTGGCGCCTTGATCATGTACCCATAAATTAGCAAGAATATAGGATTGTGTAGCATTATGCCAATTCTTACCAGTCATATTGTAAAGTACGTATTTTTGCGTTGACTTTAGAGACAAAATAATTTATAAAGAAATCAAGAAAACTTGTGCATAAATTACTACCAATACTAATAAACCAGGTACTCAAATAATTTAAATTGCTGATATAACCTTGCACGTAAAATTTGGCAACTCCCGATCTACTGTTATGCATTTTTAATAACAGAAACGTATTCGCAGATTTCATCATTTTCATCAATAAACTTTTTAATTTGTTATTTATAATATTGGCTTCTAACCCTGATGAACTCCGGTATACAACTACGGAAATTCCAATGCATATTTCATTACATTGTGATTAAAATTGGTCTCATTCTATAAAAAGCACATATAATATTCACGGCTATATTTCTCTGTGTCGACCACCTTCACACCTGTGCGTCTACCGTGTATTCATCGCGCACCTCGGGAAATATACGAGATAGAATTTTATCTTTTTCTTTGTATATTTTTTTAACTGTGCTGGCCGGTCTTTACAATAATTGTGAGATCTGACCGCTCAAAACACAAAACTTCACAAAGTCACTGCCCATCTCGCTCTAATGTGCCACATGCGGGTTATATCACTTCTTTTCAACATATCGTATAGGACAACTATAATATATTTATGAATAATTTTATAAACAGCATTTTCAAATTAAAGTAGACGTAACGACATTTTTTATATAAAACCAGTAGTCGGAAAAAATAAAATGAAACGGTCATCTCTGGGTTGGATAGAGTTGGACGGGTGGTTATAATTTTTAGCTTTATTGCTTTTTATACGTGGTTCGGAAACATCAAATGGCCCTAACATGCCGTTAGTTATCTAATCTTGAATGGTGTCTTGATTGGAAAGGTTGTAATTGAAGCCAAATGTGACAAATTAATGGTAGATTATGATAATTTACATAGTAAGTATGTTCAATGTTGTTATGTTCCAATTATTTTATTGTAAGGGGGTTGATAAAGCCGCGTTTTCTAAGTAACAGACATGGGTCAAATTTTTAAACTTGAAACGTGTTTTTTTAAGTTATTTGATTAAATTCATTAATTGTTGTTGCCCTTACTAAATGAAACCGTCACATACTAAACACTGATGTAACGACTTCTTGCCTGGCTTCACAAGTACTTGTTTTATGTTCTGCAGGCCGTTTAGACCTTCACACCAACACCAGGCAGGGAAAAATTGATTTTTTATAAGTACTCATGACAACTATAAATAAAAAAGGGTTCAGGACGCAGCAAGTGCGTTATAGTAGTGAATTTTCATCAGAATTGTACACTATTAGTAACATATAATATATTATTAAAAGTAATTCTTTAAATTTAAATGGACCTTGGAGATCGGTTTTAGAGTCCCAGTTAGCGATTATTTGAAAAAAATTATATTTGATATGGAGCTTAAAAATTAAAATTTGGTCTTAGATATAATATGCAAGTACTGCAAGTGCCTTTAAAAAAATTGTGTTACAAGTTTCATTAAAGTTACAAACGGTTTTCGGAAAAAAATATTTACAAAGGAATGTACTTCTCAAATTATAAATATGGTAGGTATTTTTCCTTATTAATTGCTTCTATGCTTTTGTTTTAGTCAACCCATCCAGTTTTTGGAAATAATAAACAACAAAAAAAGTTTTTTATGTTATGGTAGAAAATTTTCATAAAAATATTTCAAATCCGATAGCTCAATAAATTTCCCATTAGGCCAGCATCTTCGATCTTGAACCATAGTAACACCTATGTAAACGCACGTGGGTAATAAATTAAAGAAAAATAACGTAATAAGCTGCGCGGATAACAACAAATTTGTTTAAAAAAACCTTTTTTGTTGTTTATTGTTTGCAAAAACTGGATGAGTTGACTAAAACAAAACCATCCAAACAATTAATAAGGAAAAATACATGCCATATTTATAATTTGATAGGTACATTCCCTTTGCAAATAACAAATTTTTATCTGAGAAACTTTTGTAACTTTAATAAAATTTGTAACACAATTTTTTAAAAACAGTTGCAGTATTTATATAATATATATAAGACCAAATTTTAATTTAGTAGCTCCATAAAAACATAATTTTTTTCAAATAATCGCTAACCAGTGCTCCAAAACCGATTTCAAAGGTCAATTTAAATTTAAAGAATTAGTTTTAATAGTAGATTTTACTAACAGTGTACAATTCTTATGACAATTCACTACTATAACGCACTTGCTGCGTCCCGAATTTTTTGTTGTTGCTAATTGTTTGCAAAAACTGGATGAGTTGACTAAAACAAAACGATCCAAGCAATTAACAGGGAAAAATACCTGTCATATTTATAATTTGACAGGTACATTACCTTTGTAAATAATTAATTTTTTTCAGAAAAACTTTTGTAACTTTAATGAAATTTGTAACACAATTTTTTTAAAGACACTTGCAGTATTTACATATATCTAAGACCAAATTTTAATTTTGTAGCTCCATATAAAACCAAAACTTTTTCAAATAATCGCTAACTAGGACTCTAAAACCAATATGAAAGGTACATTTAAATTTAAAGAATTAGTTTTAATAGTATATCTTACTAACAGTGTACAATTCTTATGAAAATTCACTACCATAACGCACTTGCTACATCCCGAAATTTTTGTTGTTGCTAATTGTTTGCAAAAACTGGATGGGTTGACAAAAACAAAACGATCCAAGCAATCAATAAGGAAAAATACCTGCCATATTTATGATTTGACAAGTACATTCCCTTTGTAAATAAGTATTTTTTTTTCTGAAAAACTTTTGTAACTTTATTGAAATTTCTAACACTTTTTTTAAATGCACTTGCAGTACTTACAGATTATATCTAAGGCCAAATTTTAATTTTTTAGCTCCATATAAAAAATATATATTTTTTTCAAATAATCGCTACCTGGGACTCTAAAACCGATCTTTAAGGCCCATTTAAATTTAAAGAATTAGTTTTAATAATATATCTAACTAAGAGTGTACAATTCTTATAAATATTCACTACTATAACACACTTGCTGCGTCCCGAAATTTGTTATATATAGTATACATTCGCATGCTAAAATTTATCGCTTTTAGATGCAAACTTTGTCCCGGTATTACGAAAGAACTGGTCCAAGCCTGACAGTTTACACAATTATTTTTAGTTGATTGTACTTTATTGTACACAGCTCTATCTATAAAATTTTGTGTAAACTAGAGCTATCGTACTACCAGGTCCTGCACCGAGGTGGCGTCCCTGTCGTATCTCTCAGAACGTTCTCCTGGCTGACATCTTCCGACAACATCGATAGTTTAGATTTTCATCTACGATTTATTTGAATAGTGTAGCAGTACAGATAACGTCATCTGTCTTTGTCCAACATTGTAGATATTGCATTACAGAATCTGAAGTGATGTCGAGAATTATTTTATTATTAATTTCGAATAACTTTATTTTCCTTTGATCAAACGACTTGAAAATTGGTACACAACCACGTCTGTCTATGTTCTTTTAAGTTATGAATATTCGTTTCAATCACTTACACAATTTGAGAGATATTGCGTTTGAAAAAATATTTTTTAATTTTTTATTCAGAAAAATTGGCCGTTAAGATTTGATGAACGAACTCATCCAAGCCATTAGCAAAATAAGGGTAATTCCTAAATTTGGTCCAAATCAGCGAAGTATTTTTGAGTTATCGGTTGGATACATACACACACAGATATATATATATGTATATATATATATATATATATATATATATATATATATATATATATATATATATATATATATATATATATATATATATATATATTAGCTGACCATGGAAATGGGTTCCAGAGGCCTTAATTCGCGCTTATTTGAAGAAATTTTCCGAAAGTCTCACCATCGATACCTCTCTATTAGTGAATTTTCTTAATGAAAATTCACTAATGTGTTGCTACGTTAAGGTATTTTGACCAAAAATTCTTTAAAAATACAATAAAATGTCTATGTGATGTATCTCAATAATATGAAGATAAACAAAATCAACAATAATAGCCATAACAACAATCATAATAATAAAATAATTAATTAACAATAACAGCAGTGGAAGCAGGTTCCCTAAAATGCAATTATCGACATGCATCAACTTGTTACATTATTACTACGATTAGACGTATTCTGTTTGATATATTTAATTAAAAGGAGGAGCTTCTGAGAAAGGGGATCCACCGAATGAATGCTTATTACAAATAAGGCAATTGTTGTCGTGTATGTGCTTTTAGTGAATTTTCTTAGGGAAATTCACTAAAATTTAGTACATTTTCCTAATGTGTGTGTGTGTGTGTGTTTTGTTTCTTTAACGTCGGCCTATTTCCGCGACTATGGCCAATCACCGACGCCAGGGAGCAGTTTCACCTCACTATCCTGGAAATTTTGCCGAACCCCCGTCTTTCTGTAAGGAGGGTAGGGATCTTTAACGTGCCCAACATCGCATGGACACGAGACCGACGGCTTTACGCCCCCTCCGAAGGGCGGAACGTGCAGACATTCAACTTGCTCAAATACAATGTCAGAACCTCGGTTGATGTTAATTTTACAGTTTGTACTGAAAAAGTGAGAGGAGTACGCCGTGATCGAACCCAGTACCCTTCGGTTCAAAGGTACACGTTCTTACCTCTGAACCAACGAGGTCCTACATTTTCCTAAGAAAATTCACTAATAGAGAGGTAACGATGGTGAGACTTTCGGAAATTTTTGCAAATCAGTGCGAACTAGAATAATATTCAATGTTGCTTTGACTTTTTATACGTTTATATATCCGAGCGATAACTCTAAATATACTCAACTGAAAATAAAATCTGAAAGACGTGAATTGAAACGACTTAAGTGGTTAAAGTCCAATACCTGACGAAGACAGAGTAGTCAGCTACCATACGTGGACTGACATAAATCAAAATTAATTATATAATTTATACGATAATCGAACAATACAAATTACACGCGTAAAACATACTACCGTAAATAGCGATCGAGATATATCGGCCACTAAAATCCCGAGCACCTATTTAAACGTTTGTCAACAATTACGATGTTAAAATGATAGATATGCAAATGTAATGACGTTATTTAAGTCATTCATAAGTTAATATCATATTATAAGAATATGAGAAGGTACCAAAAAATTAATGGCTCACGTCTCTACAGAAATGATTTTAAAATAGTTTTTATTTCCATATCGTCACAACGTGTGAAAGTATCACGTCGGCGACAAAAATTTAAAAAAAACTCTTTTTCGCTTAAACGTCGTAAAAATTGTCAAAATATATAGAAAACATGATTTGGAAACGAAATTTTTTTGTCTGTCAGTATGTCGGTCTTTATTGCTGCCTGTTTGTATACCCAATAACTTTAGAATTAATTGAGATATCGTCTTCAAATTTTGTATACAGTTAGCACCCGATAAATGAACGGTTCGGGTTGTTTTTGGATAAAATCGGTCCAGGGGATAGGGGATGAATGAGGGGTGATTTGGTGAAAATTGACATTTTTTTGTTAATACTCGAGTAATATAACGCTTTAGGGTTTGTTTATTATAAGTTTTTAAATTTCGTCAAAAATCTGGTATTTTGTGCTGAAATTAAATTAGGGATTGAATGTGTGGGTGTGGAATATCGGTGAAAAAAATTTCGAAAGTATGTCTCAAAACATATAGAAAACTTGATTTTGTAACGAAAGTTTTTTATCTGTCGTTCTGTCGGTCGGTCAGTCTGTCGGTCTTTGCGTCTGTCTGTTAGTAGGCGCAATAACGTTCGAACGAATTGAGATATCATCTTCAAATTTGGTCTCCAGTTAGCACCCGAGAGAGGAATGCTTCGAATTGTTTTTGGGTAACATCGATTAAGGGGATAGGGAAAAATTAGGGGTGATTTGGTGAAAATTGGCATTTATTTCGTTGAAAGTCGAGTAACATAATGTTTCAGAAGTGTATAAGTACAGGAATACGAATATTCTCTTTGTGGTCAAGTCATGGACCCTAAATTCATTTCATGAGTAGGTCTTTCTGAGGAGAGTAGGTTATCACAGCTATGTGGAAGTTATGATTCAATTTCTAGCACTATTTTTTTGTCTTTAGGCTTAAAATTAAGACGTCATCTAAGATCGAAACAGTCGACCGGCGAATTGTCAAGTCACAATTTAATTAATTCTGCAATTAGCTGTTTACTTACATTTATTTTTAGGATACAATATAAAATTTTCTTGCAGCAGCAAGTTGCCGTCTCTATAAGTGCCACGTAATCAAATAATTTATTAGCTAACATCAATGTGTCAGTGGTAGAGTGCACGGGTGACACGTAACATGTAACATTTTGTTTAGTTTCACTAACTTGATTATTGGGTAGAAACAATAGTGTCCAGATTTCATAGGTTTGGACCAAGACCTCATTTTTCTTTAAAAGGCCTGCATAACTGTGTCAGAGCTGTAGCTATCTTATCTTTGTGTCAAATTTAACCAACTTTGCAAAAACAGTTGTTTGTTATGTTTTTAAGATATATTATTATAATAGATATAATTTTATTATATAGTTATTATATTCCCTTATGGAAATATTACAATGAAATCTACCTGGCCAGGAAACGAACGCACTGTCATTACAATTGTTTGCTGTTAAGTTGCTGCAACTTTTAGTGAATTTTGTTTAAAAAACTAATGAAGAGATCCCGACTTTTGAATTTTGAAAAAATTTCTTCAAATGAGCGCGAACTAGGCCCCCTAGACTCCATATCCAGGATCAGTTTCAATTGTTATATATATATATATATATATATATATATATATATATATATATATATATATATATATATACATATATCTTTTGGAATGTTGCACTACACTGTAGTCACTTTTAAATATACACTTTATTTGTTTGCTGTACTTTCAGTGATTTGTTATTTGGTTACGTGGACTGCAGTTTCGAACCGTCCTGGTTCATCATCAGCACGCTACTGACTATGATGGCTCCTGTGTGGTCTATGTCTGAGATTGTACTTGACGCCTACGCGTTGAGCTCCTATTGGTCGGTTGACTGTTCTCTGATTGGTTGCGCTCTCGGACTGAGTCGTGTGTATCGGTCTCCTGTCGTGATCACTGTGGTTTGATAATTTGTCTATTTGTATGGCTTTTATTAAGTTTTGTTTAAATATTTGTACTTGGATTTGTTCCGGCATTAGTTTTTCTTACTCTTTGTTAGTTGAATGTAGTATGGTTCCCAGATTTCCATGTTTTTCGGTCTTTAATATGGTTCATTAGTTGTAATTGGTTAATACCTGGTTTTTAGTGAAGTTTCGTAGAAAAAATTCACTAATGGGGAGATCCCGACTTTTGAATTTTGAAAAAAATTTTGCAAATGAGCGCGAACTAGGACCCCTAGAACCCATATCCGGGGTTAGTTTCAATTTTTATATGTTTATATATATATATATATATATATATATATATATATATATATATATATATATATATATATATATATATATATATATATATATATATATATATATATTTATATATATATTTATATATATATATTTATATATATATATATATATATATATATATATATATATATATATATATATATATATATATATATATATATATATATATATATATATATATATATATATATATATATATATATATATATATATGTATCACACCGATAACTCAAAAAATAATGGGCCGATTTTGATAAAATTTGGCATGTACGTTTCTTTTGTAAATAGCTTGGATAAGTTCGTTAGTCAGGAAAATCGGACGAGGTTTTCCGGGAAAATTTTGAGTTTTCATTCGAAAAAAATTCTTATCTCAAAAAGTAATAAGCCGATTTTAAAAAAATTTGGCATGTACCTTTCTTTTGTAAATGGCCTTGATAAGTTTGTTATCCAGGAAAATCGGACGAGGTTTTCCGGGAAAATTTTGAGTTTTCATTCGAAAAAAATTCTTATCTCAAAAAGTAATAAGCCGATTTTAATAAAATTTGGCATGTACCTTCCTTTTGTAAATAGCCTTAATAAGTTTGTTAACCAAAAAAATCGGACGAGGTTTTCCGGGAAAATTTTGAGTTTTCATTCAAAAAAATTTTTATCTCAAAGAATAATAGGCCGATTTTGATAAAATTTGGCACGTACCTTCCCTTTGTGAATGTCTTTGATAAGTTTGTCAATCAGAAAAATTGGACGAGGTTTTCCGGAAAAATTTTGAGTTTTCATTTGAAAAAAAATTTTATCTTAAAAAATAAAAATTCTATGATAACCAAATTTGGTAGGTAGGTTTATGATATAAAAAGTAAACTATACACCAAAATTTAGATTTCTATGTTACAAGAAAAAAAAGTTATAATAAAATATTTTGTGCCAGATCATTTTTATGAAAATTCACTACGATAACGCACTTGCTGCGTCTTCGACTTTTTATTTTATTTTCTGTTGTGAATGTGTGTAGCTACGTTTGATTTGTAGCTAGGTATGTGAATTTTATATAATGGTGTTATATGTTCCCTGAATCTTGTTTCTATTGATTTTTTGTCATTCTTATATATTTTTTATTGCATGTGTAGTATAGTGGACACACAACACGTAATAAACTCAATGAATTGCTCAAACCTAGAACCACTGAAAAACCAACTGGCAACAGAAATAAACAGAATTATTGACAAAACTAAATTTAAAAACCCAGGAGAACCAAGTACTTAAACAAGAAATAAAACTAGAAAACAAATTTAACATAAAAACTCCATAGAACTAGTGCATAAATTAGAAAACATAAACAAAAACACAAGACTCGCCTCATTCGACATAACAAATAGATATGTACACCAATATACCAATTAACAAAACCACAAATATAGTAGAAAATAAAATGCAAAATAACAACAAAAAAGAACACAATTAACGAAATATTAAACATAATATTGAAACAAAATTACTTTGAATTCAACGGAGAATACTACATCCAAGAAAACGGATTACCAATAGGATCTCCACTATCAAGCATCATGGCAGAAATATACATACAACAGTTAGGCGTCACGTACAATCTCAGACATAGACCACAAGGAGAGATCATAGTCAATAGCGTGCTGATGATGAACCGGGACGGTTCGAAACTGCAGTCCACGTAACCAAATAACAAATCACTGAAAGTACAGCAAACAAATAAAGTATATATATATATATATATATATATATATATATATATATATATATATATATATATATATATATATATAAACAGGTGTCCCAATAGTGTGTAATTCCTCTGTATATCCCTTACCCTAAGGGCTAGCCAAAAAACTTTGAACAAAATTTCCTTGTGATTATCTAAGGTATATCGAGAAAATATATTCAGCTTTGTGGAACTTCCGGGTACACCGGAAGTAGCTATCAACTTCGTTATTTTAAATAGAATGCTATACTTTTTGTTACATTTTTGGATAGAGATTAAAAAATAAGTGTGACTTTGTCTAGCATTCTCTATAGCTACCTTTGATATTTATGAAAATATTACGAGTTTCTTTTTTTTTAGCTCCGATTTATATGTTACCACAAACGTATGCTATGAGCTGAGTTTTGAATTTCCGTGCCTTCAATTCGAAATATCAATAGACGACATACAATTCTTTGAAATAGTTAAAGAATAACTTATTATCATTGTACAGGCTGTATTTCTTTTGGGTTACAACATACCTAACTTTAAAGTGACATAACTTTTGTTTTTCAAATAGAACACCCTATATTTTATGGATTAGTCACGTAAGTCATGCAATTTTGCATCGATGTAGTATGGGTTTTCCTATAACTATAGTTGATAGTTTTCGAGTTATAGTGGTTTGTTTTACTTTCGCTTGTAAAGACTGTATTCTGTCAGATACAGGACGCACAGAGAACGTAACAACTGATATTTATTGCGAGATGACCGATAAACGTCACTAAAATTTCGAGTAGTTCTAACGTATCGTCTTTTTTAGGTTATTTTTTATGCTAATGACTGTGGTTTATTATTATTATAGTTATGTAATATACAATAATAATAATATTAAACCACAGTCATTAACATAAAAAATAACCTAAAAAAGACGATAAATTAGAACTAATTTTAGTGACGTTTATCTGTCATCTCACAATAAATATCAGTTGTTACGTTCTCTGTGCTATCTATCTGAGAGAATACATTTTTTACAAGCGAAAGTAAAACAAACCACTATAACTTGAAAACTATCAACTATAGATATACGGAAACCTATACTACATCGATGCAGAATTGGATTACTCACGTGACCCAATCATAAAATATAGGTGTTCTATTTGAAAAACACAAGTTATGCCACTTGAAAATTAGGTACGTTGTAACCCAAAAGAAATACAACATGTACAATGATAATAAATTATTCTTTAACTATTTCAAAGAGTTGAATGTCGTCTATTGATATTTCGAATTTAAGGCAGTAAGACTCAAAACTCAGCCCACAGCATACGTTTGAAGTAACATATAAATCGGAGCTAATAAAAAAGAAAGTCGTAATATTTTCCCAAATATAAAAAATAGGTATAGGGAATACTATATAAAGTTACACTTATTTTTTAATTTCTATCCAAAAATGCAATAAAAAGTATAGCATTCCATTTAAAATAATGAAGTTATAGCTACTTTCGGTGCAACCGGAAGTTCCACAAAGCTGAATATATTTTCTCGATATAGCTTAGATAATCACAAGAAGATTTTATTAATTTTGTTTCTGCTAGCTCTAAGGGTCAGGGATATATAGAGGAATTACACACTATTGGGACACACTGTATATATATATATATATATATATATATATATATATATATATATATATATATATATATATATATATATATATATATATACATATATTCTTGTGATTATCTAAGCTATCAAACAATTTTCAAAAGCGTCTTCGTAAATCATTAATCTGCTTTTTATTGACTTCTGTTGGTAAATTTTGTTATTTACTAAGTTTACCTATTTAATTAAATTATAACATTTTTTTAAGATAATGTTGTAATGTAAAATATAATTTGTAACAATGGGCCGATTCATTGGTGTGCTCAAAGTTCCTACTTTTTTATTGCGAATCATTACGAAAAATTATGTTAAAAGTAAAAGTCTATTGTTAGACTCCATGACCTACTGCTTTTTGAACACTTTTTTTGTCATTTGTTTTCTGGTATTGGATTTCATAGCCTACTATCCTCAAAACGGTTTACCTCAAAATTGTCAGTGCAATTACAAAATTTCTTAAACATGTTGTACATCATTGGAAAGCTCTTTTCACAGGCTATCACATGAGCAAAAATCCAATATGGCTGCCATAATAAAAACAAACGTTGAGACCTGTAGCTCAAAAACAAATGAAAATCCAAAGGTGAGAATAGCACAAAAAGATTACTCTGTAAAAAGTGTCCTGATAATGTGCAAGTCTTACACATGTCAGATCAACGCCTGCTTAGATATTTAGGAAAAAAGAAATCGACAATTTTTAAATAACTCCAAAACGAAAAGAGGCAGGGCAAAATGAAAGCCATATTTGGAACGATCATGAAATTCCTCAAAACATTGCTAATTTAACCGTCTCCCTATCTCTAATAATAACGGAGATAGCAATACATCCCCACATCCCCATCCAGGTTGGGACACACTTGATATATATATATATATATATATATATATATATATATATATATATATATATATATATATATATATATATATATGTGTGTGTGTGTGTGTGTGTGTATGTATGTATGTATCACACCGATAACTCAAAAAATAATGGTCCTATTTTGATCAAATTTGGTACATACCTTCCTTTTTCAAGTGGCTTGGATAGGTTAGTCAGGAAAATGGGCCCAAGCTTTCGAAAAAAAATTAAATCTCTGGAAATAACAAAGTAAGGATAACCAACGCTGGTTTATATCATAAAGAGTATCTTACGTGCTAAAATTCAGATCTCTATGTTAAAAGACAAAGAAGTTAGAAGTAAATGAATTTTTAGTTAATTAAATCTGATTCAAGAAAGCTAAAACGTCAAGACTGTTAATTATGGTAGGGGTAGGAATGTGAATGAAAAATACGACAAGAAATGACTAACAAGCTCCCAGATATGTGTATAAGTCGTTATTTTCCTTTATTTCGTTAAAATATGAGAAAAACTCCATTGTAAATCAAAATTGTTTTGTGTAAATAGTAAGACGTTAGACAATTAACATGCATTGCGGGATACTCCTGCTAGTACATAATGTCGAGCGTAGAAAAGTTGGCTAAGCCGTGTACATCGCATAATCGACTCGCACATGACGAGTTATAATCCTAGTAGTGACTACTTTTTATCGATTTTTCTAAATATAATTTCACTTTACCGTTATCTAATAAGATTGTTGTTCTTCCGATGAATTTTTTAGCGAGTTTTTGTATTAAAAATAATCTGATAAAGAGGAGATGAAAGTTTTAAGATTTAATTCAATTTTAATAGCATATCTGGTTGTTTGTTCTTGCCCTAACTTAGTGAAACCCTTCCATATATAATACAGTCTTAGACTTTTCCCGTGGATTCACGAGTGGCTGTTTTAGTGAATTTTCTTTAAAACAAATTCACTATTTAGGAGATCCCTAATTTAAATTTAGAAAAAAATTCTTGGAATGAGCGCGAACTATGCCCCCTAAAACCCATATCCAGGGTCAGTTTCAATTATATATATATATATATATATATATATATATATATATATATATATATATATATATATATATATATATATATATATATATATAGTTAGTCCTCTGTGGGTCCTGGGACAAACTAAAAGAATAGGCCCAAGGTAACTCCTGCCTGTCATAAGAGGCGACTAATTGTAGGTAGGTGGTAGTGGACTTTTTTTTACGTGATAGTAAAGGATTTTTTTCACATCCGAGGAGGTACCACCCCTTACATCAAGGGCCGGAGAAGTCCCAACGGACGTTTCCGGTTCTGGAGTATCAGTCGGCTTCTCTTATAAACAAAAATGATGATGGCTGCTCCTTGTACAAAATATTCCGGAGATAAAATACCCCTCCATTAGGATCTATGGGAGAGGGGTGTGCAGGGGGCGCCAGCATTAAGATTTAACATATCCTGCTCGAATATATGTGGCCTAAATTCTAACCTCACTCAAAGGCTGCCATTCCTTGCCCACCGACGTGCCGTTGGTAACCACTCTCCCTTTTATAGATATCTGCACGGGCACTGCTCAGAGGAGCTTTCTTACGTAGTTCCTCCACCTGCTACCCCCAACAGATCTATCAGGAGAATAGAGCGAATGCACCCTTTTACTGTCCAGGTCACCAGACATAGAACATCTTGTTATGCTCGCTCTTTTGTCCCGAGGACTTCCAAGTTTTGGAATTCCTTGTCGGCATATATTTTTCCTTCTCCTCCGAACCTCCAAACCTTCAAGTCCAGAATTAGCAAGTTGCCGCTTTCCTCCTTGTCGACACCGACGGTACGATAGTATTTAGCCCTCGTGGTGTGTTGTTGAATATATATATATATATATATATATATATATATATATATATATATATATATATATATATATATATATATATATATATATAGGGTGAACCATTTTCCAAAATTTAGGTCTTAATAAGTTTAAAGACTAAAAAGTTAGAGGCATTTAAGAAAAAAAATTGGGGTTTCGCTCAAAACGTAAAAAGTCGCGATTTGAAACGTCAAAATTGGCAACTTTTAGTCCAGAGAACCAATGAAAGAGGAACTTTTCGAGCATCCGTATTGGGAAGTGTGCATAAAGAGTTGACGATAAATAAACAAAATTTGTACAGGCAAGAAATTGGCAATAAAACTTGGCGGCTGTAGCTAGTGACCAATACCTTTTTTCTAAAATTGTAGCGGCGACGAAACGTGAGTGTTCCACTGAGATCCATTGACAAAAGATGGGCCCAAGTAATTGTTACACAGTGGATCTCCACCACTCAACGTATTAAAGACGCAAGCATCTACAAGGACGCTGATGGCGACAACTTTTTGAGATGATGATATCGTTCTTTGGATTAAGTTTCTGTATGCACAGGAGGTCTACAATTATCACAGATATCTACAATAAAACAATTAAAAATTTAAAAGTTGCTATACGCCAAAATCGGCTTTCTAGTTTGGCCCAAAACTTTATTGCTGCAGGACAGTTATTACCGCTTTATAAGACTTAAAAGTTGAGGAAGAAATCAACAAGTTTGTTGAGCTATGACACTTTTCTTACAGCTCTGACCTAGCCCCATCGGATATTACCTCTTTCCTAAGCTGAAAAAGCACCTGAGAGAATATTTTTTTTAAATGCAAAACTAAAATAACCCATTTCCCACTTTTTCAAAGGTTTACCAAAACAGTATTTTTGAAGGATAGCGGATTGTTCGAAAAGCGTTGGTCTGTTAAAGTTTCAAAATAAAATTTAAGACCGTGCTTTTCTCTAAATATTATCTTTCCAGATTTAGTTTTAATCTTCCCTCGTATGTAATAATTAATATTATATCCGTCGGTCCCATGTATCAGGTCATGTTGGGCACCGTAAAGATCCCTACCCTATCTACATAAAGAAAGAAATTTACAGGATAGTGAGATGAAACTCTTTCCTGGCGTCGGTGATTGGCAGACGTTAATGAAAAAATATCCATATAAGAGCAGGTAAAATCAGAAACTCTAAAAATCTTCCACAAGACAGTATGATGCAATATGTTAACACAAAATAATTAATAAAACTGTAGCAACTGTCTTATCAGAGGTCAAAATATCTATGAAACAAAATAAGTCTGGCTGCAGCAAGCGCGAGATAAGTTTATCGTTAACACAAATTACTTCTTAAAAACTGTTTATCATTACTTTAGAATTACAACTTTAAACTTTCATAATACAAAACAAAAAAGATATCAACATAAGTGTGATATAAAATAAAATAGTAACGTAAAGTAGCAAGTCTAACTTGGGATGAGCAAGGAATGAAGACTAGTAGAACTGTGAACAGACTCTATAGCTTTTGGCTGGGGCGTTGTCCATTGGTGTTTTGAAGGTGCCTTAAAGGTGCACGTGTTTTCCTCTTGACTCAGCTTCCTTTTTGTTCATTTATATTTACATTGGATTCATCTGCTTGTTTATTCATTGATTGCTTAATAGGTATATCGTTTGTTTATTATACTACAATGTTGCAACAGTAATCCATTATGTCCAGCTCTAGTATCTCGCGTTATTGTAGACATTTTTTTTTTAATCTCTCAAATTTCACAGACATCATTTCTTTCGATGATGCTGGTTGCCTTTAATAGAATTAATAGATTCTATTTTCTTGTGAAAATGGTAAAAATATAAATAGAATACACTTCCACACCTGGACGTTTTAATGGCAGTTATCATCTCTGTTAAAAATAAAAATGCGCAAGCGCATAAATGTGAAATAAAATTTGAATTATAAAATATACAACAGCGGCGTGGAAGCGCTAACATGCCGCCCGCCTTGAAAGACTTATGATCTTTAAACATTAACTGTTAATGTAGAGTACAGGTAAGAACAAATTAACATAAGTATGAATAGTCTGTGAATTGCTGGACTAAAGAAAATAAAGGCTGTTTAACACTGCATATCTTTCATCTTCCATTCTCATTCGTGGAACTGGCTTGTTCCATTTCCGTTATAGGTTCCAACGGCAGCAAACACACTTTGGAAACTCCCTCCGGGAGGGCACCATTGGCCGTCTTCACTGTAACAACACGAGTGACACCATCTGGACCAGGATGCCTCCATTACTCGACCCAGGCGCCACTGTGTGGGTGGCAAGTTTGCATCGCTCAGTAAAACCAATGAACCCTCCACAATACACTGGATTCTTTGTCCACTTTGAACGCGCCTGTAGTGGAGTCAGCTATTCTCTTGACCATCTTCTCAAGAACTGCTGTCTTAATTGCTGCAACTGTTTATGAATTGTCAATCCATTTTGCTTAACATTATGTTCGGGTAATGATACTATTGGTCTGCCAATTAGGAAGTGCCCAGGGGTAAGGAATTAGTAATCATTTGGATCATTGGACATTGGACAAATAGGACGGGAATTTAATATTCCTTCAATCATCACAAGTAACGCTAAAAATTTTCGAATGTTAAACATTGATGAATCAAAACCCGCCTTAGGTGATGCTTCACTGACGTGGCTGCCGACTCCCATAAGCTCCCGAAATTAGGTGAAACTGGAGGAATGAATCCCGGTAATCTCTTCAGTTGCCGATTTCTCTATTAACTGTTTATTATGCTGCAACAAATATTTTTACAATTCTGATAATTATTTACTAGCCTTAACAAAGGTGGTGCCGATATCATAAATCAAATGAGATGGATTACCTTGTCTCGCGATGAACCTTTTTTATATTGACATAAATGAGTCGGCTGTCAGGCCAGATACTGGTTCTATATGAACAGCCTCTGTAGTTATGCAAATGAAACTGCAAAGATACCACTTCAATTTCCTAAAACCTCCACCGAAGGTCCAGTGAAATCGGTGCCTGAGGCAGAAAAAGGAAGAGCTGGAGTTACTCTGTATAGAGGTAAGTTTCGCATAATTGGTACCTTACTTGCCGGTTTTACCTTGAAATATGTGACACATGTTCTTACCATTTTTCTTGCTAAGGTTCTTCCACCTGTTATCCAATACCTCTCTCTTGAAGTGAAAAGCATTAGCTGTGGCCCCTCATGTAACAATGATTCATGTATATCTCTAAATATAAGTGCACTAAGAAAGTGCCTTGAAGGCAATATAGCTTGATGTTTTTGGCTATATTCCAATGATGAATTTGTCAGTCTTCCCCCCACTCTTATGATACCTTCCTTGTGAACAAAATGAGTCAAACTCAAGATATTGCCATTGTACCTTAATTCTGAGTTTGTGAGCACCTCAAATTTGTTAAAATAGACTTGCTGTTGTGCTAATCTCACAAGCTTGTTTGTTATCACCTCTAATTCCTTTGCAGTAATTACACCTAGTTGTTTTTCTTTGTTTCTGCAGTTGCTTATAAATCGATAACAAAGTGCTGTAATCCTTTGTAATTTCTTAAACCATGAGTACCTTTCAAGAATATCAAACTCTGAAGTCGATTGTGATATGAAAGATATAGTTTGCCTTTTAAACTTTGGTATATCATCTAACCCTCAGCTGGATTTTCATTGGTACTCACATTATTCCACGACGTTACATCTGTGATTGTTTTAATTTTGGACACTCTGTTTGAAACAAAGGTTTGCAACACTGTAGATTCTGAATTTAACCATGGCAATACTATCTGTGATTCTATCCAGTAGTAACATTTAATTTCAACTATCATTGCTTCTTTTACCTTGGTCATTAGTCTTGCTAACAGTAATCCTCCACATCACTCTAGACGTGGTATGGTAAGTGCCTTTAATGGTGCCACCTTTGTTTTTGCACATACTAAATTGACGTAGATTTCCCCATTGGACGAAATAGTTCTTGCATATATACATGACTCATATGCCTTCTGTGAGCTGTCACAAAAGCCATGCAATTGTACTACAATAAAATCTTTACATAAAACATGTCTCTTGATCTTAAGATCATTTAACATTGTTAAATCTTGTCTAATAGTGTTCCATCTTTGTTGCAAATTGTATGGTAGCTGTTCATCCCATGACAGTCTGAAAGTCCCTAATTTTTGTATTAATGCCTATATTGCTATAATGCATGGTGCTAACAAACTAAGTGGGTCAAATATCTGAGAAACCTGTGACAAAACTGATTTCTGTAACAATATAATGGTAAGTTCCCTTAATTTAATAGCTAAAGTTATCAGTTTTACTTGCCCATTGCAATCCAACTGTCTTACACGTATATGCCTTAAAACCTTGTAGTTGGGATACGTGTTTCTCTATATCAACCTCATTGAATACTTTTGAATAACTGGAAGACCATTTTCCTAGCTCAAAATAGCCAAAGTTTATTATAAAAGATGTTTCCCTTGTTAATTTTGTAGCAAATTCAATGCCTCGACAACCTGACATCAAATCGTTTACATAAAAGTCTCCTTCCTATGACCTCTGATGCCTGGGGATACTTCTCTGCACTTTCATTTGCTAACTGCTTAACACGTCTTATAGATAAATGCTAAATGTGGCGCTGCCCTGGTTCCATAAGTCACAGTGTTCAATTTATATTCTTGTACGTCCTGACTTTCGTCTGTCTTCTTTCCTAACTTCAATCTGTCTATACATCTTCGATACGCCTGCGGTAAAAACATATTGATGTTCTCTGAAGCGAATGAGTATAGATAATAAATCTTGTTGCCATTTCGACCATATTTGGAATGCCGTTCAGAGAAATTCCATTACTAGTAATGGTTGATCCATCAAATACAACCCTGAGCTTGCTTCCTTGTAAACGTCATGGTGAGGCAAATAGTAACCATTTCCTAAGTCTTTAAAGTCAAACTTTGACATGTGACCTAGCTTCTCATATTCGTGCATAAAAGTCAGATACATATTTCTAAATTGATATTGTTTTTCAAATCTGGTTTCAAGGTTCAATAATCGCTTTAAAGTTGCTCCCTTGAATTGCCTAATACAACTGGATTTTGCTTAAACGAGATAGTTACAACAAAGCTTCCTTCAGAATTCCTATAGGTTGTCCTCTCATAAATGTCTTTGCATTCCTTAGTTTCAATGGATGGAAATGGTACTGTATATTCTTCGATTTCCCAAAATTGTTGTAACTGTTTATGTATGTCAACTGTCCTAGAATAAATAAAAATTTTAACAAAATGGAAAACCGACTTCACAAAAAAATATTCTAAAACAAAAAATGCACTAACAAGTAAAAAATAATTGCATATTCTGTCTACAACTTACAATCAACTTATTTTTTCCACCCAATGTACGATCTATGCATTTACCACGCAAGAATGTAGGTACCCACTTAAACTTAACCTCTAACTCAACACATAACTATGACTAACAAACAATTATCAAAACATTTATTTAGAGTTCACCTAAGCAGAAAGTTTTAAATATATGTGTAGACTGTTAAAAGACAATCAAATTATTAGGATCATATAATGTAAAATTATTGTTATTTTTGGAGTCGGTGTCAGCCAAGATGGGTTTGTAACTACTTAAACGTGAAATGTCTTACTATATAACAATTGCCATACACACTTTACACACATATACGCAGCACGCGGCGCCGGCGAGTCGATTGCGCGCGCGCGCCCGGAAGAATGGTTGGAGGGATATAACCGAGTGAGCGAGGCAAACGCGTACGCCGGCCATACGCCAGTCAGTCAAGAGAAAGAAGCGATAGGAGTTAGTTGATTATAAACCGATTGCGATTCTTTTTCATTTATCACCGTCTTTCTTAAGATAATTCTTTATGTTTATTATTATAGCTACATTTTCGTATCAATGTTGCTTGATATTGTCGTATTAAATTTCATTTGTAAATAGGCTGAATTAGGTAATGGTACTTTTTCTTGAGAGAGGTATTGTCACAGCATAATATCTTATTTAAGTTCATTTGTAAATAGGTTTAATTAGGTATTGGTATATTGTCGTTCCAAGGTCTCAGGATATTGTCACAGTATATTGTATAAAATTTCATTTGTAAAATAGATTTCATAAGGTATTCTCGTATTATTAATGTAAGGTATATTGTCGTATATCCTTGGCTGACACCGACTCCAAAAATAACAATAATTTTTCATTATATGATCCTAATAATTTGATTGTCTTTTAACAGTCTACACATATATTTAAAACTTTCTGCTTAGGTGAACTCTAAATAAATGTTTTGATAATTGTTTGTTGTCATAGTTATGTGTTGAGTTAGAGGTTAAGTTTAAGTGGGTACCTACATTCTTGCGTGGTAAATGCATAGATCGTACATTGGGTGGAAAAAATAAGTTAATTGTAAGTTGTAGACAGAAGAATACGCAATTATTTTTTACTTTTTAGTGCATTTTTTGGTTTAGAATATTTTTTTGTGAAGTCGGTTTTCCATTTTGTTAAAATTTTTATTTATTTCTTTATTATTAGTGAATCTGAAGCTTTATATTTGTTTTAAATAGTCCCAATATGAGTAGACCTACTAAACGCGTTGCTCATATGAGTGCGCCGTTTAAATGAGACCAACAGAGAAGAGGAGAAACGCCTATCTCAAAATAGGAAATCCACCTCCAGGGTCATTTCAAAAGAGACTTGTGAAGAGCGCAAAAATAGGCTTTCGAAAATGCAGGCTTACATGAAAAAAGTTTTGAACAAGGAAAATTTCCAAAAACGTACTCAACGTCTCGGCTTGACCCACGACCGTCAATCCAATGAGACGAAAGCGCAACGTGCCCACCGCCTCGGCGTGATCCACAATCGTCTATCCAATGAGACGGAAGCGCAACGTGCCCACCGCCTCGGTGTGATCAACAATCATCATCAATGTAGTCGAAGTCAATTAAATACGCATTATTAAGGATAACTGAAACACTACTGGTCAGATCTTGATCACATTTATACGAGACCACACGAGAAGCATCAGCTTTCAAATAAAAGAAGAATAATCGAAATCGGTTCACCTAGAAAAAAGTTGTGAGGTAACACACAAGAACATCATCAATGTAGTCGAAGTCAACTAAATACGCATTATTAAGGATAACTCAAAAACTACTGGTCAGATCCTGATCAGATTTATATGGAACCACACGACAAGCACCAGCTTTCAAATAACAAAAACCTCTGGACGCAGCAAGTGCGTTATGGTAGTGAATTTTCATTAAAATGTTTTTAATATGATATTTTTTTTAAGAAAGCTTGCATGAAATTTGGTTACCAGTATAACCTATATAGTAGGAACAATGTACCATATTTTATCAAAATAATTATTTGAAAATGTACAAACATTTTCCGAAAATAAACTTTAAATATTTCCGAAAAAAACTGGTCTCCTAGCCAATGACCCTTAGGTTAATAGCCAATTGAGTTATTGAAATTTGAAACATTTAATGATAATTCGCAAACAAAACGCCCTTGCTGCGTTCATACAAAAATTATCCGAAAATAAAGTTAAATGTTGGTTTCCTAACCAACAAAACTTACGTTAATAGCAAATTTAGTTATTGAAATTTGAAGGATTTAATGAAAATTTGCTACCAAAACGCACTTGCTGCGTGCAAATTTTTTCTTACAAACATGCTTAATATTTCGATAAAAATTGCTAAAATGCAATAACGATTTTTTCTACGAAAATTAGCTAAAAATTATAGACCGTTTAACCATAAACTTCACTAAACCTACAGCGAAAGCATCAACTTAACTAAACCGACAGCCAAAGCATCGGAGAAAGGGTCTACTTGAAATGTATTTTCTGTAAATATTTTAGTAAAATGAAGGCCAATGATGGTTGTATCTGAAACTTAAGGGTTCGCAGAACACTCTTCTGGCATCATTTTCTTTTCACAATCCGTATTTGTTTAACGTTCTTTGCGTAAACATTGCCAATTTTGACGTTTTAAATTGGAAGTTTGACGTTTTGAGGAAAACTCCAAAATTTGTTTCTTCAGCTGCCCGTAACTTTTTTGTCCTTAAACTTAGAGACTTGTACATGGTTCACTCTTTATAATACAAATACGCGTACCAAATTTGGTTGCCCTGACTTTGTTATTTCCGGAGATATGAATTTTTTTAGAAAGAAAACACAATTTCACACACATTTTCCGGCAAAACCTTATCCGATGTTCCTGGCTAACGAACATATCCAACCCACTTACAAAAAGAAGGTACTCAACAAATTTGCCCAAAATCGGTCTATTATTTTTTGAGTTGTCGGTACGATATATATATATATATATATATATATATATATATATATATATATATATATATATATATATATATATATATATATATATATATATATATATATATATATATATATATATATATGTATATATATATATATATATATATATATAAGTAGGTATTGGGGCACTTGGGCCAGACAGTGACGTCACAGGTAGTGGGGGTAGGAGTGGGGGTACCCCCTCCCCTAGTGGGCGGAGCCCCACCCCTAGCCCCACCCCTTGTGGTCACGCCCCCAAGATGGCGTCCAGCCACGCCCCCAAGATGGCGGACCCAAAATGGCGGACTTGGGCCAGACAGTCACATTTACATTTAGCCTTGTTATGTAACCTGTATTCTAAGGTCATTGACCTGTCTAGGAAACTTTGACAGTGACGTCACACGACTTGGGCCAGACAGTCACATTCCAAAGTGTCTAACCTATTACTTCAAATTATTATATTTTGAAAAAAACCATTTGGAGCAGGTGAGTTTCGAACCCCGGGCACTCAGATGGGAGGCAACGATGCTACCCATTGAGCTAAGCAGACGCTTGTTAATTTATTGTTTTAGGCTGGTATATATACGACTTTTAATTACAAACAAACCATACATGTAACATAATTAAAGTTTTTGTTATTATTAGACAAATGGATGATTTACAAAATAATAATATGTTTAATATTAGAGGCGGAACCAAAACGGAGGAACCAAAATGGCGGAATAAAAAAATGGCGGAATGAAAGATGGAAGCCTAACCTGTGATACCTTAAGCTGACATCCCTGACATTATAAAAAATGGCGGCTTTCTTTCTTAAAGATGGTGCCTTTCGCTTTTAAAGATGGTTGAAGACTCCATTATTTAAAGATACGTCACTCCAACCTTTAGAGCCGACAAATGAGAGTGAGGTTGATAAGCGAGAATAATGGTATTGGTCGAAGACTCCATGATTTAAAGTTACGCCCCCCATTAAAACAAACCATTCATAAAGCTTTTGTTATTAGACATAAGACATAATAATTAATATGTTTAATATTAGACTATTAGATTTCGCATAGAAATTAGCCGAACGCCACAATTGTTATATGGGTAGGTTCTAAAAATAACACACAGAGGTCGTTGGCAAACAAAAGAAGGAAGTTCAGAAACAAAATAGACAACAGGTTCAAATAGGAAACCAAATATCGTAGAGACAATAGAGGTCGCTGGCAAAACAAAGAAGCTCAGAAACAAAATGGACAACAGGTTCAACTCTTAAGCTTAGAAACAATGGTTGGTTACAGGTTCAATTCCTTTCTCCACGTGTTTAGTGTCATGTTACTCGTCTAAGTAAGCAGAATTAAAAAATGGCGACTAAAATAAGATAAAAAACTTTAAACCCTTATCGCGGAAGATCCGTGAGATGTACGAGAGAACCAATACATGCACGGTGTTAAGGAGGCCAAATCAAATTGGAATATACAATAAAATGGCCACTTCCGGTCTAAACTTTAAATCGTTATATCTTTTCAACGGAAAGTGATAGAAAGGAACCGACTTCAAAAATATATCGTTTCATAACAAGCTCTACAAGAAAATGAGATAAAAAACTTTAAACCCTTATCGCGGAAGATCCGTGAGATGTACGATAGAACCAACACATGCACGGTGTTAAGGAGGCCAAACCAAATTGGAATATACAATAAAATGGCCACTTCCGGTCTAAACTTTAAATCGTTATATCTTTTCAACGGAAAGTGATAGAAAGGAACCGACTTCAAAAATGTATGTTTCGTAACAAGCTCTACAAGAAAATGAGATAAAAAACTTCAAATCCTTATCGCGGAAGATCCGTGAGATGTACGATAGAACCAACATATGCACGGTGTTAAGGAGGCCAAATCAAATTGGAATATACAATAAAATGGCCACTTCCGGTCTAAACTTTAAATCGTTATATCTTTTCAACGGAAAGTGATAGAAAGGAACTATCTTCAAAAATGTATGTTTCGTAACAAGGTCTACAAGAAACTGAGATAAAAAACTTCAAATCCTTATCGCGGAAGATCCGTGAGATGTACGATAGAACCAACATATGCACGGTGTTAAGGAGGCCAAATCAAATTGGAATATACAATAAAATGGTCACTTCCGGTCTAAACTTTAAATCGTTATATCTTTTCAACGGAAAGTGATAGAAAGGAACTATCTTCAAAAATGTATGTTTCGTAACAAGGTCTACAAGAAACTGAGATAAAAAACTTCAAAACCTTATCGCGGAAGATCCGTGAGATGTACGATAGAACCAATACATACACGCTGTTCAGCAAAGCAAACTCTATAAGCATATTCAATAAAAATGTTACTTCCGGTAGACACTTCCGGTATAGCTATTCTTAGAGCTACATACATGTGTGACACATCAAAATAATCGTCTTGTTGAACAGAAGAAATATAATATTTAAGTAAGTTAGAACAAGCTGTATTAACACCTAAAACCAACACACACTCTCTTGTACAGGCTGATTACCCTGCCATCCAATTGTTAGTAAGGTTATGTTTGTATTTGTTATTTGAATACAAACAGACATAATAAGAAGAGTGTACTTACATACAGCAAGAGACGTCATCCTTGTTTCACGACTTAACACATACTGAACAAGTGTCTCTCTCTCTTGTATTGAGGAAACAAACTGATGTAAGAGAGAGGGGGTCTTACAAAGGATAAACAACGTTTTTTACAGTTGTTAACCTTACAGAAAGGGGTTAATAAAAATGCAACAAAATAAAAATAAAACAACTGATTTACATACAATAAAAATTTATTAGGATTAATTAAGTTGTACATATTGATACATAAATGACATACATAAATGACATACTATTATTACATAATGGCTCTAACGATACCCGTTAGAGGTTTATATTCCATTACACTGTCATGAATAACCAAACAATAAACACGAGTATTTTTTGGGAAGTTGGCGTGACTCATGATGTACCAACCAACCAATCAACCAACTGTTTTTTGAGGTGTAGCCTTTATGTATGTATGTATGTAATTTAATTTTCGATAGTGTAAAATAAAATTAAAAAGTGTGATATATGAAAAAATAAGAAAACTAAAGAGTTGATTGCCTATTACAACGGTCAGCTGAAGAAACAATTAGGTAGCCAGAATACCGATACCCTAAATATTTCAACCGAAGGAGTTCACTTAGAGTCACATCTAGGGGGCCGGAATACCGGCCCCCTAGATGTGTCGGAAGCAACATCTCAACTAACGCCTACAACCGCTACATACTTGGTGGACTTTGGTGGAACACAGACTGAAAACAACTTGATATCTGGTACATATGTCTGTAAAGATTTCATTCTAAATTTAGCCTGTTGGATATCCAATCTTTTCTATGAAAAGTGCAACCAACCAACTAACCAATCTACCAACCAACCAACCAACGTTGAGGGGCGTAGAGATAGCAAGCTATCTACAAGTGGACCCCTCTGAACCTATGATGTTAATAATGGATTAAGAGATTGAATTGGTACGTGTTTATATTGAAGGCTTGCAAGCTACGTACAAGTGTCTGAATATATGATGGTAATGATGGGTTAAGATATTTAATTGACATGTATTAAAGGCTTAGCGGTTTTCACTTGAGTCATCGTCATTCGAAAACTATTAGAACGAAAACCAGGTCCTTTACTCTGGTATATCTTACTCAGTAGGAACCAAATGTCTTCGAAAACAACATTCTTTGCTTTTCTGAAAGGCAAGTGAGCAGCCCCCTTGTCGAACCCCTCCGAGCTAAAGGTAAACCCCACTCTGTCTTCGGGATCGACATCATGGACTATATGACTCACAATATCTTTAATACGATCTTTGACCCACTTCTCTGGATCGTTGACATCGTCAGGTATATCTTGTAGTCTAAAGCATACGCTTCGTCTATCAAGTTTAAACTTCTTATTGGAGGTCACTGTATCTTCAAGTATTTGGAATGCCATTGTTTCGTGCTACACAACTGACTGTGTTGGTTAAAGGACCGAAGTTTAGCCTCGTGTTTATTAAAGACTAAAGTTTAGCAGGTACTAATTGTTTTCACATTCACTGTTGGCTACCGACTGAACCTTAGCTCCTCGTCTTAATATTCGACAAACAACACAGACAACACAACTTATTGTTTTCACCTTCACTGTTGGTTAACGACTGAACCTTAGTGGACGTTTCACGTCTTAATATTCAACAGACAACAACGACAGCTGTCATACAGCCGTGTGACATGACAGACAGCTGTCATACAGCTGTCATACAACTGTCATACAGCTGTCATACAGCTGTCATACAGCTGTCTAACACAGCTGTCTAACACAGCTGTCTAACACAGCTGTCTAACACAGCTGTCTAACACAGCTGTCTAACACAGCTGTTTAACACAGCTGTCTAACACAGCTGTCTAATAGGGCAGACATATGTCTAACACATGTCTAGCAGATGTGTAACAGTCACTCTTTTGCGGAACATAAGCTGAATGTTTTTAAGTCAAACAAGAAGAAAACAATTTAAAACACATCTACGATGACCATGAGGCAGCCTACATGGACTTTGAACAATTTTTAAAAATAGATGCGGCCAGGTTAGTTGATTAACCATCCAGGTCAGTCACAGCTGACGCTATAAATAAAAACGATGCTGGAAGCGAGTGACGTCACAAGAAACGGTGGTCCACCACCTTGTCATGGAGCTAACCCGGTATTAACCTGGAAAGCTTAGAGGTCTAACCTGGGCATATGCACCACCGTTTCTTGTGACGTCACTCGCTTCCAGCATCGTTTTTATTTATAGCGTCAGCTGTGACTGACCTGGATGGTTAATCAACTAACCTGGCCGCATCTATTTTTAAAAATTGTTCAAAGTCCATGTAGGCTGCCTCATGGTCATCGTAGATGTGTTTTAAATTGTTTTCTTCTTGTTTGACTTAAAAACATTCAGCTTATGTTCCGCAAAAGAGTGACTGTTACACATCTGCTAGACATGTGTTAGACATATGTCTGCCCTATTAGACAGCTGTGTTAGACAGCTGTGTTAAACAGCTGTGTTAGACAGCTGTGTTAGACAGCTGTGTTAGACAGCTGTGTTAGACAGCTGTGTTAGACAGCTGTGTTAGACAGCTGTGTTAGACAGCTGTGTTAGACAGCTGTGTTAGACAGCTGTATGACAGCTGTATGACAGTTGTATGACAGCTGTATGACAGCTGTCTGTCATGTCAGACGGCTGTATGACAGCTGTCGTTGTTGTCTGTTGAATATTAAGACGTGAAGCGTCCACTAAGGTTCAGTCGTTAACCAACAGTGAAGGTGAAAACAATAAGTTGTGTTGTCTGTGTTGTTTGTCGAATATTAAGACGAGGAGCTAAGGTTCAGTCGGTAGCCAACAGTGAATGTGAAAACAATTAGTACCTGCTAAACTTTAGTCTTTAATAAACACGAGGCTAAACTTCGGTCCTTTAACCAACACAGTCAGTTGTGTAGCACGAAACAATGGCATTCCAAATACTTGAAGATACAGTGACCTCCAATAAGAAGTTTAAACTTGATAGACGAAGCGTATGCTTTAGACTACAAGATATACCTGACGATGTCAACGATCCAGAGAAGTGGGTCAAAGATCGTATTAAAGATATTGTGAGTCATATAGTCCATGATGTCGATCCCGAAGACAGAGTGGGGTTTACCTTTAGCTCGGAGGGGTTCGACAAGGGGGCTGCTCACTTGCCTTTCAGAAAAGCAAAGAATGTTGTTTTCGAAGACATTTGGTTCCTACTGAGTAAGATATACCAGAGTAAAGGACCTGGTTTTCGTTCTAATAGTTTTCGAATGACGATGACTCAAGTGAAAACCGCTAAGCCTTTAATACATGTCAATTAAATATCTTAACCCATCATTACCATCATATATTCAGACACTTGTACGTAGCTTGCAAGCCTTCAATATAAACACGTACCAATTCAATCTCTTAATCCATTATTAACATCATAGGTTCAGAGGGGTCCACTTGTAGATAGCTTGCTATCTCTACGCCCCTCAACGTTGGTTGGTTGGTTGGTAGATTGGTTAGTTGGTTGGTTGCACTTTTCATAGAAAAGATTGGATATCCAACAGGCTAAATTTAGAATGAAATCTTTACAGACATATGTACCAGATATCAAGTTGTTTTCAGTCTGTGTTCCACCAAAGTCCACCAAGTATGTAGCGGTTGTAGGCGTTAGTTGAGATGTTGCTTCCGACACATCTAGGGGGCCGGTATTCCGGCCCCCTAGATGTGACTCTAAGTGAACTCCTTCGGTTGAAATATTTAGGGTATCGGTATTCTGGCTACCTAATTGTTTCTTCAGCTGACCGTTGTAATAGGCAATCAACTCTTTAGTTTTCTTATTTTTTCATATATCACACTTTTTAATTTTATTTTACACTATCGAAAATTAAATTACATACATACATACATAAAGGCTACACCTCAAAAAACAGTTGGTTGATTGGTTGGTTGGTACATCATGAGTCACGCCAACTTCCCAAAAAATACTCGTGTTTATTGTTTGGTTATTCATGACAGTGTAATGGAATATAAACCTCTAACGGGTATCGTTAGAGCCATTATGTAATAATAGTATGTCATTTATGTATGTCATTTATGTATCAATATGTACAACTTAATTAATCCTAATAAATTTTTATTGTATGTAAATCAGTTGTTTTATTTTTATTTTGTTGCATTTTTATTAACCCCTTTCTGTAAGGTTAACAACTGTAAAAAACGTTGTTTATCCTTTGTAAGACCCCCTCTCTCTTACATCAGTTTGTTTCCTCAATACAAGAGAGAGAGACACTTGTTCAGTATGTGTTAAGTCGTGAAACAAGGATGACGTCTCTTGCTGTATGTAAGTACACTCTTCTTATTATGTCTGTTTGTATTCAAATAACAAATACAAACATAACCTTACTAACAATTGGATGGCAGGGTAATCAGCCTGTACAAGAGAGTGTGTGTTGGTTTTAGGTGTTAATACAGCTTGTTCTAACTTACTTAAATATTATATTTCTTCTGTTCAACAAGACGATTATTTTGATGTGTCACACATGTATGTAGCTCTAAGAATAGCTATACCGGAAGTGTCTACCGGAAGTAACATTTTTATTGAATATGCTTATAGAGTTTGCTTTGCTGAACAGCGTGTATGCATTGGTTCTATCGTACATCTCACGGATCTTCCGCGATAAGGGTTTGAAGTTTTTTATCTCAGTTTCTTGTAGACCTTGTTACGAAACATACATTTTTGAAGATAGTTCCTTTCTATCACTTTCCGTTGAAAAGATATAACGATTTAAAGTTTAGACCGGAAGTGACCATTTTATTGTATATTCCAATTTGATTTGGCCTCCTTAACACCGTGCATATGTTGGTTCTATCGTACATCTCACGGATCTTCCGCGATAAGGATTTGAAGTTTTTTATCTCAGTTTCTTGTAGACCTTGTTACGAAACATACATTTTTGAAGATAGTTCCTTTCTATCACTTTCCGTTGAAAAGATATAACGATTTAAAGTTTAGACCGGAAGTGGCCATTTTATTGTATATTCCAATTTGATTTGGCCTCCTTAACACCGTGCATATGTTGGTTCTATCGTACATCTCACGGATCTTCCGCGATAAGGATTTGAAGTTTTTTATCTCATTTTCTTGTAGAGCTTGTTACGAAACATACATTTTTGAAGTCGGTTCCTTTCTATCACTTTCCGTTGAAAAGATATAACGATTTAAAGTTTAGACCGGAAGTGGCCATTTTATTGTATATTCCAATTTGGTTTGGCCTCCTTAACACCGTGCATGTGTTGGTTCTATCGTACATCTCACGGATCTTCCGCGATAAGGGTTTAAAGTTTTTTATCTCATTTTCTTGTAGAGCTTGTTATGAAACGATATATTTTTGAAGTCGGTTCCTTTCTATCACTTTCCGTTGAAAAGATATAACGATTTAAAGTTTAGACCGGAAGTGGCCATTTTATTGTATATTCCAATTTGATTTGGCCTCCTTAACACCGTGCATGTATTGGTTCTCTCGTACATCTCACGGATCTTCCGCGATAAGGGTTTAAAGTTTTTTATCTTATTTTAGTCGCCATTTTTTAATTCTGCTTACTTAGACGAGTAACATGACACTAAACACGTGGAGAAAGGAATTGAACCTGTAACCAACCATTGTTTCTAAGCTTAAGAGTTGAACCTGTTGTCCATTTTGTTTCTGAGCTTCTTTGTTTTGCCAGCGACCTCTATTGTCTCTACGATATTTGGTTTCCTATTTGAACCTGTTGTCTATTTTGTTTCTGAACTTACTTCTTTTGTTTGCCAACGACCTCTGTGTGTTATTTTTAGAACCTACCCATATAACAATTGTGGCGTTCGGCTAATTTCTATGCGAAATCTAATAGTCTAATATTAAACATATTAATTATTATGTCTTATGTCTAATAACAAAAGCTTTATGAATGGTTTGTTTTAATGGGGGGCGTAACTTTAAATCATGGAGTCTTCGACCAATACCATTATTCTCGCTTATCAACCTCACTCTCATTTGTCGGCTCTAAAGGTTGGAGTGACGTATCTTTAAATAATGGAGTCTTCAACCATCTTTAAAAGCGAAAGGCACCATCTTTAAGAAAGAAAGCCGCCATTTTTTATAATGTCAGGGATGTCAGCTTAAGGTATCACAGGTTAGGCTTCGATCTTTCATTCCGCCATTTTTTTATTCCGCCATTTTGGTTCCTCCGTTTTGGTTCCGCCTCTAATATTAAACATATTATTATTTTGTAAATCATCCATTTGTCTAATAATAACAAAAACTTTAATTATGTTACATGTATGGTTTGTTTGTAATTAAAAGTCGTATATATACCAGCCTAAAACAATAAATTAACAAGCGTCTGCTTAGCTCAATGGGTAGCATCGTTGCCTCCCATCTGAGTGCCCGGGGTTCGAAACTCACCTGCTCCAAATGGTTTTTTTCAAAATATAATAATTTGAAGTAATAGGTTAGACACTTTGGAATGTGACTGTCTGGCCCAAGTCGTGTGACGTCACTGTCAAAGTTTCCTAGACAGGTCAATGACCTTAGAATACAGGTTACATAACAAGGCTAAATGTAAATGTGACTGTCTGGCCCAAGTCCGCCATTTTGGGTCCGCCATCTTGGGGGCGTGGCTGGACGCCATCTTGGGGGCGTGGCCACAAGGGGTGGGGCTAGGGGTGGGGCTCCGCCCACTAGGGGAGGGGGTACCCCCACTCCTACCCCCACTACCTGTGACGTCACTGTCTGGCCCAAGTGCCCCAATACCTACTTATATATATATATATATATATATATATATATATATATATATATATATATATATATATATATATATATATATATATATATATATATATATACGGTACTCCCCATTAGTGAATTTTTTAAAGAAAATTTGAATCACCAACGACTTATGGGCCATCCTGTAATTGTAGAAATATTTTTTTAGATGTAGCTGATGACACCCTATAATTAATGTATACAATTTTTTTCCGTATCTTGAATAATAACGGATATATTGGTCTTTAAAGATTTTTTACGAAAATTTGACAAAAATGATATACTACCTTTAACCGATAAACTCTATAGCCAACACTACTGCGAAAGTATCAGAGAAAGGGTCTACTTGAAATGAATTTTATGGGAATATTTTATTAAAATGAAGGACAATGACGATTGAAACTAAGACTTCAGGCTTTGTAAAACATTGTCCTTGAGACATTTTCCTTCTATAGCTCATATTATTTTCAGGTTCCTTGCCTAAATATTACCAATTTTAACGTTTAAAATAGCGACTTTGACGTTTTGAGGAAAATCCAAATTTATTTTTCTTGAAATACCTGTAAGTTTTTTGTCCTTTAACTTACAGACCTAAATTTTGGTAGGTAACTTACCTATAATAATGTAAATGTGCGTATGAAATTTGGTTGCCCTTACTTTGTTAATTCCGGAGATATAACTTTTTTTCGATTTTTTTCGAAAGAAAACACTAAATTTTCCGGGAAAACCTCGGCGGATTTTCCTGACTAACGAACTTCTCCAAGCCACTCGCAAAAGGAAGGTACTCACCTAATTTTATCAAAATCGGTCCATTATTTTTTTAGTTATAGGTGTGACACATAAATATATAAACATATGTGTATATATATATATATATGTATATATATATATATATATATATATATATATATATATATATATATATATATATATATATATATATATATATATATATATAAAGTCTGAAACCGACCTCGGATTTGGGTTCCAGGGGTCCTAAATAGCGCTCATTTGAAGAAATTTTTTCAAAATTCAAAAGTCGAGATGTCTTCATTAGTGCATTCTTTTTAAAGAAAATTCACTAAAAGAATCATCAAAATGGGTTTACCTAGAAAAAAGTTCTGAGGTAACACACATAAAAAACTTGGGACGCAGCAAGTGCGTTATGGTAGTGAATTTTTATTAAATGCTTCAAATTTAAATAACTCAATTTTCTATAAACTTAGAGAGTTTAATTTTTATGTTGTAAGGTATTTCCTAAGGCAAGATATCCACAAAATTTCATTAAAATAACTTCGTAATTTTCGGAGAAAAAGTTTTTTTTCGAAAGAAAATTTAAAATTTGAATAACTCAATTTTCTCTAAACTTAGACAGTTGAATTTTGGTACGCAGTACAACCTCTTCTGAGGCAACATATATACTAAATTTCATTAAAACAGCTTTGTTACTTTTGGAGAAAAAAAACTTTTTCGAAAGAAAACTCAAAATTTTCCCGGAAAACCCCGTCCGATTTTTCTGACTAACGTACTCATCCATTAATAAAAGAAAGGCACTTGCCAAGTTTCATCGAAATCGGTTAATTATTTTTTGAGTTAGCGGTTGGATACATATATATATATATATATATATATATATATATATATATATATATATATATATATATATATATATATATATATATATATATATATATATATACATATATACATATATATATATATATATATATATATAAACATATAAAACTTGAAACTGACCCCGGATATGGGTTCTAGGGGTCCTAGTTCGCACTCATTTGAAAGAATTTTTGCAAAGTCTCACCATCGATACCTCTCTATTAGTGAATTTTTTTAAATAAAAATTCACTAAAAACATACAGGCGAATTGAGAATCTCCTCCTTGTTTGAAGTCGGTTAAAAAAAGCAAATAAAAGGTATTTGGACTCGTCCGGGATTTGAACCTGGGAGCTCCCGCACCCTAAGGGGAAATCATACCTCTAGACCATCGAGTTAGTTGCTGGAACTTTGTTTTAATGTCGTATTTCAGCGGGCGTTGTAGTCATTTTAGTCATAATTAATGTTTAATGATTTATATAAAGATTATAATGTTTAATGATTTATATAAAGATTATAATGTTTAATGATTTATATAAAGATTATAAATTAGTATCTAGTTATTAAATTAAATACTGAAATCTCGGATAAGTTTTGTTTCCGCGGAAACAGTGTTTCTTTCTCAACAGAATGACTGAATGGTTGGTTGTGATCCACAATCATCATCAATGTAGTCGAAGCCTATTAAATACGCATTATTAAGGATAACTCAAAAACTACTGGTCAGATCCTGATTACATTTATATGGGACCACACGAGAAGCACCAGCTTTCAAATAAAAAAGAATCATCAAAATCGGTTCACCTAGAAAAAAGTTCTGAGGTAACACACATAAAAAAAACATACAGGCGAATTGAGAACCTCCTCCTTTTTTGAAGTCGGTTAAAAATGGCATTCAAGTATCTGATTATACGAAAATATTTCAAGGCTTCCTGCAATTACCCATCCAAATTGTGTATTCTGGAAAATCGGTTTATTGGTACCCAGATGTAATTTTCCATTTTGCAAGGTTCTCCAGAAAAGATCCCCTCCAAATAGCAAATCTACTTCTCCTGACCCAACTTGAGGATCAGCAAGTGTAATATTCGATGGCATTTTTAACATTGATGAATCCAATTCACAAGAGTTTAAACTCCCACTTATAGTTTCTACAACAAACATGGAAATGTTTTCCTGAAAACTACCATTTGTAGATTTTATCAGAGCATTACATTCATGTTTGATATTTGATATAACATGATTCAGTCCCATTATGGAAATGTTTGTATTTGATTTTTGAAGACCCAGTTTATTACAAAGTTTCATAGTCATAAAATTAGACTGTGAACCTGAATCTAACATTGCTCGACAAAGCTGAGGTTTTTTAAACCGATCATGTACAACAACTTGAGCAGTTGCGAGCAAAACTTGTCCCTTTATTTTAGTACATGCGCTGAATGTTGAATTCTTTGTTATATTTTCTGTAGTTAAATTCTTTGAATCACGATGCAATAGTGTGTTGTGTCTAACTTTGCATTTCCTACAGCTGCCAGAAGTGCAAGTTTTACTCCCATGTCCTGTTCTTAAACAATTGTAACACAAATTTAATCATTTCACTTGTTCTATCTTATCATCCGCTGATAAATTGAGAAAGTCTGTGCAATTGTAAATTGTATGACCTTGCTTACAATAGTTGCATGTTGCTACATTTAAAGCAAATTATTTAATTTTTGATACCTTGACAGTGTGATCACTTTTTTTCTGTTGCCTTAAAAGCTCTTGACTCTAATGTTTCTGAAACATCAGCCTTATTTTTCTAAAATTGTTTAAATTTCGTTAAGGAATCAGAATTGCCCTAGTTTTTCATTTCCCGTTCTCTTGGAGTTTTTATATCTAATTTATTTAATAGAATGTAAAAAATAAGAGCATCAAATATTTCTTGGCGGGATTGTAAAATGTCTAGCGATCGCAAATGTTCTGATACTTCATTAACCGTCTTCCTATATGCTGCAGAAGAGTATTTTGTAATACATGATAATTCAAAGAGTGCTTTACTGTGGTTGCAGACTAGCTAATGACTATTGGGATACCTGTTACATAGTAATTTCCACGCGGTGTCATAATTTTGTGCTGAAAATTCAATGGATTTGATAATTTGCGCAGTAGGTTCCTCTAGGGATGCCCTTAAATAGTGAAATTTTTGTACTTTTAAAATGCTTTTACTTTCATGAATTAATTAAATAAATAAATCCCTGAACTCCAGCCAGTTGGTGTATGAACCTAAGAAAATAGGTAAATTTATTGTAAGTAATTTCAATTCAGTTTTAAATGCATTTGCATCCTCAACTATTGCAACATTATCACTCTGACCTTGCTCCGTCTCAGAAGTATTCTTCACACTACCCCCAGTTTTAGAAATTTGTTCTAAAAGGCTGTCAAGTATACCCGCTGGCCTATGATAATTTGTTTCAAACCAATCCCTCGATTTATAGTTTGGTTTGAGGTCTAGTTCATCACATTTAATCTCAATAAAGCTCTGTGTTTTGTTAAAATCACCCAATCACCTTTCTTGTGAAACAAACCTAAATTTTAATTCATTGTATAAGATTTGTGTGACAGTTACCTCTCCCTTCTGCAAGTCATCAAGTAAATTTACAGTATTTGTTAATTTAGTTTTTAAAGCACCTCTTTTTCTCAATGATTCTGCAATACTCATGTTTATAATTGGAAAATCGCCAGAAAGGGAACAAATGGAGTTTTAATGGTTTTTGTATTACCACCCAATAACCGTTCTTGTGAAACAAACCTAGATTTTAATTCATTGTATAAGATTTGTGTAACAGTTACCTCTCCCTTCTGTAAGTCATCAACAAAATTTACAGTATTTGTTAATTTAGTTTTTAAATCACCCCTGTTTCTCAATTATTCTGCAATACTCATGTCTATAATTGGAAAATTGCCAGAAAAGGAACAAATAGAGTTTTAATAGCTTTTGTATTACCAATATTTTGGTTGAAAATCGTTAAAATTGCTAAATGGAAATTTAGAACGAAACCCTACTGTTTTTTACAATAAAAATAAGATAAATTGTTTTAATTCAATTAGCAATTATTATACACAAATTGAGTTATATGTACTTACTTCCTGTAACTTCTGAGGGAATACTAATAGATAATAAAAGGATACGGTATAACAGGATTTAATTGTATTTTAATTTCTTGCAGATAAATAGATTCTTTCGGTTATCAGTTGGAAGGAGATTACTGAGCTTGGATATACAATCGTGCATATGTATCTTCGTCTCTGACTAGCGGCGTCTCTGCCCACTGTTCAGTTGGATGTTTGTACGGATATGATAAATCTTGGAAATTGTAAGTGTCTCAAATATTTATGATTTCACTCGTTTTCTAATTGTACTTGTTTTAACTTCACAATTGATATGCGGCCGAAGGACCAAAAAAAGGATGTTGATGATGCTGGTTGCCTTTAATAGAATTAATGGATTGTATTTTCTTGTGCAAATGGTAAAAATAGAAATAAAATACACTTTCACACCTGGACGTTTTAATGGGAGTTATCATCTCTGTGAAAAATAAAAATGTGTAAGAGTATAAATGTGAAATAAAATTTGAATGCTAAAATATACAACAGTGGCGTGGAAGCGCTAACAATTTTCCATTATCTTAGAAACCTCTATTTAGGTGCATAATAAAGCCTCTATGAAGACAACAAGCTTACCAAGTTTTAGCTTAATAACTTTCTTATTTTCGGGGACATAACTCTTTTTATTAAGTTGCTTTTTCTATAGAAACTAGTCAGATTGAATAGCCTCCAAACCCATCCAACCTATAAAGATGAGTTTTAGAGGCTCCAATTCGCGCTCATTTTAAGACATTTTTTAAATGTTTCAAATTCGACATATCACTATAAGCGACTTTTTTTGCTGAAAATCATTTTTTATCTTCAGTGGAAAGTCAGCGATTGGTTGATTGTGATTTTTGCCGAGTTCTGACGTAGTGTATCTATACGGGGCAAAGCTCTAGGATGTGACTCCTCATAAGCCGAAGTGTTCATGTAAACATATGCCCCAAATCCCTTTGTTTTCCAGATAGAGTTGTTTGATCCTTAAAAAACGGTTGCGAATTATCTAAAATATCCAAGCCGGTATATAGCTGAAACCTGCTGATAGTTGTATATGCATCAAATTCAGCCCAAACACTCTTTTCCAAATATAACCAGTGCCGTGCTTGAGGGTTACCCATATGAATCCATTTGTAAACATACTGTGCACGCTATCTTTTTCCTCATCCTGCTATCATATTGATATATTGGTCAAAAATAGACAAAATTCGCCTATTAGCTTCTTTTAGCGCAAATGGGTCGACTCTGTTTACACTTTTGACAGATCTTGAAAAATTGTTTTACTAAAAATTGTTTGCGTTGCCATGGCTTATTTACTTTTCATGCAAATAACCATACAGTACGTTTTTTTAGAAAAACTTGTTTTTTCTTCCAATTAAAGAAATAATTCAAAAATAAATTATTTTTAAAAATAGTTATAATAGAGATGTAATTGGTAGTTAAATACATTATTTTTTGTTAGAAAATGCCAGAAATTGTATTTAAAAAAATATCGCTATAGTATACCAAATTCAAAAAAAACCTTAAAAAGGTTGTGCCAATATTATTATATTTTAGTTTTTCTCGAAATCGATTCATTTAAGCAAAACTTGACAGACGACGACTTTTGTTTAGTTTGGAGCGTATAAGGCTCTTAGTTCGTACAGCATTTGTTTCAATTTAAATTATATGGGTAACCCTTAATCATAGCCTTGTTTTTTTTTTTTGGAAAAGTGTTCTTCACCTGAATTATGCCTTTTGAGGCATTTATAATTATCACTAGGTTTCAGTTTTATGCTGACTTGGGTCGTTTTGATATTTCGATGTTTTGGAAAATATTTAAAAAGAAAGAGAAGCTATGTTTGTATAAACTTTTCGGCTTAGAACTGAATTAGGATTCGCAACCTAGAGTTTGACCCCGTACTTAAATATCAAAGCAATCAGAAAAAATGGTAGATTACAAATTTAATAGTGTTCCGCTTAAAAGTAAGTATATGTTTAATTTGTATCTCAAGGACGCAATGTTCAATTTCTGAAAAGACAGCTGAACTCACAAGAACATTGTCCACAAGTTTTATACAGATTCTCTCTCTTTAGCTCAAAAAATAAAAAAGTTAAGGGTTATTGCTGGTAAATCTTATAATAATCACCCTGTACATAATCCTGTTTTGGTTCATTCCTTGTGTTATATAGATATTAACCGAAGTCGTATCTTTTCTAAAGGTGCAAAGAAAAAGAGATCATATAGACAGGAGAGTTAGAAGCGTTCGTGCTATTAAAAACATTTCACCGATGCCGAGGGCTGTGGGGATTACGCTGGAAACTCCGCAAAGCACACAGATGTGCTCTCTTGCACACCTCCTCCCCTGAAAGCTGTAACAATGTGACGAACATTGAACGCCCGCAAAATAATTTTCCACACCGCTGGTCTCAGCCCAGGATATTTAGCAAACAATACCGTCAACCAACTAGAATTAATACTACAAGTCCCAGTAGAACTGCTAAAGCACGATATAACAATTTTGAGTACCTAACTATACAACACACAACCTCGACGTGATAACCTATATGAAATTTAATAATGTAATGGTATATGTAAACCAGAGAGTTATTACTATTATTATGTGGGATCTGTTAATCTTGAAAGTTATTAATTTGTTTCTTTTACTATGGTGACTACGTAAAGTGTACTAAGAACACGTGCGTGCGTGGGCTTGTAACTGATTTAATTCAACCCTTTTTATTAAACTTGTGTCATTGCGATATAAAAAAAGTCTGGACGCGGCAAGTGCGTTATGGTAGTGAATTTTCATAAAAATATTTTTAATAGCAAATATATGTTTTAAGAAGGCATCAAATTTGGTTACCAGTATAACCTATATAGTAGAAACAATGTGCCATGTGTCATCAAAATAACTTTATTGTTTGAAAATGTACAAAAATTTCCGAAAGTAAACTTACAGTGTTCCCGAAGAAACTGGTTACTTGGTCAAACTTATAGGTTAATAGCAAATTGAGCTATTCAAATTTGAAACATTCAATGAAAATTCGCTATCATAACATACTTGCTGCGTCCCGGATTTTTTTTTATTACAAACATGCATTATATTTCGATTGAAAATGCAAAAATGCGATAACATAAGACGTGTTCGATAAAAAAAAAGATAATTTGTATCACCAACGACTTATGGGCCACCTGTAATTGTAGAATTTTTTTAAAGATGTAGCTTAAGACACCCTATAATCAATGTATACAATTATTTTCGTATCTTGTATAATAACGGATATATTGAGCTTTATTGATTGACAAAAAATATATACCACTAAACGATAAACTCTATAGCTAAGACTACTGCCAAAGCATCAGAGAAAGAGTCTATTTGAAATGAATTTTCTGGAAATATTTTTGTAAAATGAAGGACAATGACGGTTGAAGCTAAGACTTCAGGCTTTGTAAAACACTCTTCTTGAGACATTTGCTTACCATAGCTCGTATTAGTTTCAGGTTCTTTCCCTAAATGTTGCCAATTTTTACGTTTTAAATCGCGTCTTTGACGTTTTGAGGAAAACCCCAATTTTTTTTTTAAATACCTATAACTTTTTTTTCTTTTAACCTACAGAGCTAGATTTTAGTAGGTAATTTACCTATAATGATATACACCTGCGCACTAAATTTGGTTGTCCTCACTTTGTTAATTCCGGATATTTAATATATTTTTTAAAGAAAACCCACAATGTTTCGGGAAAACCTGTGCCGATTTTCCTGGCTAACAAAGTTATCCAAATCACTTGCGAAAGGAAGGTATTCACCAAATTTAATTAAAATCGGCCCATTATTTTTTGAGTTATCGGTGTAGTACCAACACACACACACACACACACACACACACACACACACACACACACACACACACACACACACACACACACACACACACACACACACACACACACACACACACACACACACACACACACACACACACACACACACACACACACACACACACACACACACACACACACACACACACACACACACACACACACACACACACACACACACACACACACACACACACACACACACACACACACACACACACACACACACACACACACACACACACACACACACACACACACACACACACACACACACACACACACACACACACACACACACACACACACACACACACACACACACACACACACACACACACACACACACACACACACACACACACACACACACACACACACACACACACACACACACACACACACACACACACACACACACACACACACACACACACACACACACACACACACACACACACACACACACACACACACACACACACACACACACACACACACACACACACACACACACACACACACACACACACACACACACACACACACACACACACACACACACACACACACACACACACACACACACACACACACACACACACACACACACACACACACACACACACACACACACACACACACACACACACACACACACACACACACACACACACACACACACACACACACACACACACACACACACACACACACACACACACACACACACACACACACACACACACACACACACACACACACACACACACACACACACACACACACACACACACACACACACACACACACACACACACACACACACACACACACACACACACACACACACACACACACACACACACACACACACACACACACACACACACACACACACACACACACACACACACACACACACACACACACACACACACACACACACACACACACACACACACACACACACACACACACACACACACACACACACACACACACACACACACACACACACACACACACACACACACACACACACACACACACACACACACACACACACACACACACACACACACACACACACACACACACACACACACACACACACACACACACACACACACACACACACACACACACACACACACACACACACACACACACACACACACACACACACACACACACACACACACACACACACACACACACACACACACACACACACACACACACACACACACACACACACACACACACACACACACACACACACACACACACACACACACACACACACACACACACACACACACACACACACACACACACACACACACACACACACACACACACACACACACACACACACACACACACACACACACACACACACACACACACACACACACACACACACACACACACACACACACACACACACACACACACACACACACACACACACACACACACACACACACACACACACACACACACACACACACACACACACACACACACACACACACACACACACACACACACACACACACACACACACACACACACACACACACACACACACACACACACACACACACACACACACACACACACACACACACACACACACACACACACACACACACACACACACACACACACACACACACACACACACACACACACACACACACACACACACACACACACACACACACACACACACACACACACACACACACACACACACACACACACACACACACACACACACACACACACACACACACACACACACACACACACACACACACACACACACACACACACACACACACACACACACACACACACACACACACACACACACACACACACACACACACACACACACACACACACACACACACACACACACACACACACACACACACACACACACACACACACACACACACACACACACACACACACACACACACACACACACACACACACACACACACACACACACACACACACACACACACACACACACACACACACACACACACACACACACACACACACACACACACACACACACACACACACACACACACACACACACACACACACACACACACACACACACACACACACACACACACACACACACACACACACACACACACACACATATATATATATATATATATATATATATATATATATATATATATATATATATATATATATATATATATATATATATATATATATATATATATATATATATATAAATTGAAACTGACTCCGGATATGTGTTCTAGGGGGCCTAGTTAGCGCTCATTTTTAGAACCTTTTTCAAAACTCAAAAGTCGAGATCTCCTCATTAGTGAATTTTTTAAAGAAAATTCACTAATGAATGTTAAAAGCACACAGGGCGATTTACAAAATCATTTTAATACATTTAAAATGTGCTTGGTTAATTCTATAAATGTTATTATTTACTGTAACCGTATTTTGGATTAAAAAAATAGTTATTCGTATAAAGGCACAAGATTAGGCTTAATTTTGACGACATATATACAGTAATATTAATGTAAATAATTACACTAGGAAATAGTCAAACAGAGAGCATTAAATAATGGTTAATTTGTTAAAAAAAAGACAATATAAAAAGAATAAAAATTAGCACTGATTTTAATTTATCTAAATATTTTGAACAAAAAGAATGTTTCGCAAATTTTAAATGCCGGTAAATATACAAAGATGGCACTTAAATCTCACAACACAAGATGTAATTTACAATTTAACTGAAATGAAAAATCTCGTTTCTCACAAAAGCTGGAATTTATTAATTAGCATGTATATAACGCAGTCTACATTTCTGCATTTCGAAATAGCCATCCTAACAAATCTACATTTGCAAAACATATTATCGATAGTCAGGCTGACCCACAGTAAGTGAGCTGATAGAACCATACATGTCTGTATTAACTTGTTTAATTGAAAGGTTAAGAGACCAACAAGCACATTTACAAAAACAACTACCCTGTTAGTGAATTTTCTTAAAAAAAATCACAAATGAAGAGATCCCAACTTTTTAATTCTGAAAAAAATTCTTCAAATGAGCGCGAACTAGGCCCCTTAATGTATGTATGTGTCACACCGATAAGTCAAAAAATAACGGTCCGACTTTGATCAGATTTGGTATATACCTTAATTTTGCAAGTAGCTTGGATAAGTTCCTTAGTCAGAAAAATCGGCCCAGGCAATCCCGGAAAATTTTGGGTTTCCTTTCGAAAAAAAATTATATCTCCGGAAATAACAAAGTAAGGGCAACCAATTTTGGTACGCTGGTTTCTGTCATAAAAAGTATCCTATGTACAGGTAAATTAATTTTTAATTAATTAAATATGATTTAAGAAAGTTAAAACGTCAAAACTGATAATTATGGTAGGAGTAGAAGTGTGAGTGAAAAATACGACAAGAAATGACTAACAAGCTCCTTGATATGTGTCTAAGTCGTGAAAATATGAGCAAAAACTCCATTGTAATTCAAAATTGTTTTGAATAAATAGTAAGACGTTAGACGTAACACGATTGCGGGATACGCCTGCTAGTACATAATGTCGAGCGTAACCAAGTTGGCTAAGCCGTGTACATCGCATAATCGATTCCTACATGACGAGTTCTAATCCTAGTTAGTGACTTTACTTTTTATCAACTTTTTTAATCTTCTCTCACTTCACCGTTATCTAATCAGATTGTTGTTTTTCCGATGAATTTTTTAGCTAGTTTTTGTATTAAAAATAATCTGATAAAGAGAAGATGAAAGTTTTAAGACTTAATTGAATTTGAATAGCATATCTGGTTGTTTGTTCTTGCCCTAACTTAGTGAAACCGTTCCATATTTAATACAATTTTTAGATAATTAAATACTAGCATAGCAAGAGAAATTTGTGAGATCTCTACGTTAAGAATTAATTTAGGTTATCGCTACGCTGATAGATCGCAGCAGGCTTGTATACTGCTAAACAAAATAATTGTTAAAGAATCCAAGTATAGGATGTGTGATATTGTTGGAGAAATTTCGAATAGTAAATTGCTGTGTGAAGTGAAGAAGCTGTTGCTGGATTTGGAGGGTAAATTGTTGAAAAAATTGGACACACTTAATTGGAGAATAAGTGCTGTTGAAAACGAAAACCAGTATCTTAAGTGGGAGAGTTTTGAAAAAAAAATCAAGAAAAATAATATAGTGATTTTTGGTATAGGTGATATTGAATATAGTGCAGAAGAGCTGCCAGACTTCATAAGAGATAAACTGAATAAGTTGCTTGATATCAAGTTTGACACCTCAGCTGTCAGCGATGCTTATCCAATTGGTAAGGTGCATGGTTATTGTCCAGTGATTGTGGAATTTACATCTTATGTGCAGAAAAAACTTGTGCTAAAAATTCTATTAAGTTGGGGGGTACAAAAATATATATTAATAACGACTGTACAAAAAAGGAGTTGGATGAGCAGCACATGCTGAGGAAGCATTTGAAAGCAGCTCGAGAGAAAAAAACTCAACGCATTTATTAAGCGTGGAATACTACATATAGGAGAGAATACAAATAGGCCGGGTGAGCTGCAGGACATAGATGCCGAGAATGAAGATAATTTAGGCTTGAAAACATCAAAGTCCCTCAGTGCTCCTGCTACCCTGGATGCGAGAAGCACGCTAGGCGTCAGTTCAGTAGAGGTAGAACCATTAGGCAAGGCAGGGAAGTGGAGAAGAACACAGAATTTGTATATTGGCAAACACAAAAGCTACTATTGGAATCGGCAAGTAGTGTGATAAGTACTCCAATAAAAACAACAGGAACTGTAAGAAGGGATTTTTTTTGAGAAGTAAATCAGTAAATGCTGAAAAACGCTAAACTTCTAGACAGTGAGTTTTTATTTCGCGGGGTTTTAGGTTTAAGCGAAGAAAAATAAATAGGAAAAAGAGTTGTTTATTGAGTGATTGAATGCTTGTTGTCGTGGTGTAGTTGAATAGTTATAGGTTCTTTTATTTGCAAGAATGAATGAATTACACTGAAAAGCTTCCAAACAGGGCCAGTTTTTGTTTGCTGAGGTTTACCTTTGCTGGATAGGCGTGTGTATTAAAAGTGTACAATGTTCAATTGGAATTAACTGTGGACTGGTATTTGCTTTGCGGTTTGTTGTGACACTTTTTGCTGCTTTAGAAAAGTTATTGTCATCATAGATTGTATTGGGTAGATCTAAGTATCTGTATTGTTTTCAGTACGTCGGTGTATGTGTGCATACGTGTGTGTTTATGTGTGTATGTGTGTATATATGTGTGTATATATACTCGTATATATGTGTATATGTGTATATAGCCTGATTATTGTATAATCTGTATAAGTATAGGGCCTATACGTAACTTGATTTCTAGCTTAGACTCTATGGTAAGTGTAAGAGATTTGAGCAGACATGGATCCATTTATTAGAGATTACAATTACGAGACAGTAAACACGGTTGTGATGCAGCATACTAAAGATCTGAATATATTTCTCAGTCGATATAGGGATGATGGCTTTAAGCTTGTACATTTGAACATTAGGAGTGTTGCTAAGAATACTGATGAGTTGGTTGTGTTGCTGGGAGCTGTGGATGGGAGTTTTGATTGCTTGGTTTTGACCAAGACGTGGCAGGTGCACGAGTGCGTTGATTTGTAACATATTATGGGTTATTCATTGGTTTACAATGGCGGTATATGGAATCAAAATGATGGAGTCCTGGTGTATATCAAATTTACTTCACATATTGTAACTATTACTAAAACAAAGGCTGTTGAGGTTTTGCTGAAGTTTAAAAAAAACTATTCTGCTAACAGGACTGTATAGAACTCCATCATCGGATCAACGCGAATTTAACGAGGGATTATGCAGTTACCTAACCCAGGGTAGTGATGAATATGACTACCACATTTATCTTGGTGATGTTAATATAGACATTGCAGCTCGAATACTTAAACATACTCTATGCAAATTCGCTTAAGTCTATGATTAATAGTTACACAAGGGTACAGGGTTTGTCAAAAACATGCATTGATCATATATTTATAAAATGTAGGAAACATGATTCAGAAGTAAAACCGTTTATTTATCAGACTCACATAACTGATCATTTCATGTAAATTTAAAAAACCGCCCAAAAATACAGTAAGTCAATCTAGGAGTTTTATCGACTACGAAAGGTTAAAACGAATTTTGGCAGATGAACAATGAACTGAAGTATATGCTGCGAATAATATCAACGCTGTGCCACAATATTTTATGACAAAATTAGTCAATAGTGTTAACAACTTTTCCAGTAGAATTAAATGCAAGGACAAAAAACATTCAAGTTGGATCACTGCTGGGCTGGTAAAATCTGTAGGTACCAAGAACAGGAAGTACCATGACATGTTAAGGCATCCTAATGGCGAGGTTAAACGTAGTGACTATAATAGCTATAGAAATTATTTGGCTCGCCTAATAAAAAATGTAAAGGCAAATTACTATATGACACGGATTGAACTTCAGGCTAAAAGTGCTAGTGGGCTGTGGAAAACTATCCGGGAATTAAGTGATCAAAGCAAAAGTAGAGACGTGTATGAGTAGAGGTTTAAGACAGATTCTGGGGTAATTCTGAGGGATAAAAAAGAGGTTGCTGATGCTTTTAATACTTATTTTATAGAAGTAGGGAGTAAATTAGCGAGATGCATCAAAAGGCAAATAAACCAGACATCAAGGTTAAACGGGCATCTTCGGAAGAACACGATTTTTTGGCAAATACCGACGCAACCGAAGTCCGAAAAATTGTAAAAGACCTAAAATTGGGAAAAGCCCCAGGAATCGATTCGTTGACTGTTAGAACCATTAAAAAAGTAAAAGAGGAGGTAGTAGATGTTATGGTATACATGATAAATAGAATAATTGATACAGGTCTGTTCCCAGATGTTTTTAAAGTGGCGATCGTTAAGCCTCTTTACAAGAGTGGTAATATAGGACGTATCAGTAACTATAGGCCAATATATCTATTGAGTGTAATAACAAAAATGATAGAAAAAGTTAATTAAATATCTTGGCATTACTGTAGACAGACACCTACGCTGGGATTCTCATGCTGCAGATTTGGTAAACAAATTAAGAGGGCTCATTGGTAAAGCAAAGAAATTAAAAAAATTACTCAACACGCAGTACCTAAAAATAATATTTTCTGCTCTGGTGGAAAGTCTGCTTCGATATGAAATCGTGACGTGGGGAGGAATGCTGGCAAGCCATATTAAATATTTGTAAGTTATCCACAAACTATTCTTGAAAATTATATATGGTAAACCTTGGGTGTATCCCAGTGATCTGTTATTCGCAGAGGCCAATGTGTTAGACATGAGACAGTTGTACTCATATTCTGCCTTGGCATATTATTATAAGCACAAGGGTGAATTTGATATTGTGGATCATACTTATGGAGGGCGAAGAGAACAGTACATGAAGGTTCCTAGAGTCCATAAAATGGTGGGACAGAGGTATTATACCTTTATTATGCCAAGGTTGTACAACATACTACCACTAGAAATTTTAAAAAAATAGATTGGAGTTCGTTTTCAGAAGCAGGGTAAAAACCTGGCTCCTTACAGTACCACGAAAATTATTGCAAAGTATTGTCGATTTGAAAAATAGCTGATTTGGTTTAGTAGTTGTAATGGGAGGATTTGTAGGATATGTGTGCGTGTGTGTGCGTTTCAGAGAAACAGAGAGAGAGAGAGAGAGAGAGAGTATGCGAGTGTATGGGGTTGCGAATGTGTGTAGGTAGCTCTCTCTGTGTGGGTGGATGTGGTGGTAATTTCCTTTTGTTCACTATAAGAGTTTGATTTTAGGGACACATTTTTGTTCAATCACCTACAAGGTAGGCAAATCTATACTGAATTTTGCCGACGCACAGTCTCTGACTTTGTCGATTTGTTATTATTTTCTGATGGTGTATAAAAAGGGGGAAACGGGTAACCGTGGAAAAAAATTCAATGTTGATATTGTTATTTGTTGGTAAAAAATGAGACTGGGTATTGTCGAGTGTCGATTTGAAAAGCCGCTGATTTGGTTTGAAAATTGTAATAGAAGGATTTGCAAAATTTATGTGCATGTGTGTGTGTAAGAGAAAAAGAGAGAGAGAGAGAGAGAAAGAGAGAAAGAGTATGCGAGTGTATAGGATTACGAATGTGTGTAGGTAGCTCTCTGTATGTGGGTGTATATGGTGGTAATCTCCTTTTGTTCACTATGTGAGTTTAGTTCGGGACACATTTCTGTTCAATCACCTACAAGGTGGGCAAATGTATGTTGAAGTTTACTGACACACGGTCTCTGACTTTGTCGGTTTATTATTATTTGCTGATTGTGGAAAAAAAATGTCAATATTAATTCTGTTATATTGTTCTTGTATTGTTTGTTAAAAGTCAGACTGTATATTATCAGTAAAGAAATTCTTATATACATATATATATATATATATATATATATATATATATATATATATATATATATATATATATATGAATATATATATATATATATATATATATATATATATATATATATATATATATATATATATATATATATATATATATATATATATATATATATATATATATATATATATATATATATATATATATATATAAAGGGTGAACCAATTACCAAAATTTAGGTCTGTAATAAGTTTACAGACAAAAAAGCTAGAGGCATTTAAGGAAAAAATGATATAAAAGAAACTGTCTTTGGGTTAAAACACCATAGTTGTCTTTGCGAAAAGAGATAAAAACATGAATAGTATATTGCTAAATGCATTTTGACAACCTGAAATATTTTAAATGTGATTTAAGATACAATTTTTAATTGATTTTCAAATTGACAAATGGATATTTAACAGTTTATAAACACCTATGACCACTAACGTGCCCACGTATTTAATTTAAGAAATGCCTAATTCAGATTTCATCCTACTTTTGGACAGGTGATCCACATAGGATTTGAGCCCCCTTAACTTCTTTGTTTCTTTTATTAAAGTTATAAGGTCTTTTTAGTTTATTCCAGATTTCAAAGGAACAATTAGGCGTCGCGTTTTTGAGATACAAGCTAAATATCTGTTTCTTTTTAATGGAATACCTGAACATTATTTTTTGTAATCTGCTATTTTCCCGATTGCGTATATATATATATATATATATATATATATATATATATATATATATATATATATATATATATATATATATATATATATATATATACAGGTGTTACAAAATAGTGGGCCAACCCGCTAACCACGGATTCCCGAGACGAAAATTTTATGACTTTTCTTATAACATTTTTCTTTTGGGGGCCCTGTTTTCGAAATACAGAGTGTTGAAATTGAACTTAAAAAATAATTTTTCATTTCTAATTTTTATGTTTTTGTAGTTATCTCCATGAAATTTTGCACATAGTCTTATTTTAGAACTAGACGCCATCTGTGTAGATGAGGAGAGAAAAATCAAATCCCAAAGGGGGTACAGGGAGGGGGTGGAACAAGTATTGACCCTCTAAACTTTTTTGTGTGGAAGCCAATGGTTTCACAACAAATGGCTCTTGTTAGACAAAATAAACGACTAGTTTATGAGTTATAGTAAGTTGCAATATTTAAGGCAATGGAATGAACTGCTACAATTTCTGTGTAATACATTCCCTATTCTGATTGCAAATGAACAAAAAAAATCCAAATTTTTTTAATTTGTTGAGACGTGTATATATATATATATATATATATATATATATATATATATATATATATATATATATATATATATATATATATATATATATATATATATATATATATATAATCTGTGTGTGCCAGGAATTTTTGGTATGTCAAAGTTCTTGGTGTCGAATTTGGAATGTAGTTCTAAACTAGTTTTGGATCTGAACTTCACTAGATCATTTTATTGTACAGCACAAGTGTTAGACTTGTTATATAAACATACTGCATAACTTAAGCTAACAACAACAACAACAACAATAATATATATATATATATATATATATATATATATATATATATATATATATATATATATATATATATATATATCCAATGCCACCACCAATATCATGAAGGAAGTTCAAGGAAAACACAATCTCCTGCTAATGCAAAAGGCAGTGGTCCTAAGTACGGCGCATATAGTACGGAAAGTACCATCATACTTACCTGACATCCAGACGCAGAAGCAACACCCTAGGTGCGCGGAGTGCACTCGGTGTTGCTCAACTCATGCAGAACAATCCTTAGAATAAACTAAGTGGAATCTCTTATAGTCTTATAATAATAATAATGGCAATAATAATGCTTCATACTTGGCAGGAAAATGTATGATACAACACTTAAGTACAACAACAAAATTAACAGAGCTGTGGAAAGCAGACGGCGTGTGCTAAATAAGAAAATATAATGGTCGACTCACCAACGTTCAGTGCTTGATTTAGATCAAATTCATAAATTCAACATTATATAATTTTGAGAACCGCTAAAACAAACAATATATATATATATATATATATATATATATATATATATATATATATATATATATATATATATATATATATATATATATATATATATATATATGACACCAGATGTGGGTCTAGAGCGCGGGTTAGATAAATTATGTATTCCCTGGGGTTGTGTTCAAAAGTTATTTATGTTTGGAGCAGTACTAATCGATATGGGAGTCGGTGGTAGTTGTCTGTTACCAAACACTTGTGTATTTGAAGGATCATTTCTATGCTGGTAAATTGGCCTAATATTGCTAATACGTTGACTAGGAAACCGTTGTTGACTAATTGGCTGTTCAAAATTTGGTTGCTGAAAATTTAGGTGTTGAAAATTTGAATAATTTCTGGGTGATTGCTTAAATATAGGGTATAAATTTTTAATCTGAACCTCTGCTTCATTATTATTATTATTATTATTATTATTATTATTATTATTATTATTATTATGACTTTTAATAAAATTCGTTTGCACCATTTGATTATCAATACGTTATCATTGTAATAACCCTGTCTCAAGAGAATCAATAGTTATTAGCCTGAGATGAGAATAATAAGGTTCGAGAGTACCTGCTTTAAACGCAGAAACGGCTATACTTTTAAAATATTGTTTTTTATTAGGTTTTGTAGCTGGTTCGAAATTTTGTAAATCAACAAATTCATTCATATCTTTCAAATATTCCTTAATAATATTAATAAATAATATTAAAAAAAAGGAAAAAAAAATATTGTGATTTCGTCATAAATACTGTTGTCAAATCTGATAATAAAACATTTTCTGACTTAGGGTCAAAATACTGTACCTTAAGGGCTAATTTATTACTATCCCATGCTAAATTGTCAATTGTTAAAAGCACGTCTCTTGCAAGTGATCTTAGCTTTAAAACATTCTAATATACTATGTATATGAAAATTCTCTGCGGTATTTCCGTCTTGTTTGTAATTGCATATAAATAAAGCCCACTGGTTAATAAAATATGTTAAATACCTCTGCGTACCAAAATACACCGGAATCTGTATAGAGGCTTGAGAAATCATGCTTAAAATTTGTTGCCGAGCCATGATAATTGAGTTGCAGTTATTTTCTGAATTGTATTATTTTATGTTTAATTAAAGGTTTGTTACTATTTTCTAATTCCGCGTCTCCAGCAATTCGATTAAGACATATAGAAGACCTTTCTCGAATTGACATAAATAATAAATACTGCAACAAAAATATGTAAAATATATGCAATCGAATTTTAATGTTTATGAAAGGAATTTCTTTGTTAACATAAAATAAATAGGTATTCTGCTCAAATGTTTAGCATAAACGAGATACACTTGTACGATACAAAAGAAAACTTTTTACTTACTGGAAATATGCCATATTTCTTCTAGTACCGTCTAATTACACTGTCTCCTCGTCTGGGTGTTCACACTTGAAAATATACCAGGATGATTCTGTAAGTGTAAATTTCTTATTGAAAACCAGTCCAGAAATTCCGAATTCTAAGTTTTGTGCAAAAAAAGACTGTCACAAAATCCTGGTCTCCATTAACAGCGCCAGTTAAGTAACCTGATTTAAGAGCAGCCAAAAAAGGGAATTTATTTGGCTAATAAATACAAGTTTATTTAATGAGAAAGATACAAAGATTACCAATGTTGAACAATAATGTATTTATTAGTGAATTTTCTTAGAAAAAATTCACTAATGAGGAGATCTCGACTTTTGAATTTTGAAAAAATTTCTTCAAATGAGCGCGATCTAGGACCCCTAGAACCCATATCCGGGGTCAGTTTCAATTTTTATATGTTTATATATACATATATATATATATATATATATATATATATATATATATATATATATATATATATATATATATATATATATATATATGTATCACACCGATAACTCAAAAAATAATGGGCCGATTTTGATAAAATTTGGCATGTACCTTTCTTTTGTAAATAGATTGGATAAGTTCGTTAGTCAGGAAAATCGGAAGAGGTTTTCCGGGAAAATTTTGAGTTTTCATTCGAAAAAAATTCTTATCTCAAAGAATAATAGGCTGATTTTGATAAAATTTGGCATGTACCTTTCCTTTGTAAATGGCTTTGATAAGTTCGTTAATCAAAAAAATCGGACGAGGTTTTCCGGGAAAATTTTGAGTTTTCATTCGAAAAAAATTCTTTTCTCAAAAAATAATGTGCCGATTTTAATAAAATTTGGCTCGTACCTTCCTTTTGTAAATGGCTTTGACAAGTTTGTTAGTCAGGAAAATCTAACGAGGTTTTCCGGGAAAATTTTGAGTTTTTATTCGAAAAAAATTTTTTTCTCAAAGAATAATAGGCCGATTTTGATCAAATTTGGCATGTGCCTTCCTTTTGTAAATGGATTTGACAGATTCGTTAATCAAAAAAATCGGACGAGGTTTTCCGGGAAAATTTTGAGTTTTCTTGAAGAAAAATTTTTATCTTAAAAAATAAAAAATCTATGATAACCAAATTTGGTAGGTAGGTTTACGATATAAAAAGTAAACTATACACCAAAATTTAGATTTCTATGTTACAAGAAAAAAAGTTATAATAAAATATTTTGTGCCAGATCATTTCTATGAAAATTCACTACCATAACGCACTTGCTGCGTCCAGGCTTTTTTATTTCAACAACACACCATGAGGGCTCATAGCCTAAATACTATCGTACCGTGGGTGTCGACAAGAAGGAAAGAGACAACTTGTTAATTCTGGACTTGAAGGTTTGGAGGTTCGGAGGAGAAGGAAAAACATGTGCCGACAAGGAGTTCCACAACTTGGAAGTCCTCGGAACAAAAGAGCGGGCATAATAAGATGTTCTGTCTGGTGACCTGAACAGTGAAAGGGTGCATTCGCTCTGTTCCCCTGGTAGATCTGTTGGGGGCAGCAGGTGGAGGCACTATGGAAGAGGGCTCCTCTGAGCGGTGCCCGTGCAGATATCTATAAAAGAGAGAGAGAGAGAGGTCACCAACGGCACGTCGGTGGGCAAGGTATGGCAGCCTTTGGGTGAGGGTAGGGTCACCGATGAGGCGTATAGCTCTCTTCTAAATGAAATCCAGGATAGCTAGTGTAGAAGCGGCAGCGGCACCCCAGATGTGGGAGCAGTATTCGAGGTTTGGCCTTATTTGTGAAGTATATAGAGTATAGAGATTAGCTGGTGAAAAGTATTTGCGAGCCCGGAGGAGGAAACCTAATGTCTTAGCAGCCGCTTCTGTAATTGATGTGACATGTTAGTGCCAATCGAGATTTGGATCCACAGAAATGCCAACAAGTAAAAAGGACTCATTACTTTGAACAACTTGGTTGTTCATTGTGATGGGTCTAGGGCTGGTGTATCTCTTATGAGATAGAAAGCAAGACTGAGATTTGGTGGAGTTGAATTGTACAAGATTTCTACTTACCCAGGCTAATATTTTTTAAAGATCCACATAGACAGAACCCTCCATGAGTCTGCGACCCTCATCTAATTAAGCTAAAGAGACAGGCTTAGAATATTGTATATTCGAGTGGAGGGTGCTGTCATTCGCGTAACTGTGAACTGGGTTGGGTGTGCTAGAGAGGAGGTCATTGATGTGGAGAAGAAACAAAGTAGGGGCTAAAGCCGAACCTTGAGAGACTCCTGCATTAATTGGATACATTTTAGAGGAATGGCCATCCACGACAACAGATATGCTCCGGTTGGAGAGGAGATTTGCTGCCAGGTACAGAGTTTTGGTGGTAGGCCATAGGCCGGAAGTTTATTAAGCAGCGCTGCGTGCCAGACCTGGTCGAATGCTTTGGACATGTCTGGAGCGACAATCTGGGATTCACCGTGTAGTTCCATAGACTTGTTCCAAGAATGGGTGACACATGAAAGGAGATCGGCAGTTGCTCTGCTCTGACGGAATCCATACTGCCTGTCGTGGATTAGACTGTGTTTTTCAAGAAATTTTGGTAATTCGGTGTTTATATACTTTTACATCACTTTAGAGACGACTGAAAGGAGAGAAATAGGTCTATAGTTGCTAGGAAGCGCTTTGGATCCTTGCTTGGAGACGGGTTGTACTCGAGCAGTTTTTCAGTTACTAGGGAATATGTCTCTATTGTAAGATGTCTGAAATAGACTAGCCAGGACAGGAGCAAGTTCTGGTGCACATTTTTTGAGAACAATTGCTGGGATCTCGTGAAGGCCAGAGGCTTTCTTAATATTAAGAGAAGAAAGCATCTTTCGTACCTTTTTAGTTTGCAAAATGATATCCGTCATTTTATGCGCGACATTGGGGACTGTTGGTGGTTGAACATTTGGAGGTGGGTTGAGAGTAGAACAACGAAGCAAAAAGTTGAGCCTTGCCCAGGGCGGTAGAAACAATTTCATGCCCTGAGACAAGATGTGGGAACGTGCTTTTGCAAAAATTATTCCCAATAGATTTAGCAAGAGTCCAGAAGGGTTTGCCGCCGTTGGAGCTTAAGAGGACTTTGTTTTTGATGTGGTTAATAAACGAGTTTTTTGCCCCAGAAAGAATGCGGACATAGCGGTTTCTTGCGTCGTTAAATGCTTGACGATTTTCTTGACTGGGATTGTGTAGAAGCGTTTTGTGAGCTTTGACCTTTTCAAGTCTGGCCTTGTCACATGATTTAGAGAACCAGGGCTTTTGAGTGGCTGAAGAGGTTTTCTGCGTACGTGGAATAAATAACTACATGCCAGCTTGGATAATTTCGGTGACGTTTTGTGAGATATCAGAGGGGTCAGGATGAGAGAAGCAGACAGACGCCCATGGAAATGAGGAAAAGTAATCCCGCATTTCGTCCCAGTTTGCAGAGTTGTAGTGCCAAACGATACGTGGGTGTGATGACTGTGTGACCTCGGGTTGCATTGCGCAGGAAGCAGTGACCATGCCGTGGTCTGAGCGACCAAGGGGGGCGGTGACTGATATCTTATAGCATTCGGGTTGTGTAGTAAGAAGGAGATCCAAGGGATTTGACCTGTGTGTTGGGATACGAGGAAAGTAAGTAGGTTGCTGAACCATATTGGCTAAAGAATTGCTGACTGCAAAGGCCTCCGCTGCTCTCCCTTGTGGATCGGTTTTTGAAGATCTTATCCATTCCTTATTATGGACATTGAAGTCACCAAGAATAGTGACCTCGGAGGAAGGATATTCAGAAATCAGATGGTCGGTTTTTTCAGAAAGGTAGTCAAAGAGCTGGACCAAGTTGTAGTCAGAAGGTGACCGGTAAATGCAACAGATGAATTTAGTTGCAGCCCTGAGAGAGAGTTTTATCCATAGTATGTCCTTTCTTCCAGCTTCTAAATTGGGGAGTCTGGTGCAGGGTAGATTGCTACGGACGTATGCGTACACGCCTCCATGCAATCTAAAGGAAGTAAGGAGCTCATACCCCGGGAAATTGAGGTGATTAGTGGCTGTTTTGGCACTGATTTGGGTTTCGGTGAGGAAGAGGAGTTGAGGCCTGTTAGCCTGGAGGAAATGGTGGACGGAGTTCAGGTTAGAATTTAGGCCACATATATTCGAAAAGGATATGTTAAATCTTGATGTTGGATCCGAATGGAGGGGTATTTTTCCTGCGGAATATTTTGTACAAGGAGGAGCCATCATCATTTTTGCTTATAAGGGAAACCGACTCATACACCAGAACCGGAAACGTCCGTTGAGACTTCACCGGCCCCTTGATTTATGGGGAGGTACCTCCTCGGGCGTGAAAAAAATCCTTTACTATTACGTAAAGGAAAATTCCACTACCACCTGCTAAATTGCGACTTTTGAATTTTAAAAGATTTTTTTAAGTGAACACGAACTAGGCCCCCTAGAACACATATACCGGGTTAGTTTCAGTCCTCATCTGCTTACATATATACAGGATGACGCATTTCTACGGGAAAGCTCAACCTATCCGTTATTATACAAGATACAATAGAAAATTGTACAAGATTATTTTGACCATCACAGGTGGCCCATAACTCATTGGTAATACAAATTTTTTCTACGAAAATTCACTAATATATATATATATATATATATATATATATATATATATATATATATATATATATATATATATATATATATATATATATATATATATATATAGGGTATCGCAGAATATGTTGGCAGTCTCAGAGATTCGCTTAGAACACAAAAAAATAGCACGAAAGGTTCCTATAAATATATTTCCTACTGCCCTCTCCTACGGAGATGCAGGCACCCGAAGGACGCACTAGAAAATCGATAAATAACTTTTAAAATACTTTGTGTAATTTAACTATTCGAGATCCCCACTTTTGAATTTTGAAAAAATTTCTTCAAATGAGCGCGAACTAGGACCCCTAGTACCCATATCCGGAGTCAGTTTCAATTTTTTTCTTATTCCTCTGATTTAATGTGTTTGTCGTAATGGAATTTACATTTGCTGAATATGCCGAAATGTATTTAATGTATGAACTTGCATCATGTAATGCCTTAGTAGCCAAAAAGCTTTATGATAAACGATTTCCAAATTGACTAATTCCTTATAGGAAAATTTTTGAAAGAGGAACATCGTTTAAGAGAAACGGATAAATATTACAATTTACTTGTTAGTTACATTATCGTACTTTTTGAGTAGGTAATAGAAGTAAAATGCCGTTAATAATTTTAGACTGAGGCTGGACACTGTGGCTGAAAACTGACAAAAAGCAGAATCACCCCAAAAGCCAAAAAAATAATAACAGAGTTATGCGCTAGATACGTATTAAACAACGAAGTTGTCATCCTCAGTAGTTGTCGCTAGACTAACTGTATGGGCAAAATTATCCAATTTATATGTATGTATGATGTAATCCCGATGATGCAATACTGGATGATTATGCAATACCGAATGATGCAACACCGGATGCCTCAGTACCGGATGATGTAACACCGGATGACATAACACCGGTTGACGTAATTCAAGGACTATTGTTGTGTCAGTGGATAGGCCCAACCGGTTGTGTCGATGTTGAAAGTAACCATAGATTATTTCGTGCTATTTCAAAAAGTGCTGAATTGAGCGGACCCATGTCTGAATTCATCAAATTCTGTGAATTCACCTTGAGAATTTCCAAACTTTCCAAAGCATCTAACTTGCGATAATCCGTAGTTGTCTTCAGCAACTTAATATTACTATCGCCTACCTTATGTCCCGAGTCAATCATATGTTGGGCAACGCAAGATTTCTCTGCGCTATTGAATCTGAAATGAGCTCTTTTAATCTTGTTGCTATTGATCTCCGTCTTTGTCCAATCTCAACTTTCTTGCAATTATTACAAGATATTTGATAAATGCCCGATTTTTGTCGGAAGTCAACAGTATCTTTTGGCCCAACCAAAAGGTTCTTTAAATTATCAACTTTATAAACAACTCTCAAGTCGTTATCTTTGAAGATTTTTTCTAACCCATTTGTAAGAAATGATTGAAAGGAAGTACAGCGAACTTTTAGCGACTAATGTTCGAGCTTATTGCTACAAAATTTCAGAACAAGTTAAATACATTAAACCTTAAAAAGAAGTCTTTAGAAGCAAAAACCTCTAGCATTCACTCTCCGCAAGTTTCTGAAAGCATAGAGAATATTTCTTCCTCGAATTTTACTAGAAAGGAGTTGGATTTGCTCGGCAAGGGCTTGAAATATGCTCCCCCGCTCGTGACCCCACTACTCACAGACATTATTGTCGGGGTGGAGAGCTCAATCAAGTTTTTTTGGCGAGCAAACTAAAAACTCCATACGTCAATTATCCAAAAGTTGCCTTTTAAACCAGATCTCAAACAGCCAAAAAGTGAAATGCGAACTGTAAGAGATTTGAGGAGGAAAGATTGTTTCTATTTAAAAGAAGATAAAGGCAACAAAATTGTTATTCTTGATAGGGTCGAGTACTTTGATAGAGTGGAAAATCTCATCAGAACAGGTCCTTATCGGGAAATAGCAAAAGACCCTCTTGTGGTATGACAACTCGGTTTTAAAGTAGAATCAAAAGTTGCCTTAGTTTAATAGATGAGAATACCAGGAGGAGAGTCACCTTATCCAATCCGATTGTACCTTGCATGTATTGCCTCCCGAAGGTCCATAAGCCGGGGAATGAAATGAGAGCAATAGTCTTCGGTGTTGGTTCCCCGACTTATGAATTTTCCAATTGGTTATCGAAAGAGCTCAGTACAGTGGAAATTCAACGTCCTAGTTTTTGGGTGAAAAATTCCGTTGAATTCATTGACAGAATCAAAGATATTAAGTTAAAACCAAATGAAGTACTGATCTCTTTTGATGTCAAGTTGTTGTTCCCCAGTATGCCTATCGATATAGCTCTTCAGTATATTCGGGACGTGCTTCATAATAATCAGCTATCGGACATGCAGGTGGAGGAATATATTAAGTTAAGTTCAATATGCATGCCTGAGAGTTTCTTTCGAGTCAGCGGGAAGTTTTATCGGCAGACGGCGGGAACCACAATGGGAAACCTATTGTCTCCCTTCGTTGCCGAACTCCGCATGACGTGATTTGAGAGTGACTTTGTTGGGGCGGTGGAGTATTCCCTAAGGGTATGGTTGAGACATGTTGATGATATTTTTGTCATTTGACCTGACCTGGCCTCAGTAAAGATAACATCAATAATTTTCTCAATAAGTTGAACATTAGATTCCCTTCAATCAAGTTTACTTACGAAATGGAGAACAACGACCTATTACCCTTCCTTGATACTCTTGTCATCACAAATATAGATAGGTTACAATTTGACATTTATAGGAAAGAAGCTTCTACAAATCCATTCGTACCATCAGGTGCAAATCATCCTTTCCGTCACATAATCTCGAGTTTGAGCTTCCTTCTTCAGAGGTTACGCAGTTTTCCTTTGAGCCGTAAGCGATACAATTCAGAGATTAACAAAATTATAGATATTGGGATTTGTAACGGTTTCTCTCCAGACATTGTGTATAGATTAGTTACTAAGCATAGGTGGAAAATGTCGATAAGCAACATTACGACATTGAAGCCTGAATCCGATGAACCACCCAAAAAGTTTGCTGTACTTCCTTTCTATCCTCTTCTTACAAAAGCGCTAGAGAAAAGATTCAAAGATAACGACTTAAAAGTTGTTTATAAAGTTGATAATTTTAAGAACCTTTTGGGTGGGCCAAAGGCTATTATTGACTTCCGACAAAAATTGGGCATATCTTGTAATAATTGCGGGAAAATCTATATTGGGCAAATGCGTGGATCAATAGCAACAAGATTCAAAGAGCACATAGCTCATTTAAGATGCAATAGAGCAGAAAAATCTAGCATTGCCCAACATGTGATTGACTCAGGACATAAGGTGGGCGATAGTAATCGTAAGTTGTTGAAGGCAACCACATATTATCGCAAGTTAGATGCTTTGCATCATCATCCGGTATTGCATCATCGGGATTACATCATTTTTAGTGTATAGTTTAAGTATATAAATATGATAATTTTGCCCATACAGTTAGTTTAGGGACATTTATAGATGAAGACAACTTCGTTGTCGAAATACGTATCGAGCGCATAACTCTCTGTTAATATTTTTGTGGTTTTCTGGACGATTATGCTTTTTGTTTCAATAATTTTAGGAACGTTTGTTAAAGCCAAACACAATAATGGAAATCAAATCAATCGCAGTGAAGTTGCTGAAAAAGCTATCCTAAATGCCGTAAAAGCAGATCCTTCAACAAGTGTCTGGAAATTGGCTGCTCAGTTTAATTTCCCGAAATCTACGGTTTTTAGAACTTTTAAAGAGCAACGATTGCATCCTTATCACTTGCAGAAAGTTGATGGACTTCTTCTTGAAGAGTTTCCACGAAGATTTGCATTTTCGAACTGGGTTTTAGATAGGCACAGAAACGATACAAATTTCGTCGGTTCAGTTCTCTTTATGGACGAAGCTGGATTTAGTAAAACTGGAAACACAAACTCACATAATCTGTATTTACGAGCAGAAGAAAATTCATATGCTTCTATTGTGACGCATCATCACCACTAGTTTAAACCCATTAACGTGAGAGCTGGAATCATCAGGCTACATTTCATTGGGCTATTTGAATTGCTAAGAAGGTTCACTAGAGATCTTTATTTGGAATTTCTCCAAAACAACTTGCCACAACTTTTAGACGACCTACCTTTGACATCACGACATGGTTATGGTTCACGCATGATGGGGCACCGCCCCATTTTATTCTGGCAGTTCAAGAATACTTAAACATGCACTTCGAAAATCGTTGGAAAGAAAGAGGGGGACCAGTAGCTGAGCCTCCTCGATCACCTGATTTAAACCCACTAGATTTTTTTCATTGGAGATATTTCAAAATTAGTCTATGCCAATCCAGTTGACACTAAGAAAAACTATTAGAAAGGATTTAAAAAACTATTAGAAAGGATTAATTTTCATTGTCGCGAAATAAGGACCAATGTTAAAACCTTGTGAGGATCCAACAATCCTCAATTCCTAGAGCTAGGGAATGCATAAAACTAGAAGGAGCTCATGTCAACCGAGATACAAAATTATGTAAGAAAAATCATATTAAACAAAAATATTTTTTTTTCTCAAAAATTTTGTCAATATCAACCAAAAGTATATTTTTTTTAGTTTAAGGTTTAATATATCTAAAAATATTATCTTTGTGCCTTTGTCGTAAAGGGTGTGAAAAAAATTGACATTACTGTGCTAAAGCCAGTCCGTCCCTGGCAAACCAAATAATAAAAATTGTTTTCAAGGGTCCTTTTAAAGGAGTCTTATCTATTGTCCATCGTATTATGTTACAAGAAAATAAGTTATAAGTATTTAATTTTAAAAACGTTTGGTACCAGCTAATTTCTATGAAAAATCACTACGCCCTTGCTGCGTCCGTCCATACTTTCTTATTTGGCTAAACAGTGACTGGTAGATGCAAAATGGTATATTTAACATAGCTTTCTTATCAACTGAGCCTCTTTGGAAAAAAAATGTCAAAGTGGTTGGACAATGGGATTTCATTTATTTTATCTGTATCAGACAATATGTGTGTTTTGTTTCTTTAACGTCGGCATATTTCCGCGACTATGGCCAACCACCGACGCCAGGGAGCAGTTTCATCTCACCATACTGGAAGTTTTGCCGTACCCCTGCCTTTCTGTAAGTAGGGTAGGGATCTTTAACGTGCCCAAATCGTGTGGACACGGGACTGACGGCTTTACGCCCCCTCCGAAGGGCGGAACGTGCAGACATTCAACTTGCTCAAATACAATGCCAGAACCTCGGTTGATGTTAATGTTACAGTTTCTACCGAAAAAGTGAAAGGAAAACCCTGGGATCGAACCCAGTACCCTTCGGTATAGAGGCACACGTTCTCACCTCTGAACTACCGAAGTTTGTGTATCAGACAATAAAAAAATATATTAAATCAAAACTCACCATTTTAATCTGACATATTTTATTATTGTGACTATACATTCTCGAAAACAAGAAGCGGAATGAAATTTCTCTCCTAAGAGAGTACACATATATTTTTCAATTGTAAAATTTAAAAAGCCCTGTCTGTCCAGTTGGACACGTAGTCCACACGCAGAACAATGGAATCTTGTCTTTCCCTTGCAGTTCGAATTGGCGGGTCATAATATTGGTAGTCTTCTTTGTTTGTCCCATCTTCATTTGTTGCATCAAATGAGAGGCACTCCCCAATATAGATCTTCAATTCAAGGACATCTATGACATTTTTATTTGGGATCCCCCGTACTTTTCTGTCGAGGCGGTACTCAAACCAGCAATTTACTATTGCTAAATCTACATAATGCAAAAGGATCGAACTGGCCATTTCTTGTTCCTTTGTGCAATTCTCTAATAAGATAGCGTTCTATCGTTTGTAGCCACAATTCTTATTGGATAAGTATACCATTCGATTCTATTAGGACATGGTATTACTACGTATTGACTTGTTTTTTATTTCATTTTCTAACGCCTGAAACTGGCTGAGACCCTTGACTTGAGTAAAGCACTAGGACTGTTCTGTTGTCAATTCATTATAAGTCTTTATCTTCTCTGACTAGTTCCTGAAATACGTCTGGCCTTTTTAACGTTGACTTGTCTAGCATCTGCATGTACCCTATAATTCAATATTATTCCCATCGCATGAATTTCATTTCCTTTAAGGTAGCCAAACAAATGGCATGAAGTAAAATACCCGTCCAAGTTTTCGACATAAGGTGTTTTTCACAACGCTTCTATGGCGCCTAACTCTGGCTCTGGCTTACCAGAGGGCCATGTACATGTTTTGGTACCGAAATAAATCGTGAACTATTTCCTGATGTTGTTTTCCCTGTAAAAAAATCATATTTTTTTCAATACTTAAATGTTTAGTTTGTAATTTAATATAATACTTCTGCAATTATTGTAGCAACTTGTCTATTATTGGCTCACTTGCCATAGTTTATATAGTTAAAAAAATATTCTTCTTATCAATACTTATATGTATAGAATGTAATTTAATATAATACTTCTGCAATTATTGTAGCTACTTGTCTATTATTGGCTGACTTGTCATAGTTTATTTGTCTAAGTTTCTTCGGTATCGCGCCGATGATGTTTTATGTAATTCCTCAGTTCGAAAAAAATGTCTATTGTCTTGTAATGCTTTGGGGTCTGGTGTTACTCTGCTCCAATGCAGCGCAAGCGAGTGGTTTTTGGCAAACAGTTCTGAAAATAAAGATAAATCAACATCACCGCAGTCATCATGTTTGTCAAATACGTTTCGCGCTTTTTTGTTAAATCACATGTCCTATTTCACTTGTATCTTAATAACAAATTTACGAAAACTGAAAAACTAATACAGTTGAGTCTGATAATGACAAACCCTGTTTTTATAAAGCATTAATTAACTTGTAGACAAAATTATAATTTGCTTTAATACATGCAATTTCTTCTGACAGTTCTCTTATTAAGAATATTTTTTTACATTCGCCTAGAGCACCACAAGAAGACTTTGATAATTGCTTAATTACATTTTTATACTCTCATAATTTTCCGCGTAACAAAGAGCAGCATTTAACCATGTTCCCCACCTAGTTACAACAAGCTGAGGAGACAGAGGAATTCCAGGTTTTTTTTATGATTCTTCTGTGGTCGAGAGAAGTAAGATTGGTTGTGGCAGATGAATCTTCTACAAGGCGAACAGCTAGTTTCCGAATAGAATCTAGAAGAGACAAGTTTTGTCTTTGTTGCAGCACTTCAGACATTAGCACATTATTTGAACTGTGGGCGTACCTGTGCTTTATACAGTGTCAAAAACTGCTGTGATGAAAATACATGTTCAACCCGAAACAGAAACCCAAGCTTTTTGTTTGCTTCTTTAGCAATATTGTCAGAAAAGTGTCAATAAAAATCCCCCGCAACAGCTATACGCAATGTAGAGATTGTGGATTTTTTGGGCAGTATTTTGCCAGCCATCTGGATGTCTGGGCCCTGCATGTCACTTCCCAGAGAGGAGGTAATTTTATGTTTTTTTGAGGAATTAAACATAAGCAGATTGCAGAGCCCCAGCTTAGAATCTTACACAGGTCATCATTTAGTTCATTTAGTTGATTACTTCAACTCTCATTGAGATGGAGTTAGAAGCAGATATTTGGCGAGGAGTCGACGAGAATGTGCTGTGGAGAGTACTGTCATCAGCAAAGCTGTGGATCGAATTGTTGGTTGTTGACAGAAGTTCATTTATATGCAAAAGAGAAAGTGTGGACCGAAAACAGAGCTATGTGGAACACCCGCATTAATTTTTAATTTAACTGATGAAACACCATCGACAACATGCAAAGAGCGTTTCTTCAGAAAACTAGATAACCAAAGGCATAGTTTCAAAGACAATCCGTATGATGAAAGTTTATTTATAAGTGCCGCATGCCAGGCCCGATCGAAAGCTTTAGAAATATGCAATTTGATTGCATAACCTTCTCTAAATTTTTGAGCAAAACTCCAGAGATAAGCGACGTATGTCATAATGTCGGCAGTAGATCGGTTTTGACGAAATCCGTATGGGCAACCACTTATAATGTTTGATTTTGGATGTATAACCCTTTTCGTAACTTTAGAAAAACTAATAGGATGGAAATTGGACGAGAGGTTTCCACATCGGATTTGTCTCCTTTTTCAGAGACAGGCTAGACTTGAGCTTGTTTCCTGGAAGATGAAAATACTCCCCTCATTTAGGACATGGAAAACCGGCGACATAAAGTTGGAGTTAGTTCAGGAGCACACATTTTAAGAACTATTGCTGGGATTCCATCGGGGCCTGATGGTTTTTTTGCCTAAATTTTCCAATATGTACTTGTACGATGCCTAAAAAAATATGTCACCTATTTTCAATTTTATAGCTGGAGCAGTTGGTTGGCTCCTTCCCTACGGATTGAGCGTGGAATTAGAAACAAATTAACGGGTGAATATATCGGCTGTTTCTTCTGAAGATACAGCGAATACCCCGTCGTTTGTAGCCAGGGGAGGAAAGGAGCTGGCGGTAAAAATTTTACCTATAATTTTTGCCATAAACCAGAAGCGATGGGTATTGTTCGGACCACATATGACTTTGTCGCTTATTGATTAGTGGAAGTCATTTTTGGCTTGATCGATTGTCTGTTTGCACCTGTTCCTCGCTGATACAAAGGCGATGTAAGTTTCGCTGCTCGGATTTTTGCGCCAAACATTGTAGGCAGATTTCTTGATAACTACTGATTTTCGGCAAGCCTTATTGAACTAGGGTTTTAATTTGGAATTGACATATTTTGATGAACGAAGAATCCAGTAATGGAGTTGGCGCATTCCGTGGGATCATTATTTCAGAAACAGCTTTCTGTCCAAGTAACGGAGAGTAACAATTCCTTAATTCGTCCCATTTAGCATTTTATAGTTCAAGATTGGTCAGGTGTACCCTTGTAAAGAGTTATTTGTTAGTAGGGGATGTGTTACGGATATGAGACAATGATCAGACTTGCCTAAGACAACCGATGATAGTGCTTTGCAGTTTTCGGGGTTAGTCGTCAGAAAAAGATTAATAGTATAAGCTGTATGATCACTTATAACTGGAATGCAAATAGGAACTTCTATTAAATGCGTCAGATCCCGACTGATAACAAACAGTTCAGCTGCTCGTCCTGCGCCATTTACATAATTTGAAAACTTGAGGCAGTCAGGATTATGGACATTAAAATCACCAGGCAGAATAGCTTTGGAATTCGGATAGATTTGTGTCAAATATTGTTAAATGTTTTAATTAAGTTACGATTTCATAACAATAAGCACAGAAAACATTTCCACTATTTCGACTCAGGGTAAAGTTTCGTCTATGATAGTAAACCCATCTTTATAAATTGGCAAGTTTAAGAGAAACAAAGTGCACACTAGACAATGTTTAATATTCATGTAGTACTCCTCACTGTTTCATAAGGTAACTGAAAACAAAATGAAATGAACGACTTGTTAGAAACACTGACACACATCTACAAGGCTTTTAACAGTTAACGTTACAACGTAACTCAGAATGGAATTGAATGAACGACTTGTTAAGAGCACTGACACACATCCATGAGGCTTATATTTTGAGAAACTAAAATCAACAACTGCTCTTAACTTTGCTTCATGAATTTCCTAAGAAACCTCACAGGCATATAACCTGGCCTACCCGATTAAGACACAGTTTTGTCAAGTTTTCTAGAATTAAGTAGAAAGACAGGCTGTGGTATTCATGGGCTGCGGCATGTATGTAACGTAGAGAAAAAACGCATTAAGGGATGAAACTCTTATTTGATATTTGAATTTGTTACCACATTTATTCATGTTAATTAAACTTTGACTGCATCTGGAGAATACTCTCGTCTGAAGCAGAGCGCATTTGTTGCAGATTTCGAAGAATAGCTTTAAACGAGAACGATTGAGTTAAAATATATGTTTGAAATAAAAGATTAAATATTTTTTGTTTTTAGAAAAATTTGTGTCACCATCATAAAATATGCTACCCTTGAGGGTAAAACTGTTTTTTTGCAAATATGTTGCAAAATGTAGCTTATTTTGCGAACAATCAAGACACGATATATGTATGTTTAAAATCAGACACTGCATCTTTTACTTTTGATAAAAAAATACTTTCATAGATGGTCTTACCTTACCGTTTATGCCAAATTTAGTTCTTTTTTGAAAATACATAAAAAATTATTTATAAATTTATTAAATGATTCCTTATTTAATAGTTTGTTTTTTCTATTATAGGGGATCCTTATCTCTTGGGCGCAAGGTGATTTTGCCAAATTGACAAATATAGCTTTTATTACAAAAGCTTCATTGCAACAGGTGTTTTTAATTAGACACTAGATGTTTTTATAAAGAAAACCAAATATCAGGACTTTTAACCTAAAACAAACAACATAGAGGCGTGGACATTTCATCCCTGACTTCAGAATTGCTTACTTTCTTTTTTGTAACCGGTTTCGCCGCCTTACGGCATTATGAGATAGGAGAAATGTGATTTTTGTTAAATTGCATTCATGACAACTGTAGATAAAAATTCGTTGTTGCGTTGTGGTAGTTAAATAAACATTCTGCAAAAAGTATTATGGGTGTGTGTGCGCGTGTGTGTGTGTGTGTGTGTGTGTGTGTGTGTGTGTGTGTCCTGATGGCCTCGAAAACTAGGTCCATTAGCCGCAAACTGTTGTATTAGGCAGACAAAAAATAAGATGAAAAGGGCAGTCTCTAAAATGTCTACGTGTTGTATGTTAATATCTAAGATGAAAATAAAATCAGCATAACCATAACAGCAATCATAATAATAAATAAGCAATTAACAATAACAGCAATAGAATCGGGTTCCATATAATGAAAATATCGACATCCGTCAACTTATTACAAAATTACAACTACTTTTAATACAGTTTGATGAATACTGTTGGACCTATTTTATTAGAAAATAAATAACACAAAAAATTTAGGACTAAAGACTTGGTTTAGTTTTCCAAAGAAACAGGGAAAATGGTGGATTTGCGACTGGTGACTCAAAACCATTAGTTTGGAAATCTACGCAGACGAAATTGGTGTTAAAATGTTTTTCTGTGTAGATTTGTCTCATATTATTTTTCTATTAAATTATTATATTATATTATATTTTGAATATACAAAATAAGTTTATAGTATGGTTTATAAACTTCATTTCGAAATACTTATTAGCAAAACAATTTTACCGATAACATAAATAAATAAACACGTCTATGTGGTTCTTGCAAAATCGATGAGCACATGACAGGATTGATTTGAATGCATGCACTTAAGCACCTTTTGGAAATAACGTCAGTTGCTTGGCAATTGATAATTAATGTGCAGCGGAACGAAATCAAGTGGCACATAAAGAAACTTGAACATTTGTGTGGGTGTTGGAGTTCTTACACCACTGCACATTTTTCAAGTTGCAGGTTTTTATATATACCCACTTGTACTACTGGGTGCCCCTTTAGTAACATGATCTAAGTGCTCTTATTACGCTATCACCTATGTGCACATTCGGGTTATTAGTTTTCTAAAGGACAATAACCGACCTTTATTAAATTCATCTTGCTTCTTAATGACTCAAAATATATTGTTAGTTTTTTTTTGTGAATTTTCTTTAAAAAATTCACTAACGAGGAAATCCCGACTTTTGAATTTTCAAAAAAAATTCTTCAAATGAGCACGAACTAGCCCCCCTAGAATCCATATCCAGGGCCAGTTTAAATTTTTATGTTTATGTATATATATATATATATATATATATATATATATATATATATATATATATATATATATATATATATATATATATATATATATATATATATATATATATATATATATATATATATATATATGTATCATACCGTTAACTCAAAAAATAATGGACCGATTTTGATCAAAGTTGCTGAGTACCTTCTTTCTGGAAGTGGCTTGGATAAGTTCGTTAGTCAAAAAAGGCGGCACAGGTTTTCCTGAAAAATTATGTGTTTTCGTTCGGAAAAAAATTATATCTCCGGAAATAACAAAGTAAGCGCAACCAGATTTGGTAAACGTATTTGGATTATAAAGAGTGAACTATGCACCAAAATATAGATCTCTAAGTTTAAAGACAAAAGACGGGCATTTAAAGGAAAAAAATTCCGGGTTTCCTTAAAACGTTAAAGTCGCGATTTGAAACGTCAAAATTGGCAAAATTTAGACAAAGAACCTGAAACATTTCAAATAGACCCTTTCTCTGATGCTTTGGCGGTAGCTTTAGTTAAGTTTATGGTTTAACGGTCTATAATTTTTAGCTAATTTTTGTAGAAAAATTTCGTTAATGAGAACACCGCGACTTTTGGATTTTAAAAAGATTTCTTCAAATTAGCGCAAACTAGGACCTCTAGAATCCATATCCGGGTTTAGTTTCAGTTTTCATCTGTTTACAAGATGACGCATTTCTAGGGTAAAGCGCAATATAATTGTTATTATACAAGATACGAGAAAAAGTTGTATACCTTAATTATAGGGTGTCTTGAGCTACATCTTATAAAATTATTTTGACAATAACAGGCTGGCTCATAAGTCGTTGGCGATACCTACAATTTTTTTGAACACCCTTATATTACTGAATTTTTGCATTTTTAAACGAAATATGCTGCATGTTTGTAAGAAAAAAAAATCGAGACACAGCAAGTGCATTTTGGTAGCGAATTTTCATTGGATGCTTGGTAGTTGACTGCTTTTGCGACGTTTTTTTCGTATTGACAAATGTACTCGATAGTTTGCTATTGCCTTCCGATGGCATTAACAGCACACGATGTTTGCAGGTGGTCGCCCAATCCAAGTACTGACCGAGCCCGACTTTGCTAAGTTCGGTGGTCGTACCGATTTGTTCAACCCGAAGGTGAAGAAGGCCTATGTTATTAAACATTATTATTTTGATGTTAAAACTAGGAGACATGTTTTCGTTGTTCAATTCTAGCGACTTATTTTATTCAAATGTAGATAGCATTAATGATTATTTTCTAAAGTGTCTTATATATGCCTCACAATCATCAATAGAGGACAAGAGGTCAAAATAATGTGTCTGAAGTCAATATGGGTTAACTGCTATTCGGTTATTTAATTCAAGTTCATGAAATGCGAAAAGCTTTCCTAAATACGACTTTGTTACTCCAACAATTTTTTAAATTAGATCTAATTACGGATGTTTTTAAAGCGCGCCAATACTCTAAATTAAATAAAAACAGTCAAATTTTATATGTTTTACAAATAATAGTTGAAAAATGACCACCATGACTAGCTATTACGTAGTGTATTTAATCAGTTCAATTTTTGACAACATTTACAAGTTTGATATTGACCTCCAGTGATTCAAGAGTTACCCCCAGAGAAAGAAGTCCATAGGCGTCAAATCGTGTGATCTGGGAGGCCAGTTAATAGGAGCATTTCTTAAAATAATGTTGTCACCAAAATGTTGTTTTAGTATATCAATGGTTTCTATGACTGTATAGCACGTAGCGCGATCTTGTTGGAACCATAAGTTATTAATACTCATCTTATTTATTTTTGTAAACAAAAATATATCGAGCGTTTTTCTAAAGATAATATGTGGACCTATGATGCCATTGGCTAATAATCCACACTAATCAGTTAATTTTTTTGGATTCAAAGTCTCGTGATCTTGTCAGATTATTTTCACTGCATATACGGCAATTTTGTTTGTCGACGTACCTATCCATTCAACCAGATGATCATCAGAGACCTGTTGGTCTCTGAAAACACCGACACTTTGGCTGAGTATTTGCTTTTTTTATCCATGACTGACAATTATTTTTGTACAGGGTGATCCACATAAGAATTGATTCCCCTCAACTTTCTATTTTCTAGTTTGAAAAAATCGTAAATAAAAAGTTGTAGAGCATTTACAAAGTAGAAATCTATTTTTCTAAATACCCTGTGTATTATACTTTTTTTAAATAAATTGTTATATATTCTGATTGTGTTAATATATTATTGAGTGTATATATATAAAGACAAATATACACGTTACACGGAGTAGAATCAAATCTAAATTTCGACTTGCCATGTTTATTATTAAGTTATGAAAAAAAGGCCATTTAACAAGGCATAATAGAGTCAAAAAAGTTATTATTTATTAATTTAATACGCAAAGGAATCTAATTATTATAAACAACATAAGAATACCGACATTTAAGTGTAGTAGTAGTAGTAGTAGTAGTAGTAGTAGTAGTAGTAGTAGTAGTAGTAGTAGTAGTAGTAGTAGTAGTAGTAGTAGTAGTAGTAGTAGTAGTAGTAGTAGTAGTAGTAGTAGTAGTAGTAGTAGTAGTAGTAGTAGTAGTAGTAGTAGTAGTAGTAGTAGTAGTAGTAGTAGTAGTAGTAGTAGTAGTAGTAGTAGTAGTAGTAGTAGTAGTGGTAGTAGTAGTGGGGGAAGGCTAACGCCAGACAAGTGAACCACAACGGGCCCTTTTGCCAACCCCGGCGACCCAGCAACCATGCCCTACTCTTCCTCCGTTCCGTCCCCAAATCTCCTCGACCTCGAAATAAATGCCATGGCGGTCTTCCATTGGACGGGACTTACCTAGCTGCTCTGCAGAGTCCTCGAACCGAACAATTATGTTCGAAGACTTCCAAAAGCCCCCCATTCACACAGGTAGTGGTAAGACGTTTATTCAGTGTCGCCGCATTCCTGACAAATGGGATCCTTTCGACACCTACCAATGTAAGGTGTCTTCTAAGACCACCCCCTTGGCAACTTTTACATGTCTGGTTATTGCTCCCTCACCGCAGCAGTTTCCATACACCACGGGCGCCCTGAACCGATCCAGATTCTCACGGTCCAGTTCAAAGCTGATTATACGATGGTCAGACTTTGATATATGTTCCGTCACCCTCCAATTTTTCCCCCAAATGTCCTCTGTAATACCCTGCTCGCCAATGACATATCGATCATCTCCTGACGGATACGATTGACGAACGTTGGCGTTGTACCTCTATTTAATATTTCTAGGTTCGTTGTAGCCAAATACTCAAGCAAAGCCTCACCACGTGGGTTGGTGTTGCTACTACCCCACAGCCTGTGGTGAGAATTGACATCGCAGCCTACGATAAGATGTAGCCCCTGTTCCCTCGCGAAGTCGACGACACGTACAAAATCTATCGAGGGAGGTACCCCGGAGCTGCTCCGCGAACTAGTCGAGGTGTTGTCGGGGTGGAGCTCCCTCCCGGCCAGTACCTGTTCTAGTGCCCGCCGCCGGGCGGGAGGAGGCGATCACACTCCATGTCGGCACTCTACATTTAGAGTCACTAACTCGAAGTACCGCCGCCACCCCTGCTCGTCCAGGAACACGGGGCCCTATGCCCCGGGTCCTCCTGCTGTCTCCAAATGCCGCCATTGCTCAACATAGAGCAAGCGGTTCTGGAGAGTCAGCATCCTGGTTACGGCTTCTACGTTGGCCTGTTGACTCCTGAGCCAAAACCGACACGGGGCGTCCCCAGACCTTGCGTCACTAAAGACGTTATTACTCATCCCCGTCCCGGACCAGCCGTTAAGGAGCCAACTCAGGAACTCGCCGTCCTCAGCGCTCACTAAGAACCACCCCGCATCTATCCCTGAGCAGAGCTGCAGCGCACCGTCGGATGACGACATGGCGTCCAACATACCCGCAACCAAACTCCTCCTTATTCGCTCAGCATCTTCCGCCAGGACCACTCCATCCACCTGGTTGGAGGTGATGACGACCTGCCTCTCGCCTAACAACCGGATCGGCCATCTCCGAAAGACCTGGGCCCACGCCAGAGACGCGGCAGCGCCTCCCTCTCGCAAGAGTGGGGACACATTAGCCCATTCCCCCAGTCACCGGCGCACGTTCCTGGTCTACTCTCTTGGCCAGCCAGGTCAGGTTGTGTGTCTCCTTTCCTACCCTTGGGCGCTTAGAGTACGCGCTCCAGCTGACTTAGGCCGGGCGGTCGGCCTCAACATTAGGGAGCCTGGTGGTCCTCCTTGGGTTTTTGGCCGCCCGACCAGCTTTCGCCCATGTGAGCACGGCTGTGCTGTCTCCTCTCTTTGTCTCCCAACCGACCGCCTGGGAGTCGCCATAGGGATAGAGCATTTTGGCTCCCCTCCCGCGCTGCGACCCCCGCCCGGTTCCGTCAGCAGGACAATCTCTTTCCCACCTTGGCTTTTGCCTGGTTGTACCGTCGTCGCACCCGTCGCCAGGCTGCTTGATCTGGCGGTACCCTAGCCTCGACGATCCCAGAAGAATCACCCGGCTCAGAGACAACCCGATCAGCTGTAGAGACAGAGGGGATCCGCGGCCGCACATCTTGTGCAGCCACCATTGCCGAAGAAGCCCGTGTCTCTGAAGGGTTGACCCCCTCCTGTCGACACCGCTCCCTCAACTCCTCCCTCTCCCGCCTTCTTTTCTGGGTTTTCCACCTCCTTTTCTTTTATTTCTTTCGTTGCCTTCTCGTCTCCTCGCTCTCGGCCCTCCCACTGTCACGTCCATGGGCTCGACCGCACTTGGAGCCAACGAAGCCAACCTATCCTCGCTCCCCATGCCTCCAGTGTCCCCGACGGAACCGGACGAATCCGCCCCAGATCCTACGTCGAGAGAGCGGAGGAACGTTTTCTCTAGTACCCTGCAGAAACTGCTTGGAGAGACGGGGATCTTTCTACCTTCTACCTTTTATTTTAATGATACTGTAACACGCTAAATAATAAACAAAGGAAAAAATAATCAAAATTAAAAAATAAATAGAACTTAGTTTAACAAATGTTCAAAAATTTTTCCATTCTCTCTTCTCTAAAGTGGTATACGCTTTAGAAAGTTTTGTCTGCAATTTTTTACTACCACTTTTTTTCTTTCCTTCATATCTTCGGCTGGCACTTCGGCATTTACCATATTTTTAACCTATCCCCAAGTAAAATAGTCCAACACTGTCAAATATGGGGAGCGCGCTGGCCAAGGAATGAATCTTCACCTCCTGATCCATTTATTTGGCCGCCACAAATTTAAAAATGCCTAACTACTCTGTGAGAGTGGGGTGGCGCACCATCTTTTGAAACTATACATTTTACCTAGTATTTATGGAAAAGTTATCCTTGAAGAAGACAGCTCTTGTATAAGAAAATTTTATTAGATTTCCCCTGTAAGTGGCCCATCAAAGAAAAATTGTCCAATCATAGGTTATTTAGAACACCGGCCCAAACGTTCAACGACCATCGATATTGATAATCAAGTTGTCTCATCCAGTGAGGGTTTTCCATTAAGTGGTAATGCATATTATGCCCATCAATAAGACGTTGCTTTTAAATGTAGCCTCATCACTAAACAATATATATATATATATATATATATATATATATATATATATATATATATATATATATATATATATATATATATATATATATATATATATATATATATATAAGCTCTATGGCTTTAATAATCAAGGAGAAAGTTCCTTAGATTAATATAATAAAAATCCACCTATGGATTATGAGCAAGAAGAACCAATTTAAGAAAATGACTGCGAAGATTAAAATCAGGATTCTCACTTAGCAGCCTCGGGAAATTAATCGAAATTGATTTCAATAATATTCATTATGAACCCAAACTCCCGTTTATTACCATAATACAATATTGATAGTTACAGGCGCGACTGATCGCATAATCAACCCTGCAGTAGCACACAAATTATTTTTAGACTGTTTTTATAGAGAGAGTTTTGCCCTTAAGTCTATACACAAGGTTACAAAGGGTACAGTTAATAATAAATACCCTGTATTACAAGAGTATGGTGTAAATTTTCCACTCTCCTTCAGAGTTGTGGATTGGTACGATAGATTTGATGCCCTTATTGGTACTGCACATATGCAGAAATTAAAAACACAAATCGGCTACGAAAATCAAACAATTACATTCCGCAAAATTGAAATTCCATTGTTCCTACAATTTACTTCTTTAAATTTTGTACCTTTTAAACAGATAGTAAAAGGTCATGTTAAAATATCTGTCACTATTGACAAAGGGACAGTATTTGTTCCTAAAATTGAAACTGAAAATGTAGGTGTGGAAGAATGCATAGTAGAAGCAAACAACGGTGTATGTATTGTACCCTGCACAATGAAAAATAATTTAAAGTCAATCACATTATGTTTTAACCAGCAATTTGACATATTCCCTATTCAAAATTTTAGCGAATAACAAGGACCCATGAATAAAAATTTTACTTAACCAGAAGATAAAATTTTAGACCAATTAAGATTAGAGCATCTCAACTTAGAAAAGAAATCAAAATTATTAAATTTATGTCATAAATATAAAACAATATTTTATCACGAAGGGTCAGATTTAACCTTTACTAATGTTGTTATACATGAGTTTAAGACCAAGGACGAAGAGCCTACGTAAAGTCTTATTGTTATCCTTTTCATTTGAAGGAAGAGATACAAAGCCTAATTAAAAAACTATTGGAGGGCAAAATTATACGCCCTTCTATATCACCTTATGCAAGCCCTGTGTGGGTGGTTCCCAAAAGATTAATGGCTCAAGAAAGAAAAAATATGGATTAGTTGTTGATTATCGTGAGCTTAACGATAAAACAATAAATGATAGATATTCTCTACCGCGTATAGAAGAAATTTTAGACAGTCTAGGTAAATGTACATATTTTACAACTTTAGATTTAGCTCAAGGGTGCCGTCAGATCTAAATGTTTCAAAATAGTACAGAAAAAACGACTTTATCTGTAAGCAATGGGCACTATGAATTCGTGCGCATGGCCTTTCGAATTAAAGGGGGGCCAAACTCATTTTAACCGGTAATGGACAATGTTTTACGTGATTCTTTTGTATAAATCTTGTTACGTCTATATAGATGACGTAGTTAACTTTGCAAAATCACCACAAGAGCACATGATTAACGTAGAACAAATATTCAATAAACCATTAGAATGTAATTTAAAGGTATAGCTTGACAAGTCAGAATTTTTAAGAAAAGAGGTCATGTTTTTGGGGCAGGTCATAGCTGTTGACGGGATCAAACCAAACCTGAATAAAATCTCTGATATCTAAAAATACCCTTTACATAAAACCAAAAGGAAATTAAGTCATATCTAGGACTTATAGGATATTATAGACGCTTCATAAAAATTTTGCAAAGATAGTTTTTCCCTTAACAAAATGCTCGAAAAAAGACGGTAGCTTGGACATAAATAATCCAGAATATAGAGAAGCTTTCGAAAAATCAAAATAATTAATTACAATCTCACCAATACTAACGTACGCTGACTTTGACATTTCATCTTACGACAGATGTTATCTGCAGTAGCTATTGGCGGCGTTCTTTTCCAGAACGACAAACCTATTGCATTTTACTCACGAACTCTAAATTCTGCCAAGAAAATTTACTCTACGATAGAAAAAAATTATGAAAAATACGAAACACTTATTTGTATGGTAAAAAAAAACTCATTGGTTTGGCTTTTTTCGATCAAAGACCCTAATTCACGGCTAGTAAAGTGGCGACTGAAATTAGAAGAGTACGATTATGAAATCAAGTATAAGGATGATGTTGTAGTTGATGCCCTTTCGTGCATAGAAATAAATGCTACCGAAGAAGACGAAGACTTAGCGTCTCTTTTTAATCATTTAGACCTGGGATTTGAGAGTTTTAACTGACGAGGACTTAAACAAACTTGGATTAGAAATCAATGACCAACAAATCAATAATGAATAACCGAATGAATCAACAGACACACAGAGACAACACACTTCTGTACAAAACCCCGTCTTTAACATGCCAATCTCAGAAAACCCACTTAACCACTTTAAACAACAAACTATTTTTAATTATGGTGAGAAATTGATGCAAAAATTTTCAAAGCATTTAACAATACTTGTTCAAGAGTGCATATTAAGAAAAATCATGAACTACGACAAATTACAACTTTTTTTAAAAACTATATTAATCCCGTAAACACATATGGCACATATTTGTGCAGTCTAAATTAGAACGATAGTTTACATTAATTACCTCCGACTTATTTAACAGTTATGTTTAAATTATTAAATGCACTAAATATGTTGAAGAAAACAAAGCAAAGACAACTAGACGTTATACAAGATTACCATAATTCTAACCATGTGTGTGTGTGTGTATGTGTTTTGTTTCTTTAACGTCGGCCTATTTCCCCGACTATGGCCACTTACCGACGCCAGGGAGCAGTTTCACCTCACTATCCTGGAAATTTTGCTGAACCCCTGTCTTTCTGTAAGGAGGGTAGGGATCTCTAACGTGCCCAACATCGCATGGACACGGGACCGACGGCTTTACGCCCCCTCCGAAGGGAGGAACTTGCAGACATTCAACTTGCTCAAATACAATGCCAGAACCTCGGTTGATGTTAATTGTACAGTTTGTACTGAAAAAGTGAAAAGAGTACACCGGGATCGAACCCAGTACCCTTCGGTTAATTCTAACCATAACGGCATAAACGAAACGTATAGTCATCTTAAATCTAAATATTACTGGCCAAATATGAAGACACACATAAATGACATGAATGCCTACATTAACAAATTCGATTTTTTCCTTCAAGCTAAATACGAATGACACCCCTACAAATCACCATTTTCAAGTCCTTTAGTGACAATAAGACTGTTCAAAGCAATTCACATATATGCGTTTAATTTTGACAACTGTGAATTCCTTACTTTTAATGATTTATTTAGTAAGTACGCTCAAGCGTATTACATAATAGACAAAACGGCCCTTACGATAATAAATAAATTACGCCATTTCTTCACACATCATAATTACGTGAAGACAATCGTTTCAGATGCAGGTTGCGAGTTCGACAACTGCCGACTGAAAGAATACTGCTCTTTATTTTAAATTAAACTCCATATAGCAACACCCCAAAATCCAAATTCAAACTCCTCTGTTAAGAGAATACATTCCACTTTGTTAGAAAAAATTATAATATTTAAAATTAAAAATCCAACAGAAAGCCCACAATCTTTAATGAATACTGCGATTTTAATTTAATTTAAATCTTATTGAAACTAATTATAATCAACTTTTAATTAATACAAAATCTGTTAATCAAAATTTTACATATGATGCAAGTTTACTACATATTAAAATCTTAAATGACCAAATGTCTGTAATAAAAAATGAAATACATAAATTGACACACAACAGAGAAAAAAGACGTTTGATAAACGGAGGGGGATTTGTTTTTTTTACCCTTAGGGCTCGTCCGCGTCTTTGCCGCCCCGATATCACCGCAGCCTTTGGCTTATTGTGCATGCCTTTTGTCTTTTCTACTCCACCCATTCCAAAATCACTGTGCCTTGAACTAGTCTACACAGCAATTGGTAGGGTGGAGTTTTATATTGCTCTGTTACTAAAATTATTACTGGAAATCTTGACCAAGATGATCTTAAATTTAAAAAATAAAAAAATAGACGCCCTGTATACTAATCATCGAGCCGTGATCGTTCAGTTGGACAATTTAAATTATTTTGCTAATGTAATGACACAGCAATTTGAAGAAGAACAAGGTAACATAAATAAAAAATTAAATTACATAAAAAATTATTTTGAAGACTTATGCTCTCGTCTAAAACAGAGATCAGGTATCGAATTTCAAATATCTTTAGGCAGAAAATTATTAGTCAATAAAAATACTACAAGGCACCATTCTCTTAGTTTTAATGAAAATAGAAATATAGATAATTTTACTTTAGACGGCTTAAATCATATTAAACAACATTTAGAATTCATTTATAATCATAACAAATTAATAAATTTTGATTATAACCAGATTTTTTTTTAATAATTGAGTTTACAAAATTTAACACTTTATCAGTGAGAGATGCCAATGTATGTCTCCTTAAAATTTCAATTCTGCACCCGACACCTGGCTCTTGGTTTCGTATTTTACCTGTTCCTAAAACATTGTTTCACTTAGCTCATATTATTTAGAAACACCTCGGAAAAATCTATGGATGGCAGAACACCACCTTGCATTAGAAGAAGCCATTGTTTGCACTGACCAACCCTATATAGAAAGGTGCAATTTAGAAGAACCATCCACCTGCCTTTTCGCAGTTGTCACAAATTATTACACCACATCAATTCAATTAAATCATAGAAACGTGCTACTTATTACAAATCAAAAACCGTCGATATCAGAAGAATGCACATCCAAATTAGACAAACATATACCTAACCAAACCTCCATCATATGCAGTAAGAAAGATTGCAAGATAACTTTCGAAGATGAACATTATGAAGATATAAGTACGCATATTTCTTGGATCCAAGACATTATTCCGAAATTAGAAGTAACATCTCAACATAAAATAAAATTTCATCCAATGCATATTAAGAAAACCGAATCAACTATAATTGGTGTTATCTTTCTTGTGATAGAGATAATAGTTGTTAGAAGAAAAACGAGGAGCTTGTCAGAAGCCAGCAATGCTCAAGAAAGCAACCACCTTTCCAAGAACGAATTGTGAATGTTAAATCAAGTACTGCAGACAATCAGATTGGTTTTAGATGTGCTTGCTATAATATCGTTGTTAGTAATCTTTGTGCCTTTCTCATTAAATAAACTTATATTTATTATCCAAATAAATTCCCTTTTTTGGCTGCCCTTAACCCTATCGTAGGCGGTGGGAATAATACTTCCCACTTTTCAAATGTCGCTTTAATTTCAAAGGGACAAGAAATTCTCACCGTTGTATGATGCTGTCAACGTCAACCGTCAACATCCATAAGCTCCATGTTACACTTTCCAGTTCTTGGCAGCATCAGTAGCTCAGGTAAAATGAAGTAAAGGATGTCAACTCACACTTTTCTGTCAAATGAGAACCGATTCTGCGTGGTTCTTGTGTACATAGTTGATTATTTTTTTAAAACGTAAGTATATAATTTTTTTAATTTTTTTTATATGCAATATCATAAACAATAATATTTCTGCTTTATGTAAAAATGTAAAGGTAAGATGCTTACTGGCAATTAGGCCATTGCTGACCCTTTTTGCTCATCTAAACTAACCTACCCTCCACCTTGAGCTCGATCTCAACGACGACAGTGATTTTGAAAAATCATCCGCCGCCGGTCAGGATCCAACCGTCGACCCCCGAGTCCGTATTGGAAAGTCTGAATCGGTTTTCCCGCATGGCCACGGAGGCGCTTTCTGCTTTGTGTAAGTCGTATTATAATGTTGACAAAATAGATTTCACTTTGAGAAACATTGAATTTTGTAAGTGGAGTATATGTTTCCCACTGACTATCCCAGTCCCCTGGTATTTACACGACCAGAAATATTTTATTTCAATATCGGCAGATTGAATACATTTTCCATGTAATATATATATATATATATATATATATATATATATATATATATATATATATATATATATATATATATATATATATATATATATATATATATATATATATATATATATATATATATATACATATATATTTATCACTGTGATTATAATTATACAGGATGGCGCATTGAAAACGAAACAGACCGATTTGCGTCCAGAGAATATTTTTTTAAGAAACGCTGAAACACGTCAATTTTAATATTGAGGGGGACATGTTTTGACATAAAACTCAACTGTGTCACATCAACCCCTTAAGGGTGGTGATAACAACCCTTATATTTTAAATAGGGAACATTGGTCGTGTGTTACACCATTTGAAAGCTCTTTCTTTTCTGAATTCAGCACACAAATTTGTTTGGAAGTTTTAGCAATTCGTTTAAAAATTATTCACAGTTGGAGTTGCAAGAACGCATTTCATTCATTGTGATAAGAAATGCACTAATTAGTCAATTTTTCGTTAAAAAAACTAAAACACAAAACCAAACGTTCAAAAATGTTTATTCTATTAAGTAAGTGTTCAAATTGTTGACCACCAGCTTCCATACAAAAGTGCAAATTTTGCTCAAAACGAGCTCTGACATTCTGGAGCATTTGTGGAGATATTAGACGGCATTCTTCAACAATGCGTCGTCGTAATTCTTTCAGAGACTCCGGTTCTGTTGCGTAAATTCTACTCTTTAAATGGCCCTATAGAAATAAGTCTAAAGGAGTTAAATCCGGTGATCTAGGGGGCACCTCTACGCCCAATCCATTGTCCTGGAAACTCTCTGTTAAAAAACTCCCTAACACGTTGTGAAAAATGCGAGGGAGCTCCATCTTATTGAAAGACAAATTAAGTTTCTTAATAGCGATCATCATTTTCAACAATGTCAATTAGTAGAGGTAAACTATATTTTCTAGTAACTCCAAATACGTTTCGCCACTCAAATTTCCATCAATAAAAATTGGTCCGATTAAACGGTCTCTAAAAACGCCAGTCCAGACATTCAATTTCTGTGAAGTTTAAGTGTGGACTTCGTGAAAATTTCTTGGATTATTATCTGCCCAATAACGATAATTATGACGATTGACTGTAGAGTTTAATAAAAACGTACACTCGTCTGAAAAACAGATATTGAACAGAATGTTCTAGTTATCAGCTATCGTGCAGTCATAACTTTACAAAACTCCAGCCGTTGATCAAAATCATCTTCATTCAGTTGTTGTACAAGATGAATTTTATACGAATGAAATTTATGATGCTTCAATATTCGCTGAATAGTTCTTCTTTTGATGTTTGAAACAGTGGCCAATTTTCATGTGCTCAAAGTCGAATCTGCAGCAATTTGTCCTACAACTTCAATCTCAGTAATCTCATTTCTTACCGGAAATTCACGTTCAGGATCCCGTTTTTTGTTGGCTACTGAACCGCTTTGTCGAAACTTTGCAACTAACTCCAAAATGTATTTTCTGTTAACATGTCTGTTCGGATGTCGTTCATTAAACAAATTTGCGGTACGGTTGGCACAGTTATCGTTTTTGAAAAAAAGAGTAATTATTTCAATTTTTTCTTCTACAGAATACACCATTGTGAAATTAATTTTCGGTAGTACTATCAAGTATCAAACCGACCGATAAACTGAAATAATAAACCGCATTTCTCTCATTCCGATAAGAAATCGTCTGATAGTCAATTTTTTGTTTACAAACCAACAAAACATTGACTATCAGCACATTTCTTATCGGAATGAGTGAAATGCGTTTTTGCATCTTCAACTGTGAATAATTTTTAAACGAGTTGATAAAACTTGCAAAAAAAATAGTGTGATGAATTCAGAAAAGAAAGAGCTTTCAAAAGATGTAACACTCGACTCATGTTCCCTATTTAAAATATAAGGGTTGTTATCACCACCCTTAAGGGGTTGATGTGAAAAAGTTGAGTTTTATGTCAAAACATGCCCCCCTCAATATTAAAATTGACTTGTTTCAGCGTTTCTTAAAAAAAATTATCTTGACGCAAATCGGTCTGTTTCGTTTTCAATGCGCCACCTATATGTTATATGCTGTCCATCATGGGGTACATGTGTCCCACTGCCTATCCCAAATATTTTGTTTCAATATCGACAGATTGAATACATTTTCCATGTAATATATATATATATATATATATATATATATATATATATATATATATATATATATATATATATATATATATATATATATATATACACCCTTGAATGGTATCATAGACTCATCAACAGATAACACCGCTAAATAAGTAGAGACTTCTTGACATTCTGTATTCAAAAGGTCTATGAGCGGTCTTAGTTTGTACAATTTGTCATATTGTGAACTAGTCTTTGGTGGACATGCTTCATTGTTATTACAATGCAAATTTTGAGTTAGTTTCAAAGATAATTTAGAAGGCATAACATTTGAAATGCAACTTGCTCCTAGAAATGGGTCTGAACTCCAATAATTAGCAATATGTGGTAAGTTGTGAATACCCATCAAAATCAAACATCCTATATATGCATAGAGTTCTTCAGTTGATACAGGATGCCAATTTTGTAATGTATTTTGTGCAGCATATAAATTTGTTTTATTTTTAATAATTTCAATTACATCATCACCCAATAAATGTTTGAAGTAAGTAAATTCTTTATCTGTGTTACTAAATTCTGCATTTATCATAGGTTCTGAATCGAAACTCAAGTTTAGATCATTAAAGTATCTAGAGTCTGATTCTAGATTCTTCATTTTCTTCAACCTCCTGCTCCTCTTCAGCTATGATATTTTTAACATTAAATTATTTATCTGCCAGAGGAATGACTTCTGCAGTTGAGACAATTACTGGTAAAGGCATTTTTGATTCTTTAAGAGCATTATATTCATCTAAAGCATCAAGATCTGCTTCAGCTTCTGAAGTATATTCTTCATCTGGTAAACTAAAAAAGTACTGGCGGCATTCTTCACTTGTTTTGGATCATTCAAATTCCACCTTTTATCAGGCATCTGGAAAACATAATTTAGACTATATTATTATAATTTTGATAAATGATGGACATCATATAATATATATATATATATTTATCATCACAGTGATGAATATATATATATATATATATATATATATATATATATATATATATATATATATATATATATATATATATATATATATATATATATATATATATATATATATTGTCATTGTCTTCTGTGTTTGCCGGTGTCGCTTTTTCTTGGCAAATAAAGTGAAATTGCCTGAGAAATAGATATTGTTAATTTGTGATTCAAAGTTAGTGGGTGAGTTGCAGCCTATTCTGTAGTTTACTGTACTTTTTACATGCAAAAATAGTCTACAATTGTATTATATAGATAGTTTGAGTTGATAGATATAAGGCTCTAAGTTGAAAAAGGAAGAAATATATAGTCCTCCTATCTTAGTGATAATACCCACAATTTGTCTCTTAATTCGATAAACAGCTGAAAGAAATAAACAAAAGATAAATGACTGACGGAGAAAATATAACCAACAAACAAATTTATGACACATTACAACAGATGAAAATAAACTTTAGGGAACATGAGGATGAGCTCAAAGAATCACTTTCAAATAACCTAATTGTTGCTGATCAAAAAATAGAAGATCTTAGAAGGGAGAATGATGTATTAAATAGAAGATTGGAGACGCTAGAAAAAAAGAATAAAGAAAAATAATATCATTATCTTCGGAATAAAATGTGTGGAATATAACAAAGAAGAGCTAACTATTTTTGTTATAGGGAAAATTGAGGCTTTGTTGGATATTACCATTAACCGGTTTTATAAGCGATGTATACTCCATTAGTAAAGGTCGGATAAGCAAGGCTGTCATTATTGAATTTGTCTCTCCCCGAAAGAAATCCAAAAGCCTTAATAACGTAAGAAAACTAAAAAGTACTAAAATATTTATTCAACCACACCTTACACGGCGAGAACAACTCGAGAACAAAGTCATGGGGAAACAGCTGAAGTCCGCGAGAGAGAAGAAGCTTAATGCTTACATAAGGAATGGCAAGTTGATGGTGGATGGAGAGGAGTACAAACCAGACGAACTGAATTACACCACTGACCCTTCCCAAGAAGATAAGAGAGCTGAGATCAGCGAAACATCAAATAGTACACCTGGAACACCAACTTTGGGGCAGTTCTGCCTGGAGTCTACAATCAACACTGCGAAGCAGAGCGACACGCCTTTAGTGAAGCCACTATCAGCATCTCAAAAACATCCTGCGACTGCAGCTGTTAAAAAGATTTTGCGAAGTCTCGCAAGTCAGCAAGTTCACTCAGGTTCGGGAACTGCCACATTGGTTGTCAAAACCGACACTTTAAAGAAGAGAGGTGACGAAATTAGGAGGAAGTGAGGACTGACTCGTAGTGTGAGATTTATGTAAGTTTAAATTGCTATATTCTTTCTGTATGCGATGTGTGTGGGAATTCAATTTGTGAGACTAGTTTAGATTTGGCCATTTATTGTCCGATAAATATTTCATTTTTAGTTTTGCTTAGAAATTGCCTCTAAAACATTGTAGCTTCTTCGCTTTGCTGTCAGTTATATACGATGGATCCTTACATCAGGAATTTTGTTGCGCAAGAAATAAAGACCCATGTCTGTGAAGACATCTCAAAATGTGTCCGTATGTTAGATGTGTACAAGCGTATGATCTTCCACAGTAATATTAGAAGCTTAGCAAAAACTTTTATTGAATTGAAAGTTGTTCTAAATGCGCTTGAATGTGAATTTGATTTAATTGTTTTAACCGAGACGTGGATTTTACATGAAACTGGAAGCTTCAGTATTGCAGGTTACGATATGATATACAATGGCGGTAACTACAATCATAATGATGGTGTGATAATATATATTTAAAAAAAGTATAATTATGATTATTACATATTGCAGCTGGATGCGTTTAAGGTTGTTAGGCTTACATTTTTATATTGTGGCAGATGTGTGGCAATTAACGCCATATACCGGTCCCCAACTTCATCCGAATATTGCTTTAACGACGCCCTATCAGAGTATCTAGTTAGACATGCAAGGGATTCTGACATGGAGGTCCTTTTGGGAGACATAAACATAGATATATTAAGCAACGAACAATTTACTAGTGATTACCTAAATATTTTGTCCGGTGAGGGGTTTGTTTCGGTGACCAATAAGCCAACCAGAGTCTTTCGATACAGTAAAACCTGCCTAGACCACATTTTTTTTCAGAGCAAGTACTGCTGTGAATTTGTGCCCTATTGTTCTGAAAACTTGCATTACTGACCATTATAGTATCATCCTCCAAATAGAACTCACACCTGAAAGAAAGCATATAGACTTAGATGATACAAATGAAAATGTGGATACAGTCACATTTTTGATATAAAATTATTTAAGAAAAAAATTAATGAGGAAACTTGAGAGACTGTAAATGATTCCAATGATGCAAACAGGGCTGCTGCTATGTTTGTCAATATGGTTAAGAAATACATAAACGTAAGCACTGAAGTGGTAAAATTGAAGTACAACCAAAGAAAAAGAAAAAACTGGATCACCCAGGGTTTAATTAATGCAGTAAATAAAAAGAACCAGTTATATAAAGATAAAATGAGACGATCACATGATGAAAATATTGCTGAGGAATTTAGAGTCTATAGAAACAGGTTTAATGACGATAAAAAACAGATTGAAGGATACAACCTGCCAAAATGTGGAGTTCTATTAATAACCTGAGGGGGAAAACTCGAAATCGTAGCTCAATAAAACAAATAGAAAGCGAGTCTGGAGAAATGCTAGTTAATCCGCTGGACATAGCGGAGAGATTCAATAGTTATTTCATCAGTTTGAGGGAACGACTGGCAGACGGTTTACCGACTACAGTGGCGACTGCTGGTGGGACCCGCATTGCTCACACGATTTTTTTGTCTCCGACAAATGAAAATGATGTAGGTAGTGTTATTGGATCCCTTGCTAGTTCTAAGAGTGCAAGAGAAGACGGTATAAAACCAGAACACATAAAAGGGGTAAAGCAATATAACAGTGGTCTTTTGACGTATATAATAAATATGTCCTTGAGTGAGGGAGTGTTTCCAGATGTCTTCAAGAATGCTCTTGTCATACCAGTCTACAAGTCTGGAAGTCAAAAGGATGTTTGCAATTACAGGCGGATATATTTGATTAGTGTTTTGGCAAAGGTTTTTGACCATATCTTGAAAGGAGAATAACTGTTTATCTCAAAAAATATAACATATTGTCTGATAAACAGTTTGGTTTCCGAGAGTCTAGGTCGGCAGAAGATGCGATTATTAAATTGGTGTCAAATGCTTATTAAAGTCTAGATAATGGACTATCATCCATGTGTGTGATTTTTGACCTGGCTAAGGCCTTCGACACGGTAAACCATGATAAGTTACTATCACTACTGAGTGATATAGGTTTCAGAGGAACCCATATAATCTAATAGAGGATTACCTATCCAACAAGCAGCAGACGGTTAGAGTAGGCCATGTTGTTAGCGCGCCCCTTCCATTCTTCTGTGGGGTACCACAGGGTACGGTATTGGGTCCCATACTATTTAATATCTACGTAAATGATTTATTTAGGGTTAAGACCGTGCGAGAAAATGTGGGCTTCGCAGATGATCCTGCCGTATTTTATAGTGGCACTGATTGTAAGTATATCGTCTTGTAGGACGGTAAGGTATCTCGGAGTTGAATTGATTGTCATCTGAGGTGGGACCATCACATAGAGTACCTTGTAAAACAATTGTGGTGTCTCTTGTTTAGCGTGAGGACTCTGAAAAAGGTATTTACATGTGATTATTTACGGATTATTTACTGTGCTCTTGTGGAGTCACACCTCAGGTACGGAATTGTGGTATGGGGAGGAGTCGCAGATACTCACCTTCGGTGTCTGGAAGTCGTATAGAGGTATATACTGAAGGTAATGTATAAAAAACCACATCTATATTCGTCAGACCAGTTATATCGGGACGTTAAACATTTTGACGTGAAGCAGTTGTATCTGTGCTCTATTTTGACATGGCAGTTCAAAAATAGAAATGTGTTAAACACAGTGGATCATCCTTATAGTACAAGGTTAAAGGAAACCTCTGGAAGTATACCGAGAAGCAAGAAATCTATAGGGCAGAGATCTCTGAGTTACCTTGCTCCAAGATTGTACTTCGGAATTCCATCTGAGATTAGGGAATTAGACTCCGTCAAACTCTTCAAGACAAGAATCAGGCGGTGGATAGCATCACTGCCTAGAGGCGAAGTCCATGGGTTGATTGATCCAAGTATTTTTATTTTGGTTTAAAATCGGTTCTTGCTTATGTGGAGGATCGGTTGACAAGCTCGATCAGTTCAGAGGTGTTCTTGATTGTAAAGAGTGTAGCTGGGTGAATGCAGGTAATGTATGTGCGCATCTGTGCTTAAATGTGTGTGTGTGTGTGTGTGTGTGATGGTGTGTGTATGTGTGTGTGTGTGTGTGTGTATTTGGGACTGTGTGCATGTGTGTTTGAGTCTGTATATGTATGTGCATGTATTTACGTGTGAGTATGATTGCGTAACTGTATGCTTGTCTGGGCGCTTTCAAAATTATTTTTTCTCAAAATGAAATCTATTTTCTCAACATTATAATACGACTTACACAAAGCAGAAATATTATTGTTTACCATATTGCATATAAAAAAGTTCTGTACCTACGTTCTTAAAAAGTAATCAACTATGTGCACAAGAACCACACAAAATCGCTTTTCCTTTGACAGAAAAGTGTCAGTTGGCATCTACAACTTCATTTTACCTGAGCTACTGATGCTGTCAAGAACTGGAAACTGTAACATTGAGCTTATGGTTGTTGACGGTTGACGTTGACAGCATCATACAACGGTGGGAATTTCTTGTCCCTTTGAAACTAAAACGACATTTGAAAAGTGGGAAGTATTATTCCCACCGCCTACGATAGGGTTAAGGGCACCCAAAAAAGGGAATTTATGTGGCTAACAAATATGAGTTTATTTAATGAGAAAAGCACAAAGATTACTAGTTCTGAACAACGATATTATAGCAAGCACATCTAAAACCAATCTGATTGTCTGCAGTACTTGCTTTAACATTCACAATTCGTTCTTGGAAAGAGGGTTGGTTTCTTAAGCATTGCTTCTTGTTCTTCTTCTAACAACTATTATCTCTATCACAAGGAGGATAACACCAATTATAGTTGACCCAAAGTGTGTGGTATGGACTGCTGGATGCCATGCATGATGCTGGTTGATTTTTTCTAGTTGAGTTCTTAATTTTTCGATTTTCTTAATATGCATTGGCCGAAATTTTATTTTATGTTGAGGTGTTACTTCTAATTTCGGAATGATGTCTTGGTTCCAAGTAATATTCGTACTTATATCTTCATAATGTTGATCTTCGATTGTTATCTTGCAATCTTTCTTACTGCATACGAGGCAGGTTTGGTTAGCTACCTGTTTGTTTATTTTGGATTTGCATTCTTCTCATATCGACGGCAGGTGGATGGTTTTTCTAAATTGCGCCTTTCTGTATAAGATTGGTCAGTACAAACAATGGCTTCTTCAATTGCAAGGCAGTGTTCTGCCGTCCATAATTTTTTCTGAGGTGTTTCTAGATAATATGAGCTAGGTGGAACAAGGACCTTGTTGTTTTTATGAACAGGTAAAATACGAAAACAAGAGCCCGGTGTCGGACGCAGGATTGGAATTTTAAGGAGACATACAATAGTATCCCTCACTGATAAAACGTTCAATTTTGTAAACTCAGTTATTTTAAAAGTGTGGTTATAATCAAAATTTATTAATTCGTTATCATTATAAATTAATTCTAAATGTTGTTTAATATGATTTAAGTCGTCTAAAGTAAAAATCTCTATATTTGTAATTTCATTAAAACTAGAGAATGGTGGATTGTAGTATTTTTATTGACTAATAATTTTCTGTCTAAAGATATTTGAAATATGATAACTGATCTCTGTTCTAGACGAGAGCATAAGTCTTGAAAGTAATTTTTTATGTAGTTTAAATTTTTATTTATGTTACCTTGTTCTTCTTCAAATCGCTGTGTCATTACATTTGCAAAAGAATTTAAATTCTCCAACAGAACGACCACGTCTCGTTGATTAGTATACAGGGAGTCTAAATTTTTATTTATTTCTTTAAGATCATCCTGGTCAAGATTTCCAGTAATCATTTAATAACAGATCCCGCAACAGAGCAATATAAAGCTTTACCCTACCAGTTGCTGTGCAGACTAGTTCAAGGCACAGTGATTTTGGAATGGGTGGAGTAGAAAAAACAAAGGGCATGCACAATAAGCCAAAGACTGCGGTGCTATTAGGGCGGCAAAGACGCGGACGAGTCCTAAGGGTAAAAAGAAACACATCCCGCTCCGTTTATCAAACCTCTTTTTTCTCTGGAGTGTGTCAATTTCTGCATTTCATTTTTTATTACAGACATTTGGTCATTTAACACTTTAGTATGTAGTAAACTTTTATCATGTATAAAATTTTGATTACCAAATTTTGTATTAATTAAAAGTTGATTATAATTAGTTTCAATAAGAGTTAAATTAAAGTAAAAATAAAAACGATGATAATGATTGAAGATTTTTTGCTATACCTATGTAACCTTTGAAAAACCCGTTTGTTTCAATGCTCTGAATCTGCAGAGGTTGCACTTGTTGAAGGACGATCATCAGCCAAGGGAGAAGGTTCCTGTAAAGAAACTTTTTTTAATTCTTTAAACGTGGCTACAAAGTATGGTGCATTGCAGATTCCAGAGCTGGTTGCATCCTCAAATCTGAAATGTATACTGGCAAATCCACACAAGTAACCATTTTTTCCAATTGGAATTTGGGAGAAAGGGTTGTGTTGAACTTGACATCTCATTGCCAAACATTGTTTGGCCGCTTTCGACAATTTATTTTCACTGGTTCCTCTTTTAGAAAAACTGCACTCCAAGGGTATATATATATATATATATATATATATATATATATATATATATATATATATATATATATATATATATATATATATATGTGTGTGTATGTATATTGTTGGAATAGTTAGAGGAATAGTTAGAGACAACAGAAAACATCTGCCTCAAATGATGAAAGAGAAGCATACACTCAAGCAAGAAGGATACATGTTTCTGTCAAAGGATATGATTAGTGCAGTAAAATGGCAAGACAAAAACCCTGTGACTCTAGTAACAACAGAAGTTACCCCAAAATATAGTACTACAGTGGAAAGAAAAAATAAAGATGGTTCAAAGGTCCGTGTAAGTTGTCAAAAAGTAGTATCAGTTTATAATTCAATAATGGGGGAGTTGATAAATTTGATCAACTCAAAGAAAGGTATGCTATAGGGCGTCGATCTTTAAAATGGTGGCACAAAATATTTTATTTTCTAATAGACATGGCAATTGTAAACAGTTTTATTATGTACAAAACTACAAAAATGACATATTTGGATCAGCTCACCTTCAGAATAAATTTGGCTCGCCAGCTTATTGGTGGTTTCAGTTCGCACAAAGAAGGAGGAAAGCCTGTTCAGTTTTTAGCAACTAAACGGATTATACCTGATGAAGTGGAACTCAACTGTTGCCGATTTGTCAAAGTGGAATGACAGACAAACGTCACAAAATAGTGCTTGAAGTCAAGAGTAAGTTCATGAGTCTTCAATTGCTAAAATGTATCGCCAGTCAGCAGATGACGTAGACACCTACTACTAGTGATGTGCAAAACCATTATTTTCTATTAACAGTTGCAGCCGTTTACGTTATTTCATAATAACCGTTGAAAATAACAGCTTCAGTTATTTCGCTGTTGTGTTGAACTGGATAGTCGATCGATAGTATCCTACATTCCCAAACCTGTGAGTGAGAGTGAGCACACTAGAGTATAAATAACGTGTTTCCTGTTAAGTAATATGTTATGAAGTAATGTCTGCTCTATACTGCATAGCATACCCATACATATTTATTTCATTCCCAGTCGCATGTCCATTCCTCCCGTTAAATAGTTAAATTTAACAGTTGCCGATGAAAACCGATGTTTATTCATTGAACCTAGTTGCAGTGGAACTGCAACAGATACGACTCCGAATTCTAGTTTAGTGTAAAAAGCGTTATTTTGTAAGCTGTTATTTTTATAAATCCACAACTGGTGGTTACCATTGCTGCTCGACAACCGTTTAAAAATGACCGACAGTTAAATAACGACCCATCACTACCTACTACATACCCATTTTTATTAAGAAATACCATATATTATTTTTTATCATTGAAGATCTAATCCAAAAGAACTTAAGCGATTGCTCCAACGGCATTCGAATGTAACCATCATTTTTAGATCACAAAAATTGTTATTATTACCTTAGAAAACGTATATACCTGGCCGTAGAGGGAAATACAGACTCCACGGGAAAAGAGGAGGTCCAGCTTATGGGACCCTTATTTTGGAAACGTGCCTCTACACATCAAGCTTAGTCTTTGAGTTGTTTATAAATTTTAAAGAGAATTCATTATATAAAAATCAAGATTAACCGAATTTCGTACATTATTTCACACTTTTTCTCATATATTTTTTTAATTTTTTAAAAATTGTTTTGGTTGCTTTTTTATTTGTCCAAAATCTTCTTTCTTCTTTTTTTAGCGGCCCTCAAGCACGGGTCCCTTTGAAAAATCAGAATACAGAGTGGGGCCCCCGTTATCTCCATCTCGACAGGCACACAGCACATATAGGCTATTAATTTTTAAAGTATAAAACTCACTATCACACTTTTTAGTTAATTTTCGTAGAAACAATTCACTAATGGGGCCATCCCGACTTTTGAATTTTGAATATTTTTTTGCAAATGTGCGCGAACTAGAACCCCTAGAACCCATATTCGGGGTCAGTTTCAATTTTTATATGTATATATATATATATATATATATATATATATATATATATATATATATATATATATATATATATATATATATATATATATATAGGTATCACACCGATAACTCAAAAAATAATGTGCCGATTTTTATACAATTTGGTATGTACCTTCCTTTTGTAAATGGCTTGGATAAGTTCGTTAGCCAGGAAAATCGAACGAGGTTTTCCGGAAAAATGTTGAGTTTTCATTCGAAAAAAAAATTTATCTCAAAAAAATAAAAAATCTATGATAACCAAATTTGGTAGGTAGGTTTACAATATAAAAAGTAAACTATACACTAAAACTTATATTTCTTTGTTACAAGAAAAAAAAAGTTATAATAAAATATTATGTCAGATCATTTCTATGAAAATTTACTACCATAACGCACTTGCTGCGTCCAGGCTTTTATTACATTAATAACGAACATTGTTATATTTATAAACCTAAAAGCTTTATAAAATTTGTCTAGTTTGAAATCACACTCGTTATCTCAGACCTAAAGTGTGAGCAGTAAAGCGTGCTGTTGGAAATATCACAGTATCTTAAAACCATCAGGTAAAAACGGGTGCGGAACAGTCTAATAACAGTAGCCGAATAACTCAACTCTTGAGGTCACACACAAACACAGACAAAAATACACACATAAACGCACACATGCACACACCCGTGCTTTCAGCATTATTGGACATGTCACGATGTTTAAAAAACATTATTTGTATTTCAGTTAGATATGTCAGAACATGAATTTCGAATAGCATGCACTAATTATTTTTATGTTAATTCATCCATGAAATAAATTAATCAATCTGCTAGTGCTAGACCAATGTATCACAGATATAGGCCGTCGACTACTTAAATTTGTTGTGGAAGATAAGATAAAGATATGGTAAATAACTGGTGGATGTATGTCTGTCAAACTTTTTTATTTACGACTACCTACTAAAAACACAAAAGTTTTGATAGGCGTTTATATATATATATATATATATATATATATATATATATATATATATATATATATATATATATATATATATATATATATATATATATATATGACGAACAAAGAAGATTAAGAACAGCTATAAAATTATATAAAAAGATTTTGTGGACTAAAATCATTCAAATGAAAATTGCGCTTTCATTTTCACCAATGTTGACATTTCATTTCTCAAGTTTCTTGAGTTTGATATTGTAATTGTCAACACGGTGTGCATAGGTATAACTTATTCAAATTGTGTTTCTACACATCACCTAGCTTACATTACAGTCTTAGCCAGTAATATGATAATAAAAATTAAGTGTGACCCTACTGTAATACTAATGTACATGGTCGCCCATCGAAACCTATAATAATAAAATAACAATAATATTGATTGTAATAAAAATACTTTATTTATTTGCTATATAAAATTACACAGTATGCTTCACAAAAAAGCTCATGCTTGTATATGTGTAAGGCACAATTTAGATCAATCATTTTCTCTAAACTGCTGTCTGCCAAATGTTCTCCTTAAAAAAGTCACTTTTGATTTTTTATTATTTCCATTTCTTAAGAAATATGTGATTCGCCAGCACCTCTGCCACAAGTGTTGGTTTATAATAAAAGCTATATATGTGAATTTAAGGGTATCTCTTTGAAAAACGTTGGGCTATGTCGATTTTTTTTTTTTTTGAGAGGGTCACAATTTCCCGCCGAAGTCAAAGCTACTACTCCATCCTCTTGAACGGAGTACCTACCCTCTTCAAAATTTTAAATAGCAAGTGGTGTCGAGTGACACATTGCTGGAAAGTGTAGTCAATTCTATATCAATCGTGTACTCGGTTTTGAACATTCGAAATCAAATTTGGTGTCTCTCTTATTATTCGACCGAAGCGTTCATTGTCGATATGATTTTCACTATTGTAATTACTGTTAGTAAATTTAGATAATGAGAGTATTTTGCCATTTCAGATAAGGACTAGAAACAAGAAATTGAAACTCAGTGTGTATATAACACGGTGTGATTCGGTACAGTGCTTCATTTCACATTTTTGACATTTCATAGTATTCAAATCATGGTGTATTCAATTCGGGAACGTGTCGAAATTATTGTGTTATTTTCGAAAATTGACTAGTCCAAGATGTAACGATACAATTATTTAATCAATAACGCTGTGGCAAAATGACTACTCTGAAGCACGTTTTAGACCTAATATAAAAGTCTCGAAACACTGGGTCTTTTGGAAATCAAAAATACGTTACAGCAGGGCCTGTGAGGAATAAATCTGTAAAAGTAAGTTGGCACGCTACGATGGATCCCACCTTAAGCACTAGAATGTTAACAATAGCTTCAGGCATAGATTATAGGAAGAAATTTGAAAGAAAATACATTTCATCCATACAAAATTAAGCTGCTACAGGAAATAAACGAGGACGATTTCGATCGACGTCTATAATTTTGTGAAACAGGAACGCAACGTGCTATAGGTAATCAAAGTTTTTTATACCGTACCTCGTTTTCTGATTAATGTTCCATTATCCTTAATGGTACTGCAAATTACGATAACTGTCGCTATTGGTCAGATTCCAACACAAGAATATTCCACGAAGTATACACGCAGCACATAGAAACTGAATGGTTGGGCTGCGACTTTCGGCAACAGTCTTATTGGTCCTTTTTTGTTACGCTAAAACTTAACCGACGAAATGTATTAAAAATTGCTGCAATACTACATTGACCGCATGCTGACAAATATCATAGAAAATGCCGAGAGCTGTGATGTAAACTCCTTAGAATTCCAACAAGACGGTGCTTCTCCACTTTACGACAATGCGACAGCATATCTTTATGAAAGATCGATAAACAAATGACCCAGACATACGTGGTCCAATTGAATGACCCCCAAGATCACCGGACTCTGGCCGCTAGACGCCCAAAAAGTTTAATTTATGCAACTCAGTTCATGAACCCGCGGGATTGTTCACAGCGCATTATTGGTAAATCCCATCAAATAACACCAGAAATGCTTCAGAACGTGAGGAATCAATTTGAACAAAATTGGTATTTTTGCATGGAGGTTGGTAAAGGCTCTTTTTAACATTTTCTCTGGTAATGTTCCAGCTACTAGGCAAACCCAGGCTTTTGTATCACACTTTTCATAAAAATCTTTGTGCTTCTGCAATGTCATTCTTTTTTTAGGTCATACTTTTGCACTTTGGTTTTGAATGTTCTCCTCAAGAATTGCAAAGATTTTCAGAACCAAATATATGATTGAATCAAGAATTGAGCAGCCTTTTGACCTCGCCTCTCTACGCCATATGCACCTTAAAATTTATAAGGGGTTAGTTGCCCCGTTTAGGGGAATAAAGTAAGATATTTGAGCTCCTCGCAAAATGTGTCCAGCTCAAAAACAAAAGCGACCCCTCTAACCGTTTTCCATATCAAACTTTAAATATTCGAAAACCAGCTTGTATAATTTTCGACGCATGTAAAATTATGCTTATGGTCAAATACAAGGCCTAGATATCTAGGTCTTGTATTTGTCTATATGTGGTTAAGCATAATTTTACATGCATCCATAGAGAGGTCGATTTTGTTTTTGAGCTGACGAGATTTTGTAGAATATAAATATATTCTACAAAATCTCGTGACAAATACATAAACCTAGTTACACGTTACGTCGCTTATGTAGTACACATCTGACAGTTTTCGCCTGAAGTTTGATTCTCCAGTAAAAATTTGGGAAATGTTTAATGAATAAATAGCTTCTGTTGGTAATCCACGTACGTCGCACAAGGAATCTACTGATATTTCAAATCGTATTTACTTGTATGTCGCATTCTTGTTGTTAAAGTACGACTGGTCTTCTTCATTTCTATCTGGACAGTTCTCTTCTTGCGTGAGCAGTGTCTTGTGAGTTCCATGTCACATATCGTAAAGATATGTTGATTTCTTTCTAACTCCTAACACAGTACCAAGCACTTCCACATCGTCACAAGGTGTGGAAGTATCGCATCGGCGACAAAAATTTCAAAAATGATTATTTTGCTTAAACGTCGTAAAAAGTATCAAAACATATAGAAAACATGATTTGGAACGAAATTTTTTTTGTCTGTCGGTCTATCGGCCTGTCGGTCTATTGGTCTGTCGGTATGTCGGTGTGTCGGTCTGTCGGTTTGTATGTCTGTCTGTAGCCAAGATAATTTTAAAACGAATTGAGATATAGTCTTCAAATTTGGTATACAGTTAGCACTCGACAAACGAACGGTTCGGCTTGTTTTTGGGTAAAATCTCTTTAGGGGGTAGGGGATGAATGGGGGGTGATTTGGTGAAAACTGATATTTTTTCGTTAAAACTCGAGTAATATAACGTTTTAGGGTTTATTTATTAGAAAATTTTTTATTTCATCAAACATTTGGTATTTTGTGCTGAAATTAAATTAGGGGTTAAATGTGTAGGGGTAGACAAAAATGTTGACAAAAATATCGATTTTTTTTTGTTGCTAAAACGGCGTAAAAAGTCTCAAAACGCATAGAAAACTTTATTCTGGAACGAATTTTTTTTGGTCTGTCGGTCGGTCGATCCGTCGGTTTGTCGGCATGTACGTCTGACTGTTAATAATCGCAATAAATTTCTAACGAATTGAGATATCATCTTCAAATTTGGTATCCAGTTAGCACCCGACAAAGGAGCGCTTCGATTTGTTTTTGGGTAAAATCGCTTCAGGGGGTAGGGGATAAATGAGGGGTGATTTGGTGAAAATTGCCATTTTTTCGTTAAAAGTCGAGTAATATAACGTTTCAAAAGTTTATGGGTACAGGAATACGAATATTTTTCTTTGTGGTCGAAGTTTTTTAGTTTGTGTTTAAGACTGATTTTACTTTAAAATTGGATATCCGAGCCAAGTTTGGGCAGAGCATATAAAGATCATGCTTTTAGAAGTATTCCGATACCAGTTTGGCACGTATTGTAATGTTTTAAATGGCAGTTGAAAGTTAACAAATTAATTTATTGTTGTTGCCCTGGCTTGGTGAAACTGTTCCATACTAAATACAGAGGTAGTTAATTTTCTTGGCTTGACAAATGCTTGTTATTTACTGTGCAACCGTTTTCGTCTTTTATTGCATCGTCCGGCAGAATAAAAATTGAAACTATTTATACGCACCCACGACAACTAAAATTTAAAAAGAAATATGTTGCTACGTTAGAGTAGTTTGAGCCACAATATATGTGAAAAGTAGAATAGAAATGGCAGATTACGTCATTAAAATGCCTCCACGCGGTGTAGGTCGGTATTTAACATGAACATGATAGAATCTTCCAAGTGTAACAACAGTCATAATAATTGAATAACTAAACAATAACAGCAATAAACATAAGTTTTATATACGAAAATATCGACCTATTACAATTATGACAAAATTGTTAACTAAATAGAATTAATACAAGTATTTAAAAAATTATATTTAAAAATGAGTGTCTAAAAAAGGCAATTCTATCAAATAGCCTTGCCCATTTAAAACAATTGTTGTTGCGATGAATATGCTTTTTAATTTCTAAAGCTTCCAAGAAGCCTGGTTTGTACTTTTTATTTAAAAAAATGAAGTGACCATGCGGTTATTTACTTGTCAAAATATTTATTTATAAAAGCATAAATATGTTCTTTGTATTGGGAATTAAAGCTTCTAGAATTTTGATCAATATAAATTCCAGCTTACGCTGGGAAACACTTTTTTTTCACGTTAAGTTGTAAATTACACCTCGTGCTGTTAAAGTTAAATAGCACCTTTCTATTTGCAATGACATTTAAAATTTTCAATACATTTTCTTAAATGTTCTTAGGGTAAGTTATCCAGGCATATTTGTGGCCTCTTTTGTTTTTAATATTTGGATAAATTAAGTTGAGTTGCTATTTTTGGTCTATCATTTTATCGATTATTGAACTTTATGTTTCCAAATTAATTTTAGACGTACGTATTTAAAACGCAGGATTATTAAATGATAGGCATAGTTTTAGAGGTGAAATAAATTGTATAGTATAGTTGTCTCGATGTAATTACACTTCTTATATGTGTGTAAACTCGTATAAATTACACACACACACACACACACACACACACACACACATATATATATATATATATATATATATATATATATATATATATATATATATATATATATATATATATATATATATATATATATATTATTTGTTTACTGTACTTTTTGTAAACTTTTATTAGTTTACGTAGACTGCAGTTTCGAACCGTCTTGGTTCATCACCAGCACGTCATCATAGCATGCTGATAATGAACCAAGACGGTTCGAAACTTCAGTCGACACGTAAACCAATAAAAAATCACAAAAAGTACAGCAAACAAATAAAGTGTATATTTAGAAGTGATTACAGTGTAGTGCAACATTCCAAAAGATATATATATATATATATATATATATATATATATATATATATATATATATATATATATATATATATATATATGAGAGAGAGAGAAGACGAGTCGCATTTTGACCATTATTATAATCACATACCAGTTTCGGACTCGCTGTTAACTCTTATTGGAGCTCCTAATCAGCTGTGTAGCACACTGAGTGTGCTACAGTAATGGCAATCAAAGTCATCCAAAGTAAATCTGCTAAAAGTAGCCGACCTCAGATAATATTGTGGATGTACGATAGTCAGCATCCTGGTGTATACCAGGTACTATGTTATTTTGATAGTTCTCATAAACGCAAAATCTTGTTGTTTTCTGCTAATTTTTCCCTACTACAGGAAATAATGTATCTAACGCTAGATCCATTCGGCCATCATTACAAACACATACCGTTTTCGCTCTCATTAGCTTGTCAGTGTACTATACTGTAATGAAACTCCAGTTTCACTGCAATAAATTTGAATTTCACTACCATAACACCACTCTAACAATCCTGTTTATTTTAGTGAATTTTCGTAGAAAAAATTCACTAGCGGAAAGATCCCGACTTTTGAATTTTGAGAAAAATTTTGCAAATGAGCGCAAACTAGGACCCGTAAGAAAAAAAAAAAAAAAAATATATATATATATATATATATATATATATATATATATATATATATATATATATATATATATATATATATATTTCCGCTGCGTTGACGCTCAAGTGGTTCCCAGGTGGGACACGGGCATCAAAGCAGCGTAAAATATCGCCAGGAGGACTATATATATATATATATATATATATATATATATATATATATATATATATATATATATATATATATATATATATATATATATATATATATATATATATATCATGCTGCGATTGGTGCTCAAGTTGTTCCCAGGTGGGACACGGGCGTCGGGGCAGCGTGACATATCGCCTCCTTATTGTCGTCGTAAGAATAACTTCCTCCCTGAATTTTGTTGAAACCAAGGCAAGCTGGGAGAGAGAAATTCGGCGATTTGATTTTACCAAGAACCACCTACCTAGTCAGAACCGAAAGAAAGATCTATATTCCATTTTCTTATACAATTTATATTTCGCCCAGCCCTGGTGAGAACCCTATATTAAGTAATTACATTGTAATTTTTTTTAGTTATTTACGTATTTAATTGTATATAAATATTTGGACCTCTAATAAACCATTATATATTTTAATTTGTTCTTCGCCATCAAAGTCTCACAAAACACGACCCCTGGAAATCAAACATCTCCACTGGAGTCTCTCCGAGCATCCTACTCCCTCAGGGTGGTCCGATACTTGGACAACAACAACTTTGGAGCTTCCACTTTCCCCCAGGAGTCTCTTAGAACCCTCAAGTAAAGTGTTGACGCTCGACACAAAACCCTTTATCCGTTGAAAACCCCGATTCACACTCCACCCTTCGAAAGTAGGCAGTTACATTTGGCAGGTCCACCGACCAAGTAAGTTTTTTTTAGTTTGCAGTTCCGCTCAGTCCGAGTCACATGCAGTCTATGTTAACGACAATCAAAATACATCCAAAGTAAATCAGCTAAAGGCAGCCGGCCTCAGCGAACATTATATGTACGAACGATTTGCCATCCTTTTGCGCAAGTAGGTACTATGCTGACTTCACAACTCTAATTGGTTGGTTGTACACAGTCTCTATGTATAAAATTGTGTTTATTAGAGCTATTAGCTTTTGTAATTATTATAGTAAAAACAAAAAATCTAAAAAACTGGTTGTGATTACGCTGTCTAACAAACTCGTCCAAACTATTTAGAAAAACAAGGTACCAAGTTTTATAAATAATCGCTTATTGCGTTTTTTTTTTGTTTATTCTGGGAGATATATATATATATATATATATATATATATATATATATATATATATATATATATATATATATATATATATATATATATATATATATATATATATATATATATATATATATATAACAAAATGGTAAGTAATTGGGCCTGGAGAGATTTACAAGACTGTTAACTTAGAAATACCCTTTATTGTTTCACAAGCCTAGCTACGCAATTTATTAACGACTTCATCAGGGCTCCGATAACAAAAACAAAATTATCAGCACATTTATAACTATACAAAAAGTTAATATCGTTAAAATTCTTGAAAATGGAAACTCTATAGAAGACCTATAAAAGCCGGATAACAGTTTAAGACGGCACTCAGCAATTGATTAAAAATAATATCCTAAAAAACAATAGAAACAAACTCACCACGACAATGTGAGATTATTGTGAAAAATTCTTACATCAATTACCATTCACGTGGACCATCACATGAGAAAGTGCGACCGCTCACTGTATCGGTCGCTACAATGCAAACGAACATACATTGCTTTTCTCTATGATTTTCCTGACTTTTTCCATATGTTATATGTCTATTGATACTATGAATGTCAATTTTAAATGACGTGTGCCTCCTTGACGTTTGTTGTTTGTTTACGAATTTAATGTGGTGCTGGCATACTTTTAATTTGCTTAGCTGGTTATGTAGACTGATCGCATGCCAGTGCAGGTACCAAATGTATATTCGTTTACATTGTCGCGAACGATATAGTGAGCAGTCGCCTTCCTCATGTGATGGTCCACGTGAATGGTGATTGATGTAAGAACTTTCACAATAACCTCTTATTGTCATGTCAATCCAAATCACCACAAAACACTTTAAAGGACCTGACGATCGTTTCACTAACCAAGTTAGCGTCATCAGAGGTTGAAAAATTCTCAAAGTTAACAAAATGGAACAATAGAATGAAAAATAGATTTTTTCATCCTCTGTTGACGCTAACTTGGTTAGTGAAACGATCATCAGGTCTTTTAAAATGTGTTGTGGTGATTTGGGTTCTCCAAGTGTACTTATAGGTTTTGGTGTTATTCTTGCAGTGGAAAACCTGAGGGTGTGGTGGTGGATGGGTGTCACCACAAGTAGTGGGTCCACAGACAAATAGTCTGGGGGTCACCCGCGAGTGTGACGGTTCCGGTTCTCCGGGTCTGGCCGGGGGCAGCGGCAGCCGGTCCAGAGGCGTTTTAGCTCCACCAGGTGTATTTGTATTCATATTTCAGAGTCTGGGGACCAACAGGTCTACCTGAGTATTTCATTTCAGAGGCAGACCGCTGATTTTGTGGTGTCTGGATGGACTTGGGGGAGCCGGAAAATTGACAACAGCTTGTGCAGTGAAAAAACTGAGGATGTGGCGGTGGATGGGTGTCACCAGAGCTGATAGACCCGCAGAAAAATAGTGTGAGGGTCACCCAGGAGTGTGGCGGTTGTGGTTCCCTGGGTCTGGCCGGGGGCAGCGACAGCCGGTCCAGAGGGGTTCTATCCCCACCGGGTGAATTTGTGTTTATATTTTTTCAACGTAACCATTCCAGGTTAGCTTAGACTTCAACACGACCCCAAGATATTACCTCCCTGGCCATTTGGATGTTCTACCGTATAGAGTGAGAGTTCTGTGGCTCTCCCACTTCGTCCTCCTCGTAAACCGTATGACGGTTGCTTTCTCGGGGCTCACCCTGAGCTCTTGGCCAGCCCTCCACCTTTCCACCACTCTCAGTGCTGTCTGTATGCGCCCTCACACTGACTGTGTGACTTTTCTCGAACTATGATGACAATGTCGTTCGCATAACCCTGTACCTCGTACCCCCCTCCCGAAAGCCTACCTAGCAGGCCGTCCTCGACTAGGCACCAGAGCAGTGGAGACAGAACGCTCCCCTACGGACACCCCGCCGCGACCCCCGCCAGCAGAGTCCCTCCCGCGACTGAGGTGAACACCGCCCTGTCCCTGAGCATGGAACCGATCCACCTACAGCAGGTCTCCTCTATACCCCGCCCCCTGACAGCTGCCAGTACCGAACCGAATGAGGTGTCCAGTTTCAGCACCAGATGGTGCAGTGATGTTTCTGTTGAGACCACTGCTCTGTATGCATATTGTCTGCAGTGTAGGGGATATGCTTCCAGTACACCGCCCCTAATGTACCGGTCGAGCAGTTTTTCCATTCTTTTTAGCAAAAAGGGCATGAGACTTATTGTCCTCAGCGACTTTGCCTGGTCTGTTGGACGCCCAGGTTTAGGAATGAATACAACCCTGGTCAGTCTCCATGCCCTCGGAATATACCCCAGAGCCAGGCTGGCCCTCACAATGAGGGTAAGCGCTGGCGCCAGTAAGTGTATACTCTGTTGGAGCATGATGGGCATTATTCCATCAAATCCCGGGGATTTGAATGGCTTAAAGCTGTTAATGACCCATCTAATTTTGCTCCAGGTAACAAACTCTTTAGCGACTGTCTAGTGTACTCTAGATGACCGCCTGTACGGCGCCTCTATTTCTGAGTGTTCCCAGTCCTGAGGTGATTGGTTTATTATGTTGCAGCCGGGGAAGTGCGTCTATATTAAAACTTCCATAGTTTCCTCCCCCGAGCTTGTAAATCCCCCCGTGGATGTTTTAAGAGAGGCTATATTGGTCAGAGTGTCCTTAGACAGGATCTTGTGTAGTCAAGCACTCTCGAATGTGTTCTCCACTTCCTCGCAGTGCCTCCTTCACGATTCCTTCCTGGCGTCCCTCAGTAATTTATTATAGCTCGTTAGGGCATTCCTAAATTCATTCCATGCCCCAGACCTTTTGACCGCGTTGAACAGGATGCGAACCTGCGTCCTCCTTTGTCTGAGGTCCCCGTTCCACCACTGGACGTTCCTGGTGAACGCCCTCATTTTCGGGGGGCAGTTGGCGTTATAGGCCGAGGTGATTGCGTCTCGTACTTGGGCTGCCGCAATCTCGAGGTCTATTAAATTTTCTATAGTACTCTTAGACCACCACCACACCCACCCCCTGGGTGCTGTGCCCTGGGAGCTAGGCTGATCCGACAGTAATGTCCCTCGGCCCATCCGCTCCTCCACATCGGATTTTAATCGTTGCCAGGTCCCTCGAACAGAAATTCATTAAAGGCAGAAACATCTACTCTGTAGATGAGCTTTCCAGCAGCTCCGCCGGGTACCTTGATCTCTCCTTTATGGGAGTACCGTTGCTGGATGAGGGCCGAATCCGTGTTCCTTAGAACCAACCGTAGTCCGGCCGTGGCTGCCCTGGTGTGTTGGAGGTTGATCTGAAGGAAGTCCCATAAACTTCCGATTGCTTCCACAGTCGGCGAAAGCTAACCCTTCCCAAGTCCCAGAATGCCTAGAAGGAAGTTCCTTCAAGGACTCTGTAAGACACCTGGTCGATCGAGAAGGCGAGAGTCTGACCTTTCTTCTCTGCCTTCCTGCTTAGAACCGACCAGTGTTGTGTACCCAGTTCAGGGTTCTGGATCTTCAGTCTTCTGACCACCGTCTCATGGGGGAAGGTATCAGGGATCCATACGAGGACCTTGTGCCTCTTTGGGCTCGACGGCTGTCACGTTTTATCCCTCCCAAATCTGACCTAGGCCCCCATATCGTTTTCCGCAGCCAGTCTTGCGGCTGCGAATCGGCAAAGGTTATCCAGAGGATGCCCCCCGTCAGGCGCGCCCCGTGTAACTGAGACGGGCTCTCCCCTTCCTGAAGAGGGTCTACCGCAGACCCTTTTGGACGTCTGTCTGTAGCAGGCGTGCTAGAGTCCGAGCGTGGCCTCTTCCGACTCGCACTCCCCTCTTGCGCCTTTACAGGTTTCTCGACTCCCGGTCCAGAGTTTTCAAATGTTGCAAAATATTTTAAATAGTGCTCGGTAATAGTAAATTAAGTGGCCGTGAATATTACGAAAAGTGTGCATTTTTAAAACAAAGTTGCAGTGTCAGTTGCGATTAGACTATTCGGAATTTTGTCGATAAGATATCGCTAACTGAAAACCTGATAGGAAAAGAAGCAGAGTTTTAATTTGTTATAACCTGGTAAGTAAATAGAGCCCCTGCCAGGTGGTGAATGCTTTGCCCTATTAGTTCAGTAATCTGTCCTGTTAGCAGCTTTTGATATATTTTTTAAGGTGTTTAACTTTTGAACATTTTTGTTTGTTTGTTTGTGCTTTGCTTTGAGTGTGTTTATTATAGTAATTATAGCAAAAGATTTTTTCTTTATAGTTTAACCACATTTTTTTGTCACTAGTCAGCTCCATAGAGTATTTTGTGATAGATTTTTTTCTTTGATCATTTGTTCTCTGTATTTTTTTTGTTATTCTAAGCTAACTTAAGGATACTGCTACGACCACGCCCTTGTTAACAATTTGTTTTCTCAAGTTCTGTGGCAACCATCTTCACTGGACAACGCAGTAACGTTTCTAATCAACTTCATTGTACTGTTAATCCGTATGATTTTCAGTTATTTTTTCGATTCTGTCATAATCATTGAGAATGACAGACCCGAAAAGCCAAGCGAAGACCACCCCAGATAGTGAAAATCCTGAAAAACCCGATGCCGATATATTTGACGGCATGGTAGGGTGGAGTTATAGACTCAAGAAGAGTGACTTAGAAAGGGGACTAAAGAAGCCTGCAACCCCAAGTTACAGTCGAAGAGAAAACAACTTGTTAGCTTTCTACGAGATGGTAAACAGTTAGAAAGCAAAGCAGCCTCACTGCCTTCGTTACCGCACCCCCGCTGCCAACCGCTAAAACCCGCGTAGATTTAACAGCACCTGTACAAAATCCTTCACTGCTGCGAATGCCATCCAAAACCGCGACGCCGTCGTTTCGTCAGCTAGACCCGCTCAACGTGTTTGCCTGGAACTTACATTTCAATGGTAAATCCGACCCCGTAGCGTTTTTGGAACGCCTGGAAGAAATACGTTTGCATTTTAATATTTCCTCAGATCATCTTTTACCAGTGCTGCCACATATATTTGTAATCGGGCTTACTGGACGTCCTGGAAAGTAGTTACGGAGAAATTTACGCCCAGAATTTCGACAGATGCTCTGGAGTTGTGAAGTCCCAGATAGAAGCACTTTTATTGGGAAAACTAAGAAAATAGAGGCCCTGTTGAAAGAGCTGAAGGAGACACTGTGGAGTGCAGCCAACGCTTCTAATAGCACTCCTCCAGAAAGCCAGCAAGGTGGGAATACCGCTCCGACGGCCAAAAATCAACCGATACAGTCCACACCGCCTACAACAAACCATCGAGAATCTAGCAAGCAAGTTCGCTTCACAATAACACGTACCACTTGCTGTAATTGTGGCCAAGAGGAGCACATGCGAATCCATTGCCGGGCAGCGCCGCAATCGTTTTGCTCACGCTGTGGCAAACCAGGCGTCTTATCCTAAGATTTTAATTGTTAGTGAAACTAAGTGAGAGCTGTAGAGTGCGGAGGCTCCAACAGTTCCGACCCAGTGACACCTCGGTCATAGTAAGACAGACCCGACTCTACAATAGACCAATAATAACAACAAGGATATGTTTTGACACTTTACTAGACACCGGGGCGACCCGTTCATTCTTGAGTCAGGGGGCTCTCGAGTCCGTCGAAGCAAAGTATTTCATTCCCTCACCCGAAGTAAACACTCGCATTGCCGTTGGAAGGCTGCTTTCTGTGCAACAGGTGTGTCAGACACAATTGCAATTTGCAAACAAGATAATACAATGTGATCAATTGTATTTACCTCATCCCCAGTGGACATTATTTTGGGGATGGACGTCTTAGCAAGATACAATTTTCATATAGAGTTACGCAATGCCAAAAGCTACCTTGCCGGTACGCTATTGTCCCTCGAAGTACCACCACCGTTAGCGACCACTATACCGAACTGAGCCCATTGGGCGAGTTGACACCCCAAGAACAAAGGAAATTGGATGGATTTCTGGCGAGAGAACTTCAACAGTTTAAGAAAATAAATGGCCCCACTGGCCGTGTGCAACATCACATCTTATTAAAGAAAGAGCCAATCAAACAGCGCTATCGTTCACAGAACCCAAAAATGCAACAGGCTATTGACGAGGAAGTAGACAGAATGCTGGAAGAGGATATAATAGAACCGTCGACAGAATGCTGGAAGAGGATATAATAGAACCGTCGAACAGTACATGGAGTTCTCCTATAGTGATGGTGAAGAAAAAGGACGGCAAAATCCGCTTTTTTGTGGATTTTGGGGAGGTTGATAAAGTTTCCATCAAAGATGCCTACCCGTTACCATACATATCAGGCCTACTGGATAAACTACGTCGTGCTAAGTATATTAGCAGCCTGGATTTGAAACAGGGATATTGGCAGATTCCCCTAACGCCACCTAGCAGGCCAATTACAGCATTTACCGTCACAGGAAGGGGATTATTGCATTTCAAGGTAATGCCCTTCGGAATTGACTCAGCACCGGTTAACTTCCAACGACTTTTAAATACTATAATAGACCCTCAGGTGGAGCCATACGCGTTCGCCTATCTAGTCGACGTCAGTATTCTTAGTGAATCATTTGAAGAGCATCTAGAAAACCTGAGAGAGGTATTTCTCCAGCTGAGAGAAAGCAATTTACAACTTAACCTGGAGAAATGCCAATTCTGCCGCAAGTCCCTTAGATACCTCAGCCATGTATTGACGGCCTACGTCATCAGCACCGATCCAGAGAAAATAGAGGCGATAAATGCCATGCCCACTCCATGAACTGTAAGGGACGTCAGAAGGTTCCTGGGAGTTGCCTCATGGTACCGCCGTTTCATTCCCCAGTTTTCGCAGGTGGTGGCACCGCTTACAAGATTGGTGAAACAGAAAAATCGTTGGCATTGGGGTAAAGAACAGGAGCAGTCTTTTGGAGATCTTAAAAAACTACTTACACAGACACCGATTCTTGCCCGTCGTGACTTCTCCAGGGAGTTTGTTTTACAGTTTGATGCAAGTGATAATGGCCCGGGCATACCACTGACCCAGAACCTCTAATGGTCGGAAAAAGTCATCGCGTATGCTAGCCGTGCTCTCTCGCCAGGGGAGAAAAAGTATTCTGTCACCGAGAAGGAATGCCTGGCAGTAGTGTGGGGAATTAAAAAGATGCTATCCTATTTAGAGGGATACCGTTTCACGGTTTTGACCGACCACCAATCCCTCCGGTGGTTACAAACTATTAAGACCCATATAGGACGTGTCGCTAGATGGAGCCAATTTTTACAGAAGTACGACTTCACCATAAAATACCCGAGAGGAACATTGAACCGTGTGTCCGACGCTCTATCACGCCTGCCGGTGGAAATCCAGGAGAGAATGGCTGAAGAGGATATCTGTTTTATTGATGCGGAAACAAACGGTTCCTGTTATAAGATAGAAATGGAATAGGTGGAGTGGAGTCCGGATGATTTTCCCGATTACGTGGTTAAACAAGAAAAACTGTACCGCCATTTCTGCGATACAGCGGAGTTGACTGATACAGAACTAAGTGATACATGGAAGCTGTGTATACCCAAGGCCCTCCGAAGTAGGATCCTGCGTGAAAACCACTACGAACCGACTGCCGGGCATATGAGAATCTCAAAGACTATCGCCCGTATAGCCCGTTGTTATTATTGACCAGGAATGTTCCGGGAAATCGCCAGGTACGTTAGGCGATGTAACCGCTACCAGCGATTTAAGGTATCGCAGCAACAGCTTCCAGGAAAAAAGCAATCCTCTGCAAACAGAGAACCTTGGGAGATCGTTTGTGTAGATTTGGTAGGCCTGCTACCACGGCCAAAAAGGGGCACAATTTTATATTGGTAGCTCAAGACAACTTTACCAAATGGGTCGAATTGCTACCATTAAGGAAGGCCACAGCTCCTGCGGTTGTAAAGGCATTATATGAGGCGGTAATAACGAAGTTTGGCTGTCCCCTGACCATCGTCTCGGACAACGGTAAGGTGTGCCTAAGCCAGTTTCACCTCATCTATCGTACAGTGCGTTAAAAGTTTTCTGGTTTGGTTGTCTTCTATCAGGATAAAGCTCAAAATAGCGCTGTGCTGCTCTGCGCGAACAAAAAATTTCCTGGGCGTAAAGACACACCATATCTCGCATTTGTGAACTTGAAAAATCATTATGACGCGTCATTTTAACGCAAATAAGAAGAATAAAATGACAAAGATACTTGTTTAATGTCAGTCGATTTTGACAAGTTATAGTATACAAGCTCCTAGTTGCTACCGTAACATACTTAGCAACAAATTAAGATTTTTGGTTTTCATTGAAAACGTACGTTTATCTTGAAAACGGTTAACTTTTTCGACTTTAAAGAAGTATACTTTTTTGCGTGAAACTAAATGGGATTTCTTTATTTTTGTTCGAAAATGTGCATACAGGGTGGACAAAAGATGATGACCATGTTGCTGTCGGTGGCACCACCACGCCGCAGTGGTGCAATTGATAGCGTCATCGTATTACACATGATGCCTAATAATACCATGCCACATTTCATAATAATATGTTGAACCACTTTCAAGATATTTGGAAAAATTATTTAAACAGCCTGTAACGAGTAACATTTTACTAAGGCATGTTGAGCCCAATTGCTTCATTTTGTGCCAGCTATCACCTCTTAGCTAATGTCCAATTAATTATGGGGCACCCTGTATATAATATATGCATGTATAAAGCAAACTTTGAGAATTAGTTTTATGGGCTTTAATATGATTTAGTTAAAATTTGCGGATGCTTAAAGGTCGTAACCTTTTATTAGCAAATGTCTTTTACGAAAATGTTATAATATTTGAAATTTTCAATTATAACGTAAGGATTTAAAGTGTTTCCACATTTTCAGCATAGCAAGAAAGTATATGCAATAAGATAATACAATAACCTAATTATTCAAACATTTAATCAAAAACTCATGCAAGATCAAAAAAGTCTGGACGCAGCAGGTGCGTTATGGTCGTGAATTTTCATAGAAATGATCTGGCATCAAATATTTTATTATTACCTTTTTTTGTAGCATAGTAATCTAAATTTTAATGTATAGTTAACTTTTTATATTGTAAACCTACCTACCAAATTTGGTTATCATAGTTTTTTTATTTTTTGAGAATTTTTTTTTTAAAGAAAACTCAAACTTTTCTCGGAAAACCAGTAGCTGTTGCTCATTTTCGAGCCAACTCATCGAACTTTCGAGTGGACGGAGCGCCACTGTGCCACATCGATACTCTAGAATTTGATCTCGGGATCATAGTGATGGCCCAAAGATGTATTAACAGTTACAAAACGGTCAATGAAATTACGCTCGTAACTACCCACAAATCAGAACACTATTCATTTCTCGTTGTATCTTAATATTCGTGGAGCCCATATTAAAGACATTTTTTTTCAGGCCGTGTACTGTATGATAATACAAGCTTGTTTTCCTGTCATTTGCGCGATATTAATGCAGCACAGGATCATGTACTTTTTCTATTTTTTACACATACTGTTGTAGATCAGGTTTGTTGTTCAATATATAAAAATTAATATTTAATTTATTCGTAAAATCACCATTCCATTATATTCATATTTTGCTACTTAATTCTGTTAACACTTTACGAATTATGCAACGCTTATAAATTACTGGAAATATATTTCACATATTTGACCAAATGATGCATTAAAATATATTACAGTAAATAAGTTGAGTACCATATACAGATCATTCAGGAAATGTGTGTAATTCCTACAATAACATACTTTATAAAATACGCAATGATAAACAGAAATACCTGTGCTGCATTTTTTTTAATTTAACCCTAAAATAAGTGGTGGTTAGACAGAGGAAAAATGTACCTTGTAATTTCCTCACACTGTCCATCTCGTTCGAAAACATGAACATTACTATCAATGACCTAAGAAACTTTTTTTCAAGTAATTATAACACAAAATTTTACTGACAGTGTACTTCCTTTAATATTCTATAGGTCAAAAAATATGTTTGACTACCATTCTAAATTAATTTGTTGAAAAACAATCAATTCAACTCCGAGAATATTCTTATGATATAAATATAAAGCAAAAAAAACGTGTAGCCTCAACACCCTGTATCTAAAACACACGTTACCATAAATTCTTATTTTAACTTAAACAGTAAATTCGATACCTTCCAAACCACCTGTATTAAATAAAGTATTTTCACTGAGCCCAATTACAAAATGTATATTCAAGATTCATTTTTAAAGACTATGCATTTAAAATGGAAGAACTAATATGTTTCCAAGTGCATCAGGTGTGCTAATTAAATGTAATTAAGAAAGCTCATTTAATCAGCTTAATTACGATTACATTCATTAGGTATATCCTATACATGTGTACCATTAGCTGATATCTTGATCAACTTAACACTCTGCAACATGCATTTCTGTTTATTTGATTATTATCACCGCTTATTTCTTTAATCTTATTTTGGTTTTTTATTCTAATTGTTAGTAAATTTTCATTTTGCATGAGCTTATCATTAAAGGTTTGAATAATTCAGTTATTGTATTATCCCATTGCATATATTTTCTTGCTATTCAAATTTGAAATATTATAATACTTAATCGAATTTTCGTAGAAAAAAATTGCTAATAAGAGGTTACGACCTTTAAGCATTAGCAAAATTTCACTAAATCATATTAAAGCCCCTAAGACTAATTCTCAAGGCCTGCTTTATACATACATACATTATACACAGGTGCCCCATAATTAATTAGACATTAGCTAAGAGGTGATAGGTGGCACAAAAATAAATAAAGAAAATATATATATATATATATATATATATATATATATATATATATATATATATATATATATATATATATATATATATATGTGTGTGTGTGTGTGTATGTGTGTGTGTGTGTGTGTGTGTGTTTGCATTGCATTTAAAACGACCTCATGTGCGAACATGAGCGTGTAGTATAACATCTTCTCAAGTAATGACCTCATACACACGATGTCTCATCTAATTCTACTGTAAATCGTCTTCTCTGATCAAAATATCACTTATAAAGCAAATCTCTAATTTTCGTGTGTAAGAGGTTATACTAATTTGTAATTCACAGTCCTGTTGTAATGACCTCTTCAGTCTTCTATGTGAGGTGGCGCCCTCTACATATAATTTATCTTCGGTTATATAGGAGTCCCTTGCCGCTGCGTCAAGGTCATACTAGAATCTGTTTATGCGTATACCTTTGCTGATACATGTTATAATATTTGTTTTGAATATTATAGACCATAAGTTGAAATGTTGAGTTCCCTATTTATGTGTAAAATAAAGAATAGGCTGTGACATCTACTGTCTTCATAAAATTTAGTTTACATACACACGTTCAAACATAATGAACGAAAATATTATGACAAATATCATGGTGTACTTGCCATCAATATTTTGTTAAACGTATAATCTATTTTTTTAGTTATTTAATAAATGAGAAAATGTGACAATTCACTTCCACATTAAATAAATATTTTGCAAAAAAAAAATAAACTGGATGGAAACGAATTATTTGTTTCTATAAAACAACAAAAAGGATTGGTAAAATTCACAGAATAAATATTTTTAAATGAGAGATTTTATATAAGTTTGTCCCGACTATACTAAAAAAATATGAGAAATACCTGTCTTTTTTTATTGAAATGCAATTGTTAATAAAATAATAGTTTGAGACCTTAGAGAAAAAAATGTGGAACCACTTGAATCTTATACATTTTTTTACTAAAAGGATTTAATGTAAATAAATTAAAAGTAATATATTTATATATACAGAGTGATTCATTAAGGGTGGCGACCGGCTGTATCTCAGAAACCGTATAAAAATTTAGTAACGAAAGTGGCCAGGCAAAAAGCCTGACAATTGTTTGCAGGGTTGTAGGCGGACTGCCAGAGGGCGTAACTGAAAATCAAAAATCAAAAAACCGATTTTTTTGCAAAAACTTCTTAACTAAGGTCTACTGAAAATGCAAAAATAAGAATCTTCAGAAACTATATATTGAAAGTTCGGGACGCAGCAAGTTCATCATGGTACTGATTTTCGTTAAATGCTTCAAATGTGAATAACTCAATTTGCTATAAACTTAGAAAGTTGGCAAGGCGACTACGAGAAACCATAAAAATTCAAAAAAATAATGAACCGATTTTGATGAAACTTTGGCACGCGTGTCCTTTCGTAAATGGGTTGGGCAGGTTCGTTAAAAAATCCGACTACATTTCCGAAACAATTTTCTGTTTTCTTCTGGAGAATTTTTGTACCTTCAAAAATAGCCAAGATATTTTAAGCAAATTCGGTGCGCGAGATGCTAATATATAGCGTATACTACATATCAAAATTTAGGTCTCTAGCATTGATGAAAAAAATGTTCAGCATAAAAATGGATTGTGTCCCACTGAAAACAGTATATCTTAGTAACAAAATGTATTGCATATTACAGACAAAGATTAAGTTTTTTGTGCAGAAAGGTCAAAAAGTACAAAAAAAAAGCTTTCAAAATGTTATGATTTTTCTTTTAGAAACGTCAAACTTGCGATTTAAAATGTCAAAATTGATCATTTTTAATAAAAACATTCTAAAACGAAGGCGGCTTTGGACAATAAACATTGCACAAAGTGTGCTCAACAGGGGCTTACATTTTGTTTCAATTTTTCTTCATTTGACTAAAAAATTGCAGAAAATTTATTTCAGACAAATAGACTCTTAATGTGATTTTATAGCAGCCGTTTAAATTATAGAGTTTGCTTGTAATTTAAATGGGTTATATTTTTTTATTTAACAAATAAATAAATGTAGAACAATTCCCCTGTTTAATCAATAAATAGATAAATGGACAAACTGTATACAACTAGTAGTAATAGTTCGGATTCAGCAAGTGCCTTTTGATAGCGCAGTTTCATCAACATTTTAAAAAATTTTAATAAACAAATTTTCTCTCAAACAATAGGATCCAACTTTGGTATGCAATAAAAACTTTATAAAGGCAACATGTGTACGGAATCATATCAAAACAACTCTATTGTTTTCGGAGAATTTTTTTGCCTCTCACGGATCTTTCATAATATTAGAAAGATTTTTATCACATTTGCTACTATAATTGATAAGAACAGATAATAATGTAGTGTATTTATACCTACCCTTTTTGGCTAGGACACATTTCTTAGAACATTTTATAAAATTTATGAAGGAAAAAGTTTTAAATAGAACACCTGTTTTGTATGAGATTTTTTTATTTTTTATATAGTTGCATTTGAATTGGCATAAGGATAATATCTACATAACTTCAACCGTTTTCGAGATATTTGAGCTTTTTTGATATTAACGTATCCAAAAATAAATAAAAAAATGCATAGAATAATAATTAAGTTTACATTTCATAGTTGAAATGCTTGTTTTATAGATACCTACAACAGTAGTTTTATTATTAATCCAAAGTCTGACAATATTCTGATGTCCAATTCATAAGTATAATAATTAATTACTACTACGCTAATTGAACAGATACACTCGCAACATCCAAAGAAGATAAACATAAAACGGCCCTTTTTAGGACGACTGTAGGAAAAGACACAACCATTTTTTTAATCTATGGTGTTTTTTAAGGTATGCTATTTCCACGACTATGCCCAGTGTGTAGTTTTACCTCACCAACTTGGTAATTTTGCCAAACCAGCTGTTTCTTTTTTTTTGTAAGCATGGTACAGAACATGGCAAACATCCCATGGTACACAAGATCGACGGCTTTACTAGGCTACATTTGGAGAGCGGGGGGTGCACGCATTTAATTTATTGTGAAAAAATGTTACGGCCCTAGTAGTTTACGTTTTTCAGTATGTCATTGATTCGTCAAATATTAATAATAATTTTGAAAAAATGGTCAACGACCTAAGGCAAGATCTAAACTTGAAACCTTCGCACAGCAAGCTACCGTTCCATCTGCTGAGCTAGAAATCTACATATCTAGCAGGAACTGTTTTTATATAAGAAATATTTTAGAATTTTTTTAAACATGATCATAATGAAACTGCCTTATTGAACATTTGTACGTCTTTCATATTTCAAAATTACGTAAAAATTAAATAATTATGAAAAAAGTCTGGACCTAGCAAGTGCGCTATGATAGTGAATTTTCATAAATATCTTTTTAATAGCAAATATGTTTTTTCTTAATAAAAGCGTGCATCTAATTTGGTTACCAGTATAACCTATATAGTAGAAACAATGTACCATGTTTAATCAAAATAACTCTATTGTTTGAAAAAGTCAAAAGCAATAAACTTGTTACTGAAAAAACTGGTATGATTTGCCTGGCCAACGAACCTCTTTAAGCTATTTACCCACCTGTCAAGATATATTATTCATAAAAAACTTTTCGATGAAACTTCCAAAACGAATTGGATGATTTGCAAATAATTTTTCTCACGAAAATCCGATTTTTTTTACAATAACTCATTAAACATTTATTATTATTTACCAAAATTTTACAAAAAAATTACAAAAAATTATTTCTACGGGAACGCGAAGAAATTTCTGGGAAAGTGACAAATTATTTTTTTTACACAAAATTTTGCTAAAAGAATATATAAAATTCAAATGATATATCTAATCTGTAATTAATATTAAAAATTAAATAATTTGTTTCACGAAAATCCATTACAACCCATATTTTCGACGAATTTGGTTGAAAAAATCAAAACTTCCTTGAATAATTTGTCACACAAAAATTCGCAACAAACGTTTCTTCAAAGAAAATTCATGAATATTATTTTTAAGAAAATTCGCTATTAAAGGAACATTTTGTACAAGAAAATTTGCTAATAAAAATAAAAATAATTTAAAAAATATTCAGAATCTAATCTAAATACAGATGTATATACTTTTGATATGGCTTCACAGAGAGCATTCTTTTGCCTGGCGATGCTGTATGGAAACCGGTTGCAGAGAAGGAAGAAAGGAAACAAAGTCTTCTGAAGTCACATAAAAAATCTGCATATCTGTGTTAACCGTGGAACTATGTTCTTTGGGTAATAAGCCAGTATTTTTTTTAACAATTCAACATTTTTTTTATCAAAAGCATTTACATTGGTTCTGTATACATATTAACAAAAATAAAAAATAAAAAAGTATACATACAGTTAACTTAAATTAACTTACGCTATTTTAAAGTTCCTGTCAGAAATGTGACCTCTAATTCTTAAATTTGTATTCAAATATTTAATGTTATTAAGATAATTAATGTAGGATTATATTTTTAGTATTTATTTGGGGTAATTTTGTCCTTAAATATGATAGGAAAATAGGTAAAAACCTATCTTTAGATTGCATGTGCAGTGAAAGCATCATGTTGTATTTCCAACGATTAGTCACAATACCCGTGAATCACATATGATGTCGGTCCTTTAACCCCTAAACTACCGTAACATGGAAAGTAAAGTATAATAAAAGGTAGATGAATATAATGGTCTTTGGTTATTTATTTGTAATATGTCTACTCTAGATGCATTTTTTGCAAATGTCTTAATGAGAAGAATAAGTTAAACCTAGGACCTACTTATATATATATATATATATATATATATATATATATATATATATATATATATATATATATATATATATATATATTTCTTGCAATTTTTATCATTTGTAAACCATATTAGTTATATAAGCTTTATTTAAAGATCACTAATTTTTACGTGTCAAATCTCCACTTTGATATTTACAGACGAAATTTTCAAAGTAATTTTTCTTGTACTTTGCCTTTTTGCGCGAAGAAAAAATATACGCTGGCTGTAACGTTTCATAGATTTTGTTTAGCACATACAATATCTTGTTATTGCGTCTTCTCTGATTTTTAGTGGGATTAAAATTTTGCTACATTAAACGCCTATGATTTTTTTTTTCTTTTAACTTAGAAATCTAAATTTAGATATATAGTTTAATTATTACAATGTAAACCTGGTTACCAAATTTGGTTGCCATAACTTTGTCATTTCAGGAGATATGAATTTTTTTCAAAATAAAACCTAAAATTTTTCCGGAAAAACTGGTCCATTTTTCCTGGCTAACGAACTTCCAAGTCACTTGCCAAAGGAAGGTACTCACTCACCAAGTATTTTTTTAGTTATCGGTGTGATACATAAATACACAAATTATATATATAGTTACATCCCTGTATATTCTCAACATCATACAAAATACGACGAATCCTGAAACCATGCATCATCAGTTTAGTGACCTGTGTAAGAATGCTGATGCAGACGTTTGCATTTATGTTAGTTCTGTAGAACATTAATTCATTCAATCGCTGTAACTCTAGTTGTTCACATGTTGTTTTGAATCACATATTTTATAATAAATTTTAAGACTGTAATACTTGTACCACTTAAATAAATAAATTACTTTTTTCGGACAATCGCTACGAAAAAACCTAATTGGCGCTGCATAGAACAGTATTGCACATCGAAACCTGATTTTGGCAAGCTTTAAATCTTCGTAAAATTAGTTTCGGTCTTTTTTCTAAAAGTTTATGTGCAACATCGAACATCCACACCGGTGCAAGTCAGTCCACACTGCCAGAGGGAAATCAGCGAGAAACCAATAGCAGAAGTACCAATGAGCTTCCTGTAAGTTTCCTCCAATATTTTTATCTGTGCATTCATATCGTATCTATTTTACATTTATACCTTATATAATTTTGTTCAATAATTCCTATTCGCGCTCTATTTTTCAATTCACCCTATAATACTTAACAACCATTACTTGTTCATGTATGTTGTGTAATGATAAGAGATAGATCGCCTATTAGGAAAAGAGAACCTATATTAGAATTAGAGGAAGACAATTTTAATCAATTAAGTTTAAATAATTTAGAAATGGCAAATAATCACATTGCCGAATTTTCACAAGCTGCTATCATGATCCCCGAATATTCCGGTGGACAGAAGCATCTTGCTTATTTTATTAAACAATGCGAACTTTATATTACTAGTTATAGAAGGCCAGAAGCCGAAACACACGCAAATCGAATGTTACTTGAATTTATAAAAGCTAAAATCACTGGTAACGCTCGTGACGTGTTAATTAGTCTAGAAAACCATACATGGGAAAATATAAAATTTGCTTTAAAAAATCAGTTTTCAGACCCCCGTTCAGAAAATCTTTTATTTAATGATTTAAATACTAGCTTTATGACTAAATCACAAACTATTCAGGAATATTTCAATGTAATTAAAGAAAAGCTAAAGATTTTAATTGAACATGTAGATATACAAGATTTAGTAAACGATGTAAAAACGTACAAGAAAGAATTTTATCAACAAAATGCAGTGGCAGCATTTAAAGCGGGTGTAATAGAACCTTACTTCTCACATCTCAGATTAGTTAGTGTTAATACTCTTGATTCACTTATGTTAGAGTGTAATAGAATAGATAACGAGATTATACAGTCGAATTTCATTAATAGCCTGAGAAACAAAAATAATACGAAAACAAATCATAACACACCTGTACAACATAGACAGACGTATACCCAAAAACCAATATTTCCAGCATTTCCCCAAATTTACAACAAACCACAACAAATCACACAACAAAGGCAACCGTTTCCTTCTCGACCAATTTCTAACATAAGACCCGTTCAAAATTTTAATAGAAATATACAACACGTTCCAACTCAATTAAGTAGAGGAACGACACCCATGTCAATAAGCAACCAAACTCCCTTAAGAAATACACGACAAATGCCCCAAAGAAACCACTTTATACCCCAATCTAGGCCCACGTTTCAACATCAAGAACTCTTTAACCAAGAGGACCTACCACTAGATCATTCTGACGAATACCCTTATGACGACCAACCCTCTGACGAAAATATAGAGCCACTAGAATTTCCTGAACCAACTGAAACTTTTACAAATTACAACACCAATCCAAATCGGGATTTTCACGAAACAGCCTCGGAAAACTAATCTATTTAGATATAAATAATATTGTTAATACCCCTAAATTACCGTTTTTTGTCATACCAAGTCTAAATTTAAAAGTATTGATTGATTCCGGAGCGTCAGATAGTATCATAAATCCAGGACCGGCTTACGAGTTATTTAAAAAATTTATTTATAAGGAACCATTTTCAATGAAATCAGTTAACCAGATAACCCATGGTGAAGACAACGTAAGGTATCCTATTTTACATGAATTTAATATTAATTACCAATTTCCAATGCGTGTCATGCAATGGCACCATCGATTTGACGCGCTTATAGGGTCAGCTCATCTTACAAAATTAAAAGGAAATATCGATTATAATAAACAAATTTTAACTCTAGGAAACCAAAAAATACCATTTTACCTTGAAATTAATCCACTGAATTTTACACCTTTCAAACAAATTTGTGAAAATTATGTATCAGTCCCTGTAAATATAGAAAAAGGCACAGTAGTTTTACCACGTATTGAAGAAACAAATATTTTAATTCACGAGTCAATAGCTGAAGCAAAAGATGGATATTGTAGAGTGCCCATAATAAAGAAAAATCCAAATTCAAAATTTGTAGAAATACATTTCCAGGAACAAATAGATGTCGATCCATTACAAAATTACTCTGACGAACTACCTAAAATTTCAAAACATTTTGATGTAACAAAAGTTTTAAGAACAGATCATTTAAATACAGAAGAATATGAAAAACTTATTAATTTGTGTCGAAAGTATAATGATATTTTTTATCATGAAGACTCAGATCTTTCTTTCACCAATGCAATTAAACATAAAATAAGAACTAAAGACGATGAAGTTGTTCACACCAAATCATACCGGTACCCTTTTCATTTACGTGAAGAAATCCAAAACCAAATTCAAAAACTCTTAGACAACAAAATAATTAGACCCTCAATATCACCCTACTCAAGTCCGATATGGATTGTCCCGAAGCGTCAATACGCTTCTGGAAAAAAGAAATGGCGCTTAGTGATCGATTATCGTAAACTTAACGAGAAAACGATCGATGACAAGTACCCATTACCTCGCATCGAAGAAATTTTAGATAATTTAGGACGCTGCTCCTATTTCACGACTCTCGATCTAGCACAAGGATTCCATCAAATTGAAATGGATCCTGACAGTATCGAAAAAACAGCATTCTCCGTAAATAATGGCCATTACGAGTGGTTCCGAATCCCGTTCGGGTTGAAGGGGGCTCCTAGTACCTTTTCACGCCTAATTGATAATGTATTAAGACCATATTTATACAAGTTTTGTTTCGTATATATGGATGATATTGTTATCTTCTCGAAATCCCTTCAAGAACACCTTTGTCACATAAAAAATATATTTGATAAGTTAAAAGAGTGTAATCTAAAAATTCAGTTAGATAAGTCAGAATTTTTGCGTAAAGAGGTCGAATTTTTTGGTCATCTGGTCAATGTCCGTGGGATCGAACCGAACCCATCAAAAATAACTGCCATTCAGAATTATCCAATACCAAAGACAAGTAAAGAAATAAGAGCATTTTTAGGATTAACAGGGTATTATAGACGCTTTATTCCAAATTACGCTAAAGTAGTATTCCCCATCAATAAATATTTAAAAAAGGATACCAAAATAAATATTCACGACCCGGAATATGTTGACGCATTCCAAAAAATAAAAGAATTAATTACAAATTCTCCTGTCCTGACCTACCCCGATTTTTCTAAACAATTTCATTTAACCACTGACGCAAGCAATATAGCTATAGGTGGAGTATTGTCACAAAATAATAAACCAATTGCGTTTTACTCAAGAACACTAAATTCAGCCGAGAGAAATTATTCGACCATTGAAAAAGAGTTATTATCCATAGTAGAAAATACAAAACATTTTAGACCATATCTCTTTGGACAAAAATTTGTTATAGAAACTGACCACAAACCGCTTGTTTGGCTATTTTCAATTAAGGAACCAAACTCACGGCTAGTTAAATGGCGACTAAGATTAGAGGAATTTAATTACGAGATAAAATACAAGAAAGGCAAAGATAACGTAGTGGCTGATGCCTTATCGCGAATCGAAATTAACGCGATTGAAGACGACTTTGACCTGGAATCAATAATTAATAACGTAGACCCTGACGAAGACAGACAAAGAGAAATTATTAACGAACTAGAAAACGACGCAAACAATGCCTCTACTAGCACGACTAATAACCTACCTGAAAGCAATGACTCACAGACACAACACTCGTCTGCAGAAAATCCAATTTTCAAAATACCTATATCAGAAAATCCAGTCAATTATTTTTCCAGACGAATAATTTTAGATTACGGACCAAAATATGACACACGCAAATTAAAAATATTTAAGTTTGAAACAATACATGTAAAGGTTCAACTCAATTACGAATTGAGACAAATAAATGACTTCTTGAAACAATTTATTGATCCAAAATTCACGTACGGAATTTTCTGTAAACATGATAGACTATTCAAATATTTCACTGCTGTTTCTTCAACATTATTTAATAGTTCTGTTAAAATAATAAAATCTAACGAATTTTTACAAGACGTTGAAAAACCAGAAACTCAACAACAAATTATAGACGAATATCACACACAAAACCACAATGGCATTAACGAGACTTATCAACATTTAAAACAAAAATATTTTTGGCCTAATATGAAAAATTATATAAACGCTTTTATTAATAAATGCTCAATTTGCCTTCAGACCAAATACGAAAGAAATCCGTACAAACCACCATTTTCAGGTCCCCTTCTAGCTAAACGCCCTTTTGAAGTTATACACATTGACACCTTTAGTTTCGATAATTGCAAATTCCTAACCATCATAGATTTATTCTCCAAATATGCGCAAGCATATTATATAACTGATGGATCCGCAATTACCGTGTTAAATAAACTTCGACACTATTTTTCCCATCATAATCATCCCCTAAAAATAGTAGCTGACGCTGGCAAAGAATTTTCGAATACTACCCTTAAAGAATACTGTAATTTATTTAATATTAATCTTCACATAACAACCCCCCAAAATCCTAACTCAAATTCACCAGTAGAGCGACTGCACTCAACTCTTGTAGAAAAATTGCGAATTCTTAAATTACAAAACCCACAAGAGAGGCCTGCAACCCTAATGATAACAGCAACCCTTATTTACAACCAGTCTATTCATTCGACAACTGGGTATTCACCTTTTACATTACTATACGGCCCCTACGACGACTTACCAACAGTCACACCTGAAACTACCCTTTACGAAGAATACAATAACAATAGGCTCAAAGAAATAATGCCTTTCTTCGACAGTGTATATCAGAAACAAAAAGTAAGTGGAGACAAAAGAATTTCTAAAGCAAATGCGGACAGACAAACGACACCAGATTTACAAGAAACGACACAACTAGCTATTAGAGTACCAAAAGTAAGAAAAACAAATCCTCTTTATAAATTACGATCACATCCTAAACAAAAAGAAAACATTGTTACATTTTCTAAACCAAAAGCAAAAGCTCACGTTTCTAACATAAAAAGAGTAAGAAAGACTTTTTCGTTACAGGACAAAACTACTACTACTACAAACAACGATGACCCTTAACCTGGTCCATCCACTTCAAATAACACCGATAAAAACTAACGGATATTTTAAAGAGTATTTAGGCATAGCAAAAATACTCAAACATTATCATAAATTTTATTTTTATTTTAATATTACCGATATAGAAATTAATTATAACATATTATTAAAAAATCCTAAATTTTTAAACACTGGACAAATGTCTGCAAGTAACGAACGATATTTACTAATTTTAGATGACCATTTGTCACGATTAAGTAATGAACTACAAAAACTATCAATGCACAGAACTAAACGCGGATTAATAAACGGAGCAGGCTCTTTAATTAAAATGATAACAGGAAATCTCGACCAAGAAGACTTAAAAGAAATCAATAAAAATTTAGATAACCTTTTCCAAAATCAAGAAGATATAATTACCCAAATTGATAATTTAAATTCATTTGCTAATATAATCACACAAAGGTACGAAAAGGACCAAAAAATTATTAATCAAAATCTAGATCATATTTATCAGACTTTTTCCACTTTAGATAGCGAAAGAGAATTGTCGAGTAAAATTCATTTCCAAATTCACGTAGCTGTTAAATTACTCCATAATATAGAGATAATTCAAAGAACTATTTCCTTAAGTTTTAACGAAATTACTAATATAGAGCTTTTTACCACTAGTGATCTGTTAAATATTATTGATCACTTAAAGTTAAGTCATGACAGAAATGAATTGATCAACTTTGACAAAAATCATGTTTTTAAGGTTGTAGAATTTACCAAATTTCATATATTATCGGTTAAGGATACGATTGTATGCCTTTTAAAAGTTCCTATCCTACATCCCAATCCTGGTTCTTATTTTCGTGTTTATCCTATACCACAAAATTATATTCTCCTGGTACCACCCAGCTCATACTATTTAGAAACACCCTCTTCAAACTTATGGACCCAAGAGAAGTGCCCCTCTATAGAAGACGTGGTTATATGCAATAATCGCCCACGAGAAGAACATTGTCAGCTTGACACCTTACAAAATTGCACTTCTGCCAAAGTAATGAACCCCTACGAAATATCAACTCAGCTGCAGAATGGTCAGATCTTAATATCCACTAGCTCAGTAACCACTATTGTCGAAAATTGCGAAACATCGTTAGAACGAAAAATCTTCCAGGGAAACGGTCTAGTAACATCCCTCAATTCCTGCAAAGTCAAGATCAATGAGGAAATGTATGAAGACGTTGCTACCAATTTGACGCTACAACCCATAGAAGTCGAAGAATTGCAGCCGACACCTCAACATCATATCCATTTTAAGCCAATTCATCTAAAAGAAAACAAAAGGATAAAAGAAGCATTGTCTCAAATACAACAGCATCCATTTCATCTCCGACCGTCCATGCAGTATTCCCACTTAGGCATTACCATTGGTATATCCATCGCTGTTACCATTGTACTTCTGTTTCTTTTAAGAAGAAAAATTCGAAGCATCCTATACAAGTCCAACAGGCAAACGCAAACAGAAGAAGTGTCCGAACACGAGGACGTGTTAAAGATTTAAGGGTGGAGGAGTTACATCCCTGTATATTCTCAACATCATACAAAATACGACGAATCCTGAAACCATGCATCATCAGTTTAGTGACCTGTGTAAGAATGCTGATGCAGACGTTTGCATTTATGTTAGTTCTGTAGAACATTAATTCATTCAATCGCTGTAACTCTAGTTGTTCACATGTTGTTTTGAATCACATATTTTATAATAAATTTTAAGACTGTAATACTTGTACCACTTAAATAAATAAATTACTTTTTTCGGACAATCGCTACGAAAAAACCTAATTATATATATATATATATATATATATATATATATATATATATATATATATATATATATACACCACTTATTAAACCTTTCTTTGAAACACAAAATACAGGCTGTTCTATTTGCAACAATTGAGTTAGTACAGTTTAATTTTTTTTTCAGTCACTATTTCAGAGCGCCCTGTATACGGAATATCGATTTTTTCTTGAAATAATATAAACCAAAACCTCTCTGAATGCGTCATTTGCATGGGACTCCGATTTCTATTGGTAAAAACGCCGTATCACAATTTTTGCTCTGTGCCAAAAATGTTAAAAGTTGCAAAACAATTGAAATAACTCGAAAACAAGCATGCATTACAATTAGATGGAAAATGCAAAAATATAAGGGGTGTTCGATTTAAAAAAAGAAAATTTGTATCGCAATGACTTATCTATTTGTAATTGTCGAAATAATTTTTATAAGATACAGGTCAAGATAACCTATAATTAACATATACAATTGTTTCTCGTATTTTGTAGAATAATAGTACTATTGAGCTTTACCGTTGAAATGCGTCACGTTGTATATATGTAAACAGATAAAAACTAAAACTAACCCCGGATATGGGTCTTAGGGAACCTAGCTTGCGCTCATTTGAAAAATCTCTTTAAAATTCAAAAGTCGTGGTCTGCTCGTTAGCGAATTTCATCTACATAAATTTGTTAAAAATGATAGACAACCAAACACCAACTAAACCACAAACTAAAAGTCTGGACGCAGCAAGTGCGTTATGGAAGCGAATTTTCATAAAAATGTTTTTTATATCAAATATGTCGTTCTAATGCAAGTAGGCATCAATCTGGTTACCGGTATAACCTATACAGTAGAAACAATGTATGTACCATATTTTATCAAAATAACTTATTGTTTGAAAATGTACACAAATTTTCCGCAAATAAACTTTAAATGTTTCCGAGGAAACTGGTTTCCTAGCCAACAAAGCTTAGGTCAATAGCATATTCGCTACCAAAACGCACTTACTGCGTCTCGATTTTTTTTCTTACAAACATGCATCACATTTGAACCACAAATGCAAAAAGGCAATAATATAAGGGGTGTTCGATTAAAAAAAAATTGCGCTCATTTGAAGAAATCACTTTAAAATACAAACGTCGCGGTTTACTCATTAACAATTTTTTTCTACGAAAATAAGCTAAAAAATATAGACCGTTAAACCATAAACTAAAACTACCGCCTAAGCATCAGAGAAAGAGTCTATCTGAAATGAAATTGGTGAAAATATTTTAGTAAAATGAAGGACAACGGCGGTTGAAACTGGAACTTAAGGGTTCGCAGAACACTCTTCTTGCAACATTTTCTTTACATAATCCGTAGTTGTTTCAGGTACTTTGCCTAAATGTTGCCAACTTTGACGTTTTAAATCGCGACACGTGTTGGGGAAAACCCATTTTTTTCCTTTAAATGCCCATAACTTTTTTGTCTTTAAACTTGCAAGCTGAATTTTGGTACATGGTTCACTCTTTCTAATACAAACACGCGCACCGAATCTGGTTGTCCTTACTTTCTTATTTCCGGAGATATAAATTTTCGCGGTCTCCTCATTAGTGAATGTTTTCTACGAAAATTCACTAAAATACCAAATTCTACATAAATTATAATATAAAATTTTATAAGGTTATTATTATTTTAAATTTGAGAAGTTTGCAATTCGATTAAAATAGTTATTAATATTTCTTTTATACCGAGTATATATATATATATATATATATATATATATATATATATATATATATATATATATATATATATATATATATATATATACCAGGTTTTCCGGAAAAACTTTCAGTTTCCTTTCGAAAAAATTTTATCTTAAAAAATAAAAAAGCTATGGTAACCAAATTTGTTTGCTATGTTTAGGATATAAAAAGAAACGATACACCAAGATTTAGATTTCTATGTTACAAGAAAAAAAGTTATATAAAATATTTGGTGCCAGATCGTTTCTATGAAAATTCACTACCATAACGCACTTGCTGCGTCCAGACTTTTTTATGGCCACAATATAACACTATCCCATGCCTGTTACACGGTTTGCGTCAAGGTTATTGTTTTTACTGGTGTATTTTCCTTGTATGTTTTCGGTGTTCTATAAATAGATACCTACATCTTTTAGGATATAAGGAAACCGGAATTTATAACTTATAGCTTCTTATAACTGGAGCCCTTGTTTCTTGTTTCGGCGTTACGTACCAAAATTAAAGTTTCTAGGTTGAGAGCAAATTAAGATTTTATTTTAGTGAATTTTTATTTAAAAAAATTCACTATTAGGGAGGTATCGATGGTGAGACTTTGCAAAAATGTTTTCTAATGAGCGCGAACTAGGACTCCTAGAACCCATATCCGGGGTCAGTTTAAATTTTTATATGTTTATATATATATATATATATATATATATATATATATATATATATATATATATATATATATATATATATATATATATGTATATATGTATATATATATATATATATATATATATATATATATATATATATATATATATATATATATATATATATATATGTATCCGTCTGATAACTCAAAAAATAATTAACCGATTTCGATGAAACTTAGCAAGTACCTTTCTTTTATTAATGGCTTGGATGAGTTCGTTAACTAGAAAAATCGGACGGGGTTTTTCGGGAAAAATTTTAATTTTATTTCGAAAAAAAATTTTTTCTCCGAAAGTAACAAAGCTGTTTTAATGAAATTTACTATATATATTGCCTCGGGGGGGATCTTACTACGTACCAAAATTCAACTTTTTAAGTTTATAGAAAATTGAGTTATTTAAATTTTAAATTTGCTTTCGAAAAAAATTTTTTTTACGAAAATTACAAAGTTATTTAAATGAAATTTGGTATATATCTTGCCTTAGGAAATACCTTACTACATACCAAAATTAAACTCTCTAAGTTTATAGAAAATTGAGTTATTCAAATTTGAAGCATTTGATAAAAATTCACTACCATAACGCACTTCCTGCGTCCCGAGATTTTTTTATAAATGCGTTACCGTTACACATTTTTGCTACGTACAGAATTTTACAACTGGATATAGGTATATGATTTTCCAATTATCAACTTATGACTATAAAGAAAAAATGTTTTAAAAAATATATAATAACGTTAAATCGCAAATTATATATTTATGCTGCTGCCCAATATTCAGAGAAAGGGTTTACTTCAAATGGATTTTTTACAGACATTTTAGTCAAATTTAGAGATAGTTATTGGAACAGCAATTTAAAACCTTGTAAGATACACCTCTTCCGATATTTGTTCTTGACAACTCATAAGTTTCAGAATTTTTGTTTAGAAATCACCAATTTAAACCTTTCAATTGACCACTGAGGTGTTCAGAAGAAATACCAATAAAATTTCAATTATATTTTTAACTTCTTCGCGCCAAAGAAGAAGAAATGTATTCATTATCTCATCACCGTCGATTTGCTTATAGGAGGGCGCTGAGGATTTAGATTGTTAACAAGATGACTTGTTTCTTCATAGGAACGCTTTCGGTCACCATATCTGACCATCATCAGTATCTGGGTGCGTTCTCTTCCTAATAAGTTTGTCATTATTAGTTGTAATTCAATTCTATAAACTCTACCTAGTTTAAATGTGTATCAATTACAAATACAACTGAGTTGATCAACTCTGACATTTTTTACTAAAGCAACGCTATGTGTTTAACATTTCACAAGTACCCACTACTGTTTTTTCTTTTGAATAATCAGCTACCAAGTCTGAACAAATAATAATGCAAATTGATATAAAATTAAAAACGGCAGTTTTTTAGGGTATTTTCTTGGTAATGTCGTACGTCATTAGTATGTTTGAAAAGAGGAAGAAATCAGCTTTCTTTTGATATATCACTCGATCTATGTTGCCATTTAAATAAAATATAAATATGATAGGTTCCCTAAAAAATGCAAAGCCCACGCCAACTTATCACCCTAAAGTTTCATGATACCTTCATTTGTTTCGAAGAAAACACGGCGTTGTCGGGCTTTTTCCTAACCCTGTACATACACAGAAGTAATAATAAAGGTAAGTAAATTCAAAGCCAAACGGCCAACAACTTGATCAAGAAAGCATGTTTACGTCTCCTGGCAGTATTATTACGCATGTTAGTAAGTGTAGCAAGTTGGTTATCAGTATAACCTATATAGTAGAAACAATGTACCATATTTCAAAATAATTTTATTGTGTCAAAATTTACAAAAATTTTCCGAAAATAAACTTTAAATGTTCCCGAAAAAACTGGTTTCCTGGCCAACGAAGCTTAGGTTATATACAAATTAAACTATTGAAATATAAAGCGTTTAATGAAAATTCGCTACCATAACGCTCTTGCAGCGTCCCGATTTTCTTACAAACATGCATTATATTTAGATTCAAAATGCAAAAATATAAGGCATGTACGATTACGAAAAAAGATAATTATAGGCCACGATGTGATTGTAAAGATAATTTTATAAGATGCAGCTCAAGACACCTATAATTAATGTATACCGACAACTTTTTCTCGTTTCTTTACCGTGCGAAAATTTGCTAAAACTTATAGACCATTAAACGATAAACTCTATAACTACAACTACTACCAAAGCCACAGAGAAAGGGTCTATTTGAAATGAATTTTCTGGAAATATTTTAGGAAAATGAAGGACGATGGTGGTTGAAGCTCAAACTGAAGGGTTTGTAAAACACTCTTCTTGCTACATTGTCTCTGCCTAACCCGTATTCGTTTCAGGTTTTTGTCTAGATTTTGCCAATTTTTACGTTCCAAATTGCGACTTTGACGCTTAAGAGGAAAATCGCATTTTTTTTATTTAACTGTTATTTAACTTTTTAGCGAATTTTTCGTAAAACGAAAAATTCACTAATGAGGATATCTGTGTTATGTATATATATATATATATATATATATATATATATATATATATATATATATATATATATATATATATATATATATATATATATATATATATATATATATCACACTGATAACTCGATAAATAATGGGCCGATTTTGATGAAATTTGGTGGGTACCTTCCTTTTGTCAGTGACTTGGATAAGTCCGTTACCCAAGGAAATCGGATTACTCTTTTGGGACAAATTTTTCATTTTTTTCGGAAAATTTTTGTATATAACAAAGCTATGACAACCAAATTTGGTGTAGACGTTTCTATTGTCAAACTTACCCTACTTGCCGAAATTTAGATCTCTATGTTAAAAGAACAAAGAGTTATAGCCATTTAAAGGAAAAATTTCTGGGTGCCACTGGTAATCACAGGAAAGCACAAGAATAAAATATTTTGTGTGGGTTACAAAACCAATTGAACATTACATAAAACGGTTAAGTTTTCTTGACGCAAAAAGGTAAATAAGTAGCAGAAAAAGTATTTTGAAAATTTTAAAATTTTTCTAAAACGTCAAATTCGCGATTTGAAACGTCAAAATTTGCAATTTTCTGACATATAATCTACACCAAATGAAGATTGTGTAGAATAAATGTCTTAACAAGTGTGTTTTACAAAGCCTTAAGTTTCAGCTTAAACCATCATTGTCCTTCATTTTAGAAAAATATTTTCGGAAAATCCATTTCCAATGACCTTCTTTTTGATACTTTGGCGGTAGTTTCAGCTAGAGTTTATGGTTTAATAGTCTATATTTCAGCTAATTTTTGTAGGAAAAATTCGTTATTGAGAAGGCAGCGACTTGTGAATTTTGAAAAGATTTATTCAAATTGATCGCGAACTAGAACCCCTAAAACTCATATACGGGGTAAGTTTCAATTTTCCCTGTTTACACATATACAGTGATGCATTTCTATGGTAAAACTCAATATTTTCGTTTATATAGGTACAAGATACCACCAAAAATTGTGTGTGTTAATTAATTATAGAGTTTTTTGAGCTGCATCTTATAAAATTATTTTGATAATCTTAGGGTGGCCCATAAGTCGTTGGTGATACACAGTTTTTTTTATTTTATAAAACACCCCTTTCAGTTTCAGTTTTTGTCTGTTTACACATATACAGGGTGACGCATTTCTACGGTAACATTAAATATTTTCGTTTATATACAAGATACAAGCAAAAGTTGTATACGTTAATTATAGGGTGTTTTGAGCTGCATCTTATAAAACTATTTTGATAATCACAGGATTGCCCAAAAGTCGTTGGTGATACACAGTTCCTTGTTTTAATAGAACACCCTTATGTTATTGCATTTTTTGTATTTTCTATTGAATTATAATGCATGTTTGTAAGGAAAATAAATTGATATCGGTCATCGTTTTTTACGTATTTCAATTGTTTTACAACTTTTCGCGTTTTTGGCACATTGCACAAACACATATCACAAATTGTGAAACGGCGTTTTTACCAGTAGATAGCGGAGCCCCATGGAAATGACGCATTCAGAGAGCTTTTTGTTTGTATTACTCGTGGAAAAAAAAAGCTGCCGTATACAGGCACTCTTAAATGGTGGTTGAATTTGAAAAGTTTTCGCAGAAATGTTTTTAGTGTGTCCATAGAAATCATTTGTTGTAACATTTTTAGGCAATTTTGGTAATTAATACTAAATGTTTAGTAAGTTATTGTAAAGAAATCTGTCGAATTTTTGTGAAAAATATAATTTGGTGTAGCAAGTACTGAAGGCAACTTCGGCAAAAAAAAAATTGTAAAAGAAAATTTGCAAATTTTCATAAAAATGTTTTCCCAACTTGGTTCATAAATATGTTTGTCAATAATCATATCTTGGCAGGTGTGTAAATAGCTTGAAGAGGTTTGGCCAGGGAAATAGTAACAGTTTTTTTTGGAACTTTTTAATTTATGTTCGGATAATGTTTGTACTTTTTCAAACAACAAATAATTTTAATGAAATGTGGTACATTGTTACTACTATATAGGTTATACAGCCAACCAAATGTCCTTTTAAAAACAAGGCATATCTGGCATTAAAAACATTTTTACGAGAATTCGCTACCATAACGCACTTGCTGAGTCCAGACTTTTTGTCTTTTAACTTGCAGATCCAAATTTTGGTACGCCGTCCGCGTACTCAATTTGGTTGCCATAACTTTCTTAATTCAGGAGATATGACAATTTTTGAAAAGAAAACACAAAATTTTCCTGATAACCCGGGCCTATTGTCCTGGATAACGAACTTATCCAAGTGACTCACAAATGGAATGTACTCACCAAATTTAATCAAAATCGGTTGGTTACTTTTTGAGTTATGGGTGTAACATATATATTATATATTATATATATATATATATATATATATATATATATATATATATATATATATATATATATATATATATTTAGTCGCTATTACCTAATTAGTGAATTTCTTTATGAAAATTTACCAAAAAGGAGGATTGCAATTACAAACCAAACATTTAGTAGACAAAGTACGTTCTTACTAATAAAGATTTTACCAGAACCTGGGGAAGAGGTTCATCATGTCATAAGTATGGACTTTTGTATTTTATGAGGCGGAAATCTGGATATTGGCTAAGCACAACATAAAGAGAATATAAACTGTTCATAAAGAGAATCGACAACGGCAAGGTATACCCAATAGACGCATAAAAGTGTGCTAGAAGAGGTAAGAGAAGAAAGGTGCTTGCTGAAAGAAGTTATCCTAAATTTATTGCACATATGGCACCTAATAACTTTTCGATAACATTATTTGAAGGACACATACTTTGAGAAATGGTAGTGGTGAACCAAGGGAAACACCTTATGAATTGCGGAAGCTAGAATGAAATTATGTAACCCGGTACTTAAGTTCCCAAAAAGTTAAAATCTTATTTCAGGAAAAACTACAAAGTGTTACTTATATTAATATCTAAATTATAAAATATAATTATTTTGAACAGCGAAATAAATTGTGAATACGAGCATTACAATTAACCAACGGATAGCGAAATGTCTTTTGATTATATTCTAACAGGCAGTTTATGCATAACAAAAGAAGTGAGCATTCAACAGTGTATCAGTCACACGATCACCCAAACGAATGTAATTTAATAATTATTAAGAAACAGCAAAGTCTGGTCGATGCGCCTTCCGGATTATTAGGTCATTATGAAATACCCTAATGTCAGCCATATTAGCTGAAGAGATGGTGACAATTATATATATATATATATATATATATATATATATATATATATATATATATATATATATATATATATATATATATATATATATATATATATATATATATATAGGGTGAGTTTTTTTCCATGTTTAGTACAGAGATCTCGTAAAGTACTGCAGTTAGAGAGACGGTTAAAAGGGTAAAGTAGTCCAGTTTTATGAGTGTAATTCAGAACTGTGTTTGTTTCCATAAAAAATGTCACGGATTACTAGATATTTTGAAAAAACTAATATTTGCCGATTTCTTTAAATGCATTTAGCTGCGTTAGTATTGGGTTTACTGAAAATGTGTAAATGAGAAAGTTGTAGATAAATATGTTCTAAATAAAGCCAAAATAAACAATTTTTAAAAAGATCGGTAACTTTTGAGTTATGACATAAACTTGTGTTTAAAAAAAATGGAAACCATGGTTGGCTGTGGCTTCATTAAAGAGGTCTGATTTCCTCTTTACATTGATATGAAACGCGATATGATTATTCTAAGAAATAAAAATTTTACAGTGGTGTTCTCTCTTTTTTAAATTACATTGGTTACCACGGAAACGGCTGTTTATTTCAAATCGCGAAAACCTGAATCTAAGTTTTCGCACATAGTTTACATAACATTTTTAATTAGAGGTGTTCATTTTTTATGTCAAATCTAACAGGTAACTATGGAAATAACTATTTTTGACACTTGCAAATATTACTGTGACGCTTTTTTTTGGAAAAAGTTTGTAGCTAATTAATTATGCATTTTTCAAATCAAGAGAAACGGGATATGTTCGAGTGTTGCATTTTAACTAATAAAAATGCTAAAGAGCAATATTTTGAACAATATTTTGATCGTCGCGAGCCCAGTTTGCCTACATTTAAAAGGCGTTATTATAATTTAGGGACATGTGGTTCCTTCACTAGGCCAAGAGACAGGATAAATACCGTTAGTGAAGTGGCGCAAATAAACGTATTGGCCAGTATGACTCGAAATTCCTACACCGTGCAAAATGTCTATTACTAACATTTGTAAATTAGTTTTACTCATCTTAAATTATACCAATATGAAACACACATTTTTCTTGTGGCATCGAGTGACGTCATATTTAAATATTCTTTACACACAGTTGTTGTGACATCCCAAGTTCACACACTTACTTATGACATCGTATACACAGTTTTTGCCTGTGACATCACGCGATGTCAGAGCAATTTCTCTGTTTCTACGGAGGGTATCAGAATTCTGACAAGAGCTGCCAATATTAGGTTCAAATTCACATTCGTAAACGTAATATCTTCAATGTGGCCACAATAGTGCCTTATGTATGTGATGTCACAATGATAGAAATACGTGTATGTGTGTGTGTGTGTGTCAGAATAAGCTTACAAAATATAATAAGCGAATTTTTATGAAACATGGCAGCTTGTTCCCCTAAATAGTTTGGACGAGCTTGTTAGCCAGCGTAATCACAATCAGTTTTTTACAGAAGGAAATCATTTAGTGTTTGTTTTTAATATAATAATTTCTAATGCTAATTGCTCCAATAAACACACAATTTTATTTTATACATAGAGACTGTGTACAACCAACAACAATTACAGTTGTCAACATAGTACCTAGTTGCGCAAAAGGATGGCAAATCTACAGATTTGCACTACAGTACATATGTACTACAGTACATATCACAATGCTCCCTGAAGCCGGCTGCCTTTAGCCCATTTACTTTGGATGTATGTTGATGCGTTATTCTCTGAATTTAATTTGGTGAATAAGACGGAGATGCAAAATTTCGTTATATATATATATATATATATATATATATATATATATATATATATATATATATATATATATATATATATACATAATTTCATTACTTTTCCGTATATAAATAATTATAATAATAATAACCTTTATTGGTCTTTTTACTACAAAATCCAGTAGATAAGACATGTCAGGATTAGATAAAGATACAACAAACACAGATATCATGGACAACAGACATCTCCGTCTGCAAAAATAAAAACCATAATCTTATAATGTCCAAAATTTTCAAACATCTAATAACAATCTTTGCATAAAGCTAAAACACTCTAAAATCCAATTTAAAAAGTTCAGGTTCATATAATTATAAAATGAACTAATCGAAATATCTTAGCGATATACTTTAAAAAATCTAGAATACAATTAAATAAGAACTTAAAAATAGCCCCACATCCATACATAATATATACAAGTCTAAAATAAATGTAAAAAACAAAACACACAGCCAGAAAACAAACATCATATAAATACAGATTACAATTTTTTCTGTTTGTCATCGATAAAAATTCACTGATACTATAAAAACAATGTGCCAGTAGATAGCTCTTTAAACTTTTTCTAAACCAATTTAACGAGTCTCCTTTAATATTCTCTGGTAATCTGTTATAAAGATAACAGCCAGGGTAAACTGGTGACTTCTTGTAAAATTTATGCCTAGGAAGTTTTAAGTGAAACGTCCCTTCTCTTCTAGTGTGATAGGGATGCACATTATAATTTTTTATATATGAGTCTCCGCCTATATGTATATACGTTAGTAAACGTAGCAAATATATAGATGCCAAAGTCAGAATGCCATTCTTTTTAAAAATATCACGACATGACTGGCCGTATGGCAGATTAAATATTACCCTCAAAATCCGCTTCTGAATAACGAAGACTCTATGTACATCTTTATCATTTATTAAACGATGACCTCTTGTATCATTGTAAATTCCCGTGGTGCAGCTTGCCGACACACCACCTCTAAGTGAGAATTAATTTTTTCAGTTACGGTGGTCGTGAAACGCCTAGCAAACAAGTCTGACTTTTCTTTATTGTCCTTTATTAGTTTATCTCCTACTTTTATCTGACCAATTTCTTTAGCAACCTTGGCCCTATCCATTTTATCTCCTACAATTTCCCATAGCTTTTTCGTTTTGTTAGCTGCATTTTCGACAACGTTTGAAAAATATTCCTGTTTTGTTATCCTCACTTTCTCTTTTATTTCCTTTTTAAAAGTCTGATAGATTTGTTTAATTTCTTCATTATTTCCAATCCTCAACACATTTAAACCTTTTAGATCGTCAATTTTATTTTTTAAAGTCGAAAATCGTACTTTATGCTTTGTATTGTAGCTGGTATTAACAGTTATTTTTCTTGCTGAACATGATACTTCAAAAGACCATAACAAAGCATCAAAAAAAGCTTCAAATATTTCATTTATATCTGTGCTATTAACTGCTGACTGGCAACGATATAAATCTGCAAATCTTACTTTAAATTCTGCAATTGAGCTTCAGTTTTAATTTGTTGAACATAGTGACCAGAAATACCAGGGCCATAATTTTGAGACTCTACCCCCTGTAGTACATTTTTTAGTGCATAGTCTATGCTTGAGCTAGTCACCTTATCACTACTATTACATACTGTCGTTGGAGTTTCCGCCAGTGACACAATTTTAAAAGAGTCGAATATATCTTTTAAAGTTTTATAAGATGAAGAGCCATCCTTATCCCGATTGAGATCTCCCGTAACAAATATATTTGCAAACCTTCTGGATAGTTTACCTAACGCTTCAGTGAATCGCAAACAAAAGTTTTTAAAGTTACCGTATGGTGACCGGTTTATAGTTGTTATACAAATATTATCGTAATAACTAATTGCTGTACACTCAAAATCTAAATCAATCGACAAGATTTGAACATCTAACAGAGGTTTACACAAAATCGCTATTGATTCCGCGACAAACATAGCAGAGCCTCCATGCTTATATTTTTTTCTAACATACTCGCCTATTTTACAATAACCGTCAATTTTAACTATGTCGATGTGCATGTTAAACAATTGCCTTTTACTTAAGGCTTTCAACATTTTGATGTGTGAATCAGAGATCACACCGCTACCACATCTCTTTTGACAATTTCAGCTGCAGCTGTAGACGACTAGTCTATAGCCATAATTTTTAAGTAGTGTATTAAGAATCTGCAATAACTAATTATACTTCCGTAAATAAATATTTATTGCCTTTTTAGTGTATACCCAATCGCGCAAAAAAATGCTGATAACTTAGGTACAATACAACTTTTTTTACAAACAATGCTTATGTCACTTCTAAAGTGAGAATATGATAATTGCTAGCTTTTCAAATTACATACCATGTGTTACAATAAAGCTATGCTTGTGCTGTAATCAGACATCATATTGTAAAATGTTTTCCAAACATTCAACTACGAATTCATTTAGTTGCCTTCTCAATGATTTTGTGAACTGGTTCCTCTACTGTAGTTTCGACTTCCACCAACATGTCTGGTAGCATAACAGATATTTTTTGTTAGTGCTAAATATAATATTGTTTTTATACAACCAAATATTCTCAGAAAGTAATAATATTTTAGCACAAAAATGTTGGCATATTTACTTGACAGATTATGTATAATGGCTTGAATTAAAAGAAATTTAAATTGTTAACTATAGCTGACAAACAATGATACTATAAACAAAACTTTTTACTCTACTTATTTTATTTTTCGTTACTTTCTGTTCCTTCTTATTTAAAATATTGTATCATTATACAGCAGTCATAAATGGTTTTATTCTTATTGCAAATATATTATAGTCAAATGCATAATAGCAGCATCAATAAATACTAAATGCATTAGTCACAAGCGTGGGAAGATAGAACATTTATATTATTATTATATCTTACAGTCGAGTCGGTCTACGAACCATCTTAGACACTACGTTTTCAGTTAAATTCCTGTTCAGTGTCATATCATAAATTATGTAGTTCGAATTCGGCCGCAACACCTTCACTTTAATATGTATATTTTTATTTGTGGCCACAGTAGTCGAAAAAGAATCAACTGGTCGAGCTACGCCTTTGAGGTTTCAACACAATGCCCACGGAATTTCAACAATAAATGAATATTTATTGTATCAATAAATATTGTCTTTTTGTATGCCACTTACAAGTTGAGGCAGAAATATAACTACTAAAAGCTTTCAGATATGTAGGTAACCGGCGTGTCTGCTGATAAAACGAACTAACTCACCAACGGACTTTCAAACTATATAGATACTTGTTCTAAAACGAACCATTTAGCTACGATAAGCAATTACATCTTAACGACTTTGTAAATCTGTATTATCAAATAGAATACACAAGCCAGAAGGTTGCGTTCTTATGTATTTAGGTGGGTGGAGGTTCCGTTTTGCACATAAATGTTTCACTTTTGCAAAACTGCAGCATAAAGAAAACTGACCTAACTAATTATTTGCAAATATCATTTTAGTGAATTTTCATAAAAAGAAGATCGCGACTTTTGAATATTGAAAAAATGTCTTCAAATGAGCGAATTTTATACGTTATATATACAGTGTGTCCCAAATTGTATGTGAATGTATTGCTATCTCCGTTATTATTAGAGATAGGAAGACGGTTAAATTAGCAATGTTTTGTAGAATTTCATCCAAATATGACTTGCATTTTGCCCTGCCTCTTTTAGTTTTCGAGTTATTTTCAGAAAATCAATATTTCTCGATTTGTTTTTTCTTCAATATCTAAGTAGGTGTTGATCTGACATGTCTAAGACTTTCACATTATCAGGACACATTTTACAGTGTAATCTTTTTGCGCTATTCTCAACTTTGGATTGTCATTTGTTTTTGAGCTACATGAATCAACGTTTGTTTTCATTATGGCAGCCATATTTGATTTTTTGATCATGTGAAAAGAGCATTCCAATGATCTACAATCTTGTAATTGCACTGACAATATTGGGAAAGACCGTTTTGAGGATAGTAGTCTATGAAATCCAATACCAGAAAACAAACGACAAAAAAGGTGTTCAAAAAGCAGTAGGCCATGGAGTCTAACAATGGGTTTATACTTTCAACATAATTTTCCGTAATGATTCACGATAAAAAAGGAACTTTGAGCACACCAATGAATCGGCCCATTATTACAAATGATACTTTTTTTGTCATTTGTTTTCTGGTATTGGATTTCATAGGCTACTATTCTCAAAACAGGTTTTCTCAAAAATGTCAGTGCAATTACAAGATTTCTCAAGCATGTTGTACATCATTGGAAATCTCTTTTCAGAGGCTATCACATGAGCAAAAAATCCAATATGGCTGCCATAATAAAAACAAACGTTGATACCTGTAGCTCAAAAATAAATGACAATCCAAAGTTGAGAATAGCACAAAAATATTACTCTGTAAAAAGTGTCCTGATAATGTGCAAGTCTTAGACATATCAGATCAACGCCTACTTGGATACTGAAGAAAAAAGAAATCGACAATTTTTTTAATAACTCGAAAACGAAAAGAGGCAGGGCAAAATACAAGTCATATTTGGAACGAGCATGAAATTCTACAAAACATTGCTAATTAAACCGTCTCACTATCTCTAATAATAACGGAGATAGCAATACATTTCCATCCAGTGTGGGACATACTATATATATATATATATATATATATATATATATATATATATATATATATATATATATATATATATATATATATGTGTGTGTGTGTGTGTGTGTGTGTGTGTGTAGTGTGGCCCAGTTAAGATGGAAACACCCCTCTAACCTTTGTATTTATAATTCGATTTTGATGAACGAAAAATCAAAAGATATAATATGAATATATATTCTGTGAAAACTGTTCTCTATGTCACTTGACCAAGGCCTACTAATGCAGTTTTTCTACGTCAAAAAATTTGAAAAAGGGCTGGGTCCGTTTTAGGAAGAAAATAAGTACGCCACTGTATTCGACATTCCTCAAAATAGATATATACCAAAACTCATCAAAAAATTAGAATTATTAACCATTTCAGAGAAGTTTCTTTTCTGACATATATTGGAACACCCCTGTAATTTTTGTATTTATAACGCTTTTTTTTTTCAGATCTCAAAAGTTAAAAAACAAAGAACTCTATAGATCATGTGAAAATTGTTCCCTATGCCATTCGAACACGGCCTACTAAAACTATTTTCATATGTCACAGCATTTATAAACATTTTCTTCAACTTTTGAGATGTTGTTGACTTTCACAGTTCGTCATAATAGTTATTTTTTGATGAAATTTGGTAGGTAGCAGTTTTAAACAATGGCGAATCCCGTGGCGTACGTATTTTTTCATAAAACCAGCCGTCAACCTTTTTTATAATTTTTGACATATGAAAATAGTTTTACTAGGCCATGATCTAATGGCATAGGAAACAATTTTAACAAGATCTATAGACTTCTTCATTTTCTATCTTTTAAGATTTCGTTAAAAAATAGTCATGTTATGAATACAACATTTCACACAAAAAACTTCTCTGAAATGCTTAATAATGCTTATTTTTTGATGAAATTTGGTATATATCTATTTCGAGGGAGGGCGAATACAGTGGCGTATTTATTCTAATGAAACTTTAACACACTGTGGTAACTGGTTAGCCAAATGTATTCCGCTTTGCCTACTGTGTTGCAATCGTTAGTGTAAAAGAAATATTGATGGAACTCAGTGTCGAAGAGATTTTCTCGGGCTAGTCTAGACTCGTCCCTTTTACCTCTTAATATTACGTCGTATTGCTTGACGACTCCTTACAACTGATATTGTACGTTCAATACAACTGCCTTCCGCCGACATTCGTAACATTCCATTCACATAGCTGCACCACAGAGAAATTGTTTCATAAGAAACACAGCATAAGCTGTGGATGCACGCTGACAAGAGACAGGAGCAACCAACACAACGGGCAAAATAGGTCGCTCCTGTCAATTCACATGTGCTACTTGCCTCGTGGATTTGCTTAGACAAGCTACATGCAGGCACCCCGTGATACTAAGGAGACTAGTCGGGATGTTAATTGCGAATTGCAACCCTTTAATATCTCGGCCGTAGGTGCTGGCAGACACACCACCTCTGCTGGATAACCTCAGAGGTTGGATTCAGAGTTCTTCATGTTAATTGGGACCAAGAACACTATCTTAGAACTCGTGATGTAAATGCGACCAGCAGCCTAAGTCAAAACTCAAAAAGTTCTGATTTCACTGGTCTTTTATGTAAATTTCAGCGCTGTGGAATGAGCCTTATCTGTAGAACTAGGGTTTATCTCTTCGATAATCAAAACATTTGTTTCAACTGGATGGCGGCAATGAATTGCTGATATCCTCGTAGATTTCTTAGTAGCGTTGCGCTTTAAAAATAACGTTACTCCTTTAATAATTTTTTTTTTTTAGAATAACTCACAAATAATTTACCAATTTTAGTGAAAATTGATAAGTATCTCCATTTTTACAAATAGCCTGGACAAATTATCACCTAGCTAGATTGGACCAGTTTTTTCTTGCTGAAAATTTTAGATATTTAAAACAAAAGTTATTAGCACATACCAATTTTCATTTTTCTAGTAAGAAAATTTCAAATTTTTTAAGGGGCACATTCCTAAATAAAATTATTAAATTTCACATAACAAAGAAAAGTGATTTTGAAATATATGTTTACGTTGCTTGTCATAAATGATTATCACTTTTTTTTTTGACAAATGTTTGACTCTCTAGCCATAACAACGTAACTGCTGACAGAGCTACATTTTTTTCACAAATCTTGGAATCAAAGAAATATCCCAGATATATTTTTTCTTTACAGCCTTCAACGTTTAACAATCTCCATCTGGTTTGCAGAATGCAAGAACACATACTGAGGTGTAGAAACGAAATTTTGGTGAGTTATAAAAATAATCAAGGAAAATAAACTCTAGGTCAATTTAAAATAGCTACACAAAAATTTTCCGGAAGAAAATCCAAAATTTTTTAGGAAAAACTGATCAGATTTTCCGGGTTTAACAAAAATACAATCCACTTAGCCTACAAAAATTTACTAGAAGGTCTGGACGCAACAAGTGCGTTATGGTAGCGAATTTTCGTAAAAATATTTCAAACCAGGGAAGAAATTAAACAGCAATCGACAAGACAAACAACTGAGAAGGACTTTCAGAGAAGAAGCTCTATTAAAACATACTTACTGTCCTGTTTTTATGGAAGATAAGCACTATACCACAACAGTCATAGTCATTTTTTTTCAATTTTTGCATTGTTTATAAATTTGATCAAACTTCTCAAGTGCGTTTGATACATCTCTTGAGCGGGATCGTTAAAGAGACAAATCTGATCAGATCTAAAACAAATTGCTTTGTCAATAAAATTGGTTGCTTTTATAAATACTATATGCCTCACTTCTTCATCACAAAAATTTTGAGGTTTTTTTAATAAATTAAATTTATACAAAGGCGGAACCTTATACGCCACCCTTGACCTATTTACTCCATAGTTATCGTATATTGAAATTTCAATGATATTCCTGCCAAAGCATAAGATTTCTAAGTAACAAGGTAATCAATCTGTACGAGCCTATATAAGTGACATAATATTTGTTAAGATTAAGTTAAGAGGTAATGTATTGTTTTTTAGTGTTATGTTTTTATTTATGCGGTGGAATTGGTATTCTGAACAAATAAAGTCATTATAAATACACCTCACATACTTAGCTAAACCAAAAGAGTCTTACTATTTTCGAAGATTATACTAATAAGTGAGAACAATTCTTCCGGTTGGACTGGTTAACGATGTCTTAGAGCTATTAGCTAAAGAAATATAACTCAGAATTTATGTGAAGGCGACTAAAGGGAAAATAAAAATAGAACAATAGCAACAACCCTGATAAACGCCCTTTCGCAAAATTTCGTTGCAGTGTGAACAAAAGCTGGTACACTTTGGAGACCAAGTTTACCATAACACATTTAATACCTGACAATCAAGTGATCAAAGTCGCCTCAGATGTTTTGGACTTCAATTAAACAGTTGACACAACAGACCAGTATGTCCTCTACTTTGACAGGCTGTATAAGGTTTAACAATGCTTTAGGAATGATGGAAGATCTTTTGAAATAAGTTGCAGAAGCATTCCAGATCAATATCCTAAAATGTACCCCTGATAGTCGACCGGCGTTAAGTTTAGACACCTACTGTTAAAGACATGGCCTCCTTGAGCTTTTACTGAAACCTTATCTTTGAATTGTTGTGTTCAGCTTTTAACATATTTCAAAATGTTAACTTCTGTTTGATGACATTCTTGCCCCACTTTTTTAAAACTGAAGAGTTCGACCAGAGTGCCACACTCATCAAATCATTTTCTGGTACCCTCATCATTCACGGGGAACTAAGATAATCCTAGGAATTAACTTAAAGCGAGTTTGGGAATTTTAAGTATTTTAATGCTTCATAAATGCTCCAGTCAATTCAAAGCTTATATTAACAATTTTTTCGTAGAGAACTTGGAGAACCCAAATCCCCACAACACATTTAAAAAAAACTTAACGATCGTTTCACTAACCAAGTTAGCGTCATCAGAGGGTGAAAAAATCTCAATGACGCTAACGATGAAGTTTTTGTATCTCCGAAAATAACAGAGATATGGCAACCAAATTTGGTACGCATATTTCTATTGCAAAACGTACCCTACATACTAAAAGTCATATCTCTAACTTAAAAGAAAATTATATATAAGGGCTAAAAAAATTGGGTGCCACTGGCGATCAGAGAACCGAACAAAATCAAAATATTTTGTGTGGTTAACAAAATATATTGAATATTACACACATTTTTTTTGTGCAAAAGGTTCAGGAAGTATCAGAAATATTGCTTTGAATATTTTATAGGTTTTCTCCTTAAAACGTCAAAGTCAAATTTCTAAACCAAGGTGCTAAAACGTATGCGGGTTATGCAAAATAAATGTGTTACGTGCTATCTTTTAGAAAGAAGGTTTTGTAGCAGAAACTGCCCTCAGTTTCTGCTTTAACCGCTACTGTCCATTATTTTACTAGAATAGTTGCAGAAAATTAATTTCCAATAGACCCTTTCTCTGATTCTTTGGCAGTAATTACAAATTCGTGATTTAACTAGTCTATTACTTCTGACAAATTTTCGCAGAAAAAATCTGCAATTGAGGATATCGCGACTTTTGAATCTTTAACTTCTGTGAACTTAATTATGAAACTAAATTTAAAAGTAAATAAAAGTCTGGACACAGCAAGTTCGTTACGGTAGTGAATTTTCATAAAAAGGTTTTTAATAACTATTTCATCAAAATATCTTTGTCTGTAAAAGTACAAAAATTCACAAATATATCATAAAGGAAAGCATCTCTGAAGGCGATATTTTAATGGGATCCGCTATATATTGATAAAAGCGCCGTATCATAATTATTGATATGCGGCAAAAAATGTGAAAAGTTGCAAAACAATTGAAATAACTCGAAAACGATGAACGCTATCAATTTCTTTCCTTACAAACATGCATTATAATGCAAAAAGGCAATAAAATAAGGGGTATTCAAAGAGAAGATTTGGATCACCAACGCCTTATGGATAACCCTGTGATTATTAAAATCATTTTGTAAGATGCAGTTCAAGACACCTAATAATTAACGAATACAATTTTTAACGTATACAATCTTCTCAAAATCGAAAATTCGTAACAAATGTTTCTACGAAAATTCGCTCAAAATTACACACTATTAAACCATACACTCTATTGCTAAAACTACTGCCAAATTATCAGAGAAAGGGTCTATGATGAAATGATTTTTTTTGTATTTCTTGAACGCTTTGCGCCAAAAGAATATCAATTATGGTATGTAATATACAATGGATTTCGTTATGCACAAAAAATATTCTGGTTTTATGCGTTTCTCTAGTCATCAGTGGCACCCAATTTTTTTTTCTTTAAATGCCTATATATTTTTTGTTTTAGGTGACATATATATATATATATATATATATATATATATATATATATATATATATATATATATATATATATATATATATATATATATATATATATATATATATAGTATAGTATAGTTTACACTTTTTATAATAAAAACCTGAGTACCAAATTTGGTTGGCATAGCTTTGTTATTCCGGAGATACAATTTTTTTCGAAAGAAAACCCAAAATTTTCCAGGTAAAACTAGTGCGATTTTCCTAGCTAACGAACTTATCCAAGAAACTTGCAGAAGGAACGCACTCACCAAATTTAATAAAAATTGGCCCTTTATTTTTTGAGTTATCGGTATATATATATATATATATATATATATATATATATATATATATATATATATATATATATATATAAATTAATTACCAAAGAAGAGGTTACGTGTCTAATGTACGAGTAGTTTTACTTAACAACACAGGAATGCCTATTACGGGAAGGAACTCACGGCTTTATTCTGATGTTTTTATTTTTAGAACTTTATATGCCTCCGAATTTATGTATATTAGCAATTATTTTAGCATAATAATATAAGAGATAATAGTTTAATGTCTATAAAATTTAGTATAATTCTCACCTCAAAATGAATACATAATTCATTTATAAAAGGCAATGCCATAAATTTTACTATAACGTGGTAATTGTAGCTCTGGGTACAATATTACATTAAATTCATATATGGACAGCTGCATCCTTCAATTTTATGAAAATGCACTTTTGATTTATGTTACTGCAAAATGGCACTTATAACTGCGATAGCCAGGTTGTAAAAATAGTCGAATAAATACATAAAAATAACCTGTTACATCTATATAATTGTGCGCACTTACTTTTAGTAACTTCAAGATGCACTAGACAAACATTGTTACCTAATAATTATATAAACATTTCACAGGGCCTAAGCGTGCCAAGTCACTCAACTGGTTCGACTCCTTTAGTCGGTAAAGCCGATTTGCCATTCCAATCTAGAAAAGTTGGTTTCAATGGTTAATATCTGTGTGTCTCTGTAAGCACTCCCACTGAAATGATCACTGATTTATGTGAGGGACAATAGTGTAGGTATAATGTTAATATAATTAAATTTATCTATTTTTTTAAAAAGATTTTCATATTTATTTTCTAAAGCAGTAAATAGCTTGACAACGGTATAAGGAAGCAACATATTTTTGCATTATCTTTTAACAGAGATTCGTAAACTTAACGAACATTTGGGGTTGCTATTACAAAAAAATGTTTTGACATATTTTCGAAGCTTAAGTTTAGTAATATTTTTGGACCACCCCCTACAATTATTTTTCTTTTTATATTTACTCTAATCCATGCCATTCGATTAAATAGCTCTGCTATCCAATTTCAATTAACTACCATCTGTCTGATACGTATTTGTCGTTTCCGACTGGTCTGTATCTATCAGAAAATAAATAATTATAATAGAATGTTGCCTTAACCGTAACATTTTTGTTTATAGTACACTACATGATATGGCATTAAATTGTTTCGTAAAATCTAAAAATAAAGATAAATGCATAAGATCTAGTTAGCCTGGAAATTTTCTAGTAAGCAAATTGAATTTAGTTGCTATGGTAACAATTATGATGTTTAAAAAGAGTTGATTAAAATTTAACATATAAATGTTGGATAGCCATAAAGTTCTAAGCTTTTTAAAATGGATTGTCTGAGAAAAAGCTAGGTTTTGATAACAATGAGTTTCATGCTCAGTTTCACAAACCTTGATTAAATATTTAACGGCCGCTTGGTTAATCAAGGCTTCAGAGGACCAATCACAGGCTATGATTTGCGTTTTTGCTATGACAACCAAATGTCGTCGAGCTGTGACTGGTCGTCTGAAGCTTGAATTAACTAACCGGCCGTTGAATATTTAATCGAGCTTTATGAATCTGGGCATAAGTCAGTTAAAAAGTATTTATTTTTAAATGGGTTATCGGGAAACAAATGTTTACTGAAACCTTAGGTGGTCAATAGTCTTCCTATACTACTATTAAAAACTGGGTTGCAAATTTTTCTTTAGAAAAGAACCAAGAAGCCGATCAACTATTTAAGCTGAGCACCGCTATAGGAGACCAATTTCTGTAACTACTCAGTTTTCGGGGCAAACATATTATAATTCTGCTAGATTTTCGGCAACAAGGTAGACCTGTTATGGGAGCCTGCTATAGTGAATTGCCAACTACTTTCGCGAGAAAATTGTGGATAAATGCCGCGGAAAACTGGACAAAGTTGTGCCTTTCGCCCCTGCTCAGAGGGAGCAGTTTCATCTCACTATCCTGGAAATTTTACCGAACCCCTGCTTTTCTGTAGGAAGGCTGGAGATCTTTAACGTGACTAACATCGCATAGACACGGAACATACGGTTTCCCCTCCGAAGGCCAGGACGTGCAGACATTGAACTTGCTTAAATACAATCCCACAACCTCGGTTGCTGTTAATTTATTAGTGTATGTACTGAAAAGGTGAAAGAAGAACCCTGGAAATTAAACCCAGTACCCTCCAGTTCAGAGGCACACGTTCTTACCCATGAAGCACCGAGGCTCTCTATGCTATTAAAAACTGGGTTGCATATTTTTTAAGAAGACGATCAAATGTTAAAACTGAGCACCGCTATGGAAGATCAGTTTCTGTGACTACTCAGTTTCCGGGGCAAAAATAGAATAATGCCGCTAAGTTTTCTGAAACACGGTAGACCTGTCACAGGAGCATGCCGTAGTGAATTTTCAACTAATCGCGAGATAATTGTGGATAAACGCCGCGGAAAACTGGTCAAAGTTGTTCTTCGTCCGTACTCGCCGTTGATTGCAGTGAAGATACTGGGTATAACTAGTTTTCAATTGGTTGACCAACCACCCCATTCTCCGAACTTAGCTCCATTAGATTATTATTTATTCCCAAAGCTTAAAAAACATTCGAAATTTAAACTGTTTTCGACACACAACGAAGTCATATTTGCAGTTGGCAGTAGTTTGAAAACCAATATAAAGAATATTTTTTATGTGGTGCAAGTTATAGATGAGATTATGTTAAATAAATAAAATTACTTTCCACTTCCTCCTAGTATACAGGTGTCTATTTAAAGTAACGAGGTTAAAAGCTATTTTCTGTATAACCAGAAGCTACATGGAAAACCTACGTAGGTTTACAAAATTGTATAAATGTTTAAGGAGCGAAGGATAAGTTGAGGGGGTTATTGGGATAACTGTTATATTTTGGACTATACAGACATTATAACGATGTTTAACGTTTTAATAACAAATGATTAAAGTCTCTCGATATTTACAAAAACACTTCTATATATAGACTTACTTGAACTACTTCCTAATACTACGTAAACATACTTAATCATAGTTCCTCAGTATTGCAATCTGCAATTAACACACTTGTTTATTGTTTATATAAACATGTAATGTGATGTTTCCAATTCAATGTCAACGATTACAATACTGAATTGACCTACTAAACAACTTAAGCTTGATTTACTTCAACCGTTTACCAGATTTGATGTTGAATAAATATTTGCAATAATTATAGTAATTCAAGTAATATAACAATAAATATACCCTAGTGACGCCCCTCTGGATAGCTACTGTTCCATGAACATACTTCCGAGTCAAAAGAATGACGTCCCTCTGGGCAGCCCCCTTATCAAACCATTGTTCCATGAACATACTGCCGAGTCAAAAGAATGACGTCCCTCTGGATAGCTACGTGTGATTGCCTTTTAGATTCTCTTTGGTTTATAAACATCCATGAGTTTCTTGTGTAAAGTTGCTTCCTGATTGTTGACTTGATTGCCTGGTGATGGCTTGGACATATATAGGTTCTTGTATATTGGGATGCTGTGTGTTAATTATCGTCGGTTGTCTAAAGGTATCATTGCGTTTTATAATCCACTCCTGGAATCTGGTTGGGTACTTCCATTGACCAATATGTTTCGTTCTCGACCTTATACGGAATCGAAGTGACTTTTATTAACATAAATTGTGTTACCTCCGTCATTGTGAAGTCACTGTACAGATGAATATGTTTTTCACTGTGACTGATTTCTGAACGAAGTATTGGATAATAAATGATCTCCAAATGCTTTGGCAGTTTTTTCATTGCGGATGATAGTTCATACAGTTTTACTGAGATTTGTGTCATTAATAAGGCACAATCAATAATATTTAAGGAAATGTCTTTGCTTTTCTTGCAAAACTCTTCCAACTCAACAACCAACCGCCTCGCCGACCCTGCGTCGTTTGCGAGTTTCTCTTCTTCTAACCTTGATTTGACTTTTGTACGCAGCGGCTATTGTTTTATTAATACCATGTGACCCGTGTGTACTATCTTCTTTTTGAATTTCCATTTATAGCTATGCTTCCATTGGTGAATATATTCTGTATACCAAGTGTCCCAAAAACATTGGTGAGTTGCTCTTGTTGATAAACATACAAATATTGCTGGATAGCCCTTGTACGATTTGTGACCTCTGCCCTTTGTAGCTTGTACCTGAATCGGACCTGCATAATCCACCCCAGTGTGTGTAAATAACTGGGTAGTTGTAACTCTTGCTGCTCGCAATTGACCCATCGACTGCTCTGTTGTTTTGGCTTTTGTTTGTATATTAGGACAAACCATCAACTTTGGCTTTTTCTTTCTTCTTTGGTCGGTTTGACATAACTTACTGTACCATATGTGACTTCAGATGCATCGGCAAAACCATGAATTTTTATTTTTGATTTCTTCGTTGTTTTTACCCACCTTGGTATTGCTATTCCATAGATTTCATGAATAAACTGAATCCGTCTCTTCTGCATGTTAATGGATACTATTTCGTCCCACTCGGGTTTTTTCATCCATAGTTATAGAATTATCAGCTTAGCTTTGATTCCAACTGGAGATAGCCACCCCACTGGGTCAAATAACTTGGCTACCTCAGATAATATTGCACTTGTTATTCTCTCTGCATATTTCAGATCTATTTTAAATGTATCTTCCCTTGGTGCTTCATAAATACTAAGAAATTTGTCTATACCCTTGTCTGGAAGCTGCAATGCTTTATCATTCTGTAAATCATGTGGCATTTTCGCAACAATTTGTGATTTGCTGCTAAACCATTTTCTCAATTTGAACCCACCTGACCTGAACATTTCATTGAGTTCTGTTTGTACGAATGATACTTCTTGCTGTGATTCAGCTCCAGATAGAAGATCATCCATATAAACATCTTCTTTTGCTACTTTCGCTGCTAATGGAAATTTGGCTTGCTCGTTTCTGGATTCTCAAACCTTTTGCATTTCTTTCTTTACTTTTCTTATTGCTGTCGCAAAAAATGATAAATTGTTTTATCCACTTACATTTGTTTTGATTTCCGCCGTTTCGTATTTGCCTGTAAATATTGGTATTTTTATTGCTGGTAATGTGTTGCTATTCTGCCCTGAATTGTGGTTTGTTTGGTTCTTAATTGATTCTGACAGCTTGTCACTGGCGTTAAAACACCATTGCCTTGGCGTAAAATATGCTTCGTCTTCATCTTGAATTTCTGACTCTCTTAGTATATTTATCTCCATTATGTTGTCTTCCATTAATTCCCAGTGCTTCTCTAATTCTCTCAACTTTCTTTTATAGCTGAAAAGTGTATTGTTTCCATCCATCATTTCTGCTTCTTCTAATATTAGGAAATATATTACTATGAAATTTTGTTTTTTCGAAAGTCTTGTGATTTTTATTTTTTCCATGGCGTTAAGTTCCTCCATTTTGCACCCTTAATTTTATTTGATTTAATGAATATTTGTAGTTTTTTGTTACCTTCTCTGACTTCTAATCCCTTTGATTTGACTTTTGGTCACTTGTGACCTGTATTTTTGAAATTGACCCTGTATAGCTGCTTTTTGTGGACGCTTGTATCCCTGTTTGTTTGAAATTGACCCTGTGTAGATGCTTTTTTGGACGCTTGTGTCCCTGTTTGCTTTGAAATTGACCCTATATAGGTGCTTTATTGGACGCTTGTGTCCTTGTTTGCTTTAAATTGACCCTGTATAGGTGCTGTTTTGACGCTTGTGTCCTTGTTTGCTTTGAAATGACCCTGTATATGTGCTTTATTTAGACGCCTGTGCCCTTGATTGCTTTAAATTAACCCTGTATAGGTGCTTTTTGGACGCTTGTGTCCTTGATTGTTTTGAAATGACCCTGTATATGTGCTTTTTTGGACGCTTGTGTCCTTGATTGCTTTAAAAAGACCCTGTATCGGTGCTTTTTTGGACGCTTGTGTCCTTGATTGCTTTGAAATGACCCTGTATCGGTGCTTTTTTGGACGCTTGTGTCCTTGATTGCTTTGAGTTGACCGTGTATAGGTGCTTTTTAATGAACGCTTGTGTCCTTGATTGCTTTTAAATGACCCTGTATAGGTGCTTTTTTGGACGTTTGTGCCCTTGACTGCTTTGAAATGGCCCTGTATAGGTGCTTTTTTGACGCTTGTGTTCTTGTTTATTTGAAATAAATGGATACTGGACGCTTGTGTCGTTTTGATTGTACCTAAAAACGTACAAAAGGTATTTGGAGACTTGGGCGGATTAAGGAATTTTTATAAGGATAGTTTATTTAAAAATAAGGAATTTTAGTGCTCACTGTATCACCAACGGCACTGGTTACTTCGTCGAAGGACCATGTCTTCAACTGGAGGCTCGAAGGACCATGTCTAAGGAGCGGAGGATAAGTTGACGGGGTTATCAGGATAACTGTTATAAATTGGACTAGGCAGACATAATAACGATGTTTAACGTTTTAATAACAAATGATTAAAGTCTCTCGATATTTACAAAAACACTTCTATATATAGACTTACTTGAACTACTTCCTAATACTACGTAAACATACTTAATCAGCGTTCCTCAATATTGCACGCTGCAATTAACACACTTGTTTATTGTTTATGTAAACATGTAATGTGGTGATGCCAATTCAACGTCAACGATTACAATACTGAATTGACCTACTAAACAACTTAAACTTGATTTACTTTCACCGTTTACCAGATTTTATCTTGAATATTTATTTGCAATAATTATAGTAATTGAAATAATATTACAATATATATATATATATATATATATATATATATATATATATATATATATATATATATATATATATATATAACTAGGGACGCCCCTCTGGATAGCCATTGTTCCGTGAACAACAAATGAATAATTCTTAATACAGATAGTTTAAAGCTCTTGTGACAAACATTATTTATGCAATCGCGTATTATTAAATACGCTTTATCACACTTTTAATGGTAAAAAAGGTATATTACCAAGAGATATGCTACTTTTATATGATTGTTAATAAAAGTGAAAAATTTTGGTCGCAGAAAGTGCATAAAATAGGTTTTTCACTAGGGACAAAACAATTTTATATTTTAATACCAACGCACCCTTACATTTTTTTCAGGCCCTGTCAATGTCAAGACGTCACTCAAGATCTGCATTTTTATCATAGTGAAGTTCACGAACGAGCAACGTTTGGAAACTATTAAAAATGACTATCGAAATTCCGAGTCGGTGATCGCAACTTTAAGAGCCCTTACTCAAATTGTCGATCGTAATAATCATCCACCAGACAGGCTGTGCGTGCTATAGTGAATAAATTTGAGACTACTTATTCCCTATTGGATGTTCCTGTGCCCGTAAGACAACGTACCGGTCGAAGTACCTAATATCACAGCCGTAAGTGCTTAAGTTCAAAATGATCATGCGATTCCACGCCATTCATATGAATTGGAAATCGCTCAAACCACGTTGTGGTGAAGATCGGGGCCTACACAACTTAACAATTAAAGCCTTTTGATCATTAGAAGCGCGAAAACTTCTCCAATTGTGCTCTGCAAAAATTTGAAGAAAATCCCGAATTTTATCGAAAAATCATCTTCAGCGATAAAAGTCATTTTTGGCTTAATGGTTTTATCAATAAACAAAATATGCATTGTTGGACAGCAGTAAACCCACATGTGCTTTAAGAGACTCGACTGCATCCACCGTGTGGTGGGGATTTCATGCCGGAGGTGTAATTGGGCCATATTTTTTCGTCGATGATAATGAGCGCCATGTTATGGGCAATGCAGTTCGCTATTGTGGCATGTTGGAAGACTATTTTTGGCCAGAATTGAATAAACTTGACATCAGTGATATCTGGGGCCAACAATATATTGCCATATGCCACACAGCTAGTCAAACAATATATATTAAAGGGAAAGTTCTGTAACCGATTAATCTCGAGAAATGGTCCGGTCGAATGGACATATCGCACATGTAACGCCGTTGGTTTTCTTTTAATGGGGTTACGTTAATTCGTTGGTTTATGCCAACAAGCCAATAACGTTAGAGGAAAAATTGCTAACGCTCAGACCGATGTATGTGGAAGAGTGGTGAAAAACCGGCTCCAAAGAATCGATCATTGCAAACGCGCTTGTGGTGGTCATACAAATGGGATCAAATTCCATATTTAAATGTAACATTTGTACTGCACCTTGAATAAATTCCAATACAATACCTCAAATATTCTTTGTTTTATTTAAATACAAATTTCTTATGTCCCTATAGAAAAACCCATTATTAGCGAATTTTCAAAATATTTTTCAAATTGCAATAACTTAATTCTTAGTAAACCTAACAACTTCAATTTTGGTACGTAATAATTAAGGCGAAATGTTTACCTTATTCCTTCAAAATAGCTTCATTATTTTCGAAGAAACAATTGGAAAAACTCCGATTGGGTTGAATAACAAACTTGTCCTAAAAATTTACACAACCATATGTGCTTTTTGTTTCGCGAGATACTAATAGGTTTTCAGATGTGTGTCGCTAAATTGTTTTGAAAAATGTTTAATTATTTTTTATACGAGGCTTAGTCTGATTAGTTATATAATATATATATATATATATATATATATATATATATATATATATATATATATATATATATATATATATATATACATATATATATATATATATATATATATATATATATATATATATATATATATATATATATTATTATAATTATTATTTATATTATTAGCGTATTGGTCTATAAATGTTACAATGAGACTTACAAAAAGTTTTAAACTTGTATCTGTAATTGTAATTTTGGCTTAAATATAATGCAAAGCTGAACGAAAGCTTGACATCCTCTTGACACTGACGGCAATTTTATTTTTATTTTCCAAAGATATATATATATATATATATATATATATATATATATATATATATATATATATATATATATATATATATAAGATCGACGGGTTTAATGAAATTTTTGGCACTTGGCACACATGTCCTTTGTTACAATTTCTTGTTAATAGCTTGGGCAAGTTCTTTAGCCAGGAAAATTGGACCAGGATTGCCGCTAATTTTACATTCTTTGCCTGAAAATCTTTGTATCTTTGAAAATAACAGTTATTTTAACAAAGGTTGGTACGCAGATAGCGTTTGTAGATACTGTAGTACAATATTTCAAGTTTGAACCATATAGAAAATTGCTTTGAACATTAAAATAGTGCTGTAAATTGAAGCATAACTTCCACATAGCTGTGATTATCTACTCTCATCCGAAAGACATTCTCATGAAATCAATTCAGGGTTCATGACTTGATCACAGAGAAAATATTCATATTCCTGTTCCCATAGATTTCTGAAACGATAGATTATTCGAGGGGTTGAACGAAAAAATGTCAATTTTCACCAAATCACCCCCCATTATTCCCTACCTCCTGAAGCGATCTTACCCAAAACATTCAAAGCGTTCCTTTGTCGGGTGCTAACTGGATACCAAATTTGAAGATTGTATCTCAAATCTCGAGAAATGATCAAATCGTTCGAAAGCTTACTAACAGACACGCGTACAGCCCGACAGACCGACCGACCGAGAGATCAAAAAAAATGGTTCCAGAATCAAGTTTTATATATGTTTGGAGACTTTTTGCGCCGTTTTACCAAAAAAATTCGAAATTTCTCCACTGATATTCGGCCCCACACATTCAATTCCTAATTTAATTTTAGCGCAGAATATCAGATGGTTGATGAAATTAAAAGTTTTCGAATAAATAAACCCTAAAACGTTATACTACTCAAGTTTTAACGAAAAAATGTAACTTTTCACCATCCTCTACCCCCTGAAGCAATTTTACCCAAAAAACATTCTAACCGTTCTTTTGCCGGATGCTAACTGTATACCAAATTTGAAGACCATATCTCAATTCGTTCTGAAGTTATCGTGGATACAAACAGACAGACCGACAGACAAAAAAGGTTCGTTTCCAAGCAATGTTTTCTATATGTTTTGGCACGTTTTACGACGTTTAAGGGGAAAAAAAATTGAAATTTTTGTCGCCGATGCCATACTCCCACACGTGACGATGTGGAAGTAAAAAGTCTTTTTATTTCCTCAAGTGGCCAAAACCAATCACAAGACTCAAAGTTTTTGTATGATAAGTACAATTTATTTAATTCTATAGACAAAGTAAGTTATCTAGAGCTAAGGTACCGCAAAATGTTACAATATTAAATTCTTTTGTCCAAACAATCCGAGAAGCCAAAGTACAATATATTAAATTAAATTCTGTAAGTTACTCTGACAACTTGTGAAAGTAAAGTACGAGCATGTTCTTCTTACATCAATTTCTACTATTTGACCACTACATTTTTGCTTAGAAAACTAGATAATATTTAAATTAATTTTTTACTTTTATTAACTTTTAAACAAATAATTCTTTGATTGAAGACATTTGAATGGAGATTGCTACCATAATGTATTGGCACGTCAGGACTTTTTTTTAAATAAACGTAGTAAATTCTTGTCATGACCAGAGATCTTTAATTTTGAAGTTTCAGCAGTATTGTGAATTGCTTTTTCGGAATGAAAGGCTATATTTCTCGAGTTCGACGAAGAGTTTAGCACACTTTTTTTTAAAGAGGGAACAATGTATCTATTTTTTCTCCCTCAGGGCTCGTCCGCGGCCTCGTCGCCCCGATAACACTGCAACCTTTGGTTTATTGTGCATGTATCTATTAAAAAAGGTTCAATATATGTTTCGGATAAAATGGCGTAAACACATATTATTCTATTTAACTTGAAGAATCCTTGTTTCTTCAAACAGCTAAACTATGAAATACGGTCTGGTCAGCAATATTTAAGGATAGAAGTACCATTTGGAGAACCCAATTCATCAAGATACAGTTCTGACGATCGTTTCTTTAACAAAGTTATTCATAAATGTATAAACAGTTTATTTATCCCTCTAATGACACTAAATTTGTTAGCCAAACGATCGTCAGGTCTGAAAACTGTATTGTGATAAATTAGGTTGTCCAAATTGAACTTATCAGTGCTCATCATAGATTTAAGTCTTCACACAGTATTTTATGGGACACATAACGGCATTTTAAGAGAAACAACATTGCCGAATGCACCCAGATATTTTATATAAACATATATTTTGTAACATATTCCCGATATATGTATTTAATTCATCCAAGATAATTTTACGCATTATGGTAATGAAATGTCTTCCTTCAGGTCCTAGTAAAAAAAATAAGCGTAGAAATCTATTGTGTACCGGTAATCTACAGACTTTTTAATGAAAATGACACTTCGTTAATCAATGATGCATTACTTTATCCAGTGCTTTTATATAAAATGTTATATAAACGAATTGGTAAAGGATGCATGAAACAGCTTTTGTCGGTGTTGATTGCCGCTTCGGGAATAAAACCTATTTTTATGTATATTATAAATATCAAGTTCTTCTTCTATAAAAGTCTGGCGGTAAAAAATGATACAGAAATCTTATGACATTCACCAGTTATTATTAATTGGACAACATCGTCTTCGGTTAGTTTTGATGCACTCAGTAGCATAAAATTAAAACTGTTAGAGGCACCTACAAAACCTACACTAAGAAATTTATCAAAATGTTCTTGAAGCTTGAAAATAAAAGGATTGCATGAATATATGTTGCATGATGTCTTGTATTTTATGTGACAAAAAGCCACAGTCAATTTCCGAATTAAAATTGAAAATAGTATTTTGTTAATAAAAATATTAAGCCTTTTATTGAATTTTCATGGAAAAAATCACTAATGGGGAGATCCAGACTTTTGAATTTTGAAAAAATGTATTCAAACGAGCGCAAACTAAGACCCATAGAACTCATATCCGGGGTCAGTTTCAATTTTTATATGTTGCGTCCAGAGTTTTTTTATTTTGCCCCAGTTCCTGTATGCACTACACAGAGCTACTATCTTAACAATTACGTTATCTTTTCAATTAATCACTATGAAATCTCTATTAGTTCTTTACAGTGCTCATTATTTACTTTAATATACTTTAAACAGTAATGCCCACTATTGAAGTAGATATCCTCATTTATTTATTTATTTTTGGGTCGCAGCAAGTGCGTTATAGTCGGAAATTTCATAAAAATTTACACTATTTGTACGGCATATTATTAAAATTATTACTAAATAATACTTTAAATGTAAACAGACCTTGAAAATCGGTTTTAGAGGTCCTAATACGTGCTTATTTGAAAAAAATTTCAAAAGTGTTGCCATCGACATATCTATTATCAAAAAAATATTTTAATCTTGTCTTTTAGCTCCTTTTTGAGAAAAATGTCCAAAACTCAATTTTCTATAAAGCTAGAAAATTTAAATCTGGTATGTCTAGGTATTGTAAGTCTTTTTCAAAAAAAAACTTGTATTACAAATTTCATTATTAAAGTTACAAAAGTGTTCCAGAAGAAAACCCAATTCATATTTAGAAAAGCGACGTATTTGCCAAATCATAAACGTGACAGGTATTTTTCCTTATTAACCACCTGGATGATTTCGTTTTAGTCAACATAATCGAACAAGAAGAAAAGTTTTTCAAAACAAATTCTCTATTGGTGAATTTTCTTAATGAAAATTCACTGATAATAACAATAAAAAGTGTCTGCTGAAAATTATAATTTTAGACTAAAGGTGACAAAGTTATCCGTTTTAAAGAAAAATAAAATCTTGTTCCAAATTTATGAAATCTGGGAACTATTATTGTTTCTACCAAATGTTAAAATAAAACAAAAAAAAAGTTACATGCAAACCGCGGGAATCGAACCCGGGCCGGTCGCGTGTCAAGCGGACATGCTTCCTCTAAGCCACAGATGCAGGCTAATAAATTGTATATTTACATGGTATGTATACAGACGGCAGGTTGCAGAACAAACTTTTTTTTAAATAAATTTTATAGAGACGCGAGGCGATTTTGTTTACAATATTTATTTCATTATTTCGTATACTTTATTCTTATAATATGAAACTTACCAAATCATGGTTTGGCTAAAACGTCATATTTTCTTTATAAAAGCTAGTTTCTTAAATATGTCTTTATTGCCTTCCTTAAGCCTTGATTTTTCCCGTATATGTTACATTTTCAGTCTAAACCTTAATTGGGGCCGTTCATCAAGTTACAAATATAGTGTATTTTATAAGTTTATTTGATGCGCCACATAAAAAACAATCACGTGGCAAATTTTTAATTTCATGTGATGTGTTATTCTAACGCGTTATTGTTGTTAAGCAACTTAAACGGCTTTCGGGATTTTTGGTACCAGAGATTTCTCGGTCGCTAGTTCGGGTAGTATGTTTTATGCGTATTATTTGTATAGTTTGCCATTTTGGATTATGATTTATGCATGTAGTATGTATCAATCTACGCGTGCCGACTAACTACTCTGTCTTTGTCAGGCAATGGACCTTAACGACTTAAGTCGTTTCAATTGATTTGTTTCAGATTTTATTTCTAATTTAGAAAAAACTCCAAATTTTGTGAACCAAATTACTTAAAATTCACAACATAAGTTTATTTACACCATTTCTAGCTGCATCTTAAGTCTCATTCCAGTTACTCTAAGACTTTCAAAAATATCGCGTATTCAAAAAAACGTCCGTTATAGCCGATTTACGAACTTGTCCTCGGTCTTAACAAAATGAAGATATATGCCAAGTTTCCTTCGAATCAGTTTAGTATCTTTTGAGTATATATATATATATATATATATATATATATATATATATATATATATATATATATATATATATATATATATATATATATATATATATATATATATATATATATATATATATATATATATATATATATATATATATATCAAGCGGACTCTGAATGTGAGTTCTAGGGACCCTAATTGATGCCTATTTAAAACATTTTTCCGGAAGTCTCACCAGCTTTACTTCTTTGTTAGTGCATTTTCTCGACGAAAATTCACTAGTAAACATGCAGCATTTAGTATCTTAGAAAACAATTCATAGCTATTGTTTATTTGACCTCGATAAACAGTCTTATGTAGTCCCAGACTACTTGGCCAAATCCAGCGTTCATGAGAATCAATACTGTGCTAATTAACTACTTTTCTATTGAAATGTAGTGAGGCGCCCTCTTGCATGAATCACATACTCTAGTTTATATTTCACGGTAAATCATCTGTTAAATCAATTATTCCAGTCTGTATAAATTCAGTAGGCAATGATCTGGTATATGTTTAGCTCTGGCGCATGATTTTCTAAGTTACCACCTTGAATATCAATTTATTCTTTATTCTAAAAACACTTCTCACGTCTTGTGTGTGTGTGTGTGTGTTTTGTTTCTTTAACGTCGGCCTATTTCCGCGACTATGGCCAATCAGCGACGTCAGGGAGCAGTTTCGCCTCACTATCCTGGAAATTTTGCGGAACCCCTGCTTTTCTGTAAGGAGGGTAGGGATCTTTAACGTGCCCAACATCGTATGGACACGGGACCGACGGCTTTACGCCCCCTCCGAAGGGCGGAACGTGCAAACATTCAACTTGCTCAAATACAATGCCCGAACCTCGGTTGATGGTAATGTTACAGTTTGTACCGAAAAAGTGAAAGGATTACCCTGGGATCGAACACAGTACCCTTCGATTCAGAGGCACACGTTCTTACCCCTGAACCACTGAGGTTCTATCAATTTTATAAGCTGTTCACAAAAATAATAACTAGCAAATGTAAATAAATTATAGATAGTAGTTTACCGGGAATTTCGAATGTGTTTTCCGTTCCTCTTTAATATATTTCAAACATACAAGGAAGGGTCAGCTGAATTTTACTCGACTTTCAGACATTAGGCGTCTAAGTATGACCAGATATCTGAGTATGTGCGACATAATACACAAGCTGTTACAATGGAACGTCCTAGGAAGTGCTCATTAAAATTATTTGACATTTTTGGTCACGTTCTTACCCCTGAACCACCGAGGTTCTCTTCTCACGTCTTAATGTCCATTTTTTATCGCAAACTACAGGTTTCAAAATTAAACGTTGTAGATATAAAACTCACATATAGATCGGGCGCTAGAAGGAAGTGAGTATGCAAAATGTGAGGACCACATTTTATCAATGGATATACGGATCTTGCCGGTCCATTATTTGGTCCAATTTTTTTATCCCACTCCTCTTATCTATAAGCTATGGATGGAGTACATGCATTGAAGTCATTGGAAAGATTATTTTAATCATAATTTATTGTTTTCTCTTATGATAACAGTTATGATATGTTATTAAATCAAATACAAAACAAAAATAGGAATAATAATAAACAGTTATTATCAATAAAAAATATATACACGGGAGACAGCGAACTCAAATAGAAATATATTAAAGCAAGATAAATAATAATTAGTCATTTTTATTTAGACAATCATTATTTATACATGTACACAATGAAATACATGGTTATTTGACTTTTGCAACTGCAAGACATTCTTCAACATTTGGAGGTACATTTACAAGACTGAATCAACAACAAATTTTACGTAGATTCACAATGGAACAATGATATTTCAATTTTTTGCGAGCCCAAGTTATCACGTTTACGATGAAATTGGCCAATTGCGCCTAATCGAACATACAGCTTTTTTATTAGTTTATGTTTTGTTATGTGTCTCTGTTCTTTCCTAGAACGTCTAAACTTGGGAAGGCCTTCCCGGCAGACATAAACTACCCAAGAAGGAAGTAAATACCTACCTTCTGGCAAAACAATTAGCTCATGATGTCTTAGAGATATATAGACTTCGTTTGTTGGAAATGATTATTACTCATTTGGCGCCTATTAAAATTCTTTTGTGAGTCAATGTAGAGGATATCATAACTGCGTCACTTTTATGGGTATTTAGAGACCTTAGCCAGGAATTAATTTAACCGTCATTATTTTGAAAGTAAGAGAATCTTGCAGTCATTTTATCTGCCTAGTTTTCCAATTACCTTGTTTCGCACTTACAAGAACATATTTTCAGAAAAAGAAGTCCTTGCCTCGAAGTTTTTGAAAATGATCATATTTGCAGAATCGTTGCACATACACAAACACGTGCACGATCACACATACACAAACACGCGCACGATCACACACACACACACATTCACACACACTTACGCACCCACACACCCATGTACCCACATAACTACGTATATCTAGAATCTTTGTATTTTGGTCTTTTTGGGTTCCTGTAAAAAGATTTTTAATGAGCTGAGGCTTTAAAAAAAATGTTTCTAGTACTTCGTCAAATAGGTAAAAGCTTATACTTCATCGAATAGGCAAATAGAAAGTTTGAAATGTAGATCCTACACATCTTAAATCATATTTTGGAATATTAATATATTCATTAATATTCGTCAGTTATACATATAGTTATATTTTCAATAACTTTGTTTCTTTTGAAACAGCCCCGTGTAGGGTCTACTGAATGCATATTGTGTAAACAAATACCGCTTGCTTGCCTATTATGTATTATCATAACGTATACCTACCTTTCCTTTAGACTGCTTTCAACTAAACTGTGTATACACATATATGCAGCTATTGAATTGCTACAAAACAAACAAACCGCATCTGTTATGCAACACATAATTGATTTGTCACAGATCCTATATAAATATAGGACAACTTATACACGGAATTCATAATTCATACCTATTGTGGATGTTACAATTATCGATTACGTCATCATGATATATTCAGTTGATAACAATAAAAATATGATTTGCAAACGATTTTTTTATCAATACCCAACTGGATTTTGTAAAATAGCTTTAGTAACCAAATTATCAAAAACGTCTTGGAGACTAAGAAACTTTCTTTAATTCCGTAGAAGAGAAAATGTAATATTCTGAAATAGCCTAGAAAGAAAGCCTAGGAACTTTTATTGTTAATTTATAGGCTTAGGGTTGCGTTAGTCAAAAATCACGAAAAGAAAACTTAAAATCATTATGTCTTTCATAAAAATAAATATAGTAGCTTTTCATTTAATATCTTGTTTTCTAAATAATTAAGCTAGTGCCTTATGATAGCAGGCTTTCATAAAAAAATATTCACATGTTGACACCTCAGTTTTGCATTGGCCTAGAACAATGGATTGATTGTGGTTTTCATAACTTTGTGGACATGTTTTGTACCAAATAAAGAAGCCAAGGCGTTCCTCCTTGCTTCGCAATTTATCTACAGAATGTTTTGTACCAACTGAAGACGCCAAGGCGTTCCTCCTGGCTTCACAATTTCTTTACAGAAAAGATGAAAACCTATTAGACTACCAGAGAAAAAGCCTCTCCGCCGTTATATATCATAGCTAGAAACTTAAATTTTGATACATTGTATAGTCATTACAAAGGATGCATTTTACCAAATTACATTAAAATAACTTTACTACTGTGGCTGAATGAATTCACTTCGAGGCCAGAATATACACACAAAAAATACTTTGCAAGCTACAAAATGTCTTTAAAAGCAAATATAAGTTTTCAAAAAATATAAAGGCTGTCAGAAGCTAATAATTTGCAAAAAGTCTGGACGCAGCAAGTGCGTTATATTAGCAGATTTTCATAACTTCTCGCAAGTTCTAAAGCTGGCCAGCGTGTTAATAGTTGGCTGGTGTGGTATACTTGCAATATGGTAGGTGGTAGTGGAATTTTCCTTTACGTGATAGTAAAGGATTTTTTCACGCCCGAGGAGATACCACCCCTTGCATCAAGGGGCCGGTGAAGTCCCAACGGACGTTTCCGGTTCTGGTGTATGAGTCGGTTTCCCTTATAAGCAAAAATGATGATGGCTCCTCCTTATACAAAAGATTCCGGAGGCAAAATACCCCTCCATTCAGATCTCCGGGAGAGGGGTGTACAGGGGGCGCCAGCATCGAGATTTACAATATCCTTCTCGAATATATGTGGCCTAACCTGAACTCCGTCCACCATTTCCTTCAGGCTAATAAGCCACAACTCCTCTTCCCGACCGAAACTCAAATCAATGCCAAAACAGCCACTAATCACCTTAATTTCCCGGGGTATGAACTCCTTACTTCTTTTAGATTGCATGGAGGCGTGTGCGCGTACGTCCATAGCAATCTACCTTGCACCAGACTCCCCAATTTAGAAGCTGGAAGAAAAGACATACTATGGATAAAACTCTCTCTCAGGGCTGCAACTAAATTCATCTGTTGCATTTACCGGTCACATTCTGACAACAACTTTGTCCAGCTCTTTGACTACCTTTCTGAAAAAACCGACCATCTGATTTCTGAATATCCTTCCTCCGAGGTCACTATTCTTGGTAACTTCAATGTCCATAATAAGGAATGGCTAGGATCTTCAAACACCGATCCACAAGGAAGAGCAGCGGAGGCCTTTGCAGTCAGCAATTCTTTAGCCAATATGGTTCAGCAACCTACTTACTTTCCTCGCATCCCAACACACAGCTCAAATCCCTTGGATCTCCTTCTTACTACAAATCCTGACTGCTATAAGATATCAGTCACCGCCCCCCTGGGTCGCTCAGACCACGGCATGATCACTGCTTCCTGCGCAATGCAACCCGAGGTCACACAGTCATCACACCCACGTATCGTTTGGCACTACAACTCCGCGAAGTGGGACGAAATGCGAGATTACTTTTCCTCATTTCCATTGGCGTCTGTCTGCTTCTCTCATGCTGACCTCTCTGATATCTCACAAAACGTCACCGAAATTATCCAAGCTGTCATGGAATTATTTATTCCACGTACACAGAAAACCTCTGCAGCCACTCAAAAGCCCTGGTTCTCTAAATCCTGTGACAAGGTCAGACTTGAAAAGGTCGAAGCTCACAAAAAGCTTCTACACAATCCCAGTCAAGAAAACCGTCAAGCATTTAACGACGCAAAAAACCGCTATGTCCGCATTCTTTCTGAGGCAAAAAACTCGTTTAATAACCACATCAAAAACAAAGTCCTCTTAAGCTCCAGCGGCAGCAAACCCTTCTGGACTCTTGCTGAATCTATTGGGAATAATTTCTGCAATTCTACTCTCAACCCACCTCCAAATGTTCAACCACCAACAGTCCCCAATGTCGGGCATAAAATGACGGATATCATTTTTAAAACTAGAAAGGTACGAAAGATGCTCTCTTCTCTTAATACCAGGAATGCCTCTGGCGTTGACGAGATCCCAGCAATTGTTCTCAAAAAATGCCCACCAGAACTTGCTCCTGTCCTGACTCGTCTGTTTCAGACATCTTACAATAGAGGCATATTCCCTAGTAACTGGAAAACTGCTCGAGTACAACCCGTCCCCAAGAAAGGATCAAAGGCGCTTCCTAGCAGCTACAGGCCTATTTCTCTCCTTTTAGTCGTCTCTAATGTAATAGAAAAGTTTATAGATACCATATTACTAAAATTTCTTGAAAAACATATTCTAATCAACGACAGGAAGTATGGATTCGTCAGCGCAGATCAACCGCCGACCTCCTTTCCTTTGTCACCCATTCTTGGAACAAGTCTATGGAACTACACGGTGAATCCCAGATTGTCCCTCTAGGCATATCCAAAGCATTCGACCTGGTCTGGCACGCAGCGCTGCTTAATAAACTACTGGCCTATGGCCTACCACCAAAACTCGGTACGTGGACAGCAAATTTCCTCTCTAACCGGAGAATTTCTGTTGTCGTGGATGGCCATTCCTCTAAACTGTATCCAATTAATGCAGGAGTTCCTCAAGGTTCAGCTTTAGCCCCTACTTTGTTTCTCCTCCACATCAATGACTTCCTCTCTAGCACATCCAACCCAGTTCACAGTTATGCGGACGACAGCACCCTCCACTCCAATATACAATATTCTAAGCCTGTCTCTTTAGCCCAACTAGATGAGGAACGCAGACTCATGGAGGGTTCTATCTCCAAGTTATTCAAAGTAATGAGTCATTTTCCTTTGTTGACATCTCTGTGGATCGAAATCTCAATTGGCACCAACATGTCACATCAATTGCAGAAGCGGCTGCTAAGAAATTAGGTTTCCTCTTCCGGGATCGCAAATACTTTTCACCAGCTAATCTCTATACTTTATATACTTCACAAATAAGACCCAACCTCGAATACTGCTCTCACATTTGGGGTGCTGCTGCCGCTTCTACACTCGCTATCCTGGACTCCATTCAGAAGAGAGCTATACGTCTTATCGGTGACCCTACCCTCACCCAAAGGCTGCCATCCCTTGCCCACCGACGTGCCGTTGGTGACCTCTCTCTCTTTTATAGATATCTGCACGGGCACTGCTCAGAGGAGCTTTCTTCCATAGTTCCTCCACCTGCTGCCCCCAACAGATCTACCAGAGGAACAGAGCGAATGCACCCTTTTACTGTCCAGGTCACCAGGCATAGAACATCTTGTTATGCCCGCTCTTTTGCCCCGAGGACTTTCAAGTTGTGGAACTCCTTGCCGGCACATGTTTTTCCTTCTCCCCCGAACCTCCAAACTTTCAAGTCCAGAATTAACAAGTTGCCTCTTTCCTCCTTGTCGACACCCACGGTACGATATTATTTAGGCTGTAAGCCCTCGTGGTGTGTTGTTGAAATAAATAAAAAAATAAGTTTTGTCATAATAAAGTGTAAGTGAAAGAATATGCAAAAATCTATTTCGTACAAACAAAAGCCAGTATAAATATTTGTGGAATAGGAGCGTCCTGAAGAAGCTGCAATTTTAACATGACAGTGATAATTTTAGAAAGTTTTGTGGATTTATTTAATTAGGCACTACATCTGTAGCTAAACTGTGTATCTTACATACACAAGCGATAGCTTCTTTGTGCAATACATTTTACTATTTATATGCAAAATAAACTACACTATACATGAGGCAACTTACTTTGTCTCCTTAGAATATCCTGGACCTCTTTCGACTTACTTATCTTACATTTAAATAGCTGCAATTTATAAAGAATTCCTCACAAGCATGTTAGTTTTTTATATCAATATAGTATGTCACTCAAATGATTTAACAATCTGTTGGGTACGACTTAATATAGGCGGCGGTTCGAAGTTCATACACTTGTTATTATTACTATATTGAGCAATATATATATATATATATACATATATATATATATATATATATATATATATATATATATATATATATATATATATATATATATATATATGTATATATATATATATATATATATATATATATATATATATATATATATATATATATATATATATATATATATATATATATATACTTTCGAAAGCGCTGAGCTGTCCCGGTTGTCTAACATTTTTAATCAATTTTAGATTATCCTTATCTACTTGGTGATTATTATCCCAAATATGCCGGGCAACGAAAGTTCTATCTATAGTACCGTATATCTTAATAGTGCTAAATGTTTATTAAAATTAATTTCAATAGACCTTTTTGTTTGTCCGACGTATTTAAGATCACAATCTCTGCGACTTATTTCATAAATTCCCGACATTTTAGCGGTATTATTCTTGTCATTTGGGTTACCTAGCAAATTTTTTAAAGTATTTTTTTTTTCGAAAATGTTTGTTTGTTTTGTTTTGTTGGACCATCCTGTATCGTTATGGACCGACTACCAACGCAAGAATATAAGCAGAGCTGTAGATATAAGACATTTAGAATTATTCATTATCTGATGACGCTAACCTGGTTAGTGGAACGCTCCTCAGGTTTTTCTCAATGTGTTGTGGTAGTTTGGGTTCTTCAAGTTTAAATTTTTCCATGAGTCAGCTATGTTTGCCCTCATTTTTATCTCACCACGTATGTGCCTTGGTTGTGAAACTAGCAACAGTAAAAACAATAACATGAATAAATTTCCAATCAACATCATTTCAGCACGAAAAGCGGTTGATTTAACTTCAATGATGATATGCAATAAAACATGCACTATCGGTTGATTATGATTGGAGCAGCTGTCCCTCTTATTTATATGATAAAAACAAGTCGAATACAAATATATGCAAGCACATCAAGGTATCCTGTATATTGTGGACAGAGTCACGATCTGTGGACATAAAAAACCTGCTACGAGTAGGATGAAATATGGGTCAATCTAATTAACTGCCATCAGATCGGTAGCTGGTCATATTTCTACAGTCATCCACTCAGGTAAATCTTAGGAAAAACATTCAAATTGTGAATTTTGTTTATTTTGGTTAAACTAGATCTAGCACATTCTGTAGAAACTAACTGTAATCGCAAATACATATAGATTCTTATGTCCAGTGTGACAGATTAAATTCCATTTAAGAACGTGGGTTAGTAGATATTTGTCAACATGTCCTTGCCTTCTAGTATTAGTGAAATCTATGCTGTGTACCTACCCATCTTACCTCAATTTTAGGTATTATATACCTACACCAACCTAAAGAAAAAATCATCTTTGGATATATAATATACGAATGTATATATATATATATATATATATATATATATATATATATATATATATATATATATATATATATATATATATATATATATATATGCTGTCTACTATTACTTGATCTTAAGAAGTTTACAGTTAGAGAAAATTATACAGGCGCTCACAAAACATTGTTATTTTTTAGAAATTTCAAACAACCGTAACTTGACTTTTTCAAAAAACCACCCTGCAGATTATTGTATATTTCAATTCTGCGTTTAATTCTCGACGGAAATATACTTTATTGTTTTATATTATTTTTGCGTCTTCACCAAAATATTTGATTATTTTGTGAATTTAAGTCACTTTTTTGAAATTTCTCTTAGATTTGATACTAAGTACAAAATAAATTATTCGTAACAAGATGCACAAACTTTGTAGAACATGACATTCATTTAGTTATTTTGTATAAAATACCACAAAATATGCAGAAAATTTTATAATGCATTAGGTGAAGATTGAAATCTGTGATGAGCACTGATAAGCACACTTGGAGAACCCAAATCACAACAACACATTTAAAAAAATCTGACGATCGTTTCACTAACCAACTTAGCGTCATTAAAGGATGAATAATTAGAATAAACAGAATTATTCGACCTCTGATGACGCTAACTTGGTTAGTGAAACGATTGTCAGGTTTTTGAAAATGTCTTGTGGTGATTTGTGTCCTCCAAGTGTGCTTATGTTATAATGGAAAATAAATCATTTATTTTTAGTATTATGTTTCTTGACACATAATAATGTCAAGATTTGGCTTCAGAACTGTGGCTATAATACAAACACCAGTTGTCAGAGTTGATTTTAACTTTAAGTAACAGTACTGTTCCTTGCTGCTGCCATCATTATGGCTTTGCCATTTAGAAGATATACTAAGAACGACATGCTAAATTTCATTACTATTTATGGTGAATATCACAGAATTGCTGACAGGGGGTCGCATATTTGCATAACGTTTTCCAAGACTTCCTAGACCTACGACGAAGATAGTTAAACAAGTACTTAAAAACCGCAAGGAATTAGGAACCCAGCGTACAAAATTCAGAGGCATAAACCTCAACCACAACCAAAAGTTAGCTACAACTGTTCTGCGATAGTTTACAGCATACCCTGAATTTAGGTGCGACAAGCTGAACAAGAATTCGGTACACATAAATCTACATTTCTTAAAATTCTAAAAAAGTATAAATCTAGAGCCTGTAAGCCAACTCCTGTCCACCCCCTGTTGAATGAAGACTTCACTCGTGTTGAGTTATGTCAATGGTTGTTGTTACGAATACAAGATGACACTACTCTCACCAGCAAAATAATATGGACTGATGAAACAAAATTTACCAAAAACGTTATAAAAAACCGCCATAAAAGTCACCACGGGAGTCCTGAAAAAAAAACATATCGTGCAGTAAGGAAAATTTCAAGACACTTGGAGTTTTAAAGTATTTCGTACAATCAAAAGAAATAGAATTCTGTCATTAGTGAATTTTCGTAAAAAATGCACTATTGGGGACATCCCGACTTTTGATTTTAATTTTTTTCAAATGAGCACGAACTAGGACCCCCTATAATGTATATGGGTTCTAGGGGTCCTAGTTCGCGCTCCTTAAAAAAAGATTTTTAATTCAAAAGTTGGGATATCATTAGTGAATATTTTCTACAAAAATTCACTAATGACATATATATACATATATATATATATATATATATATATATATATATATATATATATATATATATATATATATATATATATATATATATATAGAAGATCGACGGGTTTGATGAAATTTGGCACTTGGCACACATGTCCTTTGTTACAATTTCTTGTAAATAGCTTGGGCAAGTTCTTTAGCCAGGAAAATTGGACCAGGATTGCCGCTAATTTTAGATTATCTACCTGAAAATCTTTGTATCTTTGAAAATAACAGTTATTTTGACAAAGGTTCTTACGCAAATAGCCTTTGTAGATACTGTAGTACCAAATTTCAAGTTAGAACCTTATAGAAAATTGCTTTGAACATTAAAATAGTGCTGTAAATTGAATGATAACTTCCACATGGCTGTGATTATCTACTCTCCTCCGAAAGACATTCCCATGAAATCAATTCAGGGTTCATGACTTGATCACAGAAAAAATATTCATATTCCTGTACCCATAGATTTCTGAAACGTTATATTACTCGAGGGGTGGAACGAAAAAATGTCAATTTTCACCAAATCACCCCCCATTATCCCCTACCCCTGAAGCGATCTTACCCAAAACATTCAAAGCGTTCCTTTGTCGGGTGCTAACTGGACACCAAATTTGAAGATTGTATCTCAAATCTCGAGAAATGGTCAAATCGTTCGAAAGCTTACTAACAGACAGGCGTACAGCCCGACAGACCGACCGACCGAGAGACCAAAAAAATTCGTTCCAGAATCAAGTTTTATATATGTTTGGAGACTTTTTGCGCCGTTTTACCAAAAAAAATTCGAAATTTCTCCACCGATATGCGGCCCCATACATTTAATTCCCAATTTAATTTTAGCGCAGAATATCAGATGTTTGATGAAATTAAAAGTTTTCTAATAAATAAACCCTAAAACGTTATATTGCTCGAGTTTTAACGAAAAAATGTCAATTTTCACCAAATCACCCTCCATTCATCCCCTACCCTCTGGAAATATTTTACCCGAAAACAATCCGAACCGTTAGTTTGTCGGGTGCTAACTGCATACCAAATTTGAAGACGATATCTTCAGGAGATGGACAGACCGACAGCGTGCTGATGATGAACCGGGAGGGTGCGAAACTGCAGTCCACGCAAACCAATAAAAAATGACAAAAAGTACAGCGAACAAATAAAGTGTATATTTAAAAGTGATTACAGTGTAGTGCCACATGCCAATATATATATATATATATATATATATATATATATATATATATATATATATATATATATATATATATATATATATATATATATATATATATATATATATATATATATATATATATATATATATATATATATATATATACAGGGTCATGGATGGTCGATGGTTAGTTTATGGAAAACTGGACATAGGATTATTCTGAAAATTTGGATACTGCCATAAACAGGCACAACCTGTGTTTCTAAAATATTTTCATTTTGGCGGTGTTGCCGCTTCTACTCAAAAGTAGTAACAACTTTCGTATTTTTAATGGGACAGCTGTATATTATTTTGTTTTTAGAATTGAAATTTCTTTATGATCATTTTTTTCTTAATAGCTTCCTATACCCATCTACACCAGTTTTCGAGTTAATACTTATTTTTAAAAAAATCTCATAAAAATTGCACCACTAAAATTTTAATTTAGCTGCTATTTGAAACCATAGAAGGCTGAAATTATGTGTACTGTTTGCAAAAGCCTGGTATTTAATAGTTACATAAATAAGTTTATTTATTATTATACAGGGCGGTTTAAAATTGATGATTTTAACGTGACACACAAAAAAAGCCAAAACTTAATTTTTTAAATAAGACACCCTGTATATTAGTTGAAATTCTGAAAGGCAATTAAATTTCCTCCAAATTGATGTACTATTTATTTGAAAACAAGGTAAGATGGAGCGAAATAATTACTCAAATGTAGTTTTGATGGCACTATTTATTCTTCATGGACAATGTGACAAAATTGTAGCAAGAACATGTAGAAAATTCAATGAAATGTATCCTGAATTGCAAGCAATGAACGAAAGAAAGTTTATGCGAATACAAGATAATTGTATCAATTATGGTTCAAAACTTGGGGCAACTCGAAGTATGCCAAGGCCTGTAACGTCGAATGAAGAAAATATAGTTCCATCCAAAGTGCAGCATATGATTTAGGCGTAACTTATTATGCGGTGCAAAAGATTCTGGCCAATCACAACATGCATCCTTTTAAATTTATAACACTTCAACACCTGAAACCAGATGATTTCCAACCTCGCATTCAATACTCCTAATACGCATTAAAGAGGATCCTAACTTTTTGAGAAAAATAATATGGACAGACGAAGCCAAGTTTTCGAGAGAAGCCATTATCAATAGAAGGAATCTACATTTTTGGGCCGATCAAAATCCACGCATGGTCAAGCAGAGGGGCTTTCAAGAAAAATTTTGTTTTAATGTTTTTTGCCTCTTAACAGACAACCAAATAGGATTTTTCATTTACAATGAGCCATTAAATAGCAATCAATACCTCCACATTTTAATGACCGTAGTATCAAATTTTTTGGAAAATTTAACATTAGAAGATTTCCGTACTTCTTGGTTCCAGTTGCTTCGAGCACCCGCACATTGCACGCAAGAGGTAATACGTGAGCTGTTTCAGATATTTGATGACCAATGGTTTAGGCGTTTGGGCCCATGGGATTGGCCTGCAAGGTCCCCCGATCTTACACCCCTCGATTTCTACATTTGGGGTACTTTAAAACAAAAGGTATACCAGTCACCGTTGAACACTAAAGAGGAGCTACGTCAACGTGTGACCAATTGCATCGACCAACTAGATACAAATACATAAAGCGACAACTGATGGTGTACATCCCCGAATTTTGATGTGCTTAGAAGTCAGTGGGGGATATTTTGAGAATTTGTTTCAAAATGTTTAGAATCTAATAATAAATAATAATTGAAAAAATTATCTTGTATTCGCATAACCTTTCTTTCGCCCATTGGTTGCAATTCATGATACATTTCATTGAATTTCTTACATGTTCTTGCTACAATTTTGTCACATTGTCCATGAAGAATAAATAGTGTCATCAAAACTTCATTTGAGTAATTATTTAGCTCCATCTTAACTTGTTTTCAAATAAATATTAAGTGGAAAATCGCAAATGAATCTTAAAGCTTCGGCGTCTGTCAAACACAGCAAACAATTAAGCAATTGTCAAATCAGATGGCGTTGCATGACCAACTAATACAAATTATGTAAAGATAATGTGTTTTTCATTAATTATTGCGATTATTTCGAAAACTTGACGAGCTAGGTATGCCACTATGGTACATCAACTTGGAGGAAATTTAACTGCCCCAGAATTTTTAATTATACACAGGTGTCCTATTTGAAAAAATAAAGTTTTGGCGTTTTTTGTGTGTCACGTTAAAATCATCAATTTTAAACCGCCCTGTATAACATGAAATGAATTGATTTAGGTAACTATTAAATACCAGACTTTCCAAACTGTGGGCCAAATTTCAGCCTTCTATGGGTTCAAATAGCAGCTAAATTAAAATTTTAGTGGGACCATTTTTCTGAGAAAAAAAATAAGTATTATCTCGAAAACCGATGTAGATAGGTATAGGAAGTTATTTTAAAAAATGATCATAAAAAAATTACAATTATGAAAACAAAATAATATACAGATGTCCCATTAAAAATAAGAAAGTTGTTACTACGTTTGAGTAGAAGCGACACCGCCAAATTAAAAATATTTTAGAATGGCAATTTATGGCAGTATCCAAATTTTCAGATTGATCCTATATCCCGTGTTCCATAAACGTCTAACCTACCATCGACCATCAATGACCCTGAATATATATATATATATATATATATATATATATATATATATATATATATATATATATATATATATATATATATATATACAGTGTGTCCCCGGATCGACGCATGAATAGGTGAATAAGACTGTAATTTTTTGAGTTGAAACTTTATTTTCTGGGATTAATCCCTGCTTGAATAGAAAATAATTTATCATAATTTTAATTTCCAAAAATCAAGTATGTCTTGGAAATTTACAAAAAACTAATTTTTTACACTGGTAAAGGGCCTTTTCTCTAGACGATAAAAAAATGTTATCATCAATAAGATCATCGGAAAGTAGACTTAGAGAACACAAAGCACCACAACACACAGCACAACACAACACAGCACAACTGACGATCGTTTCACTAACAAAGCTAACGTCATCAGGGAATGAAAATTTTTAACTACTTTCTTCTAAAATACCACCTTTTATACTTAGTCTTACGTAAAGAACGGTACCGAGAGGGAGATTAAATCCCAGAAAAATTTTCTGTGTATTGTATTTTAAGTGCCAGGCAAACAACTTTTTTCTCTATTTTATCTTTCCTGAATGTCGTGCATTCCGCCAGTATTTTCTTTGTTCTGTATCTGTTAATTAATTTGTCCACAAAGCAATCCGAATATCCGTTATATTTAGCCACGTTTTTGATGTACTCTAATTCTATACTATATCTACTTTTACTTAAGGGAAAATTTATCACTCTATTCATTAAGAAAATTAAACCTGCCGTTTTTTGTGCAAACGTATGATGTAAGTCATTTGAAATGTAACTTATAGTGGTAGTTTCCTTCGTGTGGACATCGAATTCAAAAGAGTCATTATGTTTAATAACTAGTACATCTAGAAAAGGAAGTTTACTGTTAACTTCTAACTCGCGCGTGAATTTTATTGAATCAAATTGACAGTTCAGTATATATTTATGTTAAAGACTGCAAAAATATCGTCCATATAACGAAAACATGCCCTAGGAAAATACTCACTTTCATTTTCTAAATTCATCTCAAACCTACTCATGAAAAGGTCTGCAATGAATGGAGAAAGTGGGCTGCCGTGCCGTCAGTTTGTTCAAAAAACTCATTGTTAAATTAAAAAATATTTTGTTTTAAACAAAGGTTAGGTTAAAGTTAAATATTCTTTGCAAACCTCTTCACTTATGTTGTTCAATTTCAACAACTGCTTATGTTTACCTCGTTAATCTTTTTTGGTAGCGTGTTTTTACTTAGTTTTCTATGCGGTCCTGTCTCTACTACATTACTCACTCACTCTTTATAATCATTTTTGTCCCAGATCACAACCTTATTGCTTTTACCTAATTTAACATAAAAACAAAACCTTTCTCGCAATCGGTTAACTATTTTCATTTGATTAGAATTGTTGTTTTTAGTCGACTTATTTTCTTACAAATTTTTTGAGATTTTCTCTTTACATGCTTCCCGAATAAAGTTTTTTGAAGATTCGGGGAATACTAGCAATGACAGCTAAAAGTTTGTCTCTTTGTGACTGCAAACCGAACCCCTTGTTCAAGAGGTCAATATCATCTTAGTTAACTGCGAAGAAAGATTTTCTACGAGGTCAATTTTCCGAGGAACTAGTTTTTCGTTTTTAATCTGATACTATACAAGATTTTTTTAATTTTTTCTTCTGTATATTGATTTTCTTAATTAACTTTGCGTTAATGACTACAAACACCTTCCTCTGAAAATTGCACCAGTCATCATACTCTAAGAGACCCAACTTAAAGTAACCAAGTAACCCAACAAACTGTATGCCTGTATTTGTAACATACTAAGTTTTGAGTACAGATATTGCATTTCTAAATCCAACCGTTTTTGTTTAGCAACATTTTTAACGTTTAGTGAATTAAAAGAATTCACTAATGAGGAGATCTCGACTTTTGAATTTTAAAAACATTTCTTCAAATGAGGGCGAACTAGGCCCCCTAAAACACATGTCCGGGGTCAGTTTCAATTTATATATATATATATATATATATATATATATATATATATATATATATATATATATATATATATATATATATATATATATATATATATATATATATATATATATATATATATATATAAATCATGCCGAAAACTCAAAAAGTAATGGACCGATTTTGATAAAATTTGGCGACTAAATTGTTATTGCAAGTGGCTTGAATAAGCTAGTTATCCAGGAAAATCGGAACAGTTTTTCCTTGAAGATTTTAGGTTTTCTTTTCGAAAAAAATCATATCTCCGGAAATAACAAAGCTTTGGCAACTAAATTTGGCAAGCTGGTTTATATTGTAAAAACCACGGCAGCAAAATTTAAGTCTCTAAGTTGAAAGAAAAAAAGTTATGGGTACTTAATAAAACAAAATTTTAGTGCCACTAAAAGTCAGACAAAACACAACACCAAAATGTTGTATGTATTAAACAAAATCTATTAAATATTACAGACAATGTTGATCTTTTCATGGCGCAAAAAGTTTAAGAAGTACCAGAAAGATTACTTTGAAAATTTTATAATTTTCTCCTGTAAATGTCAAACTGGAGATTTGAAACGTGAAAATTAGTATAAGTATTGTGGTTTATAAATGGTAAATATTGCATAAAATGTATATTAGAATGTTTTTGATTTATGCTACACTTCTCATTTGTTAAAATAGTTGCCAAATCTGCCTCTAAAGATCTTACATATTGCAAATAAATAACTTAAGACCATTATCAGTTATCTACCTTTCATTGCGGAGTTTGTTACAAGGCTTACATTGTGGAATTGTTAGATGCATGGCTGATGAGTGAAGGGACGTCGGTTCATATCTCACGGTGACTGAATTTCTCTTTCAACTTTTTTTAAGTTTTTTTTTCGTCTCTGATTCAATTTTAACGTTATCTTATCAGATTGTGCAATTCCAATATTTTTTAGCGATTTTTTGTTGAAAATGAAAGATAAGCACTTTTAATACTTTTAATTCAAGTTTAATAGCAGCTGTTGTTGCCCTTAGTTGGTAAAACCGTTCCACAGTTAACATAGACGTAGAGATTTGTGATATCAGAAGAGGTTGTTTTCTTCTCTACAACCGGATTCAATTTTTACATCATCCACACCCAAATTAATTTTCTCTGTGAAGCCAAAAAAAAAAAATTTCTAGTTCTGTATTTAGATCAGATTTTAATATTTTTTAATTTATTTAATTTATTTCTATTAGCTAACTTTCTTGTACAAAATGTTCTTTTAATAGCCAATTTTCTTATAAATGAATTTAAGAAATTTTCTTTTAAGAAACATTTATTGCGAATTTTTGTATGAAAAATTATTCAATTGATGGAACATTTTTTAAACGAAATTCATCGAAAATAATGGATTTTCGTGCAAACAAATTATTTTATTTTCAATTTTAATTACAAATTAGGTATATAATTTCAAGTTTATGTATTCTTTTACCAAAATTTTGGGTAAAAAATGTTTAGCCAGTTTACGCAGAATTTTTTTTGTGCTTCGTAGAAATCATTTTGTTGAAGATGTTTTTGTGAAATTTTGGTAACTAATGATAAATGTTTAATAAGTTATTATTAACATGTTTACGGATTTTCTTGAAATATTGTTTGCAAATTTTCATGAAATTATTGTTGTGTCGTCGAAAAAGTTTTTGTGGAAAATAATATTTTTGTAGGTGGGTAAATAACTTGAAATGGTTCTTTGGTCAGGAAAATTGGACCAGAACACTAAGTGAGTGGCGAACGTGTCGCCACCTAGTTCGGAACCAAGTACTATGTTGTCACGCCCGCTCCAAATAACACAGAGTGTTAAAAATAGAGACAGTATACAACTAACTAACAATTTAAAAAATTGTTAACCCTGGCCCATTTCTACCCCAATATAGGGACAAAGTATGTAAGACTAGATGCATTCTCGCAACAATTAGAACCGTAGACCGGTTTCGCTCTCATTAGTGCTCTTCAGTACGGCATACTAATTGTAGCAAAAATGCACCAAAAAGAACACGGCTATCGTATAGCCAGTCTTAAAACACTAAGTGAGTGGCGAACGTGTCGCCACCTAGTTCGGAACCAAGTACTATGTTGTCACGCCCGCTCCAAATAACACAGAGTGTTAAAATACTGTCTCTATAGCAAATTTTCTTGTACAAAATGTTCTTTTAACAGCAAATTTTCTTATAAATGAATTTAATGAATTTGTTGAGAATTTTTTTACTAAAAATTATTCAATTTATGGAACATTTTTTAAACGAAACTCGTCGAAAATAAGGTTTTAATGGATTTTCGTGCAAACAAATTATTTTATTTTTAATTTTAATTACAGATTAGGTATATAATTTGAATTTTAATTATTCTTTTAGCAAAATTTTGTATACAAAATATTTTGCGAAATGTGATGCCTGCTTTCATTAAAAAAATACATATTTGCCATTAAAAACATTTTTATGAAAATTCACTTCCATAACGCACTTGCTGCGTCCAGACTTTTTGACTTACTTTTGTGTTAATAGAAATTTTAATGTTGAAATTAAGTGAAATTAGGAAATACTGATTTCTGTTTGCAATATTTTAGAAAAACGTTATCTCCACCTAATAATATAATTTTAGTACTTAACTTTCGATAGAGATTTCGTTCCGTAGACCTGGGAGCCATAGTTAACTAAATAAATATTGAAACCTGTGATGCGTACACTTGGAGAACCCAAATGACAAACAACACATCTTTTTAAAGACCCGACGATCCTTTCAACAACAAAGTTAGCGTCATCAGAGGATGAAAAATGTTAACTACTTTATACTAAAACACCACATTTTATACTGAGTCTTAGGCAAAGAGCGAGCGTCTCCGTGACCGTGACTTTCCAATACGGACTCGGGGGTCGACGGTTCGAGACTCACCGGCGGCGGATGATTTTTCAAATCACTGTCATCGTTGAGATCGAGCTCAAGGTGGAGGGTAGGTTAGTTTAGATGAGCAAAAAGGGTCAGCAATGGCCTAACTGCCAGTTAGCATCTTACCTTTACCTTTTTACCTAGGCAAAGAGCGATACCGAAAGGGAGATTACATCGCAGGCAAATTTTCTGTGTATTGCATTTGAATTGCGGGACGAGGTTTTTGAACTTCCTTTATCACTTTACCTGGCACGTTTCGGAACTGTATCAGCTTCACTTCCTTTTCTAGATGTACAAGTTATTAAAAATAATCACTCTCTGGAATTCGATGTCCACAGGAAGGAAACTACCACTCCAAGTTACATTCCAAATTACTCACATCGTACGTTTGCACAAAAAACGACCTGTTTAAATTGCTTAGTAAATAGATTGATAAATTTTCCCTTAAGTAAAAGTAGATATAGTATAGAATTAGAGTACATCAAAAACCTGGCTAAATATAACGAATATTCGGTTTGCTTAGCGGAAAAATCAATTAATATGTACAAAACAAAGAAAATGCTGGCGGAATATACCACATTGAGGAAACTTAAAAAAATGGTAAAGAAAATCTTAAACTTATGAAAAATATTAAACAGCCAGCGAAGCTCGATGCGTATGAATGTATTTATATTTTCAGGGCAATAAAAACAAAAGTTCCTTAAATCGAATTCCGCCACTGGTTCGCAGTCCTCTGTTTGCTCTCTGTCTTTGAAGCAGATAAACATTCCGAAACCTGTCAGGTAAAGTGATAAAGGACGTTCAAAAAGCTCATCTGTCAATTAAAATACAATACACAGAGAATTTGCCTGCGATGTAATCTCCTTCTTGGTATCGTTCTTTACCTAAGACTCGGTATAAAAGCTAGTGTTTTCGTAGAAAGTAGTTAGAATTGTACTTCCAAGTGCAGGTTACAATCTTCATTTAGTGAATTATGACTCCCAGGTCCCCGCAACTGATTCTTTATCGAAAGCTAAGTACTAAAATTAGATTTCTAGGTGCAGATGTCGCCTTCCTAAAATCTTGCAAACAGAAATCACCCTTTCGTAATTTCATTAAAAAAATATATTAAAATTTGTATCAATACAAAAATAGGTCAAAAAGTTAAAAATGGTGCTAAACAAAAATGGTTGGATATAGAAATGCAATATCTGTACTCAAAACGTGGTATGTTAGAAATACAGGCATATAGTTTGTTGGGTTACTTGGTTACTTTAAGTTGGGTAACTTAGAGTATGATGACTGATGCAATTTTCAGAGTCACATGTTTGTAGTCGTTATCGCAAAGTTAATTAAGAACATCAATATAGAGAATAAAAAATTTAAAAAACTTGTAAAATATCAGATTAAAAACGAAAAACTGGTTCCTCGGAAAATTGACATCGTAGAAAATCTTTCTTCTCAGTTAACAAAAATGGCTTCTTAAACAAGGGGTTAAAATTCGGTTTGTAGTCACAAAAAGACGAACTTTGAGATGTCAGTGCTATTATTGAAACAAGGATTAAGAAATGACCCGAATCTTCAACAACTTTATTCGGGAAGCATGTAAGGAGAACATATCAAAAAATTTGATATAAAATAAGTCCACTGAAAACAAAAATTCTAATAAAATGAAAATAGTTAAACGATTGCCAGAGCAGGATTGTTTTTGCGTTAAAGCAGATAAAGGCAATAAGGTTGTGATCTTGGACAAAAGGGATTTAAAGAGAGAGTGAGTAATGCGTAGAGAAAAGTCAATAAAAACCCGCTACCAAAAATGTTTAACGGCATAAGAAATTGTTTAAATAGTTTATAAAACCTTCTAGCAAAGGACTTAGGAAGACGGTTACAGGTTTCAAATCCCAAAGTCCCCAAAAAACATTGTCTCCCAAAAACTCGTAAACCGGGAATAACAGTGAGACCCATTATTTCGGCTATAGATTCTCCGACATATAATCATAGCAAAGTGGCTGTCAAATGAGTTCAGAAGCTTGCCTGTTAAACAAAAAAGTTATTCAGTGTCAAATTCACTTGAATTGATTAATAAAGTTAAAAGTGTTAAATTGTTGGAAGGCGAGGTTTTGATGTAGCGTCTTTATTTCCTAGCGTGCCCACGAAACAAACGCTAACGTATTTAGAACAGTTGGAGAAATTGAACAACATAAGTGAAGGGGTTTGCACAGAATATTTGACCTTTGTATAAAACAAAATATTTTTCAATTTAACAATGAGTCTTTTGAACAAACTGAGGGCACGGCAATGGGCAACCCACTTTCTCCATTCATTGCAGACCTTTTCATGAGTAGATTTAAGACTGATTTAGAAAATAAAGTGAGTATTTTCCTAGAGTATGTTTTCGTTATGTGGACGATATTTTTGCAGTCTTTAACACAAATATATGCAAAGTAGATGATTTTATTAAAAGACAACTGTTAATTTGGTTCAATAAAATTCACCCACGAATTAGAAGTTAACAGTAAACTTCATTTTCTAGATGTACTAGTTATTAAGAATAATGACTCTCTTGAATTCGATATCTACAGGAAGGAAACTAGCACTCTATGTTACATTCCAAATGACTCACATACGTTTGCACAAAAACAGCAGGTTTAAATTTTTTAGTAAATTATTGATAAATTTTCCCTTAAGTAAAAGTATATATAGTATAGAATTAAGTATATCAAAAACGTGGCTAAATATATCCGATATTCGGATTGTTTAGTGGAAAAATTAATTAGTAAATACAGAACCACGAAAATGCTGGCCGAATGCATGACATTCAGGAAAGATAAAACAGAGAAAAGATTTGTTTGCCTACCTTTTGAGCCGTATTTTTTTTAATTTTCAAAGAACATTTTCGAGCCTTCGTGGTCCAGGGGTAAGAACGTATGCCTCTGAACCGAAGCGTACTGAGTTCGATTCCCAGGCTTCCCATTTCACTTTTTCAGTACATACTGTAAAATTAACATCTACCGAGGTTGTGGGATTGTATTTGAGCAAGTTGAATGTCTGCACGTTCCGCCCTTCGGAGGGGGCGTCAAGCCGCCAGTCCGGTGCCCATGCGATGTTGGGCACGTTAAAGATCCATACCCTCCTTACGGGAAGGCAGGGATTTGGTAAAATTTCCAGGATAGTAAAGGTGAATCTGCTCCCTGTTGTCTATGATTCGCCCTGGTTGCGTTACAAGTACAAAAAAAGAGAACATATTCTTACATGATTTCGTAAAATGTATTAATTTTTGTAAATCTATTTAGCGCCTTATCTTGCAGAAGTATTTATCAAATTCTCGCGGAATAAATATTTTCCCCCAAATTTAGTTACACAAAATTTTGTGGCATTCTCATAAAACGACTTTATATAGTCAATTTTCGTTAAAAAAACAAATGAATTTGCGTGAAAATATTTTTAGTGATTTTTCGTGCAAAAAAACTATTGCATTTTCGTTAAAAATGTTTGGAGAATTTTCATAAACTAACATATTTTTTTGGCTTAAAAGATCCTCGCAGATTTTCGTGTCAAAAATGTTTGTATCGTATATTTATCGTCATCGGTCGGCGAGAATGAAAAGCAGTTTCATGGGCATAATTTTTGATGGTTTGGTTAGAAACCGTTATATATGTAGGTACTTTTATGATATGTGTAGAGGCCTCGCGTACTGTTATCGATGCCTTACGCCAAGTTTCTCTTCTATAGCCTTCATTCTTTCGGTCATATCGCTAGTCATACCACAGTCCACACATTACTTCGCGCTAATCTAAATTCGGCCACTACCTAAATTTGCAAATGACCTCTTTCAATTACCCCTACAACCCGCAACATTTCATTGCGGGCTAAATATAGACGTCACATTGTTGTACTATGTTGCAGACACAACTGAACTAACCTGAGCGATGCTCCAAGATAAGGTAAAAAAAAATTCTGGACGCAGCAAGTGCGTTATGGTCTCGAATTTTTATTAAATGTTTCAAATTTTAATAACTCAATTTGCTATTAACCTAGAAAGTTGATTTTTGGTATACAGTAATACCTTTACAGGGGAAACGTACCTACTAAATTTCATCAAAATAACTTTGTTATTTTTTGAGATACAAATTTGCTTTCAGAAAAATAAGATTTTTTGTAGAAAAACTGGACGGAGCGGGCTGGCTAACGAACTAGTCCGCGGTCTCAAGAAAGTGAAGATATATGTGCCTGGTTTCGTTCAAATCAGTTTAGTATTTGTTGAGTAAGTATATATATATATATATATATATATATATATATATATATATATATAACTCAAACGGGGGCCCAAATTCTCTCTTATTTGAAAATTTTTTGCCTCTCTATTAGCGAATTTTTTAAAATAAAAATTCGCTAACAGATACTTTCAAAAGAACAAATCAAGTCAGTAGATAGCCCGCCACCTCAGACCACCCCCTCCACTTGTTCTGCGCATGCGTTAACAGATGGCGTGACGACGGCAGAAGTCAACTGTTAGGTTCCAAATTCCCGCATGCCGCCATGTGAGCATGCGTTAACATAAGGCGGGTAACGGTAACCTGAGAAATAGCCTTGTAAACATGCGTTAACAGATGGCGGGTAACCTGGTATCTGATGACGTCACATGTTCCGACATGGCCGCCACTGTCAGGTTCCAAGATGTCCGCTACAGCAATCGGCCATCTGGTCGCGGGTAACCTGTCAGTTCACATGTTCCAAGATGTCTGCTGCTGTCAGGTCAGGTCAGATATATATATATATATATATATATATATATATATATATATATATATATATATATATATATATATATATATATATATATATATATATATATATATATATATATATATATATATATATATATATATATATATATATATATATATATATATATATATATATAGCATATTTTTAATTTATTGGTTTTTACATCTATGTTATTCTTGAACAGTCCTGGTATGCATATGCATCACATTCTCCTTAATAATTAACTATTTTCTGGCATTATGTGCCATCGCTGTTGTAGCCGTGCAAACTCATCTCAAGAAGCATGTACCTGTTACAGTTGTACATGGGGCCTGCTACCTTGAACTTGTGATCGGTCCACATGCATGTATAAGAAAAACACGTATATGTGACGTAATAAATATATAATAATTGGCTGACTTTACTACGATTCATCATACTTAATTATAACCCATATATTATGTCGTATATAATTGTATAAAGTTCAAACAACCAGTTTTAGTCTTAATTTAGTAATAATATATCCTATCTAGGTCACCGTTATATCTCACTCCTATATGCACTGCAAACTGCAGCTGTTTAATTACGTTTGGTGCATTATTTGTTTAGATATGTATAAGACTGGGTTTTTTACCTATTAGAAAGTGCGTTATTTGCTCCAGAAGCTGTTGTTACATACATTTGTATTACGTTCAAACAGCCAATTTAGTACTAATATACCCTATCTAGGTCACCGATATTCATTCCTTCAAAATAGAGTTGTATATATTGATGATGTTAAAAATTAATTTCATATTCCTTCATAGCTCAATGCCTTAGCTCTTGGTTCATTATACTGAGGTAACGCGTTCAAATCCGTCCTACGGCTTCGGCAGATTTTCTATAAACAAATTAGTTGTCTCTATCTCTCCCCATCTCAAGTACCCACTAGCTAGCATTATATATGCGTGTGTGTATGAGTGTATGTCTGTGCAGAGTACAGAATACCAATAATAAGCCCAATAAATGTATGTACTCTGCACAGGCGCACACCTTTTCGATAAAATTCAAATTTCCCGTCAAAACTGAGTAACATAGTAACCCTAAAACTTGCTATCCAATAAAGCTATCTAATACAGCTGACTAATACAGCTGTCTAATACAGCTGTCTAATACAGAATACAGCTGTCTAATACAGCTGTTTAAAATAGCTGTCTAATACAGCAGTCTAACACAGCTATCTAACGCAGCTGTCTAACACAGCTGTCTAACACAGCTGTCTAATGCAGCTGTCTAGCACAGCTGTCCAACACAGCTGTCTAAGAATAGCAAAAGACACATTCATATTTCTCGCATATCGCAAATGGGACATATATGAGCTACCATCACTCAGAGATATCAACAGAGATGTGTGGTCTGTTAAAACTGCCACCAACTTGGAAAGACCTCGATATGTAACTACAGCCTTTCAAACAGATCGCAAAGATAACGTAAGCAAGAAAGCAGACTTTTTCGATAACATTGGTATGGCAGATCTCCGAGTTATTCTAAATTCAGAATGCTACCCTTATGAATCTATGCATATGGATTTCGAGAAATCCGAATATGCTGAAGCCTATCAGATGTATACAAATTTTCAAAAAAGCATCTGTTATAAAAACATGTCGGAGCCTATCTTGAATTATGACGAGTTTAAAGACCGAGCTCTATTTGTGATCGACTGTCAACACCAGAACGAGTCGATCAAGTCGTCAACGGTGGACATTAAAGTGGAGTTTATGAGCCGACCAAATTTCCCCAATAACACACGAGCTTACTGTTTAGTTATTCACGACAGTGTATTGGAATATAAACCTGTAACGGGCATCGTTAGAGCCATTATGTAATAATAGTAACTATGTCACTTATGTATCAATATGTACAGCCATCATGTAATAATATAATTTACTATGTCACTATGTATCATCATGTAAAGCCTAGGGTTGCACCCTAAATAAATTCTTTATTGTATGTAAATCAATTGTTTTATTTTTCTTACTTCCATTTTGATCAACCCTTGTATGTTCCGCTAGTAAAATCGACACATGTGAGAACCGACACGTGGTACACAACAAACGAGCGTGTGTGTGTGTGTATTTTTTAAACTTTCCATTATTAATATATATATATCTCATATTCAATTTTTGAAAAACCCGCGTATACATGTGTGTTTAACTTCCATTCTTAATTTTATTGAACACCCCTCGTGTATATATATATATATATATATATATATATATATATATATATATATATATATATATATATATATATATATATATATATATATATATATATATATATATATGAGCTTATTTTGAATTTTTTTGTTTTTACATCTATGTTATTCTTGAATAGTCCTGGTATGCATCACATTCTCCTTAATAATTTACTGTTCTGGTATTATGTGCCATCGCTGTTGTAGCCGTGCAAACTCATCTCAAGAAGCATGTACCTGTTACAGTTGTACATGGGGCCTGCTACTGTGAACTTGTGATCTGTCCACATGCATGTATAAGAAAAACACGTATATGTGACGTAATAAATATATAATAATTGGCTGACTTTACTACGATTCATCATACTTAATTATAACCCATATATTATGTCGTATATAATTGTATAAAATTCAAGCAGCCAGTTTTAGTCTTAATTTAGTAATAATATATCCTATCTAGGTCACCGTTATATCTCACTCCTATATGCACTGCAAACTGCAGCTCTTTAATTACGTTTGGTGCATTATTTGTTTAGATATGTATAAGACTGGCTTTTTTACCTATTAGAAAGTGCGTTATTTGCTCCAGAAGCTGTTGTTACATACATTTGTATTACGTTCAAACAGCCAATTAATTTCATATTCCTTCATAGCTCAATGCCTTAGCTCTTGGTTCATTATACTGAGGTAACGCCTTCAAATCCGTCCTACTGCTTCGGCAGTTTTGTATAAACAAATTAGTTGTCTCTATCTCTCCCCATTTCAAGTACCCACTAGATAGCCTTATCTATGTGTGTGTGTGTGTATGAGTGTGTGGCTGTGTAGAGTACAGAATACCAGTAATAAATCCAACAAATGTATGTACTCAGCACAGGCGCACACCTTTTCGATAAAATTAAAATTTCCGCCAAAGCTGAGTAACATAGCAACCCTAAAACACACCATCAAACATACAGCACTTAACCTTAGCAACAAATAACTATAACCACAAATTTTCACATGGCTGGCTCATAACAAACAAGCCTGTGTACAAACATTCAACATATACAACACGTTGTGAGACTGTTGCTTGGCAACCAATAACCTAAGAGCACAGCACATACTTGATGTCAATAAACACTAAACCTATACTAAACTTAACATTCAGCATGGGGACCCACATTCGGCTAGCGGGCAGCATCAGCCGGCATAACCTAACAGACAACACATGTATACATTTCTTTCTCGTATAGCGCGAAGCAGATTGCATATATGTCAGAACCTCAAATTACACATGCGTGGCTTAACTTTACATTCATGGCAAGCGGGCCGCTGGTACCTGTTCAACACGTGTGTATAACCACATGGCGGCACGCGGGAACTTGGGACCTGACAGCAGCAGCCATCTTGGAACATGTGAACTGACAGGTTACACGCGAGCAGATGGCAGATTGCTGCGGCGGCCTTCTTCGAACCTGACAGTGGCGGCCATCTTAGAACATGTGACATTAGCAGATGCCATGTTACCCGCCATCTGTTAACGCATGCTCAGAAGGCTATTTCTCAGGTTACCGTTACCCGCCATCTGTTACCGCATGCTCACATGGCGGCATGCGGGAACTTGGAACCTAACAGGTGACTGCCGCCGTCGTGACGTCATCTGTCAACGCATGCGTAGAAAAAGTGGAGGGGTAGTCTGGAGTGACCCCCTATCTACTCAAGTCATATTAATAATAATAATAATAATAATAATAATAATAATAATATTAATAATAATAACATTTATTGTATTTAAGAAGCCAAAGTTATATTACAAGGTCAAGAGTGGCGCTATTAATAAAAAAAAATCGTTACTAAAACCAACAACTAATAACTACAAAAACAACTAGTATTCTGATATCAACCAAAATAATAAAAAACAAATTTATCCATATATTACAAATGCCCGTATTCTTAAGCAATTTACCAAAAAATAAACTAAGCATCTTACATTTGGAGCATCCAGATTACTTAATACACCTACCAGGTGTTCAATACCTGTCCTTAGAAAAGTAGGTCTTACAGGTTCATATATGTGACATCTGAAGAGTATATGCCTCAACGTCTCAGATTCCTGCAGGCTACAAATTGAACAGTTTTCGTTAGTGTCAATCTTGAAACACACACCTTTGTATGTAAACTTTAAATAAAATTTGGACGCCAGAGACATCTGTACAATTATTCTGATCAATGGCATTGGGGTACGCAAGTGCAAATAATTTTGTCCAGTGTGATGTGTCGTAAAGATCTGGTATAAATCGGGGTACCCAGAAAGTTGTAAACGATCAAGATCTTCGGAGATAAGTTTGGACTCGAACCTATCTAAGAGACTTCGTTTTACACGTTTTAGCACACCCAAGGTCAGAGAATTCCACAGTAAACCTTCGTCGATGTAATTAAAGAAATATTTAACCTGGACATCCCAGTTGTATTTAGGGTCCGCACCGAGACAGTCCTCAACCTAGCGAAGCAAGCAGCTGGATGCCTCCCCGAGCCCATTGTCAAGAGCTTCTCAAGCCACGTAATACAATGTTTAAAAATCAACAAAGAAAGAGCTCTAACGCCAATATCAAGCCTCGCTATATAATCAGAACAATTTCTTGGCAACGAAAACAGCATCTTGACAAAACGCACCTGTACTCTTTCAATCATATCAAGATACCTAATAGCCGAGACTTCACAAGAACTCTGACAACCGCCCAGAATGATGGACTTGTAGAGTCTAACCCTGTCCTCCCAGCCATCAATTTTCGACCTGGCCATAATATATATAATTGAGCTACTACTTTGAGCGCTTTTAGATACGACCGACGCCGCCATCTAAAGAAATGTGCAAGATCAAGAACTATTTCTAATCTTATCCCATCATAATATAGATTAAGGCCACTATGCCTAGCAGAACCCCCACACATTTAAACCTGAAACCCCCTGGCAAAAAGAAGAGGACTCAAAGGCTCTCCCTGCAAAACGCCATCAGATATATTTATCTGTTTAGACAACCGGTTTCCAACCCTAATCATCAAGGATGCATTATTATAGAGCGACTTCAAGACACCGATGATTTTTTATGACAAACCTAGTGCAAATAGTTTATTCCAGAGAATGAAGTGGTTCACCGAATCAAACGCTCGTTTGAAATAGACGAACGCCACATAGACTTTGCGAGCCTTGAGACGGAGATGGAATTGAATAATGGTATACAAAGTAAAAATGTTGTCTGTATATCATCTTCCAGGTCTTAACCCAGATTGACATTCAGACAACACACTGCTTTCGTCTGCCCAGGTTTGGAGCCGATTTATTAAATTTGGGAAAACATGTTCTAATGCAGTTTCCGAGGGTAATACCACGATAGTTATTAAATCAAGTCATATTACTTATCATGCTATGTTATAAAATCTGATGAATTTACGAAAGGAATTTATAGTTTTCTATAAATTGTTGACAAACGTTTATTTGCAATCATAATCTGGTCCCATGGACCATTTTGAGCAATGTACATTTATTCATTAAACTTCATTAAACTAGTTGTTTTTGCAATGTTGCTACAACTTCATGTAATCATCATATAATTTTGTAATGAGTTTTTTCATGTAATTATAGAAACATTATAAGTTATATCAAACAAAAAAGTTAAATAGTAATTCGGTTAATAAAATTTGACTACTTTTGGTGAATTTTCGTAGAAACGATGGGGAGATCCCGACTTTAAAAAAAATATATTTAAATGAGCGCGACCTAGGACCCCTAGAACCAATATCCGGGGTCAGTTTTAATTTTTATATGTACATATATATATATATATATATATATATATATATATATATATATATATATATATATATATATATATATACATGTGGCCATTATCTACCTCGGTATAATTTTGTTATTTCTGAAGATACAGCTCCGGTTAAACTGGAAAAGTTGAGCATTTTGTAGGTACTTTTTCGGAGAATAGAATCATGTCAACAAAAAATCCATGGCATGCTTGGTTCGAAAGAGCTAACACAAAGTTGCATTTTTTTCAATGGTAATCATCGTTGGCTGCGAGTTATTTCAAAAGCTTTTTTTCTGATTCCAATAATATAAGGTTTGATATAGTTATTTCCATTAGTTTGAGATTTATTTAACAAAAACTATTTACTATAAATTATTTGCAAAATTATATACCAAGCAGGCGGTGAATACATCCAGTTAGATGTAACAATTATGCCAGTCATGTATCCATTAGGGAACTATTTTTATGAGCAGATGAATGTTTTTATTACAATAAGTATAACAAACGAATTAAATAACTTATTTTATTAACATAAAAAGAAAAGTTATTTGGAATACCTAAAAAAGAAAAACAAACGAAAATTAAATTTTAACAAAACTTATCTACAGTTTATATTGAAAATGTCTACCATCAACTTCTAAACATTTCTGGCACCTACGAACTATTTCTCTTTGGACTTTTTTCATCGACTGGTAACGAACACTATTTACAGAGGATGGAATATGATTCTTTAGTTCTTCACTATTCTCAGGGTTTTTTGATACGAGGGCGGGTCAATAAGTCCGTGACTTTTTGAATTTTCCGCCTCTTTACAAGAAGGGCAACACTACTCCTGTCAACAAACATCTGTCAGTTGATTCTCTGTCACATTTTGAACAAGCTGCATCATTTAGTTTGTGTTAGATAGCCATTGAAAGCAGACAACCTCTTGAGTTATAAAGAAAATGGAGAAAAGTGAATTTCGTGTGCTCATCAAACATTCTTTTTTGCGGAAAAAAACTATCACTCAAACCAAAGCTAAGCTTGATAAATACTATGGGGACACTCAGTGAGTGGTGGACGTGCCGCCACCTAGTTGCGGAACCAAGTAGTATGCTGTCACGCCAGCTCCAAATAACACAAAGTGTTAAAAAAATAGAGACTGGATACAGCTAACTAACAATTTAAAAAATTGTCAGCCCTGGCCCATTTCTACCCCAATATAGGGACAAAGTATGTAAGACTCGATGCATTTTCGCAACAATTAGAACCGTAAACCGGTTTCGCTCTCATTAGAGCTCTTCAGTACGGCATACTAATTGCAGCAAAAATGCACCAAAAGTAATACGGCTATCGTAGAGCCAGTCTTTAAATACTCAGTGAGTGGTGGACGTGCCGCCACCTAGTTGCGGAACCAAGTAATATGCTGTCACGCCAGCTCCAAATAACACAAAGTGTTAAAAAAATAGAGACTGGATACAGCTAACTAACAATTTAAAAAATTGTCAGCCCTGGCCCATTTCTACCCCAATATAGGGCCACTAGGTGGCGGCACGTCCACCACTCACTGAGTATTTTAAGACTGGCTATACGATAGCCGTATTACTTTTGGTGCATTTTTGCTGCAATTAGTATGCCGTACTGAAGAGCTCTAATGAGAGCGAAACCGGTCTACGGTTCTAATTGTTGCGAAAATGCATCGAGTCTTACATACTATGGGGACTCTGCACCATCAATTTCCATGGCAAAAAAGTGGTTTACTGAATTTCGTTGCGGCCGTACAAGCACAAAGAACGTTCAGGACGCCCAGTTGAGCACCCGAAACAATTGAAAAAACTCACGATATGGTGTTGACCGATCGGAGATTGAAAGTGCGGGAGATTGTGGAAGCCATATGCATATAACGTGGCTCAGTGGTTTCGATTTTGCATGATCACTTGGGTGTGAGAAAGCTATCCGCAATATGGGTGCCGCGTTTGCTCACAATCGACCACAAACGCAATCGTGTGACAACTTCGAAGAAGTATTTGGCGTTGTTCAACCGCAATAGAGACAAGTTTTTGCACCGTTTCGTAACCGTGGACGAAACATGGCTTCACCACAACACACCAGAGACCAATCAGCAGTCAAAACAGTGGGTTTCTCCGTGCGAATCGGCGACGAAGAAGGCCAAGGTGGGTTTGTCAGCCAATAAAGTCATGGCCACCGTTTTTTGGGATGCACGCGGTATAATCCACATTGATTACCTTCAAAAGTAAAGAATAATCAATGGCGAATATTATACCAACTTATTGGATCTATTCAATAAGGATTTGAAGAAAAAAAGACGGCATTTGGCCAAGAAAAAAGTTCTTTTCCACCAAGACAATGTAATGGTGCACACATGTGTAGTCTCCATGGCGAAACTGCATAAACTGGGCTACGAATTGCTCCCTCATCCGCTCTATTCGCCGGATTTGGCCCCGAGTGACTATTTCTTGTTTCCAAACTTAAAGAAATGGCTCGGCGGAAAGAGATTTGAGTCCAATGATGAAATCATCTCACAAACAAATACCTATTTTGAGGACCTCGACAAATCTTATTTTTTGAAAGGGATAAAAAAAATTGGAGAAACGTTGGACGCAGTGTATAGAGCTCAAAGGAAACTGTTGAGAAATAAAATCATTTTTTGTCAAAAAAAACTGTGTTTCGTTCAAAAAGTCACGAACTTGTTGACCCGCCCTCGTACACTTTATTTTTTAAAGTACCCAACACAAAAATTGAGGAGCTTCTGGTCCGAAGACCTCGGCAGCCACAAAATAGGCCCTGTATTTCCTATACAGCTAGAAAATGTACCATTTCTAGAATTATGCGCACGGGCGCATCGTGCTGAAAATGTGTTAGGTTCAGAATCGTACTAAGAGGTAAATTGTCCAACATTTCTTCCAATTCGCTTTGCAGAAATCACAATTATCGTTCCGAATTCAGGCTCGTGTCATAGAAAAATGGTCCAAAGATTGTGATACCAATAATTCTGCACCACACATTTATTGAAAATCCGTACTGGTCTCTTCTTTCTGCAGTAACATGAGGATTGCTTTGATCCCAATATACAGTATTTTGTCGATTAAATGTCCCGTTATTAGTGAATTTGGTTTCATCTATAAAAATAATTCCATACGAAAACGATCATTTTGCTCAGTTTTCCTTACCAACCATCTAGCAAACTAAATTCGTCGGCTCAAATCTCCCGAATATAATTACTAATACTACATTTGTAGGGGCGGTAACTATTCTATTTACGAATCAAACGGGTCTTTTCTTCTGAAACCCCGCACTCGTTCACCAATTCTCTGATAAATGTACTTGGTTTATAATTAACGAATGCCAAAACTCTTTCTTCATTTTCGTCTTCCTCTTTAAATTTCAACTTCTCAGTTTTTGGTTTGTTGAATGAACCGTAAACATTAAGGTTGATTTCCAGATTCGCAAAAAGTCTTTTATTGGACTGCCTTCTTTCCACGTATCGTGGGAAATTCATTTCATAGCTTCATTTAGATTTCTGTTACTGGCATAATAACAGAAAATAATATCATTTTTCTCTTCATTCGTATACATTATAACTTATTGTTTGAACAAAAAATATGCTGGAGATTCAAAACTATGTTTGACATAAGCTTATACAATGGCAATTTGTTGATTGTTACATCTGATTGGATGTATTCACCACCTGCTTGGTACATAATTTTGCAAACAACTTATAAATAGTTTTTTTAACAAATCTTAAACTAATGAAAGTAACCATATGAAATCTTATATTATTGGAATCAGAAAAAAATTAGCTTTTGAAAGACGTCACAGCCGATTATTATTGCTATTTAAAAAATGTAACTTTGTGTTATCTATTTTGAACCAAGCATGTCATGGATTTTTTGTTGACATGAGTTTATTGCACAAAAAGTTACCTACACGCTGAGGTCTTGATCATTTTTATACCATTAACCTTGATGGGGATATTCAAGAATGAAAAAAATCGGTCATTTTCAGTTTTTTCAAGTTATCTCAGGAATTAGCCAATGCAATAGAAGTTTGTTCCTGTTATCAAACTGCTCTTGAAATTCTGCCCATTTTGCTAATTTAACCGAAGCTGTATCTTCGGCACCCTGTATATATATATATATATATATATATATATATATATATATATATATATATATATATATATATATATATATATATATATATATATATATATATATATATATATATATATATATATATATATATATATATATATATATATATATATATGATATTTATGTAGGTATGTGTATGTATATGTTTTGTATAAAGATTTATAAATAAATATTGTTTATTTCTGTGCGTGAAACTGTATTTTATTTTGCAATTATCTATCTTGAAATTTTATAGTGTAGGTTCTGATACATTTATGTAGATTAAAAGAAATATTTAATAACCCACTACACACATCAGTGTATTTACAATTGCATATCATAATACTTTAAAACAGAGTTTAATTTTTACTATTACCGACTAAATTAAATTTAGCTTTCTTTTATGCTTGGTATTTGAATACGGTAAATTTTCTGTTTTTAAAATATACAGTATTTTAACACTATATATATATATATATATATATATATATATATATATATATATATATATATATATATATATATATATATATATATATATATATATCAAATGAAATTATCAGTACTCTTTACAATGCAATTTATCATCTGAATTTAAAGGAGACCTGTCTTTATATGTATGTTATTAAATTTAATTACAATAATTGACATCACATGAAAATTTTACACTTGACATTTCTCAAAGAAGAACTGTTTATAAATATTATAACGTTTGGTACCTGTTGTATTTTCACTCTATCTGTCACTCCTGTTCTGACATCTGACCATTGACAGTAATCATTCTTGACTATGATCTGTATTTGGGTATTGTTCTTCGGTAGTTTTAATTTTGATTTGAAGAGAATCTCGAATTAATCTTCTTTATAGCAACAGAAATATTTCGTATCTAGGTATGTTCATTTCATTTAATTATTATACTTAGGTTTTAAATAACCTTTTACATAAAACTTCACTTAAAACATACTTTACAATGGTCCTTGACCTTCAACATGCCATTTGGCTATTATTTTATTCCATTTACCTAAAAATTATAATAATTTCGGCAGACGGGCGCCTCATAGCGTCTCTATTTTATCAAAGCTAAATTACAAGAGAGTATCAATTATTTTTCATCTCCTCTCACATATTTTGATTCAAAGCATTCTGTAGGTTAAATTCCTTGTAATTTGAATATCAAAGGGACCATTTAGAGTGGCACTTCGGGCATTTTCGCTGGTCCTGATGTGTTACATTGTGACATTTGCGTCATATTTTATAAACATTTTACAAATTTTACCTTTATATGCAAATACTTCAGCTTTTATCATATTACACCTTTAAGTTGCAGCTGTTGTTATGTGTGTGTGTGTTTTGTTTCTTTAACGTTGGCCTATTTCCGCGACTATGACCAATCACTGACACCAGGGAGCAGTTTTACCTCACTATCCAGAAAAATTTGCCGAACCCCTGCCTTTCTGTAAGGAGGGTAGGGATCTTTAACGTGCCCAACATCGAATGGACACGGGACCGACGGCTTTACGCCCCCTCCGAAGGACGGAACGTGCAGACATTCAACTTGCTCAAATACAATGCCAGAACCTCGGTTGATGTGAATCTTACAGTATGTACTGAAAAAGTGAAAGGAGTATCCTGGGATCGAACCCAGTACCCTTCGGTTCAGAGGCACACGTTCTTACCCCTCAACCACCGAGGATCTAAAGCTGTTGTTAAAACTACAACATTTGATGAGTTGTTTGCTACTAATTACATATTTGTTAGGGTTGTGTCAAGTTTTCATGACTGTTTTAACACACTTCAAACCTTTAAATGCTCTGACCTACATTTATATTTCTGAAATTTTAAAAGAAAATTCACTTTGCTAGCTGGAAAAGCCTGAACGTACTTATATTTACTCGCTTTTAGTAGTTATTTTATAGCTATCACCCTCTTTTAAAACATTGTGTGGTATATTTATCTCACATCCAAATTTTGTTTACATTTGAGCTTCTAAAGATTCTTAACAAAAACTTAAATTAGAATTTATTTACAACATACTCTGATTACTTTTGCAGTTCAAAATCTGACCGTTGATATTAACACTTGACTTGTGATTCATTTTATGCAACGTCTCAACTTACAAAGTACATATTTAGCCCTGACATTAGTTCTTGTGCTATTGTATTTGCACTTTACTTAAAACTTATCTAAATCCAATTAATTTCTTATAACTTGCTTATATTGATGATTACAAACAATATTAAACAATATTATTTACTTCAGAAACCTTATTTCATTTTTATAAAACAGCTAAACCTTAAACTGTTCTTATAATCAAACTTCGCTAAGTATTTTACTTGATATTTTTCTTTTTGGGGTTTTATTTCTACTATACATTGTTTTCAATTATCTTTTCCTTTGTGTTAACAGGACTCCATCCTTTTGGATTGGAAACAAGACTAGAACTTGTGTAATCATAGTACAAACTTGGCATTTTACTGGCCACCAAATCGTCTAAATGTTCGGTAAGGTACTTTATATCATTTCTACATTTACATTTCTTTTGACTGTTAGCTTGTGTATTTTAAATGGATGCATGTGTATTGTGAGTGTATATGTATTGTTTTACTCATTTAAACGTTCCCCAATATAAAATAATATCGTTTGAACATTGTCTCAAACATGGTTATTTAGATGTCTTGTCATTACTGTTGCCTTAATTTTCTTTCTACTTTTCAGATATATTTAAGACTCCTTTGACAATGCTCATACTCAAACTGTTTTGTGGAGTTCATCTTTTCACTGGAGTCACTATCGCCCAAGCCACTATATGCCTACTTACGATGCTTGTACTCCAGGTGTACAATGCCTTTGGATTCATATTATGCTGCCAATTTATCATCAGATTGTGGCTACGTCAGTCCAGTCTAGCGTTGTATGCAAGATGATTTAGCTGTAGCTAGTGACATTTTTAATTTATAGTGCATAGTTCTCACGTTTTCTTTTCTGGTTTAATATTTTTAAACATTAATACAAAATATATATATATATATATATATATATATATATATATATATATATATATATATATTATTGAATTTAGGTCAGGTCAGGTCAGCTGTAGCTAGTGACATTTTAAATTTATAGTGCATAGTTCTCACGTTTTCTTTTCAGGTTTAATATTTTTAAACATTAATACAATATATATATATATATATATATATATATATATATATATATATATATATATTATTGAATTTAGGTCTTGTATATATTGTATATAGGTTTTTTACAGTTTTTATATTGTATAATTTCTGTATTTTTGCTGTAATAAATGTATTTGTGGGGCCAATTATTGAAAACGCAGTGTGTTTTTATTGTATTTTATTTTATTTGTAAGTATTGTCCCAAGTTTTGGGCGCTAATTATTGTAAACGAAGGGTGTATTTTAGGGTTTGTAAATATGTAGTAAATTGTATATTTTAAATTATATGTGTGTAATGATTATATGTATTTTAATTAAATATATTATTTTATTAATACAAGTTTGTTTATTTATAGTGTTATTACTCTATTTATTTAAGTTGGACGCCTTTTGTTCTGCTCAAAATGATGGAATATCATTTATAAAGAATGTCTATTTATTTTAGGACACTCGCTACATACATTTATACAGCAAAGTAATATTTCTTCCAAATGTCAAATTATATTCTTGTTATAGCACTTAGTCTATGGACTTTCCTTTATAGTATTATTTGATGTATAAATTTTGAATATATGTATATTATCCAGAGATATTCTAATGAAAAAAATATTTACCTGTTCCTTTTTTTGACTTATTTACCACGGCTATCTTTGGGTATCCTTTTTCCACAGGGAATATTTTATTGTTGGATTCCTATTTGTAAAAATTCTTACACTTGCAGCATCTATGGTGCTAATGCTGAACCTATTTTATTTTATTATATGCTTTCTGAGTTAATGTATGCACGTGACAGCGGTTACAAGAGAAATATACTATTAAAACTTTGAAAACATTTATTCTAAATTATTAATTTTTTTCTGAAATTATCTTTAAAAAAAATATTCATTTACTTTAAAATGATTGGCCTTATTTTGGATCCGCTATATTTCTTATTACTAAAAATTATGACAGCTCTTAATAATGGTGGTTACAAATTTTTATACTTATGATTTAAATGTGATGTTTAAAATTTGACTACTTTGAATTGGCAAATCCAATTATTTTAATTTGTGATATCAGTTACTATGGTAACCTCGCTTTGCTAGGTTTCGCAACCAAGGAGATTAGATCTTAAAATGGTTGGTAGGAATTTTATTAGCTTACGTGAACTTCCGCGTAGCGCCCTCTTTTGGTATATTTCTTTTTTTCTTAGTTGATCTCGGATTTTATTATTATACTTTGGTAAAATTGTTCCTAACTGTCATTTCCATTCCAAATTGGCATGTTAATATACTAATAATGGATGTTTACAAATTTGTTTGGAATGACACTGCTGTTTTATTAATATTTGATGGAATACCTGGATTTGGGTCTGCGGCGTCTGTTGAGATGTTTCATTATTGACTGTTTTCTCGCTTATACGTACTACTAACCTTGCTTGAAGTGCTTCTACAGTTATATACTGGTAAATACTACGGGTTCCACTCACTTTTTAATTATTCTAGTGCTTTTTCTAACTTTTTAAACGTATTTTATTAATCTGCACGCTACTAGCTTCTTGTTTCGATCATGTTTTTCGTTAACAGTCCCGTCTTCATCCCTCCGGAAATTGAAATTCGTTTCTTTTGTTTCATATGACGAATAAAATCTGCTAATTAGTGTTTGAACTTGCTTTTCAACGAATCCATATTTCTGTTTCAGATTGGTCCAATGCCATAACAGATTTTACAAAAAATGAGTCAAGGGAAAGCTACTTCCCTTGTGATCATATTTAATTGAATAATTGGATTTAAAGTCAGGTTAGTCAAAAAATGTTTGTACATACAAATTCCTAACCTATACATTTTCATTAAATGTCAAACCTTACCTTCTATCTATCCTTATTAGTAACAAATTATTTCCTTAATTGCTAGATTAACTGTTCCTATATTAATTTCCTAATATATTAACAAATTTTCATCAAACTTACAACTAAACAAAACACTTGAAATCCACTAGTTTGCACTTTGTCGAAAACAGTTTATTAAACCTGTTCTTTCACTGACTTGCTTTATATCGGTTTATAACGTTTTGTCTTGGGGCTTCGTTTTACTTTTAAACTTTGTATTTATTGCAGTTCATTATTCACCTTAATTGTTCGTTATAGGTGCAATACAAATTTTCTATGGCTTATCAGGTAGCTTTAAATAATGTTAAGATCCATTCACTGGCAAATGCAGATAGTTAGATATTTGAAATTTAAGGTTCAGTTGGATAATAGTCTGTAATTTACCCCCTGACTCTGAATGTGGCTGTGACAACAACATGGATACTTTCAGGTATTTATTTTGTTTTTTTTAAGTATTTTTATCTAAAAACCTCGTTAAATCCCTCAACACAATAATAATAATAATAATAATAATAATAATAATATATATATATATATATATATATATATATATATATATATATATATATATATATATATATATATATATATATATATATATATATATCAAAATATAATAGACCGATTGTGATGAAATTTAGTAGGTGTCTTCCCTTTGTAAGTGGTTTAAATGACTTCGTTATTCACGAAAATCGGACCAGGTTTTCCAGGAAAATTTTGATTTTTCTTGTGGAAACATTTCTTATCTCCAAAAATAACAAAGCTGTGGCAACCAAATGTTGTAGGTAGCTTACGTTATAAAAGGTAAACTATATACCAAAATTCAGATCTCTATGTTACAGGAAAAAAAGTTAAGCATTTAATTTTTTTTAAATATTTGGTGCCAGATAATTTCTATAAAAATTAACTACCATAACGCACTTGCTGCGTCCAGACTTTTTTTATTTACATATGATCACTGAATATCAACTGAACCAATCAAGTTACAAAGTAGCTAATTAGCCAGACGCCTTTTACAACTCATTGTAAAAATATGCATTGAAGATAACTGTAAAAACACGGTCGCCTCTTTTATAGTACATAATTCATTAAAAACCATTTTAATGAGAATGTGTAGAATGTTGGTCAACGGCAGAACTTCTATATAACACTCTTTACAAACACTCTTTTACTCATTTATACAGACGAATAATATTCAACTTTTACGCGTTGTAAGTGAAATACAGTCATTAATCATTTGGACATCTTGTTACTACCAGGTTACGCCAAACCGTTAACAAGAACTCTGTTAGTCTTTTAAGTTCTTCTAGAGCTGCCTACTCGAGAAAATCTTAATCGACACAGAATTTAGAGACCGAAGCTCTGTAGTAATTATATGCTTGCTCGCACGGACATCAGACAGTTACTAATTGTTAGAAACGTGAAAAGAGTTGTTCAGTCAGAGTTCCGCCAAATTAAACATTGATTTTATAATAGGTACATATACACAAACATTGGCTATGTGTAAACATAACTCAACAGAATTGTTCCTTTATAGTCGAATTTGGTCAATTATTTCTCGTTAGTTATTAACACGTAGGCGCTGCCTCAAAACAAGAGTACGTCGATAAAAAAGTTTCCAGATTCTTATTAAAATTAGCAGCATACCTATAATCTAATATCTTCAATCTTTTTAACGTAAGTTTTCAGTATCGTTTTGGAAAAGTTAAGGGTAAGCATCGTTTTTGTTTGTCATTGCATTAATTTAAGTATGTATCATTTATAATAAGCACCAGAAGAAAAATAATTAGGTGGGGAGGCATTTGTATCTAACGTGTTCTCAACTATAAATTTAATTATTTATATATATATATATATATATATATATATATATATATATATATATATATATATATATATATATATATAAAATAGTCTTAATACAAGTGTAAGAATAAATAAAAAGTTGTTTAAAGAAATATAAGTAATATTCTTATTTATTAAGTTAACCACCTAAATACACATCATTTCAATTTGTGAGGATAACTAACTGATAAACGTTACTTTTTAAAACAGCAGAAAGCTTTTTGTTTGCTGCTAAATATACAATAATATCCAATAATAGCTCTGATTAAAACTAATAGCGTCTTTTCATATGTCTGTAGGTACATTATAAATGAATTTTCGTAGAAAAAATTAGGACCCGTAGAGTCAATATCCAGGGGGAGGATTTTGATGAAGTTTGACAAGTACCTTCCTTTTGTAAGTGGCTTGGATAAGTTCGTTAGCCAAGAAAATTGGACCAAATTTCCGCAGATTTTTTTTCAAAAAAATACATGTCTGAAAATAAAAAAGCTATGGGAACCAAATTTCGTATATCGATGTATGTTACAAAAAGTAAACTAGGTGCCAGAATTCATCAATATCTATGTTACAAGAAAAAAACAGTTATAAGCATTTAATAAAAAAATGTTTGGTGTCAGATCATTTCTTTGAAAGTTCACTGACATAACGCACTTGCTGCGTTCAGACTTTTTTGTTTTTATCAAAGTGCAAGTGCTCGTTAAAATTTAGAAATTAACTTTATAGAATTGAGTATTTCAAGAGCCTATTATTGAATAGAAAAAATATGGAGCTAGTGTATACTAATTAAATTATTAATAGAGTGCTATTCATATTTTGTTTTACAACTTTAAGTGTGTTTTGTAATTTATTTATCAGTGGTAAATACACCTTAACTTTTTCTTTCATACAGACTTATAGGCTGAAAAGGTTTCAAACACATCAACGCATGTGAATGTGACATCACAGATGTGATGATTTTCAAGTTATTACGTCTATCCATCTTTTAAATGAAGAATTATGTCCTGCCATATGCACATTGTAACAATTTTAACTGTTTTTTTTTATTTTGTCATTCAAACTACAGATGAAGATATACCTGCTTCCTAGTTTTGATTTCATCCAACAAAATTTTGTGGAGAAAGAGAAAACCAGTTGTCGAAAGATATATTTTAATATAAAAATAATAATAAAAAAATGAAATGGTATTATTTAAATATAAACAATATATTTTACATTTAGATTTTAATAGGTATTTTCTAGATATAGCCCTTTGTTTAAACCAAAAAAAAATTTACGAGATAGGTTTCTAAATCAACTAAATAAATTGTTTAGATTTAATAAAAAAACATTTTGTATATAATCGTTATGTACTCAAATCAAAATACTAATAATTTATTTAACAGACAAATAATATTGTTTTATTATAAATAATATAATTTTGTCATTAAAGCACGATCTTTCCATAAAATAGATATTTGTTTACAAGAAAAATATAAATATCTCATTTAAGGGCTTTTTAGTCAAAAACAAAAATTTTCACAATGGTAAAATTAATTTGACTGAAATAGATAACTATTTACATTAAATATAATATTTTTAGCTTTGAAGCTTTAATTGTTTCGCTTTACAAGTTAGAATAATAACAAATAATTTTGTGTTTGAAAGAAATTTCAGCTTTGCAAAAGACAAGAAATCAGATTTCTTAAACGAAGTCATTGTTTCTTTCGCTGTATACAAAGCACAAGTTTATTTGATCTAAAGAAAATTTCTTTGAATCGAGTAATCCTTTTTTCTGTGTTGGAAAGATGATATTAGACTTAGAAAATAATGATATCTAAGTGAAATGTTCCGTTCTGTTAAAGAAAATATTTGCTTTATGAGAAAAAAATAACAAAAACCATATATTTGACGAATATACTCTAGACACAGTGTTTCTACCTCACAACTATTATCGATTAGAATAAGGCAATACTGTTATACACAAATCTGCCTTATGCTCATATGTATGAAACAACTACGTGTTTCATCGTAATAAAGCATATTTGTGAATTTACCACGTGGTTTTACTTAAACAAGAGTCAATCAAAAATTCACTTTATTTTATTTGCTTCATAATACTTGTCTATTACAATTGATTCGTAATATATATATATATATATATATATATATATATATATATATATATATATATATATATATATATATATATATATATATATATAGCTTCATTCAATTTTTCCCCATTCATCAAGACAAAATGTACCTAAACGAATTTTACTAAATAAATATGTCATTGAAAGCACATCGTGTAGTATATAGCGTCATTTCACTTTTACAGTACATACTGTAAAATTAGCATCAACCTAGGTTGTGAAGGTTCTGACATTGTGTTTGAGTAAGCTGAATGTCTGCACTTACGCCCTTCACAGACCAAAAACCCAATGCGTTCGCTTCCGTTGCATATTGAGTAAGTTACAGAAAGAAGGGGGTTTGCTAAAATTTCCAAGATGATAACGTTAAACCGCTCGCTGGTGGTTGGCCACAGTCGCAGAAAAAAAAATCATACATACATACATAGGCTCCACAGTTACTAACATCCATTTCCATAATCATCATAATATTTGAATTTGAACAGATGAGCACACTTACGAACAAGTCTTGACGCAGCAAGTGCGTTTCTAGTTTCACGTTATCATTAAAAAAAGATTGGTTAGGTAGTTTTAGATTAAGAAATTATGTAGCTTTATCACCAGAATTACACAAATTTTCGCATATTGTCGGAATTTTTTGCAGGTCATTAGCTCTGACATTTGTCAACAACAAAAATTGGCTAAGCACATATGACAAGCAGCGTGGCCATTTATTTAGCCAATATTGGTATATAAGTAGTATTATAAGTACCCATTTTGTCATTTTTATTTGTGCAAGATTTATTTTTAATGTTTTTGATCCGTTGGATCCTTTGCTTAAAATAACTTCTTTTTGGTGTATCAAATTTAATTAATCTTGTTTTCCATAAAAACTATTAATCTTGCGCCCTACTCTGACATCCCCAAGTTTTTTTTTAATCTTACAACTCAGCTTTTCATTGCGGCAGACAGGTTTCCGATTACGCTTTCAACAAGTTAGCAAACACATTTAAACTAACAAAAGGACAAATTTAAACAAAATTGGTCAGTTAAGGTTTAACAACACAAACACACACACACACGCGTACGCATGCATGTACCCACTATCACACACACACACACACACACACACACACACACACACACACACACACACACACACACACCCTCTGTATCTCGAAGACGACACGTTTAGAGAGAGCGATCTGTGAAAGATTGGTTTTTTAGTAAAATTACCGAATTTTAAATAGTGAATTTTGGTGAAGTGGTTTTGTGAGTTATAGTTTGCAAGAATTTGTTATTTACAACAATTTTACTAACATTCAAGTAAGAAGAGAACATTAAATATTGTGGTTAAATTAAGTTTTATATAGGCATTTTCCGTTTATTTACATTATCTTTTTAAAACTGATAACACTATACGTCAAGAAGGAGTAAATGAACACTGCCCTGTCGACTCGGGTGCCGCACTAGCGGTGGCCGGGGTAAACAAACAGCCGTCCATGCGGATACGATGAATAACCTTAGTGTCGCTAGGGCGTCTGATGGCGGGGGCGGCTCCACAGTGGATCCTCTTATTAACTTAAACCCTATAAAAAATAGTGTATCACTGTTAGAAAATTCACAACCTGATAAAGAAATCCTATCAAATAAGCAAGTTTAAATAGCACGAATACCAACTACCTCTCAGGGCACAGATATGTCTCAACAGGAAAAAGCAATTACACAACCACTAAGAACATTTTCACAAGCAATATAGCATACAGAATTCCCAAAAAAGGACCAAGCAATTATATTTCCTTCCATTGATGGTGTTGCAATTAAAGATTATATAATCGGTCTTGGAACAGTCATAGGCCCCAAGCATATAAAATTCGCATCTAAGATATCAAATGGTAGAGTCTGGATATTTTTTTCTTCCAAGAATATGGTAAATGATTTTATGTCAAAACACGCCGGAATAACTATTGGTGATATATTTATAAGTGCAAGAAGACTTATCACTCCTGCTAACCGTACTATAATATCTAATGTATCACGTATAATACCACACAATGTCGTTGAAAATACTCTTAAATCTCGGGGGTTAAGAGTGGTATCGCAATGTAGGAGGTGGTGTGGGGCTTCCAGGGTATGTTCACATCTATTGTATTAGAAGTCGGGTATTGTTCTTGATGAAAAAGAAATCCCCGCTGCTGTAATTGTTAACTTTGATGGAGACGACTACAGAATATTCCTTTCTAACAAAGAGATGCGATGTTTCATCTGTAAAAATACTGGACACTTATCTAAAACTTGTCTAAATCAGCCAAAAGTAGTAAAAAGTGAAACATCTAAAAAAAATTCTAACACATCTGATCAACTCAACACTAGCATCTCTCAAACCAACTCAAATCCATCTGAAAGCAATCAAAATCCTACATGACTCAAACGCTTAGCATCAACAGAATTGAAGAGAGTTGACGTCCTGACGACAATGAAGGAAGGACAGATATACCATTTGAAGACAATTTAAAAATTTAAAAAACCAAGAAAGAATTGATCTATAAAGCAGCCTGATTCATATGAGATAGATGACTCAATCAAACATTTATTTGAAGAAAACACCTATGTCCTAGACTTTGCAAAGTTTAAATCCTGTTTGATGGAAGACAAGGGCAACAATAACCCGACTGAAGTTGCAAAAAATATACTAATGAGTTGCCCTTATTGATTAAAATGATATTAGAAATATTCCCTTGTTTCGAGACAAGAAGACTAAAATAAAGATGTAAAAGATTGGTTATATATCTGGATAAGAGGATTTTAATGAGTTGTTCAGGGGAATATAATTCATCAGAAATGTGGGATAGAGTCTTCAAGTTATGTTAGTCTACTTGCTTCGTTTTACAATTTATTTATTTTAATCTTATTTATTAGTTTAATTTTATTCTATCACAATTATTTGTATGCGAATAATGACACTTAACACTAAGACTGTTAGAACCGGACGCAAGTGGATATGTTACAGTCGTTTTTAGATTATGCACAACGTGACGTTATATGTTGATGTCTTCATCGAGCGATGTTACCACTGTGCTTGAATCTTACAGAATATAATCTAAAAATTCGGGTTCGATACTCTACACAAAGAAATGCTCCGGCTATTGGCTTGGTAGCTTAAAAGGTTTAGTAGCAAGTTGCAGTGGGATTCCATTTTCTGCTGGGGATATAACAACAATGGGGGTTACCTTCAGAAATGATGTTGCCGTCGTCAGCCAAAATTTTTTGAAACTACAATTAATTAATCTTAGAGCTTGGGCAGATAAGTAGAAACCTGTTTTTCCATCACATTCGTGGAAGGTAAGAACACTTGCTAATCAGATTATTGCTCCCGCCTTTGGTACATTTTGCAAGTATTACCAGTAACTGAGGACTATTTATTGAAAGTACAGGATATGCTTCTAAAACTTTTTGGGCTTCAAGAAAACATTGGTTAAAAGTTAAACACCTCTCGCTTCCGGTAAGATTTGGTGGTATGGGTTTAGTTCACGTACTTTCAAAAGTGCGACTATTTAGAATAAGCTTCGCAACTCAATACTTAACAACACAGGTTAACTATCCATGGGTTAATATTGTAAATTCCCTACTCCGCTCTTCTTCACCGGCCAGATTATCGTGGAAATTTTTCTTCGTAAAAAAAATTATTTTTTTTGACACCCTATAACTACGTTATTTTCGAGTTTTCAAAACACTGTTATAGGAACTAGGGGCATTAATTCTTTGAGTAGAATCAAGGGTTCTTCTACTCAAAGAATTAATGCCCCTAGATCTTATAACAGTTTTTCGAAAACTCGAAAATAACGGAGTTATAGGGTGTCAAAAAAAAATTTTTTTCCAAATTTTTGTCGATCACTTTTTTGTCGTGAATCTATTCTTTTCAAATTTGGTGCACACGTAAATAATATCACTCTGTATTTATGTTGCGAATTTGACATGGATCTATTTAAATTTAAAGGCCGAAGCTACCCTTGACCAGCAGATAAGGACTTTTTTGCTTGAATCTTTATCTCAAATCTAACAATACACGATTGCAGGGAATTATAAAATCTTAAAAAAGGTCATGTTGTTGCATCACGATAAAACTAACCGTTTTCGAGAAAAATGTTCTTCAAAATTTTTGCTGGTATTGATTGAATACGAAATCACTTCATCCAAATGTCAATGTTACTAGCGTGTGCTTTGAAAACAGTCGCGGTAATTGCCTCGGAAAAAAATTATGTCACATGTTTTGAAAAATAAAGTGTTATATTTTTATTATTATTACTACTATAAAATTATCAGCAATAACGATTTTACAGGGCCTCATTTTTTTATTACTTACTAGAACTTGCAACATTTAAACATAGCAATAATTTTTTAAAAATCATAACAATTAAATATTATAACAAAGTTTCAAAGTGATGTCCTTCCATTTCAACACATAAATCAATTCTTCTCAGGAAATTCCGACGAACTCTAGCGAATATTCCGTCTTTTTGCCTGATTACCTCACAGTTATCAATAATTCTTTGCCTGAGATCTTCAACGTTTTGAATTGGACTACTGTATACAAGAGATTTTAGGTAACCCCAAAAGAAAAAATCCATTGGGTTCAAATCAGCCGATCTAGGAGCCCACTGCACGAACCCACCGCGTCCTATCCATCTCTCAGGAAATGTTTCATTAAGAAATTTCCTCACCGCTGTACTAAAATGTGGCAGCGCGCCATCCTGCAGCAGCCACATTGTATTTCTTGATTGGAGGGGTACATCATCCAATAGAGTAGATAACTGGTTTCTTAAAAAATTTAAGTATATCTCACCGTTGAGTCTTTGAGGGAAGAAATGTGGCCTAATTAAGCGGTCTCCTAAAATTCCCGCCCACACATTAACAGAAAACTTATTCTGGAAACCGCGTTCTATCGCCAAGTGAGGATTCTCATTAGACCAATAATGCTCATTATGAAGGTTGATCAAACCGTCATGTCCAAATCCAGCTTCATCTGTGAAGAGAAGCGATGATATAAAATTGTGATCGTTGTTATGTAGATTTCGAATTATATTGCAGAAATTCACGCGAGCTTCCGGATCTTCAGGAGATAAAGCTTGAACTTTCTGGTAATGGTAAGGATGAAAAAGCTGCTCCTTGAGAATTTCATGCACAGAACTTTTCGGGATACTCTCCTGAGTAGAGACTAACCGTACACTTAAGTTGATTATTCTCGATAGCATTTAATACACGAACTTCTGCTCCAGGAGTTCGAGTACTTCCCTGTCGGCCAACATCTTGAAATGTACTTCTAAATGATCCAAATTCTCCCAGTCTTCGATGGATATTACTGAACATTCGGGATTGTGGTACCCTTCTATTTGGAAATGCTTCAGCATACAAACGTCTTGCAGCAAGGACATTGCCGCCAGCTATACCATAATAATAATGCATGTCACGTAGTTAAACGTAAGAATAATTATTATTATTCATCGTATTTTATAATTAATCTCAACTATTCCGCAAGTAAAATGATAACAAACTATTAGCTGTCAAAACTAACGCCACATGATCTTGTTGTCAGAGAATGTTTTCAAAGCACGCTCCGTTAATATTGAAAATGAGATTAGGTGATTTCGTATTCAATCATACCAGTAAATTTTTAAGAACGTTTTTCTCGAAAACGGTTAGTTTTATCGTGATGCAACAAAATGACCTTTTTTTTAGATTGTATAATTCCCTTTAATCGCTTATTGTTAGATTTGAGATAAAGATTCAAGCAAAAAAGTTATCAGTCCTTATCTGTTGGTCAAGGGCAGCTTCGGCCTTTAAATTTAGATAGATCCATGTCAAATTCGCAACATAAATACAGAGTGATATTATATACGTGTGCACAAAATTTGAAAAGAATCGATTCACGACAAAAAAGTTATCGACAAAAATTTGAAAAAAAAAATGTTTGACACCCTATAACTCCGTTATTTTGGAGTTTTCGAAAAACTATTATAGGAACTAGGGGCATTAATTCTTTGAGTAGAATAACCCCCTGAATTTTTTGCTCACCATTTCCGGACATCCTGTATATATTATGTGTGTGTGGCTGTGCATGCGTTTTTATGTGTATAAAGCGCTTTCGTAAAAACAACAAGGCAAGTCTAATCATTGTCTCATCTAAAAGACGGAGGTTGGACACTTTGATTGGAAACTGAAACAAAAAGCAGGATCACTCCAAAAACCACCAAAATAATAACAGAGAGTTATGCGCTAGGTACGTAATTCGACAATGAAGTTTTCTTCATCAGTAGCTGTCGCTAAACTGTTTAGCGACACACTAGACATATGAAAGTTCATCAAATGTCTAGAAAAATATTGAGTAACTCAGGAACATAACTTTTTCAAGCATACAGAATTGTCTCGCATACAAGTGAAATGGATAACTATATCAGATATGTCTAACAAATATACCGTGTATCATTTAATTCTTCCATAATTATGTGTTTTATGTTAAAATCACCATTAAATCGAAAATGATCAATTTTAGGTATAGGAAATGTTAATATAGTTTGAAGGGTAATTATAAATTGCATTCACTTAAGGCATGATATACAGGGTTTTCTGTTAGAAATAAGCGAGTTATTACATTCTAAACTTCTCGAAATATAGAAGCAATTTTAGAACACCCCGTACACGTAACTCACTTTTGCATACATGCTATACAAACTTGATATTTTTCTGATGTATAGTGTAAAAATTCTTCTTTAAAATCATCTACACGACGAGTTAATACCTTCAAAAATGTTTTTCAGAATTTTCAAAAAAATATATATCTCTGAAACTATTGATTAAGCTATTCAATTTAGGTATAGCAAATATTAATCAAAGTTAACCTAAAAATGTTTTTTATTTAAAATAACAAAGTTCATAGCAGTTTCCGGCCATTTTGAAAGCTATCACCATCTGATAGAGTATCTTCGAAAACCGAGATGTTCAAATTTTTGGTGCTCAATTTTATGTAGTTTAAGAAATAATCCAATAAGCCACTCACCGTGAATGAACCTGTATATACAAGGTGATTCACGCAACTAGATGGTTAGAAACTTTCGAACTTGCAGAAGAATTTCGATGTGAAATTTTCAGCATAGACCTAGTCAATGTTTACCTTTCAAACGAAAATACTTACAAGATGACGGCTCATGCGGTTATACCGGAAACCGCAACCAACACATTTATTTTAAATAGAATGCCCTACATATTATTGTATAAACGGATTCGCCGTTGAATTTCAAGTTTACTTTTTCTGAGCCATCATGTTCTAATTTTCAACCATGTTTGGATGCAAGATATATGCGGGCTGTTCATAAATTGACCTTCAATTTGGTATTAGAGAATCTACAAAATCTCACAGTTCTCAAATGGAACACTCTGTATTTTATACCATTATTTGATGGTAAAATGAAATGTCTATTGAACTGTATTAAATTTTCCTATACCTATCTAACATAGTTTTTGAATGAATCATGCCTTTATAAATTTCACTGAATTAAGTAAATACTTAACTCAAGTTTCCAAAGTATTTATATAAATACAGTTTGTGTGAATTTCACCACTTATTACTTTACGAATTATCGAACGAACAGCCCTTAAATCTGATATTATCTACTTGAGAAGCGAAAAATGGTACAATGGGGTGAAATTAGGGCCTGAAATACTGAAGGAATCTATAATACTGGGTTTTCTTCGGTATAAGAATTTCAAACACCGGTATCCAAGAGCTAATGAAAATGATTAAAAAAAGCTTATTAGTTTCTGATCAAATTTTAATATGTTATTTAAATGTGAACACAAATATGCTAGCTTAAATAAGGGGTTCAATGTGATTGCCATTCTGTTCCAAATACTTTATAATTCTGTAATGAACCGCATATGCGTTGCTTTTTTCAGCTGATTGACAGGCAAACTATTTATACAGGTCACTACTTTGTTGAGTAAATCATCTTCCGTACCAACTGGACGAGCATATACTTTATTTCTTATGTAGCTCCACAGGTAAAAATCTACTGGAATCAGATGAGGAGACCTTGGTGGCCAGATTACCATTACGCCCATACCAGCGATCCTCAAATTTACGTGACACTTCTTCATATACTGAAGTATTTGAATGCAAAGGAGCTCCATCCATTTGATACGAGCAACCTCTGAAAGCACTGAGTGGCAAACTTTCAAAAAAAAATCATCAGAGTACCTCTCAGTTTGTGTAGGTATCTTTCACTGTTTAAATTATCTTTATATATTTCAAATGCACCTTTATCAGACATTACCATTATGAAAACATTGAATCCAAAATTATGTTCAAAAGGTAAATTTCGTGTGATGTGAGGATTTTCATTTACCCAGTGGTGCATTCCTTCGGTTATAAACTCCATGGTGTGTGAATTTTGACTCACCTGTCCATATGATTTTGGACAGGAAAGTCCGGTCTTCTTGGACTTGAGTGACTACAAACTCGCAGAACTCCATACGCTTCTCATTATCGCCTGTATGAAGTTCTTGTACAGGTATTTACGAGTATGGATGATATTCATGCCTACTTAGGATCCTCTGTATTGACGAACAGCTTATTCCTAAATCAACGTAGGCTGCTGGTATTGATGATTACGGATGAGCCTCAAAATGAGCTATAACTTTGACTTCACTGGTTTCATCTTCCGTCACTGGATATGGCACCTTTTTAGCGGTATTGAGATTTAAAAATAGAAAGTGTGTCACAACGACTGTATAGTAGCTTGAGAATCAGAATTTAATATAGAAATGCCATTGTTTGACAGTTTGTTCATAATCTTTTCACAGCAATCTTATCGGAAATTTTATTGAAGATAGTAAAGTTATCTATTCAAAAACAAAATCAGGTAGGTACAGGTAGTAAAGACTATCATTTAAGGAACGTCCGTCTGATCATTTGTTCTGTGTGAGACACACGCGTAGTAAAGCAATAAATGGTAAAATTTAGACAAACTGTATTTATAGAAAAACTTCGGGAAACTTAAGTGTGGTACTGAATTAATTGGATGAAAATCATAAAAGCATGATTCATTCAAAAACTATGCTAGATAGGTATAGGAAAATCTAATACAGTTCAATAGACATTTCGTTTTACCATCAAATAATGTTATAAAATATAGGATGTTCCATTCGAAAATCATGAGATTTTCGAGATTTTTTAATACCAAAATCGAGGTCAATTTAGGAGCACCCTATATCTTCGAAAAAACTGCCATTAGGGTAGATACATTGATGTTTTTCTAATAATGTCAGCAAGTTTTCGATTTATAGCAATTATCATTTGGTAGATACAGTGGTCTGTATGAAGATGTTGATACGTCAAAAATAACGGAATTTCACGAATATCTCAGAACTAGTTGAAAATTAGAACATGGTGGTTTAGACAGAGTTGACTTAAAATTTAATCCGAATCCAAATGTACAATAACATATACGGTGTTCTGTTTAAAATGCAGAGTTGGTTGCGGTTTCCGGTATAACCGGATGTGCCGCAATCTTGAAAGCATTTTCATTTAAACTATTACAAGTTCAAAAGTTTCTAACCAAGGAGTTGCGTGACTAACCCTGTATATATATATATATATATATATATATATATATATATATATATATATATATATATATATATATATATATATATATATATATACGTAAACATATCAAGTCTGAAAACTAAATTGTGGGTTCCAAAAGTTCCCGCGCTTGTTTAAAGAAATATTTCGAAAATTCGAAAGTCGTTACCTCTTTATGAGTGAAATTTTTTTCGCTAAAATCGCCCAATGTGTTCGTGCATGTGTAACGATTTTGCAAATACGAAAGCCTTAGCCTTCGAATAATTACTTTAGTTTGGATACATACAATTCCTGTAACTCCAAAATGTAGTGATTAAAAAATCCATTCAAACGGGAATTCTTCAAGCCCCTTTTCTCAAAATTGTTTTAAAAGATTACTTAATTTCTTTTCATAATAATCTAAGTAGCTAAAAACTTTTTTATCCATATTATTGTTAATCGCTATTTTTGTTTACTATAACAGATCACACAAAACAGATCAACAATTATTCATTAGAGCCCGTTGTGATTCATTGCGTAAGTACATAATTCTTAAATTTAGGTAAGACAATATTTTAAAACTTGCACAGTTTTTCCCTGTTTTACAAGTGATGATTTGATATCTTAGACATAAAACGTTACTTAAATTATGTTTAACTATACTGCACAAGCCTTCCAGTTATATAATTTTAGCAAATAAGAGGTAGTGGTAATAATAATAGTTTTGATTTGTCTAAAATACTTTCTAGTCCTAATAAACCTAGTTTATTCTCACTTTTTCTTTTCCATACTTTACCATCAAATAGGATTATATTGGTGAGCCAATGTTGAGACCAGTCATTACTTAATTATATTCCGGTAATAATCTTCGGGCTGTCTCAGGTGTCACTGTGGTTTTGATTGTGTCCCACATGTCACGCCGAAACTATAGCTTCTTAATTTCAACACGGAACTGTCAGTCCACATCCTTTAGACATATCAAGATCGTTCAGTGTCCCTTCTTTGATAACGACATGTATAAAAAAGTAAACAAAATTAGCATCTTACTCTAAAGTGAGATATCAACCTGACTAAGGCAAAGTCCAGAATGTATAATTTGTCTGAAAGAGGAAATCCTCCTCAGACCTGTCAAGAATCAGTGATGAGGAGACAGACACTATCGGCCTGGTTCGATCGGGTCAACTCTCGGAGTGGCTTGATGCATTTGTTATAGTTTCTTGATCTTATCGTACACAAATCCATTTATATTGAGATTCAGATTCTTGTTATGTCATCCCACTGACTTGACTATTACATTCATAAAAATTTTTTCGTCTCGTTTACTTTTCGCTACAGAATGAATCAGTATGTTCCATTTACATACGAAAAAAATCAGCCAGTCACCTGGAACTTTTTCAACGTTTATGTATTAATTCAAAGATCGTCAAGCAATGTCGGTTACATATCTGATTTTTTCTATTTATAAATTATTTATTAAATAAATTACGTTTCTTTTCCAGGGTAGACTCTTATATAGAGACTAGTGTTGGGTCAGCTTCCCGAAGAGATAATTTTTTTGTATGTTAATAGAGATAAAGTAAAGCAAATAACTGGTATACTGAAAAAAAATGGAATGTAAAAGTATTCAAATGTCGGCAATTTCAAACAGTCTTTGCTTAATAACAATTGCATGACTTCAGATAATTCATATAAAAACTGTACATATTCAAATACAAATACTTAAGCACAAATAAAGCGTATTCTGGTACACTATTGTATCATCATTAAAAAGAGGAAGAAAATCTGGAATATAATTAACTTTACATTATTATAAACAATTCCCGATACATTATTATTTGAGTTCCTAACTACGAAAACAGCTTAATTTTACTATTTAGAAAACAACTCTAAGTCAATAACAAATTTACCAGAATACTATAAGAGAACGTGCATCTAAAGCCAAAGCTCGTTCTGTTACTAATCGATGCGTCAGTTTACTTTTCAACTAGTACATACTGTATTAACAAATAAAACAGCTGAATATCTACACGTTCCCCTTCAGGAAGAGAGACGAAAGTCGTCGGCCGTATGTACCATGTTGGGCATAGTTAAAGATCCCTCATTTCCTTGCAGAATGGAAGAGGTTCTGCAACATTTCCAGGATTGTTAAGTAAAACTGACTGAAATGACGGTGGCACCGGGCAACATTATGTATGGCAAATCTAAAGATACTACATGTTCAGTTAATGAATGCTACATAAAAGATCTGGAGAGCAAAATAGCAGCTACTCATCGGCATATACGAGCAACAAGTGATCGCATGAAAACTCAGTATTAAGTTAATTAGATTGGTTTTAAATAAGGACACCTTGTGTGGTTTTATAACCCAATGAGTAAGAAAAGTCACCGACACTACAAAATCTATGGGAAGGTTAGTACACGAATCAATTACGCCATATACTGCATCTAAAAGACCCCAAAATCCAAAAACAAGTCAACACAGACTTTCACACTACTATAAAATAGCAGAATTCGTCCGGGACGGTCCAATGTGAGGAGGAGGAGGCAACGTCATTTTGATTAATATCTTTCTCCATGGGATGGTTTCCAGTCAGTGAATTCGATGACCTCTATGATCACAAGCAGCTCATATATTGTTGTATAGATGTTGACAATACCGGCCACGTTTTATATACGTTGGCAGGCAGGCAAGTCTGTCTATCTTTGAGCTCTGTATTGGTGTGTCCTGTTTAACTGATGGAGAATAAAATATGTTAGCTACTATTTGTGTACTTAATATAACAATACAACATGGTGTCAGGATTTTGTGCACCTTCAGTGGCGGGACTTGACGCATATTGTGTATAGATATAGAAGTAAAGAAAGAAGACACCTGTTAGTGCAATCGCCGCCACAATTGACAATCTATTTCGATCGGAAGTTAATTGCTAAAACAATCAGTATGGCAGCGGAAGGTGTGGAATAATTTTTTATACTTTAAATGGAAAATATGATGCCGATCGACAAACTGTTAACGAATTTACAAACACAATATGGGAATCTGAAAGCAAACCCAACACAAATTCCAAACCAGAATTCTGCAGAGCATTCCAACGGCAATTTGAGCAGTTCAAATGTGCCGTGGCCGCAATCGCTATAAGTTGACGGTGGTGATATATGGATAATTTTCCACAACAATTTGCAAGTGTGTTTGGAAACGAGAGAAATGGATAAATGGAATCCCGAACAACAGATACCCACAGAATGTGAATATTTTACTTTCAATCATAGATGATGCACTCCAATTTCAGAATATATTCAGACCCAATACCACTTAATAACTAGCAAAGTTCTGGACGCAGAAAATGCGTTCTGGTAGCGAATTTTTATTAAATGCTTTAAATTTGAAAAACTCAATTTTCTATGTACATGGAAAGTTAAATTTTGGTACGTAGTAAGATGTTTACCGGAGCAACATATATAACAAATTTCATCCCATCGGGCGGGCTAACGAACTTGCCCGTGGGGTTAGTAAAATAAAGATACGTGTCAAGTTTCGTTCAAATCGGTTTATGATAGAATCAGGACACAAGTATGGATCATAACATAGCAAATAGGAAGTATGTCTTAGGATCAATACAGGGGAATGTGATCGCAGTTCCAGAAAATAATTGGTTTGAAATACTATATTTCAAAGACCACAATAAGAGAGTAATATTCAAGCTAGATATTGGAGCACATATTAATATGCTACCAGAGTATATCTATAATTTGTTAAGAATTAATATCCTAAATGAGGTAACAGTCAAGATTACAAATTATGGGGGCCAGAGGCTAGATGTACTGGGGGATTGTTTTTTAAATGTTGAACTGTATGGAAAAGATTATTTATTAAATTTTATGGTTATCAGAACAGAAGAAAACGCAGCTCCTATATTAGGTATAAAAAGATTTGAATCTTCTTCAACGAATTGCTATTAATGAGATTGAATATATCTACATTTTTCACAAACATGAAGATTTATTCTCAGGCATTGGGTAAATTAAAAACGTTCCGATAGATTTTAAACTGAGGAAAGGTTATGAACCTAGGACAGTGCCCTGTAGGCGTGTACCATTTCAGCTGATGGACAAGCTGAAAGTTGAATTGCAAAGGATGATTTCAGATAATATTATTTGTAGAACTGACGAACCTACAGAGTTCGTCAATCCTATTGTCATAGTTTAAAAACCAGATGGAAATATCAGAATTTGCCTAGACCCTCGAAATCTAAATAATTTTTTGCTGCGTGAACACTATGAACTGTCAACTTTTGAGGAAATAAACAGAAATATATATGGTGCAAAAGTGTTCTCGACCTTAGATGCAAACAGAGGCTTCTGGCAAATAGAATTGTCAGAAGATACTTCTAAAATGACAACATTTGCCACACCTTTTGGCTGATTTAGATTTTTGAGATTACCTTATGGTGTATGCAATGCACCAAAAATTTTTCATAAAACCTTATCAGACATTTTCGAAGGCATTCCAGGCATTAAAATTTACAGATAACATCATAATGTTTGCTAAGAACCTAAAAAAACACGTTGACATCTTAGATAAGGTACTTTTAAGAGCGAGAGAATTTGGTGTTAAATTCAATAAAAATATGTGTAGAATTGGAGTCAGGGCAGTTTAGTATGTAGGACATATTCTAACAGATAAAGGCGTAAAATAGATAGTGATAAGGTAGAAGCAATAAAGAAAATAGAAAACCCAAAAAATTCCAAAGAACTAAGCAGGTTCTTGGGTATAGTGACGTATGTATCTAAATTCATTCCAAACTTGTCAAAATTAACTGTGAATCTGAGAAAATTAATAAAAAAAAGATATTGTGTGGGATTGGGCTCAGGTGCATCAGCAAGAGTTCGAATATTTGAAAGAACTTTTAATAAATAAACCTATTTTACAATATTTTGATGAAAGTAAGCCCATGGTTCTTTCAGTAGATAGCTCAAAAGATGGGCTGGGTGCTGTAATATTACAAGATGGTGCACCAGTGGCTTATGCCTCCAAAAGGTTGTCAGATACACAACAAAGACATGCACAAATTGAGAAAGAGATGCTGGGAATTTTTTTTGGGTGTCAAAGATTTCATAAATATTTATATGGTAAACAGTTTCTAGTCGAAAGGCACCATAAGCCATTGGAAGCCATTTTTCAGAAACCATTTGACAAATGCCTCCTTAGATTACAGAGACTAAGAATAACGTTGCAACTTAACATTTTATCATTAAATATAAACCTGGAAGACACCTGTACTGTGCAGATGCTTTTTTTCGAGCAAGCTACGATGACACAAATTTCACTCTTATTGAAAATGACGTAGAAGCACAAGTAAATCTCATAGATTACAATTCAATCACCCCACAAAACTAGCAATATTAAAAAACTAAACTAAACAAGATAAAGAATTGGTTGAACTTCTCAGCCGTATAAAAAATGGCTGTCCTGATACAAAACATGAAGTAAATAAGTCGGTATCTGCATATTGGAATGTCAGAAGTGAACTTGTAGAACAGAAGGGAATTATTTTCAAAGGTAACCAAATAATCATACCAAAAAATATCAGAAGATAAATTATCAACAGGCTTTATTATAATAACATGGGGATACTGTTAAGAGCTAGGGATACAGTCTATTGGCCTTTCATAACTAAAGAAATAACTGATAATGTAAAAAATTGCCCCACTTGCTTGAAGTTTCAAAATAGTGCTAAAAAAGAAACACTCATTAGCAAAGTGATCCCAAATAGACCATGGAGCCATGTAGCATCTGATCTCTTTACGTTTCAAAATAATCAGTACCTCATTATAGTTGACTGTTATTCCAAGTTTCCCGAAATAATAAACTTAGAAACCAACACCACACATCAACGACATATAGAAGCATTTAAATCTATATTTGCAGTACATGGTAAACCAGATGTGTTATACACTGAAAATGGGCCCCAGCATGTCAATATTACTTACACAAAATTCCTCAAGGATTGGGAAATCACTTATAAAACTAGTACTCCCAGGTATCCACAATCGAATGGTTTTATAGAGACATATACAGAGTATCAAGAAAATTATGAAAAAAAGCACTCTATGATGGTAAAGATTTATATTTGTCACTACTATAGTATAGGAATGCACAAATTAGTCATAAAATACCTTCACTGGCACAACTACAATTTGGTCGCAAATTGAGGGGGCATCTGCCAATAAGTGATAAACTCCTGAAACCAAAAATGTATAATAATGTTCATAAGACATTTTTGAATACTCAGTTTAAACAGAAATTGAACTATAATCAGCATGCTAAAGATTTTCCTGTATTGAACATCGATGACCTAGTCATGGTACAATTGGATAAAATCTGGGAGCCTGCAAACATTATCAGAATCGATAATAATAGGCCCAGAGCATATGTAATTCAGATTTTGAAAAACGGAAAAAAATTTATAAGAAATAGAAAGTTTATAAGATGATTTGTGAAAAATAACTTTCAACTAGTTCCAGATGTTGAATATGATAACATTGTAGATCAGTTAATAGATAAAGTAGAAAGAACAAATCTGCTGGAAAGCTCATCTAGAGCAGATCCAGCGAGAACCCGAGGGCATGCATTTTTGTCAGCGAAGGGATAGAGTGTCTGCCTTTTATGAATTTCTGTTCCAGGGACCTCGCAACGATCAAAATCCGATGTGGAGGAGCGGATAGACCGAGGGACATTACTGTCGGATGAGCCTATCTGCCAGGGGACAGCACGGACCCTCCTCCACCCAAGGAATTGAAGCAGCTGATAGTGGGTAGCATAGCAGGTGGATGGCAAACCATCAGCGGCATGAATACGAACGCGTACCATTAGTTATGGGGAAGCTCGGACACAAACTCTAGGGGTGAGTCACTTTTACAATTCTTTATGAAATTTAATTTAGACATCGAATAGAGGTGATAAACCGACCTTCGTCATAACACGGCGTGAGGAAGTTTTAGATCTAACAGTTTCCACCCAGTTTCTGGGTGACTTTGTTAAGAACTGAGCTGTGTCTAGGGAAGTGAGTAGCTCAAACCACAGATACATCCGGTTTAAAATCGCCAAAGTCGAAAGACAAACGGTATGGTACCGGGAGCCTCGCAAGGCGGACTGGGAAGCCTACAGGGAATACTTAGCAGTGGAACTGCGGGGGGTTAAGAGTACCATAGACAATTCAATAGACCTCGAGATTGCGGCAGCTCAAGTGCGAGACGCAATTACTTCGGCCTAAAACACCAACTGTCCCCTGAAAATGAGGGCGCCCACCATTACATGCTCGGGGAAGGAAACTGTGGATTTTTACTCCAGACGCACTTCCCCGGCTGTAACATAATAAACCAATCACCTCCAGACTAGGACCACTCAGAAATAGACGCGCCTTATAGGCAAGCATCTAGAGTAGACAGTCGCTAAAGAGGTGGTTACTTGAAGCCAAATCAGATGGGTCATTAACTGCTTCAAGCCATACAAATCGCTGCGATTTGATGGAATAATGCCAATCATGCTCTAACAGAGTATAGATATACTGGCGCCGGCGCTTACCCTCATTATGAAGGCCAGCCTGGCTCTGGGGTACATTCCGAGGGCATGGAGACTGGCCAGGGTTGTATTCATTCCTAACCCTGGGCGTCCAACAGACCAGGCAAAGTCCCTGAGGCCAATAAGTCTCATGTCCTTTTTGCTAAAAACAATGGAAAAACTACTCGACATGCACATTAGGGGCGGTGTACTGAAAGCATATCCCCTATACTGCAGACAATATGCATACAGATCAGGAGTTCAACAGAAACAGCACTGCTCCAACTGGTGCTGAAACTAGAGAATACGCTGGAGAACAGGGAGGTGGCGCTGGGGGCCTTTCTAGACAGAGAGGGGGCCTTCAGCAACACCTCATTCGGATCAGTTCTGTCAGGGAGCGTGGAATAGAGAAGACCTGCTGCAGGCGGACCGGTTCCATGCTCAGGGACAGGGCGGTGTTCACCTCTCCCGCGGGAGGGACTCTGCTGGGTGCCCACAGGGGAGCGTTCTGTCTCACTTGCTCTGGTGCCTAGTCGTGGACGGCCTGCTAGGGAGACTCTCGGGAGGTGATCTGAGGTACAGGGCTGATTTGCGGACGACATTGTCATCATAGTGTCATGTCATAGTGTCATGTCATAGGAAAGGTGACACAATCAGTCTGGGAGCGCATGCTTACGGCACTGAAAGTGGTGGAAAGGTGGACGGTTGGTGAAGGGCTCGGGGTGAGCCCCGAGAAGGCAACCGTCATACTGTTTACGAGGAGGAGGAAGTGGGGAGCCACAGAACTCCCACTCTATACGTTAGGAACTTTCCAATGGCCAGGGAGTGAAAATATCTTGGGGTCGTATTGGACTCTAAGCTAACCTGGAGTGGTCACGTGGGAAAAATACTGCGTAAGGCAGTCATGACCCTAGCCGTCACTAGACGGCTATATGAAAAAACGTGGGGACTAAGACCTAGTATGGCCCATTGTCTGTACACAAGGGTGGTCAGACCATCATTAACATACGCGGCACTGGTCTGTTGGCCTAAGGTGACACAATCCAGAGCCAAAAAAAACTAGACAAGATCCAAACGATGACTTGCCTAGGCATCACAGGGGCCATGTCTTCAACTCCAACAGCCGCTATGGAGGTGTTGCTGGATCTGCCTACTTCTTATGGGGGAGGCCAGGATAGGACTATACAGACTAGCCTGCAATAACAAATCGGTCATTTTCAGTTTTTTCAAATTATCTCAGAAAGCAGGCGATGCATTATACGTTTGTTCAGGTCATTAAATTGCTCTTGAAATTCTTCCCAACTTTTCTAGTTTAACGAAAGCTGTATCTTCAGAAATAACAAAGTTACCCATTATACCGGGGTAGATAATGAGCACCCTGTATATATATATATATATATATATATATATATATATATATATATATATATATATATATATATATATATATATATATATATACCAATAATATTAAATTGCAATAGCTAGCTAGAATGGAATTTGTAAACTAATCGTGACCAAAAATAAAGCTCTAAGAATGTGGAAAGAGGCATCAAGTTCAGTTTTTGACAATACCTGAAACTGTACTTACTAAGAGCATTACTTTATAGTCTCACTACAATTGGAATTAGGTCATCTTCAATATTTTTGGACGCAAACATGAATATATTGGCACAAACATTCTGCGCTGCTTTACCTACAACTAGATAACCTACAAAGGGTTCGGCAAAATTTCCATGTTAGACAGGTGAAACTGCTTTAAGGCGTCTGTGATTGGCCATAGTCGCGGAAATAGACTGACATTGAGGGAGAAGAAAAAATGTATGTTTGTCCAGAGAGTTCAAGTTATTCAATTAGCAGAGAGTTCGGTTTGCCACAGACAGTAGTCACTAAAATCTTGAGGGTACATCGTCCACGGTAATAAGTTTAATATTATCCAAGTAGTGCAACCAAATGACCGCCATAATAGAGTTTTGTACATGGTTTGAAAAAAGTTGCACGGAAAATCCAAAAATTCCATCAAGTATGTTATGATCTGATGAATCCACCCTTACTTATAACGGGTTGATCAATAGAAAAAACAACCATGACAGGTCGCAGATAAATCCACATATATCTTGAGCAACTCTACATCAAGTGAGGTTTGGTGTAGTCTGTTGAACTATTATGTTATTGAAATATATTTTATAGCGTAGATGGCACATTTTAAAACAGGCATAACTATTTTAAAATACTACGTGGGTATTGTGTTGGACAGGAATAAAACATGAGTGAAAATTTAAATGTAGTTCATTTATAGTTGATTTTTTTTATATTTCAGTAAACATAATTTAGTTTATCGGCTAATCTGCAGTATTTCACACAATACGCATATACGATTGCTAAAACGGTCAAAGATTTGACCACAGATTATTTTGATGTTTATCTCTGGTTGTCTTGAATCAAGTTTGAATAAAACACGTTCTGAGTTTCTAAACAGAGAATATGCTTGGTCATTTTTATTAATACAGATATTTATTGTGAGGCATAGAGCACAAAAGAGGAGATTTCTTTGTCCATTATGGACCTCAGTATCATTAAATTTACAGGTAAACAAATAAATAAGATAAATCATGCTTGTTACCACTTAATAATGTCATATTAGTAATTTGTTTTAATTTATGGGAATAATGTAATTTTAAAATTTGTAAGAATTTACGAAAACCATTAGGGATATTGATTTTTATCCTACATGTGTGTGGCTGTCGGTTTAATGTCCCGAGAAAGTTTCCGATTTTATGGTGGAAAGTAGTGCGATTAAATTTTTTAAAAGCCTGCTGTAATTGGAAGTGGCTGCTGTTGTCACAGCCAAATTTTTTTGGGTCATTATTGGCCAGAAATATTTGAAATAATCATTTGTTTCTGAATTGTATTAAATATACTGCAGATATTCTGAAGAAAGTAAAAGTTTAAACGATATGTTTAATCGATAACCAGATAACAGTACCGTACTCTTGAGAAATTCTTTTGAATATAAATTTTAGAGGAGAAATTATAAGCTGCTTATTAATTTATCAGAAGAATGCAGAGTGCTTGTCAGTTGACAAATAATCAACTTTTCACTAAACCTAGTAATTTGATAGTAAATTTAGAGACTAAATTAGTGGGGAAAATTGATGAAAGTAAGGCAAAAATTAACATTTTGGAAAAAGAGAATTTGCTATTAAAGTCAAGGCTGGAAAATTTAGAAAAAAAACACAAAGAAAAAATAATGTTATTAAATTCGGTATAAGCGAAATTGAATATAGCAGTGACAGATTACCAGATTTTGTAATTGAAAAGTGGAAAAGTCTTTGGGAAGTTGTTGTTAACCCAGCCACAATTAACGATGTCTACACGGTGGGAAAACAAAAGCCTTCTTTTGTTTCCTTACAAACCTATGATTATAGAGTTTAGTACGTATCTACAGAAAAAAGCAATACTGAAAAACGTTCATAAATTAAAGGAACTAATATTTTTATAAAGAACGATTACAGAAAAAAGGAACTGTAAGACCAAAGGGTTCTACGTAAACACCTGAAGAGGGTAAAGGAGAGAGGAAACAATGCATATATGAAGAGGGGAGTCCTACACAGCAACGACAACATTTACAAGCCTGTGGATCTTGAGGATATTGAAATCAGTGCGGAAGCAGAGCCGGAGCAGGTAAGGCCGAATAGTGCACAACTCACACCAGATTTTAATATCATACTAAAGGAGGAGTGCCTTCACCGCCCTCGGGCAGATACGTCTAGATCAACTGCAGCTTCGCAGAGAATTAAAAAGACATTCCGTAGTAATGTTACTCAGTGGGGTCGAGGAGTCTCAGGCCAAAGGACTCCAGTGGGCAAGCTGAGGAAGTGGAAACAACAACATAAGATTTCGATGGAGCTTTCCCCAAGACCATCATGCGCGGTAAAGAGCCGCATCCTGCACGAGGTGACCCTGCTGATAACTAATATGAAGTCTAGACAAGGAGGTCGAAATAAATTCCCCCAATCTACGGTGTCACGTGACCCGTGCCTAGCGATGGATGGCACCAGAGTGATGGTGTCGTGAACGGAACCTCTGGAGTACCGGGCAACCCTCCAGAGTAACGTCTTACACCACGCAGTGGGTTCTGATGGTGTGGACATTATTTCCCCCATTCTCGTTGGAACAACATGAAGATCATGCATATATATGGAACCAAAACCAATGAGGCTCGAGGAGTCGTTCAGGCTACAGACTCGTGCCGCCCACTAGGGAAGCAACCAGGGGTTGATGGGACTTAGGTTCCTTCAGGTCAACCTCCAACATAGTAGGGCAGCCACGGACGGACTACTGATGGCTCCGAGGAACACGGATGTGGCCCTCATCCAGGAACCGTACTTCTATAAAGGAGAGATCAAGGGACTCGGCGGGGCTGCTGAAAAGCTCATCTACAGCAGATCCAGCGAGAACCCGAGGACCTGCATTTTTGTCAGGCTGGGGATAGAGTTTATGACTTTAATTAATGTCTGTTCCAGGGACCTGCCAACGATCAAATGCCGATGTGGAGGAGCGGATGGGCCGACGGACATTACTGTCGGATCAGCACGGACCCTCCTCCACCCAAGGAATTGGGACAGCTGATGGTGGCTAGCAGAGCATGTGGATGGCAGACCATCATCGGAATGGATGCGAACGCACACCATGAGTTGTGGGGAAGCTCGGACTCAAACTCTAGGGGTGAGTCACTTTTACAATTATTTATGAAATTTAATTTAGACATATTGAATAGAGGTAATAAACCGACCTTAGTCACAACACGGCGTGCGAAAGTTTTAGATCTAACAGTTTCCACCCAGTTTCTAGGTGACTTTGTTAAGAACTGGGCTGTGCCTGGGGAAGTGAGTAACGCAGATCTCAGATATATCTGATTTGAAATGAAAGACAAACGGTATGGTACCGGGACCCCCGCAAGGCGGACTGGGACGCCTACAGGGCAGCCTAGCAGTGGAACTGCGGGCGGTTAAGAGTACCATAGACAATTGAATAGACGTCGAGATTGCGGCAGCCCAAGTGCGAGACGCAATCACCTCGGCCTATAACACCAACTGCGCTCTGAAATGAGGGCGTCCACCAGGAACGTCCCGTGGTGGAACGAGAACCGCAGGCAAATGAGGACGCAGGTTCGTAAGCTGTTTAACGCAGCCAAAAGGTCGAGAGCATGGGATGAATATAGACAGGCCCTAACGATCTATAACAAAAGACTGAGGGACGCTAAGAAGAAGTCATGGAGGGGACATTGCACTCAGACCAACATATGCTCCCTTCGAACATCTACGGGAGGCTTTACAGCCTCGGGGGAGGAAACTATGGAAATTTTACTCCAGACGCACTTCCCCGGCTGTAACATAATAAACCAATCATCTCCGGACTGGGAACACTCAGAAATAGAGGCGCCTTATAGGCGGGCATCTAGAGTAGACTGGACAGTCGCTAAATATGTGGTTACTTAGAGCAAAATCAGATGGGCCATTAACAGCTTTAAGCCATACATTATGAGGGCTAGCCTGGCTCTGGGGCACATTCCGATGGCATGGAGACTGGCAAGGGTTGTATTCATTCCTAAACCTGGGCGTCCAACAGACCAGGCAGAGTCACTGATGTCAATATGGCTCGTGTCCTTCTTGCTAAAAAATAATGGAAAAACTGCTCGACCGGCACATTAGGGGCGGTGTACTGGAAGCATATCCCCTATACTGCGAACAATATGCATACAGAGCAGGAGTCTCAACAGAAACAGCACAGCACCAGTTGGTTCTGAAACTGAAGAATACGCCGGAGAACAGGGAGGTGGCGCTGGGGGCCTTCCTAGGCATAGAAGGGGCCTTCAGCAACACCTCATTCGAATCGGTTCTGGCAGCTGTCTGGGAGCGTGAAATAGAGGAGACCTGCTACAGGTGGAACGGTTCCATGCTCCAGAGCGGTGTTCACCTCACTCGCGGGAGGGACTCTGCTGGCGGGGTCGCGGCGGGATGTCCGCAGGGGAGGGTTCTCTCTCCCTTGCTCTGGTGCCTAGTCGTAGACGGCCTCCTAGAAAGGCTCTCGGAAGGGGGGTATGGGGGACAGGGCTATGTGCACAACATTGTCATCATAGTCCGAGGAAAGGTTACACAGTCAGTGTGGGAGCGCATGCAGACAGCACTGAAAGTGGTGGAAAGGTGGACGGTTATCGAGGGCTCGGGGTGAGCCCCGCGAGAGCAACCGTCATACCGTTTACGAGAAGGAGGAAGTGCGAGAGCCACATAACTCTCACTCTATACGGTAGCAATATTCCAATGTCCAGGGAGGTAAAATATATTGGGTTTGTATTGGACTCTAAGCTAACCTGTAATGGTCATGTTGAAAAAATACTGCGTAAGGCAGTCATGACCTTAGCCGTCACTAGGCGGCTATATGGGAAAACGTGGGGACTAAGACCTAGTATGGCACACTGACTGTGCACAAGGGTGGTCAGACCATCGTTAACATACGTGGCACTGGTCTGGTGGCCTAAGGTGACACAATCCAGTGCCAAACAAATACTAGGCGAGATACAAAGGATGGCTTGCCTAGGCATCACAGGGGCCATGTTTTCAACCCCAACAGCCGCCATGGAGGTGTTGCTGGATCTGCCCCCTACACTTAGTTATTATGGGGGAGGCCAGGCTAGGACTATACAGACTAGCCTGCAATGGTAGACTGAAGATCATTCCAGGCTTCAGGGGCCACTGCAAAATTCAGGAGATCGTGAAGGAGTCCTTGCTTGAAATGAGGCCAGACTTCGCGAGCCCGCGAATCTGCAGGGAAAACAACTTTACAGTGAAAATCCCCGACCGCGAGGCATGGCGGAAGGAGACGTCGGACATACCACGGGACGCGCTCGTCTGGTTCACGGACGGATCCGGCGGAGAGCGTGAGACGGGGGCAGGTGTTTATTCTGAAGGAGCGAGAGTAAGTCATAGTATTTCCCTCGGAGCCCATCCAACGGTCGTTCAGGCCGAAATGTACGCCATCCTGCACTGTCTGCGGGAGAACAAGAGGAGGGGCTACACCAACAAGTGGATCTTCATAGCCACAGACAGACAGGCAGCCCTTAAGGCTTAAGGGTAAATTCCTGGCTGGTGAGTGAGTTCCGAGACGAGACGAGCGACCTGGCTGGGCAGAATGAGGTCACCATCATCTCGGTGCCGGGTCACTCAGGGGTCAAAGGCAATGAAAAAGTTGACATTCTCGCTAAGAGAGGGTCAGCAGAACCATTTATGGGACCATAACCTGCTCTGAGCGTGACAAAGAGCACTGCCAGGGGAGCCATTAATTCCTGGGTCAGAAACCAACACAAGGTGTACTGGGCAGACTGTCCAGGGCTCAGACATGGGAACTCAATAATTGACGAACCCAGTTCAAAGAGAACTGTGGAGCTGCTTAATCTTAGCAGAGGACAGCTGAGAAACAAAACAGGTATTTTGACGGGACACATGGCCGTCAAGAAACACCTGCATAAAATGGGGCGGTTGAGGGGGGCCTCGTATGCAGACTGCGGCGAGGGGGACGATTCAGTCCAGCACATCTTGTGCGAGTGTAAAGCTCTGGACCGGAAAAGACAACTGATCTACGGTCAGTCTAGACCGGAGACAGAGCATTATAAAACTTCACCCTACCAATCGCTGTGCAGACTAGTTCAAGGCACAGTGATTTTGGAATGAGTGGTGTAAAAATACTATGGGCATACACAATAAGCCAAAGGTTGAAGTGCTATCGGGGCGGCAAAGCCGCGGACGAGCCCTGAGGGAGAAAAAAACTAGCTTTACCTCATACAATTTTATACACTAAGTAGAAAATATGTAATATGAAATTATCAACCGGTGTCTTACTTAAACCAATTTTTTAAGCCATTAATTTTTCAGAGGGAAAAAAAATGTTACTCAGCAGATACAGGGAAGCAGACCGGGAAGAAACTGACAGTAAAAATTAAGTAAACTGTTAATATGTTGCTCACGTTTGCTTTGCTTTGTTTGCGCTTGCTGCGGTTGTGATATTGTTGTTGTTCATTGTGTCCATCGCTTTAGGGCTGGTTTCTTGTTATCTGCGGTCTCAGGTATTGTGGCGACTGGTTATTTTGTGTTGTACAGTTGCCCTTATTGGGGTCCTAACTCGCCAGTTTGCCTTGAATTTTTGAATTTTGCCTGGGCTTTCGCAGATACCCTAATGGTAATTAGGTTTTATATTTTATTAGTGTCATTTTATATGTTTTTATAAATCGGCTCCGAGCATATATTCTTATAAAAAAAGTTAAAATATGGATATTTAGTAAACCAAGAAAAGATATAAATGACGCTGTGATCGTCAGGAAATAACAGGGAAATTGTGAATAACAGGAGGCAAACTATTCTTACTCAAAGAGATTGGGATATTGGTGGAGTGTGATTATTTGGAGGTGTTCCTGGGTGAGAAAGATGGGATGTAATTGTGTGGGTTTCCCATTCGTGGAGGTGTCTTGTGTGCTGTGCTGTGTGGATGTGCCTCTGGTTGAGTCTGTATGTTTGCGTGTGCGAATGTATGTGTAGCCTAAAACACTCTTATCTACAAAAAGATTATGATAGCACTAAATTGCACTCCTTATGAAGTGAATACTTTACTATCGCCATTTAACAGACTAAGGAAAATCAAGTTATAAAGGGTATGCTGGCTGTATTTTATCTGTCCTCATCTGGGGCTATTTCTATTGTGGGGACGTATCTTTGTCAACAAAAAAAAACCTCACGCAAAAGTGCCCTGGTACTTCTGTGAGTTATTTAGTGTTTGTTTTGTGTGTACGTAATTAATATTACTTTATCTCATTTATATAAAGTGTGTATATATATTGGAAGGAAAATAAACACTATTTTTATTATTATTATTATTATTATTATTATTAGTCACTAAGCAGCGTGTGTAATAATTATTTACAATAGACTAGCCATTTTGAGAAAATTAGGTAAAAAAAATCTTGTAAGCAAGAGACTTGGTCGCCAAATAATGATACTTATCCTCAAAAAATAAAGCTGTGCTACGGCCGCCATCTAGAAAATGTCTAAATTCATTTTTATACACGATGCATGTTATCAAAAAATAATTCAAACAAAACATTATTCCCATAACATCCCTGATGGTTTCTATTCCTGGAATCTTTTTGATAAGGCTTACCGTTAAGCCAGAAATTAATATATTTTTTAATACATGCAGAAAGCAACCGTAAGTTGGCAAGTCTTAAGTTCTGCTAGTACTATTAATACACCTAAATACGAGCAATCTAACCACAATCTGCTTTGACGTTTGCTGCTTCAGAATGCAAGATGACGAACACACCATGCATAGCGGCCTTCGATCAACCACTTTTTATGAGAGGTTGTGACACAGTGGAAGAAGCAGAGAAGGACAGTCCCATCTCTTCTGTTATTGTTCGGCTTGGAGGTCTACATTTGCTTATGAGTTTCTTAGGATGTATCAGAAATATCATGAAAGAAAATGACATCGAAGGGCTGTATTCCAAAAAAACCGTCCCTCGCCTGATATCCGGCCATCCATTTTCTCGATCATTGAGAGCTCATTTTCTCTCAGTTGTTGCTCTAAAAAGTGAATCATTAGATTTCCTTGCCTCAAACAGTCAGCAACTGATAATAAATAAAACATCTCCAGATGATATAATGGCTTCAAGATAACTGAGAACCGTAGTGAGGGATGTTCTAGCTGTCTGTCAGGAAACAGAACAAACATGGAAGATAATAAATAAACTCTGGACCTAATATATCTAAATGGTTATTCTTGTCAGGAAATTCATCAGAGCTGAAGGAATAGGAGAGTAAACTACATACATAGTCAGAAACTGCTCGAGTTGCCAACCAAGAAGAAAAAAGAAATTTTGAACGCTTTTCTAAGAGGGAATTTTTCTGCGTTGGGCGATCTGCCAGATTTTGATCGGTTACTTTGGTCTAAATGATTATAGAACAGTCACTGATGAAACCTCCCAAAGCAATTGGTAGGCTTGTATATGGAATGGGCAAAACAGAGAAACCTTGCTTACGATGGACGACATCACTCCAATTGTACACTATCAAATGGGGAGGCAATGACAGTAGTCATTGTTAATATTCAGCAGCTTTTTAACAGGATCGAAAAAGAACTATCTAACCTGGAGAAATATTTTACGTTTCAGAATGCACGTAGGCATCCTTATTCATTTGATGATGTGTCGAAAAGAGTGATATCTTCTCTTTTAAAGTTTTGCAAGTAGACGCGCACCTAAACATTATTAAGAACTGTATGTATATTTTATATTGGGAACATGTCCCCGACTTGGCACATACGAGGATGTTGTTTCGGGCTACATTTCTTAGATAAAAACTCACCACGGAAACGACTGTTGGTTGGTTTTGGATTAGTACCCTGATTACCGAACGATCAAATGATATGACCAGCAAAGCATATCTGCCAAATGGACCTCCACAACAATTTTTCACAGGAAAATCGTCACGAAATCAACGCAAGCTGAGTTCTGTGCCAACAGCAAAAGCAAGAAAGTTTTATAAAACTGTTTGCAAGCCATTTCTCGTCATCAAACATACAGGTTCGGTGAGCAGAATCGGACGCGAGTTCTCTTATTTTAACAGCATCAGAAAAATCACACAGTGACACCACACTTAGTTATGGGCCAAAACACAGATTTGCATGTTCTGTTCACTTCGTTTGCTTCAGAAAATGACATCGTTTTATTCCACACCTAGTGATGCAGCAACTCGGCACTCATCACGTGTTTACTTACAGGTTCAACAATGAAAAGGCAATGGAGAGTATCCTACTGATTTGGGATGGATACGGAAGGGATAGCACTTAGTGACTGTCATGCATGAACTCCGAAGTTGAAAACCTATCTGATGACGACGAAGATGATAACTAACTGCCTCGTGTCATAGATAATAAGCATTCTCTCATTTTTCTGAAATGTGATTGTTTGCTTCACTTTTTTTTAAATAATCATTTTATCAAGTTTTAATTTTATCGATCTTTGTCAATAAAAATGCAACTGTGGCATTACTTATATGCCTATATCCAGCAAATATGAATTTTTACAATATTTTGTAACATAGGTGGACAAACAACGTTAACTTACGGCCTGACGGTAAGCTTTATCAAAAAGAATGCTAGGAATAGGAAAAATATTGTTTAAAACATTTTTTGGTAATTCATTAATTGTTGTTACCCTTACTTGGTGAAACCGTTCCATACTAAATGTAGTCATATAGACTTTTTCTCTAGCTTAACAATAGGTTATTCTTATCTCTGCAACCGGTTTTGTCTGTACTTTTTGATAACATGAACTATTTTCGAGATAGGTGTATAAAACTACATTACGGCAGAGGTTTTTCACGATGGGGAAGGTAGGACAATTTATTTTTCTAAGACTTCTAATATGATAATTTGGTGACCAAGTACTACACATATACCTGCGAATTACCTAATGATAAACCTTGGATTGAGGATGCCTACACTTGATGCAACAAATGTAATAGATAAAACGAAAATAGATTTCGTGAGGAATATAGGTAATAAAAAGATAAGGTGTCATTTTATTGTATAAATTTGTCAAAAATTAAGTATGTCACGTAAAATTTAATGAATAATAATTACTTATTAGCAAATTTTCATTACAAAAATTCGCTTAGATATAGGAAGGTATAGCAAAACTTTCAAGAAATGTTTTTCGAATAAGAGCGAACTATTAGTGTCCCTAAAAGCTACATTTAGTATCCGCAATATCTATCTATCTATCTATCTATCTATCTATATATATATATATATATATATATATATATATATATATATATATATATATATATATATATATATATCCCTATACAAAATCAGAAACCTTCTTTTCTCAAAATGTATTCGTCTGCTTTTAATTGAACTTGGTGAGTATCTTCCTTAGCCTAATCAAACCAGTTTGTAGCTAAAAAATAAGTAAAAAAAAGTGCATGTATCAAAAAATTATATTTATATTTATTGTGTACCAAAATTAAACGCCTAAAGTAGGTATAAATAGTATGTTCTGGACCCTCCATCCGGTCACTGCGCATGCACGCAGTGACGTCACAGTGACGTAACAAGATGGCGGTTAGATAGAGAACCACTAGAGGTCTAACCTGAGATAACGTCATCCAAGATGGCGGCCGTTGAACGCGAAAATCCAAAAATTTCAATGTTGAATCGATATTTGATCTAACCTGTCTAAATAAGAAGACCTATCATTTCAATTTTTATGAAAATGACGTATGAAATATGGCAACTTTCTTATTAGGCGGTGTAGAGGTATGATGTTTGGTGTCATAGTAATCGTCTCGATGAATAGAATTCAAATATGGCGACTGACGCATGCCCAAACCAACTTTCTTATTAAGTGGTGTAGAGGTATAGTGTTTGGTGTCATGTTTCTCAGCCTGATTAGTAGAATTGAACTAAACAAACACCTGACGTTTGCGCAAACCAACTTTCTTATTAGGTGGTGTAGAGGTATGATGTTTGGTGTCATAGTAATCGTCTCAATGAGTAGAATTCAAATATGACGCCTAGCGCATGCGCAAACCAACTTTTTTTATTAAGTGGTGTAGAGGTATGATGTTTCGTGTCATTTTACTTGGATCAACGAGTATAATGCATATATGGTATATGCGCAAACCAACTTTTTCAGTTTTCAGCTTAGATGCTCGGCGTTTAGTGTCATGTTTCTCGACCTGATTTATAATATAACATCGTAGTAAATAAACAGCTGATATTTGCGGTTTTGCAAGTCTGAGCACGCTCATAATAGATATTTCTAACATTCGAAAAATCATTCTGCGGTGTTATGTTAAACAAGAAACATATCGTACAACAATGAGTTGTGGTATGGAGTGAAGAGTAGAATATCTAACGAAGCGAGTGATCTAAAACAGCTGGTGTTGAAAATACAAGAGCAAGCATATATAGATAAATGTGATTCAAAACGTAAAGACTTTCAAAGCAAACATCTAGTTGAATTATGTGATGTATACTTGGGTGGCTACTGCTCTATCCAGTTCTTCGCCCTATCTTACATTCAATACGCTCCAGGAGCCCCTTAAACAATTCATTATTTAACTATCTGTCTGAAGAAGTCCAATACCAGTATATAAATTATTATGGAGAGAATCGTAAGTGATCGCAATAGATGTTTAAAGTTTACACAGAGGCCAAGCAGAAAAATACAACCAACCTACAGTCGAATAACTTTTACATAGAATCAAAATCAAAAGGGTTTATTGATCGATAATGGTTTCACAGTTAAGCGTTTATATCTAAGCCCATATATTTTGGAAAAGCTGATAGAGCTGGAAACACTTGTTAAAGAAAGACTAGAATATATGAAAGAGATGCAATTTGCGTGGACCTATGATTGTTTTCTTCGTAACATTGTTCAAACACTGAGAAATCTATGTATTTCAGATGTTAGTTCAGCACAAACTATCCGAGTAATAAGAACGCTGCTCAACAGCACATCTCCCACACTCAAATATAACATGTCCGAGTGCTTACACTACGCCAAAAACCGACTGTTAATTGATATAGCGAACCTCAACAATACCCGCTCTTCTTAAGAGAAGTGTTATCAAAATATGTTTTATATTTACAAACCACCAAATGTAACAGAAGTGAGAATTTGTTTCGATGACGATGACTGCATGAAATTGTCTGGTCTTCCAACAACATACCTAAACAACGATGAGCTCATTCAACGTTCAATGTACTACATGTCATCCAAAGCCAATAGTGATATGGTTCGTTATAAACTTATGTTTCTGTTTGATGATGGTACCCGTAACGAAACACCTGACTGGAGAACTCTTGTGTTAACTGATTCTTATCTGTTTACATCTAATTACATTTTTATATTTATATCAGCTGGTTTTCTTGTATGTCTAACTATATTTATGTTAATATATTTTTGTATTAAGCGTAGCACACCATTGAAAAACATGTATCTCAAACACCTATGTTAATAAATGTATATAAAGGAAATATGTTTTTATATTAGTTAATAAGCAACGTACATTGAGACAAGATGTCTAACAAAGAAAATTATATGAGATATTGCGAATCATGGTCATTACATGTGAAAAGTAACACGTTCTCTAGACACCTGCGCAGTGAAGTCCACAAATCAAAAGTATGTGAACCGCGGAAAGTTGAAAAGGTGCATATGTTAACTCAAGCTGTCAAAAACACAATGGCTACTTATCGTATTAATATGAATGGTTACAACATAGAGGAATCCATGAAAAACATGAAAGATGAGTTGTTTCAACTAATTGAAGCTGCTTTAGCTAAACATGATACAATTAAAATAAACTTGGAATTGTTTGGGGTGTATGTGCTCCAAAGACAAAACAGAAAAGAAATAAAGTATTTTAATACTAAAAACAAAGTCGTTAGAGTTACAACGAATTTTGAATATATATATCAGGAATTCACTGAGGAAATTTATACAAACGCTTTGGAGTTTGAGCCGAGAGTGGATCGATGCTAGAGTGCTTGGAGATAAATATTAATTAATGTAGTTTAAAGTAGGAAAGTAGAAAATAAAAAAGATATAATTTACAACGTTTGTTTTATTTAGCTAACAAGTGTACAATAAAAGCAAATAATATTACACAATTATTAATACTACAAATACATTTTCTATTATTAAATCTAACTGCGTGTTCCATACATAACGGAGTATCTGCTACAAGCTTTGGACAGCCTTCATCGTTCTCCAAATTGATAACATCTACGCTGTAACTACATTTCAATAGTATATCGGTAATAAACCTTTTCTTGATGTCACCTTTAACATAGATTCTGTCCCCTTGTTGTTCAATAATATGTTTTTCGATTATCTTGGGTAATTATTCTAAAGCAATGCTACCACAATCATAATCAATACAATGGTGCGTTCCTTGCAGAACCTTGATTCGTTTAACTATATCTACATTCAATAAACTTTGTGGTTTCGGTGGCTTAAACTTATAATGAGCAGGTTGATAACCATTATAGATTACTAATTCTTTAGGTGTATACTCTGGCACACAGAAACCATGTGTATCTATGACGACGAGCCTCATTTTGAAACTTCTGCACATACCAATGAACATTCACATTATATTGCGTACGATGTTGGAAAATGGAGCGTACTTAATGATATGCAATCGTGTATATAATTACACAATAGCATTTTGTATGATCGGGAAAATTGTTAATACTTTCCATTTCCAATTTGATATCCACCGTAGACGACTTTATAGATTCACTATACTTGGGGCAATCAAATACAAACATAGGATATTTTGCGAAAGCCTTGTAATCTAAGGTCATGTTTCTATATGCTTCGAGGTAATTTGCTTGGTTAAAGTTCAGATTCATACCCTCTGTAGGGATTTGCTTCGAATTTAAGTGGTCTCATATCTCGAATACCAACATGATCAAAGTCGTTGATGTCTTTTCTAACGTTATTACATCGACCCGTTTGGAATATCACAATAACAAATCTAGGTCGTTCAGTATTTTAGGATGTCTTCATGAACCAGAAGTCTTTGGTTGAATTATTGAGATTTGGTAATTCATACATTTCCCATTTTCTATAAGATATAAGTAGCTTTTTATCTTGGGCAATCGACTTTAACAATTGTTGTTTTATAACTTCGCTAGGGTGGATATGTTTCGCCTGCAAAACCATATACGTAATGTTAAACTTTAAAGCTTTATCTGCATCTACAGCACCAGTCAAACTGAAACAATTTCTATCGTTCTGAGCTCTAGTTATACGTAGCAGCAATTTACTGAAAAGCACTCTTCTATAGTCTATAGCTAAGAGGTATGCAGTAGAAAAAACTACCACCTTTCAACATTGTATTATATGTGGTAGGATGCCATCCTGCTGGAATTAGAGCTCGTGCCTCATCGCTGTTTGCCTCCAAAAGTGTTGGAATTGCTGTAACTATACTAGGATTTATCACATGCTCAATAATCTGATTGCACATTTCAACTGCAATAGAGGAAAACAAATGGGCTGCTGCATTAGATGTTACTTCTACAGCTCCAATCGTGCCAGTCATCTCTGTGCTACCATTTATTAGTAGAACAGCTGAAGACCAATCGTAAAACACATCTTGTTGGGTGATTGTAAACTCGCAGGTATCATTATGATCAAACGATCTGGTTTGAGGAGCGTATGTGTGTATTTCTTGCCCGTTAATTGACTTGTCGTGCACAGGGTCTGCGAATATGTGTTATTTTCTTAACATCGTAACACAATGGTTTTAGAAACTATATGTTATCTAGCGACAGCACTTCGATGCAGGCAGTGGAGATACTGCAGCTGGATTGATTTGATAGCTAGTATTTATAACGAACATAATATGTTGGTGTATTTTTCAATTCCAATATCAATTATCTTCTCAGCTTGAAAGTTCGCAGGTACTGAATTCTGATCGATGATGTTTACGTTTATATGTGAAATGATGCGTGTGGTAAGAGGCATAAAAACCTTACTATATGGTCTTTTATCAATCACATAACCAGGGTCTACCATAGGAGCAAACTCATGTACTGTATGTGTAGGTTTACCGTTGTGATAAGAACCACCACCTATGTTGCATTCTAAACGAATCTTCTTTACCCTCAAAATTTTCACTGGTAAGTTGGAAACGTGGGGTTTACCTGCAGCAAGACGTTGCTTAGAAAAACCCAATATTGTAGCTAATGAAGCATTGGCAGAAAAGTCTATGTCATTCTGACACGTGTTGTTGTTGGCTTTTAGCGAAAACAGTTTTACCACATCAATGTTGTGATCTACTGCAGGATCTAAATGTTTATCTTTAATATGCGGACTCAACAGTTCATTCTGAATATACTTCTCGATATGGCCGATTTCATATGAACCATCAGGAATAATAATTTCTAACAGCGTCTTTCTACCACTCACAGCAGAAAAGTAATGAAACTTGTTACACCCACGCTCTATGTTTGCTATAGTGTTATATGTGTGTAAGCTTGCAAGCGCGAGCGAATAATCAAACTGCGGCTTTAATACTAACGGTGGAAATATTTCCATCGATAGGGAGGACATAAAGCCCATCAAGGCGAACGTGCGTGACATGACTGAAACACAGAGGCTACGGTTTAAGTCTTTTATTTAAAATTTTTAAACATAAGTGACCACAATTATAAGTATTATATTTCTGATACACATCATGATTATGCATTAGAGTAGAGTCTTTAAGGTAACGTTGCAACTCGACAGGTGGCTTCAAGTTTCCATACGAGTCAAAGTACACAGCTGTATTACCATGCTTCCTCACTGCAACCCAATGACTCTCAGGTTCCTTGTTTGTTTGTAAATTCATGATGAACGATTGATTCTTACGCGGCCCATTTGATGGTAAGGCATCTCGCATGTATACACCTCTAAAATATGGTTACCAGCAATTTCACAAGATCTATATTTGTTAGAGGCCTTGTTGGTAAACACCCTACACGTTTTTTTGGTTTATGTAAATACAATCCATAACCACCACGCTGTTTCTTTAGCTATAGACCATCACCCAAATCAGTACCTCGCTTGCCAACAGCAATAGCCCCCATCGTCCTATCGTCTGATTGTGACGTTTTGCCTCTTCCAGTTTCTGTTTAGAATACTTGGCATCTTTTACAGCTTTAGCAATACCTGCAACACCACCTCCTAGAGCACCTGGTGCTGATAGACCTCCTTATACTAGAGGTAAGAGTGGTAGAAAACCACCACTTTTAGGTATTGGAATAACTCAAGGTGTCATGACATTCTTACGACCACCAGCATTTTTAATAACTTTTCTTGCTATATGTAGTACATTTTTCACAAATGAAACTTCTGTGTCCACATTTAGAGCGTTTCGCATTAAAGTTAGTATGTTTTTAAATGACAGTTTACCACCAGTTTTCTTACTACGTTTACGTTTGGTGGATGTCTTTGATTTCACACCCATACCAAGCTTTCTTTTAACTTTCATGGTGTTTGCAACACTCCAAGCAGCAAACTTTTCACCAAAACTTTTGTTCTTTGACTTGACTCTTTCCCAAGCTGGGTTCTCCAACACGTCGTCGGCTCGATGTCTGTCGTCACTCAACTGTTTTGATAGAGAGTAAGCGATGTCGTACTCCCGACATGCACGATCTAGAGGATTGATGCGTTGATGACCTCTAGCTAAACGTTCTTTAAGTTTAGTGCTTGGACCACAAAACTGATAACCAGGTATGTGCAACTCGACAGGTAGTTTTCTAATAGCTTTTTACAAAACATTCACCCTGACATACCAACATTGATAGTGCTAATGAGATGTAATAGCTCCGAGTATTTATAGGATGTAGCAGTTGTATAAAGTTAGTTTAGACAACGATGCGTATTGTAAAACACGCGTCAGCTACTCTGACAGTCAAAAACATAGAAGATGTTGTTTCCACACCAAACAACCAGAAAAGGCATGGACTCCTATTACCAAACAAAGTTAAATGTTGGATGTGTGGTCCAAGTGGGCGTGGTAAAACAAACGTCATGTTAAGCTTGTTGTTTGAACCAAACGGTTTAAAGTTTGAAAACGTATACGTGTATTCAAAGTCTTTACCTCAACCTTAATACAGCATGTTGAAGGAGGTGTTGAATGCTACAAAAGGTGTTGAATATTATCCATATAGTAAAAACGAAGGGATATTAGAACCAACAGATGCAAAGAGCAATTCCATTTTTATATTTGATGATGTGGCCTGTAATAAGCAAGATAAAATAAAATCATATTTTTGTATGGGTAGACATAAAAATATTGACAGTTTCTACTTGTGTCAGACATATACCAAAGTTCCGAAACAATTGGTACGTGATAATGCCAACGTTATTGTTTTATTTAAACAAGATTAAACTAATCTTAAACATGTGTACGATGATCATGTAACTACCGATATGACTTTTGAAAAGTTCAAAACGCTTTGCGGTGAATGTTAGCAAAACAAACATGATCTAGTAGTTGCTCTTAAAGACTCTTATTTATCGCAGGGGAGATATCGCAAAGGATCGATCACTTTATATATCTCACCTAACTGGCAAACATCAGTATGGAATTGGTTAGCATAGAGTAAACATGTCGAAAAAAATTAAAGGTTATCGTAAAATAGTAACACCACCAAACATCCAACGTAAAATAGCTGACCTATCAAAGGTAATCAGAAAGAAATATTTAGCTCTAAAGCGTTGGCAGCTCGTCAACCAGCAACGAAACCAATTAAAGCATCGCCACCAACATCACTGCCACAGGTAACACCACAAAAGCGAGATGTTCCACTCCTTGGTGATGATGAGGTGTTCGAGGTCAAACCAGAACCACCTGAACCTAAATTATGGGTAACTAAAGCTTACGAAGAAATAGATGCTGTTACGAATACAAACGAAGCAGCCTACGAACAATTTTTAAGTCAGTTTCCTCCTGCTCTTAAATATTATGCAGATAAATATTCTAAAAACAGGAAGGAGATCGATATGACCTATGGTATTTCGTATGATCATAAAACCAAAACTTGGATGCTTGGTAATAAACAAGTTTACTTTATTGTTAAGCCCAGTCAACTTACTATGATTGGTAGAGAAGTTCTTGAACTTGCAATTGTAAGAGAAGATATGTTGTATCTAACCATCTGTTCGAGTTAATATTTTTGAAAGAACCTTCTGCTCGAACTACAGAGAATATGCAAGCTATGCGAGATTATGCAGACATTATGGATGCCACTAGTCTTCTTCATAAAGAGGACGACCCTAAAGAAGCTGTTTTGAGAAACAACTCTAAGAAACACCAGCAGGTAATATAACCAATTCTAGAACGCCTGATAGACTTCAGACCACGAACTTATTTACTAAGTTTGGGCTCTGGTATGTCATACATGCTGAATACTAAGAAACAGAAAGAATACGTGTACTGCAATAATATAAACAAAATGGTTGATAGACTTTGACTTTTAGTGGCTTCTCAAGCCGCTCGTAATAACGCACATAACAATGAAATTCAATCGATTATTGAAGAACTGAAGGAACTAGGTGTTATATAAAGATATACAAATTTGTGTTTTCAATCACTTTCAAAACGTCTATCGATAAGTTCGCGCGTTTTGCAAAGTCTCCCAGCTTCTTAAACAAAATTGTTCAAAGAGAGTGATTTCCGTGAACTACAAGTGGTGATTTTGATTAGCAAAGTCATAAATTGTGTAACGTTGGTGATCCTACCGATCCTGCAAATGGTATAAATAAAAAATATGTCAATGAAAGGATAGATGATTATAAGAAGAACAAAGACGAGGTAACACATAGTCTAATCATAATAACCCTTGATGCTGCACATAAAACATCGCTGGAAGATTTTAAAAAAGAATTTGGCAATAAATTGAAAAATTTAACCAAGAACATAACAGCTCAAGTTTTAAAAGATATCGACTTATCAAAACATAACAAGCTAAAGAACAAGTTGAGTGAAATAGACAACAAACTAAAAGATTTGCATGACAAGTGGATACTGTTAAACCCATCATCGCCATGAAACGTCTTGAACCATCTGATACTAAGAAGCAAATTATTGATGAACTATCTAAGCCAGCAATAATCAATTTTTAACGTAGGCGTACAATAATCAAAGGTTTAAATTATTTGTGGCAGATTGATTTAGCTGAATTTACATACTACTACAAGTAAAACTCTGGCTACAAGTTTATTTTAGTGGTTATCAATTGTTTTTCAAAGTATTTATGGACTCGCCCACTTAAATCTAAAAATGCTCAAGAGATGACTGAAGCTATGGCTAATATTTTAGCAAATAGTACAGCGCCCTCTCACATCCAATCTGATCTTGGCCTATAATTCTATAACTCTAAATTTAAGGCCTTAATGCAAAAATACAATAACCACTTATAGTGTAAAAAAGGCTGCAATAGTGGAAAGAATCATACGTACCTTAAAAGAGAAGAGATAAACAAAAATGTCAACTTGTTTGGCTCCTACAAATGGATCAATACACAGCCTGATGTAACAGCTACTTACAACTCAACGATCTATCGAACAACAGGTGTAAAACTTCAAGATGTTAAGCAGAACAATGAAGAGGCTATTCTTAAGAAAGCGTACTCATTTATTAAAGCGTTTCATCAGAATAAATTTAAAGTGGGTGATGTTGTACGTCTAAGTAAAGCCAAAACATTTTTCGAGAAAGCTTATACACCGCATTGGTCAACAGAGCTGTTTAAGATCACTAACATTCACTACACTAATCCAGCCACCTATTTAATAGAAGCCTTGCAAGGGTATCAGTGGACGATTTTATGAAGAGGAGCTGAAAAAGACTGCATCCCCAGATTATTATTTATTTGAAAAAGTGTTAAGAAAGAAAGGTAACAAGTCATATGTGAAATGGCTTGGTTTTGATAAATCTCATAATTCTTGGATAACTAGTAAAGACATTAAATAATTTATATTAAATATATTAAAATGTGCTATTTGTATTAAATGTAATAAATAAAACAAACATTGTAATATACATGTGTTTTATTAACAACCAACCTAACAGTTATAATATTAAGTTTGAGAAAAAAATATGAGTGATTAACATATTGATACTGAAATTAAAAACAACCCACCTAAAGTGTAAAATGTGCAGCTTTAGAAAATACATCAGCAATAAATCTATTTTTATCGAAATATACTAATTATAATAATAATAATAATAATAATAATAATAATAATAATAATAATAATAATAATAATAATAATAATAATAATAATAATAATAATAATAATAATAATAATAATAATAATAATATATACAAGTGTATCTAACCTAAATGAGTGAAATGAGCCGCCTGGAGAACGAATTAGATTCCCCCTGTATTGAGATGCCTTAAGAACTGATATTAGGTATCGTTTACGCATTAGAGAACATTTCCACAACTAATCGCAAAAGAGTGATCCGCGTTACTTTTTCGCGATGTCTTTGTGACCCCAAGCAAGAGTTCTATAATCGTTGGCTATAAGGTAGCATTTATCGTCAAACTATGTTAACACTACCTTATTCACCATCTGAGTATACACCTCAAACATGCTGGTACGAAAAACATTCATACGTTTGAAAACTATACCATCCTGTACCAACACACGTCCAGGCGCATCCATTATTGGTCACACACGCTTGCACACCTTTCGCCTTTTTGGTAAAACACCCTCCCCATCAACCATATATAACTTAACTCCCGTCTCAACCATTTCGTATAAAATTTTACCCTTATATTCATCCTTCATTCGCCCTAATTCACTGTCATTCGCCGGTATTCCGTGAGGGTTGTCAGCCGAGTAGTTTGATGTATCGTATTTATGTATGTCTTGTTGCATGTCGTCGTAAAAGTTGTCTATGTCTACTAAAAATATTAACGAGTCGGTGTCAGTGTATAGTAAAGTTACTTTGTCGCCATATTTAGTCTTCAAGTACCCATACATAAAGTCATATATTATGGTTTTTGATACATCTAATATCGAAAAACCAACATATATAGGTCTGTCGTGAGTCCTGCGTTGAGTGTCAGTGCGAGTCAGTCGCGCTGGCTGGTTGTGAGCGGTTGACACTATCGTTCTTGTGATATTTAGAACAGGTATGCGCTGCTGGCAGCATTGTGCGACAAGTTTATTGTCGTAGTCGGCAGCGCTGCGGAGGGGAGCGTCTGGGTGAGGGGCGGCTCTTGCGGGCTGGGTGGTGTGTAGTTGGGTTGTGGACTCGGCTATTGGGGCCGTCTCCGGGCTCCGATCTGGAGATGCTTACGATGCTTGGATTTGTGATCAGACTGTTCGTCGCTCTGTTCGTGGAGGCCGTTTCTGCCCCGGGTGCTCCTCTCCATGGTGCCGCTGGCTCCGACATGTAACTTTACATGGGCATAAGCGTTCCAGGCTTGCCCGATCACGCCCCCGCGACACATCAGAACGGAAACATTCAAACGCCATCGTCATTGTAGGATTCTTTCCGATTGAGGTGTGGACCTAAGGTCCCGTACTACTGGGAGGAAGTTTTAGTGAGTAGGTGTCTCACAGTACCTCGAAATCCCACGCACTACGGTGTTCGTGATAGAGGTCTGCATGATGCATTTCTCCCTCCTGTATCAAAAAAAGTGAGTCCTGTTCACCTGAATGGCGGCAAAGTCGTCCGTAAAAATAGAAACATTCTTAAAGTTCGGTTTGTTAATGTACACTGCAGCTCCCGGTTTTCGTCCTACGTTGTCCCAATGCTTCACAAGTTTCACGTCTACCCTCTTGTCCAAGTTTGCCATAGTCTTACCGAATACAGCGATGATGATTAATTTAAAGAAATCTTTCTCAATTTCATTTTTAGCCTGATTCCTCAGTTTAGTGTTCTTATCGATGCAAATCTTCAACCATGGAGATTGCCTAAATGTTATAACCCGGTGTATCTTCAGTCCGTTTGACAAACATTGCTTTAAATTTATATAATGAATAGTATACTTTGTTTTGTCATTTAAAATAGGAATACGTTTTGGAAGGTTGGTTTTTCCGGTCGGGGGTATAAACGGTTCTGGACAAAGGGGCAATTCGTTGTGTAAATCGTGTAAGTGTTCCGGGTACTTTAAATCAACCTCTAAAACATAGCCAAAATCATTATCATTCCCCCAAATTTTCAATTTTTAAATTTTGAATTTTATGTTCGGTGAGCCAGCGGAAGTTCCCGATGGCCATTGGCTCGCTTTGAGCCTTACCGTACAGGTTGATCGCATCTGCGTATACAATCCATGTTTTCGGCTTTGTTTCGTCATAGTTCGGTAAGTGCTCGTTGTTAGCTACTGCTCGTCTAACAATACACTGACCGATACCCCCCCTCCCCCCGCCTGAAGAAGTGATGCATCTCGATGTCTGTTAGCAGTTCAAGTTCCACCTCAGTAGCTTTTAGGGCAGCATTCCAAGCAAGAGATGGAGCTTTAACGTGCTGACAAAGATCGAGATTGTACACCTTAAAACAAAAATCTCGGAAATTCTCAAACACATCGGCAAAAAGTAACACGTCTGATTTTAAATATATATCTGAAAGTCTTACAATCAAACACCTGCCATACTTTACATGCACGCTCGTAGTCAGCATGCATAATGTGTTCCACTCGTAGACTATCATAGAACTCCTCTTCAGATGGAAGCTTAGTCTCTTGCAATTTTTCAAAAGAGTCTACATACGAATATGGAAATACATCCTACTGTCGAATTAAATTAAACTTGTTTACATCTGCGAAATATTTCTTAATTTCCCTACACTGACTATCTTCCAAATTTATTGCTTATTTCTCTAAATTTTTAGCCATAAACCTAAATGAGTCTAAAAATCTAAGTTTTATCTATGTTTTTTTCGTTTTACCATCCAGTTCCTCCTGATCAACCAAAACATGTTTGCTGAACGTGATGTATCGCTCTTTATTTTGAGCGATAATATCTAATTTAGAACCGTACTCAGCCAACTCTTTGATGAAGAGATGAACATCGTACCCGGAGAGATTGAGGAAAAATACCGGAATGTACTATGGTACTTTATAATTTAGATTACAGATGGAGTGAGCTGGACCGCGATAATTATTAAAATAGTGGTCTCGGACTTTGTGCTAATTTAAGCCGAAAGGTATATATATTTTGGAATTTTGAAATTCGCGCTCTTGTTCATCGGTTAAAGGTGTCATGCGCCAAACTTTACTTGAATGGTTTTGATGAATCTCTCTAACATCGTTTTCTAATCGTTCTACAAAAACTTCAGCGGCGTCGTGACCACGATAAGTGACAAATTTAAAAAGAGAGTCGTCGAAAGAGCATTTTATATAGTACGCGGACGAATACGGTATGTGTTTGCGAGTCTTTTATGTAAATGACTCGCAACAATTTTGAGGTTGTTCGGTTTCTAAAGGGAATCTAAGTAAATTCTCCGGTGTGTATTTACCGTATTCAACTAATTTTGCTTCTGTTCCAAAAAACACTAAACAAGCATGACATAAAAAAAATTCACATGTATGTTTAGATTTTGACTTCTCACAAGACGAGATATATCTTTTATTAAACAATAATGTGTGTACATATATCGTAGTAAAATTTACCATTATCAAAATGTTTCTCTAATCCGCAAACGTTAAATGATATACCATTCTGTTTTTCAAATTTGGAAATTTGATTTAAAGATACAGGAAACAAAATACCTGAAAATCCAACTCGTTCTCATAGGATACATAATGAGACAGACGATGATGATTGCTGTGTGTATCTGGGTGGAGAGCTGCCAGGACTGACCACATAAAACATTTCTCGTCAGCATTCTGTATATTCAACACGGCCTTCTTATTGGAGATTGACTTTGGTAGCTCCATGTATGACCAAACAACTGGAAGATATCAAGAGCTTCAACACCAAAGCTACGCCGATCACTACCTCGAGCGAACTACCCGAAGTAGCGGAGAAACTGGAAGATGTTGTGACAACCACTAGCAGATATGCTAGTGGAGAGTACTTTGCGATGTTAATCTCCAACCAAAGCCAGTTTTTCAACGCCCAACCTATAGAGAAATGTGTATAAATAACGGATTACTACTAAACAAATATAAACATTCTTCCCAGTCTCCTGGAGCTGAAAAACAAAATTTAAAAAAACATATTTCTGCACCTACAAAACGTCTTGGTTGCTGAAATAAATACGTTGCAGCCTATATACCTAGAAAACAAAATAAAATGCGTAAATATAACACACCGCTTTCAGTGTGTTGGAACTCTTGGGCTTTGGTTGTCACAACATCTTCCAGTTTCTCCACTACTTCGGGTAGTTCGCTCGAGGTAGTGATCGGCGTAGCTTTGGTGTTGAAGCTCTTGATATCTTCCAGTTGTTTGGTAGGCTGTTGGAATAACCCACACAGCTCAAAGCTAATTTTCACAGATCTATTTGCTGCTCCAATTTCTCCCCTACAGTACGCAGAACTTTTGGTTCATCATACTGTAGAAATTCCTCTACGTCCATCACTACACCTCTGGCCGGTATCCTGTATGTGGTCAATCTCGTGCTGAAGGCGTGCTTAACGAGCTGTATCCCATCGTCTATCTCTATAAAGGCTCTGTTGTTATGCTCTAGGCTGCGTAGATGGGATCCAAATAATGCCTGTAAAGAGAAGAAGCATATAAGTATCTGGTTGGCCGAGTGGTCTTAGGCAATAGACTTAACAAAGTGCGCAGGTTCGAATCCTGTACTCGACAATTTAAGTTTTCTACCTTGAAAATTATTGAAAACACTTAATACATGATATATTGAGTAACGATCAAAATCCTCTGTAAAAATGTTAATTTTTAAACAAATCTTATAAATTACTAATATATTAGTTTCTTCAAGACACTTGTATACTTGCTGTCTTGAGTAACACAAATTTATAAATTGTTAATAAATGTTAACTTTAAACAAATTTCCCAAGTATAATTTATAATGACAATTTTTTACCATAATTAATATCGTTACCTTACTATAACATTCTCGATTAATAACAAAGTGAATGAAAATTTAATGAAAATACGCTACCATAATGTCAAAAAGATCTTACTACAAAATTCTAGGTTAATAGCAAATTGAATCAAAATTTAATGAAAATTCGCTACCATAATATTGTAAAGATGTTACTACAAAATTCTAGATTATTAGTAAATTGAATAAAAATCTAAGAAAAATTCGCTAGAAATATTGTTATATTCATAAACAACAAGTATTCTTATTATCATGTATATTTTGAGTAATTACTTACTTATATATATATATATATATATATATATATATATATATATATATATATATATATATATATATATATATATGCTGGCAACAGGTATAACATCTCGAAACAGCTCTCTTTTTAGTTGAAGGCCCTGCTCCTTCACTATCAGCCCTCCTTTAAACTCCGCTGCAGGACGGCTTATGGGCGGAGTATGACCCTGTGGGCTGTGTGTATCGTACTGTAACAAAACAATCTTTAAAATATTTTTAATGTAAATGTAAAATTTAATTTCCTTCACGTATCACTCTTACTGCTTCGCGATGAAAAGTCGCTATTCTAGGTTACATATTTAAAAGCATTAATCATAGGTTTATGTTTGTAAAATGTTGCATATTTGGTATATATTTTAAATGTATTACCAACGAGCAAATAATAATATATAATTAAGGTGTATAAATGAGGGTTATTACTTACTGTTCTTCGGAGGAGTGCTCTGATGCACCCGTTTAGAGTGCTTTACCAGAAGGTCGCGTCTTGCAAACAGAACTAAACAGACCATGCATTGGAGAAGGGCTCTTACACTACCCCCACATTGATTCTTGTGTATAGTCAGGGCGTCTCGATAGGAAAATGATCTATTGCAGTGGTCGCACTTGAACATGGTGTTGGGTAACTACACTATCGACGTTAAAACCAGGTATGAAGCGGCTTAATTATATATATATATATATATATATATATATATAATATATATATATATATATATATATATATATATATATATATATATATATATATATATTTCTATCTGTTATTGCTATTAATATTTCCCCGCACCTCTCTCCTCACATATGGTTAGATATTGCCAATGGTAAACTGTAGGACATATTAATGAACATTCTGTCCATATTTGATTATGTTGATTCAGCTTGATAGACATCAGATGATATTTTGTAATAAAACATTACAACCTATTTATTACATATTTGAATGTTTTACGTTGACCTAATTAGATTAATATAAATGAACGCAAAATAAGTAAATAACCTTAGCTATGTCTTAATATTGGAAATAAAAAACATTAAACATTTAAACCATTTATTATATTTGCAGTTAAAAATTTCTTATAAATTATATAATAGCTGGCTTAAAATAATATTATCTTCTATATATTATTTAGCAACTATATTATATACAGCGTGTTTGTGTGTTAAACAATTACATTTAGATAATTCTTCTCGGATCCTTCAAATACACTTTTGAAAATCGGGATACGATTGTGTTTCGTGTTCGTTAAAAATATGTAGAATAGCTTCACAAATATTTCTCAAACTCTTCAATTCCTGTAAACTTATATCAAAATTATTTGGATACCTCTGTTTTTGATATACGAAACTAAATCGCACATTTTTTCTATGTAGCGTAAACATTTGTTAGTTAGACAAAAGATATGCCAATGCTGCACCATTATTTTCTTGTAAGTTTTTGCATCACATTTGATAATTCTTCGAACGTTGCAAAATTGCATCAGCATTTTATTTGAATTGGTTTTTCGTAATAATACTACTGGGTTGAAACTATATTGTGGACATAGACCTATAGTAACATAAGTAGCTCCACTTTCCGTCAAATAGAATATTTTTTCATCTAATAACCTCAAATCTTCTAATGTTGCTGTTTTGTTCATAATTTTCTGCTCCAAAGCTAACAAACACTGTGTAAATAGTTCAGCTTGCGTAGAAGCTGGCAATACAAATTCGTCTATTATTTGTTGCAGAGTTTGATCGTTTTTTACTTATTTAACTACTTGATCGCTACTTTGTTTAAGCAATATATTTTCGAGAACTTTCATTTGTTTACCTCTATCCTCAGTCACAGGCATTATTCTTTTACAAGACTCCATACGAATGTTTAAACTTTAATTGTTATTAAATGTGCTGGGTATTTATCCGTTTCAAAAAGCACAGTAATTTTATTAGCTCTTTAACATGTGTGCCTAAAATACATTAAATTACATGTTACTTTGCTCATATTTGTCTTCTTCACATGGTTTCTTATGGAATATACGAACAAATTCGATAAAACAGCCGGCCTTTTATATCATGTAGAGTTTATTAGCAATTTTTATTACGAGCGTGCTCAGACTTGCAAAATCGCAAACATCAGCTGTTTTTTTACTCCGACGTTATATTATAAATCAGGTCGAGAAAGATGACACCAAACACCGAGAATCTAAGCCGAAAACTGAGAAAGTTGATTTGCGCATATGCTATATTTGAATTCTACTCGTTGATCCAAGTAAAATGACACCAAACATAATAACTCTACACCGCTTAATAAAAAAGTTAGTTTGCGCATGCGCTAGGCATCATATTTGAATTTTACTCATCGAGACGATTACCATGACACCAAACATCATACCTCTACACCGCTTAATAAGAAAGTTGGTTAGCGCATGCGCCAATCGCCATATTTCGTACGTCATTTTCATATAAGTCGAAAATGATAAGTTTTCTTATTTGGACAGGTTAGATCAGATCTCGATTCAAAGTTTAATTTTTTTAATTTTCGCGCTCGACGGCCGCCATATCGGACGCCGTATTATATGACGTCATTTCAGGTTAGACCCCCTAGTGGTTCTCTATCTAACCGCCGTCTTGTTACGTCACTGTGACGTCACTGCGCGCATGCGCAGTGACCAGGTGGTGGGTCCAGAACATACCATCTATACCTACTGACTAATGAGAATAGAGTTGTTTTAAATTAATGGCGATTAACATGATTTCACTCGCCCTATCCTTTTTATAGCGGAGAATTTATAACGGCCGTTTCCATAAGTGTTTTATATTTAAATGTGCCACAGTACTTATTTTATTAAGGGGGCTAAAGGAAACTTAAACCGTAAACTACAGTTAACAAAATTATTCGCCGTAACCAGATCATGAAAGACACCTACCGAACACAGTCAATTATGAAAAACCGAAAATAATGCTATTACAATCTAATATCTTGCTTAAAGCCTCTCTGCATTTTATGCTTAAATCAAGGTTCAATCGAAACTTTATATATTATAGCTACACATTTTTTTAGTAAAGAAAATAATGACTACTAAATAACACACAAGCAGAAAATAACAGAAATTTAAGTGTTGATTAATCAATAACATTTTTATCTGAAGCGTATTAGTACGTGTAAGTGTCCATTGTAGGAATAAAAGCTTTACATAACAAACCTAACCTGAGCTATAGGTATAATAAGTTACGAAACAAAATAGTAGAAAACAAATAATTAACCATTGTTAAGGTAAAAAATCACACTATTATTTTACAAATTGGTTTCATTTTAATAGCACGCGACTACTTAAATATCACCATACATTAATAACTAGTTATACCAGAAACTATTAATAATATTAACAACATTAACGAATAAAACGCTTACTCGTTCGGATTAAATATAATCTGAAAATTGGATTATTTAATTTTTCAAGCTTACTTCGAATATTGTGTATACATTTTCAACGAAATGAATATATTTAGCATTGCGGTTTTCTAATTAATATTAATAGCACAACCATAATTTATTGAGTTAAACGTATTAGCTACTATTATATTAGTTGTATACATAAATAACTATTAAGATATTCACACGCCGAAAAACAAAACAAAAAGAGTGTTCTAAGGACTTAACCTTGTGAGAGAAATATAATATATTATTAGTTATTTGATAAATTCAGTAAATCCAAATGCTGTGTTGATCCTAAATTAAAATTAAGTATTGGACTATTTGACACCAAAACTAATTTTCGTTTACAGGGTAGAGCACCTATGTTACCACACTTTAATTATCAAAGAAATAAAAAAATAGTAATTTATATTCTGATATAGTAATTTTTTTAATATTTTAAATGACATTAAAATATTATATGACGTAAAATATGACATGAATATATTCTCTATCGGTGTGTTTATTAGAACATTCTATATAATTGGGTACCAAATAATAACATATCATTTAATTTTATAACAAAAATGAGCGGTATCTAGAAAGCTTTGTCAAAATATTTCGATGACTTTCAAGTGTTTTACAATAAAACAATATATGCAAGCAATATAACGTTTAGAATGTGTTGTAACGTAAAATATACAAGATGTGGTTTTTAAATCAACACCTATGTATTTGGTATCGAAAGATGGCTTAGAAATGAAGTGAATTAGACAGATATTTCTACGAAGAAAACACTACGTGAAGTGATTAAGATAAAATTTACCTAAACAGTAAAAAAAAAGGTTTGAGAAAAAAAACAAATTTTTATTGTTCCTCATATGAACAGTTATGCCCACTTAGTCCAACGTCCAACGCTTCTCCAATAACGCAATACCCGTCAAAAACATTTCTCTCGACAACTCCTAAAAAGGCTAAAGAAAATTAACGTCAAGAGCTAGGGGCGGGGGACAGAATTTCAAAAAATCCGTAGTTCTTGATTTCTTCCTGAACATTGTTGTGAGCCTTATGAATTTGGCAAAGATCGTTAAATATTCCTTAAATACTTCTCAAATTGTGTCATATACACTGTAAAAGTCTGACTTATCCTAAAAAATTGTAACCATCAAATGCTTGCTTTGTTTTTTCTGAGTGGTGGAGATCATTCATTGCATTGGCTTTTAGTGAATTTTCTTTTTAAAAAAAAACACTAATGAGGAGATCCCGACTTTTGAATTTTGAAAAAATTTCTTCAAATGAGCGCTAATTGGGCCCCCCAGAACACATATCCGGATATATATATATATATATATATATATATATATATATATATATATATATATATATATATATATATATATATATATATATATATATATATATATGTATCACACTGATAACTCAAAAAATTATGGGCCGATTGTGATTAAATTTGGTGAGTACCTTCCTTTTATAAATGGCTTGGATAAGTTCGTTAGCCAGGAAAATCAGCCCAGGTTTTCCTGGAAAATTTTGAGTTTTCTTTCGAAAAAAATTGTAAAAAATTTATATCTCCAAAATTAACAAAGTAAGGGCAACCAAATTTGGCACGCGAGTTTATATCATTATACGTAAGCTACCTACCAAAATTTAGCTCTGTAGATCAAAAGACAAAAAAGTTATAGGCATTTAAATAAAAATGTATTGGGATTTTCCTCAAAATGTCAAAGTTGCGATTTAAAACGTCAAAAATTGGCAACATTTAGGCAAATAATTTGAATCTAGTACGGGCTATGGAAAGAAAATGTCTCAAGAAGAATGTTTTACAAACCCTGAAGTCTTAGTTTCAACCGTCATTGTCCTTCATTTTACTAAAATATTTCCAGAAAATTCATTTAAAATATACCCTTTCTCTGATGCTTAGCTATAGAGTTTATCGTTTAATGGTATATAATTTTTGTCGAATTTTCGTAAAAAATCAATAAAGCTCAATATATCCGTTGTTATACAAGATATGAATTTTTTTATATATTAATTATAGGGTGTCTTGTGCTACATCTTAAAAAAATATTTCTACAATCACAGGCTGGCCCATAAGTCGTTGGTGATAAAAATTTTCTTTTTTTTTAATCAAACACGCCGTATGTTATTGCATTTTTTATCGAAATATAATGCATGTTTGTAAGAAAAGAAATTCTGGACGCAGCAAGTGCGTTATGGTAGCGAATTTTGATCAAATGCTTCATATTTGAATAGCCCAATTTGCTATTAACCTATAAGGTTGACCAAGAAACGAGTTCTTGCGGGAACACTTTAAGTTTACTTTTGGAATTTTTTGTACATTTTCACACAATAAAGTTATTTTTATGAAACATGGCACATTGTTTTTACTATATAGGTTATACTGGTAACCAAAATTGATGCCTGCTTTCTTAAATAAAAAGAAAACAGACATATTTGCAATAAAAACATATTTAAGAAAATTGACTACCATAACGCACTTGCTGCGTCCCGAGTTTTTTGTTTTGTTGGGAGGTCTCAACTGAATGATCACGTTTCGTCGTCCGTCCACATTTCTTGTCTGCACAACTTTTGTTCACGAGTCAGGATTCGTCGAATCCAGCGAGCTGTCAGTTAGCTTATCCCCAAATCTACCAAGCAAAATGATCAACACTGATGTTTTGCAGATTTCTATTTCATGGGCGACAACTTAAACTTTGATTCGTCGTTCCTATACCATTTTTTTCCAATTTCTCGATGTTGTCTTCGCTCTTTACCCCATAGGTCGTTCACTTTTCATGTCGAATGTATTATTTCCTCCATTTCAACTGCTTTGGTCAGAATTTTATATGAAAATATAAAGAACAATGAGTACATTTGGATAACCCAAATCACCACAACACATTTAAAAAACCTGAGGACCGTTTCACTAACCAAGTTAACGTCATCCGAGGATAAAACATTCTAAGCGTTTGACGACTACAACTGTATTTATATTCTGTACAGGTACTCGGCCTACGCGCTTCGGCGCGGTTCAAACAAACAAACTTTCACTGCTTATTTATCGAAAATTTTCTCTTCGCGAATTCTGTTTCCATTCCCACGCTATCTGTCGGAATCTCTCGTAAAGTGCCGAATCCATACAACTTTTATTATTAGGTAATATATTTAGTGATACATATATATATATATATATATATATATATATATATATATATATATATATATATATATATATATATATTCGAAAGCGTTTAGCTGCCCCGGTTGTCTAACATTTTTTATTAATTTTAGGTTCTCTTTATCTGCGTGGTGATTATTATTTCAAATATCGTATCTTAGTAGTGCTAAGTGTTCTTTAAATCTAATTTAGATTGATCTTTTAGTTTCCCGCCGTATTTGAGATCACAATCTTTACAACATATTTAACAGATCCCCGACATTTTAGCGGTATTATCCTTCTTTGGGTTTACCTAGCAAATGTTTTAAAATATTTTTTGTCGAAAATATTAGCTGCAAATTGTGTTTCCTAAAAATGTTATCTAGAGCCCTCGTGATTCGCGGTTCAAATGATAGGTAAGCAGAGTTTTTCTGCTTTCTCTTTGTTGATTCGTTAACATTTTCTTTGTTTTCTGTTTGTTAATTAATTTCTCCACCAGGCAAGCAGTGTATCCATTACACTCAGCCACGGTGGTGATTTTGGTTCTCCAAGTGTACTTATCAGTGCTCGTCACAGGTTCCAATCTTCACTTAGTATAAAGAACCATTTTCAATTTTATATAGCAGTCATACAATCGTGTATAATTTTTGATTGATTTGTCTTATTTTGTCAAAAAGTCTATGATGCTTCTTTCTTCTAGTTTTAAATTGCTTAACTTCCCACGTTTATAGCTTCACATAAACAACAAAAATCATTGCTTTGCACACAATTTGACAGATACTTTTTAGAAGGTTACAGCAACTTGACAGTAACAAATTGTGTCACCGTATTTGTTTGATGGCTATCTTCCCTCGTAATATGGACAGAGTTTATATTGAATGAGCATACCTATAGTGTAATTTTAGAAGGCAGAAAGAAGGTAGAGACAATCTCATTTTACGCTGACGGTCGTACATTTTTATTGCTGGTCAAATATTTCTTAGGATGCATACAATCCAAATTGTGTCACATACACTGGAACAGTCTGATTTAAGTAGAGGGTGATTTAAAATACAACCGCATCCTGAACAGGATATTCCCCTCACCTAATTGGGAAGAATCGTCCTCATTTAAACGTCCTTAAGGACTGCGTTATCACACCACAAGGTGTTAAATAATTATTTTTAGTTTAAGAACCCATTAAGCAAATAGGCAATACAACAGATAAGTAATTTACAATTTACAAAAAAATATTTCTAATGCACTCTGCGATCAAAGTTCGGGGGTACACATTGCAATATACCTGCGGTATCTCTAATTTTTGGAAATCCCTCTCTTGTGTTTAGTCGTAGATCATCAATATTGTCAATCGCTTGCGCATAAACAAGTGTGTTTAAATGATTCTAGAAATATAAATGCAGGGGCTTCAAATCAGGTCAGGTGGAAAAGATGGCGTTACTTCTCTAGGTTCTAAATAAAGCCAAAAATACCTTTTCTCTGGCTTCACAACTGGTTGTCTTCTCTTCTCTGTGAACGGTTTCGCCTTTTTGCGGCATTTGAAATAATCCACTTAAAAACAATAATTTTAAACAGAAAAAGCCCCTTCGGCAGATGAGTATCTTAACATGATATTCAACTGTTGCGGTGGAGAGTGCTTAAAGGATCTCCGGCAATTCGAGTGAGATGCGGTGGTGCACCATCGTGCATAAACCACATGGTTTGTTTTACACGTGAAAATATGTCTTTCAGCAAAACCAGGAACGCATATAAAAAATGTATAGTGAACACTAAAGGTCGTAGATTTAAAATTTTATAAGGCATTTTTGAACTGAAATACCTTCTGGCACTGTGATGATAATAAGTATAGCAAATTTTGCTGTAAAATGTTTCAGTTTTATTAACATATTCGGAATCTTTTGAAAAAATTAACTTACAAACATTTTTAAACAGAGAAAACCCTTTGGCAGTTGAATATATTAAAACCCAATGGACCTTTTCGAAGTCTAGTATGTTCGAAAAATCTTTTTAAAAAATTGCTAGGTTTCAAAACGTGAAAAAATAACATTGTACACATTTGTTCAAATTTGGTAGTTAGATATGCAACTGCAAAAGATTCCGTTTTTGCATCTATAGTGTTTCTAAATTTTGAAAAGGTTACCCAACTTTCCTTAATTTTTTTTGGCAAATTTCACAGGTAGGTAGGTATAGCCAAATGATTAAGCAAAATCGTCAAAGTAATTTTGCATTATTTACAAAGCAAATAATTTGGAGAAACTAAATCATATAAAAATGTTCCATATGATGCTAACTTCAACAGTTACACAATATATATATATATATATATATATATATATATATATATATATATATATATATATATATATATATATATACATATATATATATATATATATATATATATACCTATATATAAACACTCAGAGTAACTGAGTTTGTTAGGCGAGTAACCTGTAGAATTTGGTTTATAAGGCCGCTGGTTCGAGTCTTGTATCCAGCTAATCCGCTTTTTCATTCGAATATCTGTAGGTATATGCGTGTAAGCTCCAACCCGCACAATTATGTGACTTAAGAGTGCGGAGTTTCTCTACTGTGGTGTTGTTATTCAGTGTACTTACTAGGAACTAGGTTCGTATCAGTCGTGATGGACACCAAGTGCTAACCATAAACACTGTGTAGAACGAACCCACGATTGTTAAATCACTGGCCCTATTAGAATACTATGTGTCTCTTGCCAAGGAAAGGGAATGTAAAAGTGTTTGTGAGATGCATGTTAGCCCCCATAAGTGACATATACCGGTTTCGCTCATATCAATACAGCTTATCAGTATGCCATACTAATGATCGCCAAACCATATATATATATATATATATATATATATATATATATATATATATATATATATATATATATATATATATATATATATATATATATATATATATATATGTGTGTTTTGTTTCTTTAACGTCGGCCTATTTTCGCAACTATGGCCAATCACCGACGCCAGGAAGCAGTTTCACCTCACCATCCTGGAAATTTTGCCGGAACGCTGCCTTTCTGTGAGGGTTGGGATCTTTAACGTGCCCAACATCGCATGGACACGGGACCGACGGCTTTACGCCCCCTCTGAAGGGCGGAACGTGCAGCCATTCAACTTGCTCAAATACAATACCAGAACCTCGGTTGATGTTAATGTTACAGTTTGTACTGAAAAAGTGAAAGGAGAACCCTGGGATCGAACTCAGTACCCCTCGGTTCAGACGCACACGTTCTTAGCTCTGAACCACCGAGGCCCTAAAGTGTATTTATATATATATATATATATATATATATATATATATATATATATATATATATATATATATATATATATATATATTTGTGTGTGTATATGTGTGCGTGTTCGTGTTATGTGTTGTATGTGAGGGTGTGTGTTACTAGGATCAGAGCAGTTTTTCCAGAAAATAAACTAACTTTAAAAAATTCTGATAAACCTTAATTAGCATGTTGCCTTTATAGAGGCTTTACTTTGTATTTAATCGTTGATCCTAAGCTAATGGAAAATTATGTTTCTAAAATTTGAAAGATTTTTATAAAAATTCGCTCCTGCTTTGTTCGTCTATAAGATCACTGTTAATAATTATTTATATTGTATTCAAGAATAGATGTTTTGATTATATTCTATCTTCATAGACACACATTTAATTATTTATTTATTTATATACTATATTTCCATTAATCTCACATTGTGCCTTACAAGGAAGCATATTATATGCTTGCAATAAACATGATTTTAATATGCTTAGTTATGTAAATAAACTGCCAAATATTTGTCTACTCTCACTCTCTATCCATATTTTCATTCCTATAGTCCATAGGTAATCTCCATTGTACCTATTTAGTTCTAGGGCTATCATTTGTAGGTAAAAGTCTTTTCAGTCTTTATTAATTTTGTCTTGATGATATTGTCGTATACTGTTAAAAGGATTAAACAACAATAAAAATTCGGGAGGCAACAAGTGCGTTATGGTAGCGAACTTTCGTTAAATGCTTCAAATTTTAAGAACTAAATTTTCTATAAATCTAGAAAGTTTAATTTTGGTATATAGTAATGCCTTTAACAGGGCAACATACGTACCAAATCGCATCACAATAACTTTGTTATTTTTTAAGATACATTTTTTTTCAGACGAAACAATATTTTTAAGAAAAACTGGTCCGACCAGGATGACTAACGAACTCATTCACGGTATTAACAAAATGAATATATGTGCCAATTTTCGTTCAAATCAGTTTAGTATTTTTTTGAGTTATCGCGCGGATATACACAAACACACACACACACACGCACGCACGCACACACACACACACACACACACACACACACACAAACACACACACACAAATATATATATATATATATATATATATATATATATATATATATATATATATATATATATATACATATATATAATTAGTTCAAGTAAAACTCGCCGTATATGTACTTAAGTATTTTAAACCTTTGTATTTTTCATATGTAAATTGTAAATTTTTTCACTTCCATGTTCTAACCTTGATAATGGAATAAATTATTCGAAAAGCTCGGCAATTAATAAAGAGTTTTTATTTCGCAACTGACGGCTATCCCACAATTTTTAAGAAAATTATATATATATATATATATATATATATATATATATATATATATATATATATATATATATATATATATATATATATCAAAATGCACACGGGCCTTGGTTTCGGGTTCTAGGGCCCCAAATGCGCGTGCTAATTTGAACAAATTTTGCAAACTTTCACCATTGATACCTCTCTATTAGCAAATTTGTATTTAAAACCAATTAGAGAAAGGCCGCTAAAAATGATTATAACGGTGTAGAAGTGTTTTGTCTATTAAATAACAACGAAGACACGATCTGAACAACCACCTATATTCAATAGGTTATTTTCGATTAGGCAATTCCAAAGAAATGCAGTATCAGTTAATATGTAAAAAAAGTTCGGGACATAGCAAGTGCGTTATGGTAGCGAATCTTCATTAGATGCTTTAAATTTAAATTATCTAATTTTCTATGAACCTAGAAAGTTTAATTTTGGTATGTGGTAAGGCCTTTATCGCGGAAATATATCTACAAAATTTAGGTAAAAATAGATTATTTTTAGAAAAACTGGTCCGATCGGGCTGGCTAAAGATCTCTTTCAAGCTATTAATTGAAGTAAGGCCAAGTTTAATCAAAATCGGGTAATTACTTTTTGAGTTATCAGTTACCAGTTACCAGTTAGCTAAATATACATATATATATATATATATATATATATATATATATATATATATATATATATATATATATATATATATATATATATATATATATATATATATATGGACCTTGGTTTCGGGTTCTTGGGGCCAAATTTGCGCTCATTTGAAAAAAATTTGCAAAGCCTCACCACCTATACCTCTCTTTTTTTAATTTATAATTTAAGTGCCTTAACAACTAAGGTCATTGACACTAACGACACTTTAAATAATTACACAACAAAATTATATATAAAAATAGGAACTAATAAATAGACTAGCATAAAATAGTGTACCTGTACCTACCTATTACAAAATATATATAATAATTATGATTTACTTATACCTACCTAATAGTTATCTACTAATTGTAATCTATTATCGGGGGTATATGTTTCTTTTTTGCATTACTTATACCTACCTAATAGTTATCTACTAATTATAATCTGTTATCGGGGGTAAACATGGTACATACCTACTACATAAAATTGTCTTCTTTCCTTCTATACCCACAGTACTTAGGTAAATACTAGGTATTTATTATGTGACTATTTGCATAAGTATAGTTAATTTACTGCAACCCTCTCTGTAACGCGTTTTCCTTATAACATCGTAACGCATCCAAAAAACTCAAGACTAAACACATTGCAGAAGAGAACAGGAGTCTCATGAGTTTTAAGTTGTCAATTTGGTTTTTTTTCCTAATTAAAGACAAGAGTAGATACCTACCTAACAATTTACTGTTTTAAATTATTTCTATTTAATAAAACGCCAACATTGTTTAAAAATAACTAACTAGTAAATAAGCTTAAATGTTCCAGATTTCAAAGTATTGTTATGGTGATCTAATCTTTTTTAGTGAATTTTATGAAACAAAATTCACTAATAGAGAGGTATCGATGGTGATACTTTGCAAAAAATTTTCAAATGAGCGCAAACTAGGACCACTAGAACCCATATCGGGAGTCAGTTTCAATTATATATATATATATATATATATATATATATATATATATATATATATATATATATATATATATATATATATATATATATACAGTGGCGGATTTGCCCTAAGGCCCAGTAGGCCCGGGCCTAGGGAGATATTAGGGGCGGCTAGTCGTGACAAAAAAACACATTATGGCGTATGGCGGCGGCACTGCACGGTGCGGTCTGCACCGCATCGTATAACAATAATCTTCCTAAATCACTTTCGCACATTTTATGTATAAAATATAGATATGATACATATGTATATAATGTTGGCAATAAAGTAAATTCATTATGTAGTCTATATGATTGGTGCTGACAAAGGGGCGGCTGGTACTTACTACATGGCCTGGGGCTTAGGGCGGCCAAGACTGCAAATCCGCCACTGTATATATATATATATATATATATATATATATATATATATATATATATATATATATATATATATATATATATATATATATATATCCAACCGATAACTCAAAAAATAATTAACCGATTTCGATATAACTCGGCAAGTTCCCTTCTTTTATTAATGGCTTGAATGAGTTCGTCAGCCAGGAAAATCTGACAAGGCTTTCCCGGAAAATTTTGAGTTTTCTTTCGAAAAAAAATTTTTTCTCCGAAAATTACAAAGTTATTTTTATGAAATTTGCTGGATATGTTGCCCTGGGAAATACCTTCCAACAAACCAAAATTTAACTTTCTGAATTTATAGAAAATTGAGTTATTCAAATTTGAAACATTTAATGAAAATTCACTACCATAACGCACTTGCTGCGTCCCGAACTTTTTTGGATATACGTAACCTACGTATCTAGATACTTATATTAGGTATACCTACCTACCTACTTATAAATATTAGCAAAACGCATAGGAACCTAATACCTACCTAACAATGGATTAAACGCAATGTGAATATAATCTTAAAATACCTTATTGAGCTTGTTATCGTATTAATTTGATACGAATACCTACCTACCTACTTAAATAAAAATGACTAAATGTTTATACCTACTTATTATTTGTGATATCGGCCCACTTATCTACACTTAGATAAATATGGTATCTTTGTTTATTCGCCTACAATGAGTAGGTACATGTTTTCTTTTAGGTAAGCACAGAAATTAAAAATAAGGAACCTAGGTATCTAGATACCTATACCTACATATGCTAATCTAAAAATTAAACTTTCTTGTTATTGTAACCTACCTGGTGAGACCGATGTTGCTAACTGTAGTCCATTAGGGTGGCTAATAAAGTGTCCAAAACTTCCTACAGTCACTAATATATTTAACACACTTCCAAATTTGTAACACTATCCAATGAGTTCATTGAATTGTCAAACAACACATGAAAGATTTACAAACCAATTCGAAATGACAACATTCAGTATTCATTCACGAAAAACCTTATTAAATTAAACAAAATATTACTAAAAATGTCCGAGTCAGCTACTGTACAATATAGTTTGTACAAACTACACTTTTGTTCTAAATTTGTATATTATTATCGATTTTTTCCTTGATTTTACGTGATTTTTCTAGAGAGGCGCATGAAATGTGTATATCCGTAAAACACATGAGAAATTTGTGTGTATAGTTCAAGTTATTGCCGGCTGTGCGCTGTAGTCGTTCACTTCATCTCGTTTTCAAGATGGCGGATAATGCTATACCCCGATTCGTCGAATAAGATGAAATGGGCGTTTACTTTACCAGTTTTCTGCGGCACAGTGGAAGGCAGGTGGAGTCCAGCACTATACCTAAGTCTAACTAAATTCTGACTGGTTTTGTTTTTCAGGACATCTCTGGGTACAAAATAAAATATTTAACCTATGTTGAAGTTGATACCTAGTCTCATACGGCAAGATTAATCTTATATTTAAAGCAGGTAACTGCGTTTAGATTTCCCAAATACTTATATACCGAACTATTATAGAGGTTTCTGGTACCCATTATATTCATTATTTGGCTTTTTTAAGATACCTACCCACACAAGATTTTCTTATTTACTTCTTAGTTATACTTTACGTTTTGTATAAAAACATTAAATAAAACAAGCTATCTAGATACTAAAGAAGCAGCCGTAGCGTTACGCATTTGAATTCCTACCAGAGGGTTCGCGTGCTCTAATCCCACCACTCGATATATACAAAAAAAAAGTGACGAAATATACGGAAGGCAACGGGAAACTACAGTGTTCACCCTTTCTCAGAAAGAGTAACCATTGCAAACACAGTCATCGACTTTAGACTGCGATGATGACCCCTATTTAGCACTGGTAAATAGGTATAGAAAGCGACCTAGTTGAATGCTTAGGTACCTACAGAATATGCAAATACAACTAAGAAACATGTTAGTGCTGAAAAAAAAATTATAAGCAACATAGGTAATAAGTTTTTGACAGTTTTATTTAGAATGTAGGTATCCTTTGCAGTAATTGTCTCTTATACAGGCCAAGCTCATTTGTATGACACATTGTGAAATTGTGATTAATGTATCTAAATATAGGTACTATTATGAATATCATTATTATTAACACGTTACTTCACTGTGGCATCTTTTCAATCTGACGTTGCATTTAAAGAGCGCCCGGCGTGTCATTTAAATTTTAGTCTCTTTGTTGCAGAAGAATTATGTGCTGGAGAAAATAGAAGCCAAGCATATATCAGAAAATCTATATATTATGCCCTGGGTAACAACAGGGGAGAAATATCTACATTACGGAGGCCAAAATATTTAATTAAATAAACTTCATTTTGGCATAATATATATATATATATATATATATATATATATATATATATATATATATATATATATATATATATATATATATATATATATATATATAAGTATCTACCTAAATAGGTACGTAATAAATAATAACAAAGTTATGTGGTGGCAGGTAAACACCATAATATAATGATGGTAATGGTGAAATACTAAGAAAAATAGAATCCTAGAAACTAAACTCGTTTCATAGACACGATAATTTTTGTTAGCTCATTATGATAACATATAAAATTCTCAAACATATTGTAAAAACTGTAATATTTTACAAAAATGCGTACCTACCTATGTATTCTTTTATGCTATATGGTTTCGGGTTCTAGGTGCTCAAATGCGCGCGCTAATTTGAAAAAATGTTTGCAAATGTTCACCATCGATGCCTCTCTCTTAGCAAATTTGTATTTAAAACCGATTAGAGAAAGGCCGCTGAAAATGATTATAACGGTGTAGATATTTTCTGTCAATTAAATAACGTAACTAGAAACACACGACGAAGATGCTATCTGAACAAACACCTATATTCGATATATTTTCGGTGACGCAATTCCAAAAAAAAAAGTCAGTATCAGTAAGTATGTAAAAAAAGTTCGAGATCCAGCAAGTGCGTTATGGTAGCGAATTTTCATTAAATGTTTTAAATTTAAATGACTCAATTGTCTATTAACCTAGAAATTTTAATTTTGGTATGTAGTAAGGCCTTTACCAGAACAATATACCTACCAAATTTCATCAAAAAGCTTTGTTATATTTTGAGACACAACATTTTCTTTTTCGGAGAAATTATTTTTTCTTTTTAGAAAAAACTGATCCGGTCGGGCTGGCTAAAGAACTCTTCCAAGCTATTAACTAAAGCAAGGTAAATGCCAAGTTTCATTAAAATCGGTTAATTAATTTTTGAGTTATCAGTTCAATAAATAAATATATACATATATATATATATATATATATATATATATATATATATATATATATATATATATATATATATATATATATATATATATATATATATGTATGTATATATAAACATATAAAAATTCAAACGGACCTTGGTTTCGGGGTCTATGGTAGAACTCTGGTAGAACGTCTGGTGTGCAAACTCCTCTTCTAATAAACATAGAAGTTGATGGTAATGGTGAAATACTAAAATCGTTTCATTAACATGAGAATTTTTGTTACCTCATTATGATAACATAAAATTGTCAAACATATTGTATAAACTGTAATATCTCACAAAATTGCTCACCTATGTATTCTTTTATGCCAAACATAAATATGTGACTAATAGAAAACGTTTTACATAAATCTATACAATTTGTAAACTGCTAATAACCTGTTTATGTTAACTCAAAAGCCCTGGTTCTCTAATTCATGTGACAAGGCCAGACTTGAAAAGGTCAAAGCTCACAAAACGCTTCTACACAATCCCAGTCAAGAAAACCGTCAAGCATTTAACGACGCAAGAAACCGCTATGTCCGCATTCTTCTAAGGCAAAAAACTCGTTTAATAACGACATCAAAAACAAAGTCTTCTTAAGCTTCAGCGGCAGCAAACCCTTCTGGACTCTTGCTAAATCTATTGGGAATAATTTCTGCAAGAGCATGTTCCCACCTCTTGTCTCAGGGGATGAAATTGTTTCTACCGCCCTGGACAAGGCTGAACTTTTTGCCTCGTTGTTCGCCGGCAATTCTACTCTCAACCCACCTCCAAATGTTCAACCACTAACAGTCTCCAATGTCGCGCATAAAATGACGGATATTGTCTTCAAAACTAAAAAGGTACAAAAGATGCTCTCTTCTATTAGTACCAGGAAAGCCTCTGGCCTTGATGAGATCCCAGCAATTGTTCTCAAAAAATTCGCACCAGAACTTGCTCCTGTCCTGACTCGTCTGTTTCAGACATCTGACAATAGAGGCATATTCCCTAGTAACTGGAAAACTGCTCGAGTACAACCCGTCCCCAAGAAAGGATCTAAAACGCTTTCTAGCAACTGCAGGCATATTCTCTCCTTTCAGTCGTCTCTAAAGTGATGGAAAAGTATATAAACACCGAATTACTAAAACTTCTTGAAAAACACAGTCTAATCCATGACAGGCAGTATGAATTCCGTCAGCGCAGATCAACTTTCGACCTCCTTTCCTTTGTCACCCATTCTTGGAACAAGTCTATGGAACTACACGGTGAATACCAGGTTGTCGCTCTAGACATATCCAAAGCATTCGACCAGATCTGGCACGCAGCGCTGCTTAATAAACTTCCGGCCTATGGCCTACCACCAACACTCTGTACCTGGACAGAAAATTTCCTCTCCAACCAGGGCATTTCTGTTGTCGTGGATGGCCATTCCTCTAAACTGTATTCAATTAATGTAGGAGTTCCTCAAGGTTCAGCTCTAGCCCCTACTTTGTTTCTTCTCCACATCAATGACCTCCTCTCTAGCACATCCAACCCAGTTCACAGTTACGCGGAAGACAGCATTCTCCACTCAAATATACAATATTCTAAGCCTGTCTCTTTAGCCCAATTAGATGAGGATTGCAGAGTCATGGAGGGTTCTGTCTCCGTGGATCTCCAAAAAATATTAGACTGGGGAAGTAGAAATCTTGTACAATTCAACCCCACCAAATCTCAGTCTTCCTTTCTTTCTCATAAGAGATACACCAGCCCTAGACCCATCACAATTAACAACCAAGTTTTTCAAAGTGATGAGCCCATTTCACTTGTTGGCATTTCTGTGGATCGAAATCTAAATTGGCACCAACATGTCACATCAATTGCAGAAGCGGCTGCTAAGAAATTAGGTTTCCTCTTCTGGGCTCGCAAATACCCTCGAATACTGCACCCACATGTGGGGTGCCGCTGCCGCTTCTACACTCACTATCCTGGACTCCATTCAGAAGAGAGCTATACGTCTCGGTGTTTATATCGGTGACCCTACCCTCACTCAAGGGCTGCCATCCCTTGCCCACCGACGTGCCGTTGATGATCTCTCTCTCTCTCTCTCTCTCTCACGTTTATAGATATCTGCACGGGCACTGCTCAGAGGAGCTTTCTTCCATAGTTCCTCCACCTGCTGCCCCCAACAGATCTACCAGGGGAACAGAGCGAATGCACCATTTTACTGTCTAGGTCACCAGAGATAGAAAATCTTGTTATGCCCGCTCCTGTGTCCCGAGGACTTCCAAGTTGTGGAATTCCTTGCCGGCACATGTTTTTCCTTCTCCTCCGAACCTCCAAACATTCAAGTCCAGAATTAACAAGTTGCCTCTTTCCTTCTTGTCGACACCCACGGTACGATAGTATTTAGGTTGTAAGCCCTCGTGGTGTGTTGTTGAAATATAAACAAACAAACAAAAACCGGTACAAAAAAAACATAATAATTGTTGTTTTGCTTTTATGTCTGGCATCTTAAACCTATCTGCAAGTACGTTACAGCTTATCAAACATAAAGGACACTTATCAATACCACTTGCTGCGCAGAAAAAAGAGCAAGAATGCATTCGAACGAAAAAGGATGGGTTGTACGCTTGCTTATCTGCCAGGTATATGCTTAAATACAATCCCAGGTAAAAGTTAAAACACTTTAAATAATAGTAATACATATTTCTATAAATCTAAAGTTTACCTGACTAAATATTAAATGACACAGTCATAAGAACGGAATGCAGGCTAGTTGTTTTTTGCGTATTCAATTATACCCTGTCTGTTAAAGTCACTACTTTTATTTATGGGACCAAATTAAAAATTAACATGTAAGTACTAATATTTTCAGTGTTTATTTACTTATTTATTTACGTCCATGTACATAATTTATTACACTACATTTACCTTATCACAAATAAGCTTATTTTGGTTTTATTTTGCTACGATAAAAGTTGTCGCTTCCAAAAAGGAAATAGTTTTTGTAATTTATGATCCTACTAGGCTTAAAACCGATAGCTACAATTTTCGTAATCATGGATTGGGCATTTGAAATCTAAATTTGCAGAATTAAAATAGCATCGCCAACATGTTAGACCAATTTGATTATTACATATATTGTAATCCGATCCTAAATCTCTTTGTGAGATATTTGTCCCCGCAGTTCATTTATAGAATTTATCTTTTTTTTTGTGAAACTTAAATGGAGGTGTTGATATTTTAAATCTTAAATATCCCTGCCAAACCAATTAAATAGTATTAGTACAGATAGATAAAACGAAGGTACCTAGGTAGTGAAGGTTTGCTATGATAATAATGAATTGTCCAACATTTTACCTTGCAATAGATATTTCAGACCGTAAAAGTTCATTTGCATGATGATGCATTCTTTTAGCTTGATTATCTATCTAAGAAAGATCGCGGTGACAAAGTATTTAATAGACAAATTACTATTTTCGTAGTAAACATTTTAACTTGTGCTTGAAGAAGAGGTTCATTAAGTCATACGTATGGTAAGTAATGTATGGGGTATAAATGTAGGCTTTGACTAAACAGTACATGAAGAGAATACAATCTTTTGAAATGTGGACATGGAGAAAAAATGGCAAATGCAAGGTACACTGCTAAAAAGACGAATAAATATGTGATAGAAGAGGTAAAAGAAGAATAAGAGAAAGGCAAACTTTGTTGGACATATTTTGATACATAATAACCTCATGACAACATAATTTGGAGGACACATACTTGTAATGGGGAAAGATATATATAACAAGAGGAAGCTCTTGAAAAACATTGGCCAAATGATAAGGTACGGGAACTACAACGCAAGAGTTGCTGGGGACAGAAATTCTTGGTTGCTACGGCAAGGCGACATCGCCTTTTGTCTATAATGATGACATTTAAGAAGCAAATGAAAAAATGTAGGGTTTGTTTTACTAGCTTTTCTATTGTTTTCTTGTTGTATCCATTTCTTTCTGCTATTTGTATTATGATGTTGTACTCGTTTTCTCGTTCGTCGTTATGGAGTGGTACATTTAGCATTCTGTTTATTAAGTATCTGTATGCGGCCATTTTGTGGGTGTGTGGGTGTAGTGAGTGTTTAGGTATAGTGATGTCTGTTTGTGTGGGACATCACTATACCTAAACACTCACTACACCCACAAACACACTAAATGGCCGCATATAGATACTTTATAAACAGAATGCTAAATGTACCACTCCATAACGACGAACGAGAAAATGAGTACAATATCATAATACAAATAGCATAAAGAAATGAATACAACAAGAAAACAATAGAAAATCTAGTAAAACAAATAAAAAACAAACAAATCAACAAAACCGAAAACAAAACACCAGAAACAAACACAAAATACACAACATTAACTTATAACCACCACATCAAAAAAATAACACAAACACTCAAACAATATGACTTAAAAATGAGCTACAAAACCAATAACAAAATAATAAACAAAATAAAAAAAACAAGAACACAACCCACATAAATTAAACGGAATATATCAAATAGAATGTAACACATGCAATAAAAAATATATAGGAATGACCAAAAAAATCAATAGAAACAAGATCCAAGGAACATATTACAGCATTAGATAGAATCCACATACCTAGCTACAAATCAAACGTAGCTACACACATTCACAACACAAAACACCAAAAACTAGACATCACCCAATTACAACCAATAAAACATGTTAAAGACCACAAAAAAATGGAAATCTGGGAACAATACTACATTCAACAAACAAACCATAAGAAACAATTAATGCCAGAACAAATCCAAATACAAACATTTAAACAAAACTTAATAAAGGCCATACAAATAGACAAATTATCAAACCACAGTGATCAAGATAGGAAACCGATACACACGACACAGTTCGAAGGCACAACCAATCAGAGAAGAGGAAACCGACCAATAGAAGCTCACGGCGCATGCGCCACGTACAATCTCAGACGTACACCACACGGGAGCGATAACAGTCAGTAGCGTGCTGATGATGAACCGGGACGGTTCGAAACTGCAGTTCGCGCAAATCAATAAGAAATCACAAACGTACAGCAAACAAATAAAGTGTATATTTAAAAGTGATTACAGTGTAGTGCAATATTCCAAAAGATATATATATATATATATATATATATATATATATATATATATATATATATATATATATATATATATATATATATATGTGTGTGTGTGTGTGTGTGTGTGTGTGTTTTGTTTTTTTAACATCGGCCTATTTCCGCGACTATGGCCAATCACCGACGCCAGGGAACAGTTTCGGACACGGAACCGACGAATTTACGCCCCCTCCGAAAGGCGGAACGTGGAGACATTCAACTTGCTCAAATACAATGCCAGAAACTCGGTTGATGTTAATATTACAGTTTGTACTAAAAAAAAAAAAAAAGTAGATTCCGGAGGTAAAGTACCCCTCCATTCGTTTCTCGGGGAGAGGGGTGTACAGGGGGCGCCAGCATCAAGATTTAACATATCCTTTTCAAATATATGTGGCCTAAATTCTAACCTGAACTCCGTCCACCATTTCCTCCAGGCCAATAGGCCCCAACTCCTCTTCCTCACCGAAGCTCAAATCAGTGCCAAAACAGCCACTAATCACCTTAATTTCCCGGGGTATGTGCTCTTTACTTCCTTTAGATTGCATTGAAGCGTGTGCGCTTACATCCGTAGCAATCTACCCTGCACCAGACTCCCCAATTTAGAAGCTGAAAGAAAAGACATACTATGGATAAAACTCTCTCTCAGGGCTGCAACTAAATTCATCTGTTGCATTTACCGGTCACCTTCTGACAACAACTTTGTCCAGCGCCTTGTCTACCTTTCTGAAAAAACCGAACATCTGATTTCTGAATATCTTTCCTCCGACGTCACTATTCTTGGTGACTTCAATGTCCATAATAAGGAATGGCTAGGATCTTCAAAAACCGATCCACAAGGAAGAGCAGCGGAAGCCTTTGCAGTCAGCAATTCTTTAGCCAATGTGGTTCAGCAATCTACTTACTTTCCTCGCATCACAACACACCGCTCAAATCTCTTGGATCTCCTTCTTACTACAAATCCTGACTGCTATAAGATATCAGTCACCACCCCCCTTGGTCGCTCAGACCACGGCATTGTCACTGCTTCCTGCGCAATGCAACCCGAGGTCACACAGTCATCACACCCACGTATCGTTTGGCACTACAACTCCGCGAACTGGGACGAAATGCGAGATTACTTTTCCTCATTTCCATGGGCGTCTGTCTGCTTCTCTCATCCTGGCCCCTCTGATATCTCACAAAACGTCACCGAAATTATCCAAGCTAGCATAGAATTATTTATTCCACGTACACAGAAAACCTCTGCAGCCACTCAAAAGCCCTGGTTCTCTAAATCCTGTGACAAGGCCAGACTTGAAAAGGTAAAAGCTCACAAAACGCTTCTACACAATCCCAGTCAAGAAAACCGTCAAGCATTTAACGACGCAAGAAACCGCTATGTCCGCATTCTTTCTGGGGCAAAAAACTCGTTTAATAACCACATCAAAAACAAAGTCCTCTTAAGCTTCAGCGGCAGCAGACCCTTCCGGACTCTTGCTAAATCTATTGGGAATAATTTCTGCAAGAGCACGTTTCCACCTCTTGTCACAGGGGATGAAATTGTTTCTACCGCCCTGGGCAAGGCTGAACTTTTTGCCTCGTTGTTCGCCAGCAATTCTACTCTCAACCCACCTCCAAATGTTCAACCACCAACAGTCCTTAATGTCGCGCATAAAATGACGGATATCATTTTCAAAACTAAAAAGGTACGAAAAATGCTCTCTTCTCTTAATACCAGGAAAGCCTCTGGCCTTGATGAGATCCCAGCAATTGTTCTCAAAAAATGCGCACCAGAACTTGCCCCTGTCCTGACTCGTCTGTTTCAGACACTGACAATAGCGGCATATTCCCTAGTAACTGGAAAACTGCTCGAGTACAACCCGTCCCCAAGAAAGGATCCAAAACGCTTCCTAGCAACTAAAGGCCTATTTCTCTACTTTCAGTCGTCTCTAAAGTGATGGAAAAGTATATAAACACCGAATTACTAAAATTTCTTGAAAAACACAGTCTAATCCACGACAGGCAGTATGGATTCCGTCAGCGCAGATCAACTGCCGACCTCCTTTCCTTTGTCACCCATTCCTGGAACAAGTATATGGAACTACACGGTGAATCCCAGATTGTTGCTCTAGACATATCCAAAGCATTCGACCAGGTCTGGCACGCAGCACTGCTTAATAAACTTCCGGCCTATAGCCTACCACCAACACTCTGTACCTGGACAGAAAATTTCCTCTCCAACCGGAGCATTTCTGTTGTCGTGGATGGCCATTTCTCTAAATTGTATTCAAATAATGTAGGAGTTCCTCAAGGTTCAGCTTTAGCCCCTACTTTGTTTCTTCTTCACATCAATGACCTCCTCAGTAGCACAACCAACCCAGTTCACAGTTACGCGGACGACAGCACCGTCCACTCAAATATACAATATTCTAAGCCTGTCTCTTTAGCCCAATTAGATGAGGATCGCAGACTCATGGAGGGTTCTGTCTCCCTGGATCTCCAAAAAGATTTAGACTGGGGAAGTAGAAATCTTGTACCATTCAACCCCACCAAATCACAGTCCTAGTTTCTTTCTCATAAGAAATACACCAGCCCCAGACCCATCACAATGAACAACCAAGTTATTCAAAGTAATGAATCCTTTTCACTTGTTGGCATTTCTGTGGATCTAAATCTCAATTGGCACCAACATGTCACATCAATTGCAGAAGCGGCCGCTAAGAAATTAGGTTTCCTTTTCCGGGCTCTCAAATACTTTTCACCAGCTAATCTCTATACCTTATATACTTCACAAATAATACCAAACCTCGAATACTGCTTCCACATCTGGGGTGCTGCTGCCGCTTCTACACTCGCTATTCTGGACTCCATTCAGAAGAGAGCTATACGTCTCATCGGTGACCCTACCCTCACCCAAAGGCTGCCATCCCTTGCCCACTGACGTGCTGTTGGTGACCTCTCTCTCTTTTATAAATATCTGCACGGGCACTGCTCAGAGGAGCTTTCTTCCATAGTTCCTCCACCTGCTGCCCGCAACAGATCTACCAGGGGAACAGAGCGAATGCAGTTTTTTACTGTCCAGGTCACCAGACATAGAACATCTTGTTATGCCCGCTCTTTTGTCCCGAGGACTTCCAAGTTGTGGAATTCCTTGCCGGCACATGTTTTTCCTTCTCCCCCGAACCTCCAAACCTTCAAGTCCAGAATTAACAAGTTGCCTCTTTCCTCCTTGTGAACACCCACGGTACGATAGTATTTAGACTGTAAGTCCTCGTGGTGTGTTATTGAAATATATATATATATATATATATATATATATATATATATATATATATATATATATATATATATATATATATATATATATATATATATATATATATATATATATATATATATATATATATATATCAAAATTTAAACTGACCCGGGAGATGGGTTCTAGGGGTCCTAATTCGAGCTCATTTGCAAAAATATTTGCAAAGTCTCACCATCGATACCTCTCCATTAGTGATTTTTTTAAATAAAAATTTACTAATAATTGCATAGATTTTAAATATGCGAGTGCTTAAAGCTTTTTTCCGTTTAATTCAGCTTCGCCACTATACGATACTGTAATATTTGTTTATATTGTGTTAAATGTGTTTTTTGTGTTTGACGCATTTAGCCAACCACTGAAAATGTCTTGTGAATCCTAATTAATTTTATTACAGAAAGAAAGGGGATATTTGTGATGTCTTCATTTTTTACATCCCTAAGAAGAATAATTCACTGTCAAATTTCACTATTATACTGCAGTTACATTGTTACTTTATTAGGTACCTGTGACGTAAACCACTGTTACCAATCTTCCGTTCTGCTGTAATAGCCCAATAAAAAAGTAATAGAACAATCTAAACGTGAAGTTAATGTGAATCCTGAATAAACAGCAGGCAACGCTTGTGGTCCGGCAATCTCAGGTTAGTTCGGGTTGAACGCTTTTCTTTCAACCTTAGTTGTATATTTCTGAAAAGAGCATCAATTCAATAAAACAATTTATAAGGACGTCAGCAGTCTTAAATGCCCGCAGTCGACTGCAAACTCTAGATGTCAGTGTTTATTCACGATACGGCTGAATTAGAAAAAAATGATATAAATGTGCTAGGTAAAGGCCTAAAAGTAATTGTTACTATAACATCAATGGAAGGGTGAAAAGCAAGACGCATCACAAATCACGTCATAGGTACGTCCAGTATACTTGCCTAAGCTAAATTTATAGGACCTGTAGAACATGTAGTAAAACATGGACCAAAACAATTCACTGACTAAATTAAAGTTTATTTTTTTTTTGTTTTTTATTAGAAACTAATAAAATAGATAATATACCTATATAAATATAATACATGCAAAAATAAAGATGTAAGTGTATAAATATTTAAATTACTAGGTAAAATTAAAGTATAGATATTGTATGATATTATTTTGATAAGGTATCGACATTTAAACCACTTGGTCAATTTAAAATGAAAGTATTATATCTGATAGGTTAACGGTGTATTGACAATTATAACTTCGTAAATTTGGAATATCAATAGTTATAATAATAATAATCTGAGTTAAAGGTAAGCATCGTATTATTTTCCCCGTAATTGGCTGCCAAGAACGTTCACAACAATATTACAAAAGAGCTAGAAAAAAATGAAACTGATTAAATAAACAACGACTAAGTACCTAATATTTAATAAATGTTATGCTAAGGTTCACATTTAACCCGTGACGTATCTCCAAATAGTCGACATGAATGGTGTGAGGTTTGTATTTACTTCATTAGAATAATAGTCCACAAACGATTCTCAATATTCCTAATAATCCCATTAAATTCCTGGACAACGTAGTCGATATAGAATTGGGAGGTACTTATCTTAGGAACCAATCCTGGGCGTTGCGGGGAGGCCACGGGATCCAAACAGCATCTGCTAGCTAATTGATGGACGGGAAGCTCTCTGGGCCAAAGATCCTAACGCTAACACCAGGGGATGAATGGTTGGAGTGAAATCTCATAACCTAGTGGGTGGTTTTATCTAACGTATCTTGAAATACGGCAGATTTCTTAGCCTTCCGTACAGATCCTTACGATTACCCACTCAGAAGTAAACATCAAAAAGGGCCACTTCAAGCAAATCCTGTGGAAATGCACTGGCGGTCGTAAGGAATATGCGATAACAGAAAACTTAAACACTATAACTTACCAAGTGCAGAACATAACAGCCAGTCACATAAACTACAATCACTTTACATATAACCGTTGTTCAAAAAAAAAAACAATAAAGTACAACAGCTCAGAATAAAATCTGCAGACAAAAATGGCAAACGGACAGTTCTCGGAAGAAAACGGGAAAACTCGAAGAGTGGAAGATGGAAACTCCAAATTTAAATATTCAAAAATATGCAAATTTACGATGACAAAAATATAAACTTGACATGATGAACTCTGAATATATAACGCATTCAAGTGTTACCTAAGTGGATGAAATGCTAGGCACAAATTGCTTTTTAAGGAACTGGACATTTTTGAAAAATATTGAAACCAACCCGTTGAGGTGGCAGTGGGCACATATTGCCAACAAAAATAGGTTAAAGAACCTATATTTTAAACATCTGAACCATCCAGTAAATGTCCCTATGGCGGGTATTGTTTCAACCTGTCTAATTGTATGATTAATTTCAAATCTCCCGGCGCTTTGAGCACAGCATGTCATTGACAACTGATAATACGTGACTGCAGCAGTTGACAAACTTAGATTCTCTGTTAACCTTATGCGAATTCCATGTGTTTCTGAAAGTCAAATTTTCATTTATTTCCAGGAGCCGCTACTGCAAGTATGTTTACGATCGGCTAATTCATTATCATCAGGTTATCTCCCATAAGATACCGTCAACTAAATGTAATCAATAACACTACAGCGCGAAAATGTTTCGCTATGTTATTTCCGTGTTTAGAATCGGTATTAGGCCAAACTGTTTCAGTGTGTGCATTACAAATAAATACTTACCTGTGAAATACGTACGCTACTCATAACATGATAAACACACAGTCGGATGTGGATGTGCCTGTTAAACATAATAAATATAACCTGCAAATCCATTTGCCTTCATCTCGTCATTTTAACAATTATTAGGCGCACAAGCCAAGTTGTAGGCAATTTTCTAACATAAATTAGTATTATCCAGGTAAGTCATCTATTGCCAATTCCTATAAACTGTTTATTTAAGCAAATTTGAAACTACAGAAATTTATATGTAAATAATTTAGTTAACCATATATTTGCACCAATACTAAATTTGAGCTATGTATTTATTCCATATGCAAAAAAAATAATTGTTGCCGCTATTTCAGGCCATAACACCACATTGGGTAATATTTTGGTTCCACGCCCTGAATAATAACTATATGAAAATAAAATGTCATTGGCAAGTAAAATTATTGGAAATGTGAATTTTTAATATTACTATTTAGCTTTTGTAAAACATACTGTTTTCATTAAAAAATTTGCTTATGGAGAGATAACGACTTTCAAATTTTCGATTTTTTTTTCAGACGAACGCGAATTAAAGCCCCTACAAACCATACCCGAGGTGAGTTTCAGACTTTATATGCCTATATATATATATATATATATATATATATATATATATATATATATATATATATATATATATATATATATATATATATATATATATATATATATATATATATATATATATATATATATGTATATATATATAGCTTGGTTCATTTGAAAATAACGGTCTGATTTGGATGAAATTGGATTGTAATCTTAATTACTGACTAACAAGTTTGTTAGCCAGTTTAATCGGGAAACTGGAGTTTTCATCTGGAAAATTTTTGTATCCTCGAAAATAACAGAGTTATTGATACCAAACTTGGCAGGCAAATTGCTCTGATAAATCGTGTACTACGTGCCAAAATTTAGATCTCTCAGTCAAAAGAAAAACAAGTTATAAGCATAAACAAACATCGGTCGCTCAGAAGGTCAGAATGGGCCAAGTATTTGTGGGGTAAACAAAATTTATTAGATATTACAAAGAGCTTTTTGGCTGCAAAAATGTCAAGAAATACCAAAAGGATTAATTTGAAAATTTTATCAGTTTTCTTCTAAAAACATCAAATCAATGATTCGTGAGTCGTGGAAATTGGTGATTCTTGAAAAATGATTTTGAAACGAATGCAAGCTATGGAGTATATATAATGCCAGAAGTGTGTTTTATAAGATCTTAAATTTCTGTTTCAATGGTTATTGTTTATTTGAGTAAAATATTTACAGGATTTCTTATTTAGAAGTGTTTTTATCACACAATAAAGCTCAAAGAAATGCCCCTCCTAAGTCAATAAATTGATAAATGCACAATCAACTAGTAGTAAAACTTCGAACAGAGCAAGTGTGTTATGGAAGCGCATTTTCAAAAAAATTTCTTTTAAATATTAATAATTTAAATTATTATCCTAGAAACTTGAATTTTTGTATGTAAATAAGTTTTAATCAAGCTGAGATGTACACCAAATTGCATCAAACAAGCATCATAATTTTCGAAGATAAAATTTGATGCTGAAATGAAAATTTGCACAATAATGACTTGCTACATCCAGACTTTTTAGAATTTACATCAATCCCTTAGTTTAATATAATCACCTTTTTGAGATTTGTTAACAAAGTATCATAATTATGAAACCATTATATATATATATATATATATATATATATATATATATATATATATATATATATATATACAGTTCAGACTTCTCTGTTGTAATGGTGATGAACCATTTTGTCTGCCTTAAGCCTTGCTAACTAATACCTAATCATTTTTAGTGAATTTTCATTAAGAAAATTCACTAATAGAGAGGTATCGATGGTAAGACTTTTGGAAACATTTTTCAAATGAGCGCCAATTAGTGCCTCTAGAACCCATATCCGGGGTCAGGTTCAATTTTTATATGTTTATATATATATATATATATATATATATATATATATATATATATATATATATATATATATATATATATATATATATATATATATATATATATATATATATATATATATATATATATATATATATATATATATATATATATATATATATATATATGTATATGAGACATTGGTAATTTTTAATTTCTCACACATACAAAATTTTTTGTTTGTTTATTACAATTGTTCAATCTGCTAAATTTGTTAGATTTGTTGAATTTGCTTAATTTCTTAAATTTGTTTAACTTTGTTAACTTTTTAAATTTAATCTATTCGATGTCCTAATTTGGCATCCCGGGTAACCAAAATAAAAACATAATATCTATAAGAGGCTTGTTTAAGCTTAAAAGATTTTTTCTTTTTGGCAATTTTAAATCTATTTACAATATAACTTGTTAACTAGTTTGCAGATTATTTAATGAGTCTTTGGCCTCACATCGCCGCGACCCTGATGGCTCTTTTGTGCACGACTCTATTTTTTAATAGTTGCCCAAAATGTTATTTTCATATAGTCTACTATTTTTATGGGCGCTATTTTACCTATTGCCTGTGGTGTTAGAGTCACCCCTCCAAGGTGTCTTCATAAGGTGATACCTTGCTATGGAGTGTTGTGTGAAAAGTCCCGTGATTATTCTCAAGTCGTTCTTGTTCAATTCAAGAAACAGTTCAGACTTCTCTGTTGTAATGGTGATGAACCATTTTCTCTGCCTTAAGTCTTGCTAACTAACATATACCTAATCATTTTTAGTGAATTTTCATTAAGAAAATTCACTAATAGAGAGGTATCGATGGTAAGACTTTTGGAAACATTTTTCAAATGAGCGCGAATTAGGGCCTCTAGAACCCATATCCGGGGTCAGGTTCAATTTTTATATGTTATATATATATATATATATATATATATATATATATATATATATATATATATATATATATATATATATATATATATATATATATATATATATATATATATATATATATGTTTGTATGTATATGAGACATTGGTAATTTTTAATTTCTCACACATACAAAATTTTTGTTTGTTTATTAAAATTGTTCAATCTCCTAAATTTGTTAGATTTGTTGAATTTGCTTAATTTCTTAAATTTGTTTAACTTTGTTAAGTTTTTAAATTTAATCTATTCGATGTCCTAATTTGGCATCCCGGGTAACCAAAATAAAAACATAATATCTATAACAGGCTTGTTTAAGCTTAAAAGATTTTTTTCTTTTTTGCAATTTTAAATCTATTTACAATATAACTTGTTAACTAGTTTGCAGATTATTTAATGAGTCTTTGGCCTCACATCGCCGCGACCCTGATGGCTCTTTTGTGCATGACTCTATTTTTTAATAGTTGCCCAAAATGTTATTTTCATATAATCTACTATTTTTTAGGGCGCTCTTTTACCTATTGCCTGTGGTGTTAGAGTCACCCCTCCAAGGTATCTTCATAAGGTGATCCCTTGCTGTGGAGTGTCGTGTGAAAAGTCCCGTGATTATTCTCAAGTCAAGAAACAGTGCAGACTTCTGTGTTGTAATGGTGATGAACCATTTTGTCTGCCTTAAGCCTTGTTAACTAACATATACCTAATCATTTTTAGTGAATTTTCATTAAGAAAATTTACTAATAGAGAGGTATCGATGGTAAGACTTTTGGAAAAAATTGTCAAATGAGCGCGAATTAGGGCCTCTAGAACCCATAACCGAGGTCAGGTTCAATTTATATATATATATATATATATATATATATATATATATATATATATATATATATATATATATATCCAACCGCTAACTCAAAAAATACTTGACCGATTTCGACCAAATTTGGGAATTACCTTGATTTTGTTAATGGTTTGGATGAGTTCGTAGATGGAGGCCGTGCGTGTAAATTTTCTTGTGTAAAGAAAATTTGTACACTGTTAGTAAGATATACTATTAACACTAATTTTTTAAATTTAAATCGACCTTTGAGATCAGTTTTAGAGTCCTAGTTAGCGATTATTAAAAAAAAAGTTTTTATGGAGCTACTAAATTCAGATTTGGTCTTAGATATAATATGTAAATACTGCAAGTGTCTTTAAAAAAATTGTGTTACAAATTTCATTAAAGTTACAAAAGTTTTCCAGAAAACAATTAATTATTTACAAAAGGAATGTATCTGTCAAATTATAAATATGACAGGTATTTTGCCTTATTAATTGATTGGATGGTTTTGTTTTAGTCAACCCATCCAGTTTTTGCAAACAATAAACAACAAAAAAGGTTTTTTAAAACAAAACGAAGCTCAGGGGACGGTGCACTTAACCGCAACCGGAATGTAGCAAAACGGCGCACACCACAACAAAGAGTATGTAACGTAGATTAATAATCGTGAAAAAAAAATTACGGAAAAACCATAAATAACCGAATAATTGAGAAATGAAATTCAAAAAAATGCCCTATTTTCACGTTACGAACTGTCAATTTCCAGCAGCATTGCCACATTGAACATCTAATTCCAAGAGTGTTTTGCCACTCTGACGAAATGAAGGTCTAAAATGCTTTTTACAAACAGGCCTGCCGACCTGACCTTCCGGACCTAACAAAACCGCCTATCTGCGATTTAATCCCAAAAGTGTTTTGCCGCTTTAACGAAATAAAAGATCTAAAATGCTTTTTACACACACTCCTGCCGACTTGCCTTTCTGAACCTGACAACACATAACCTTGTCAAAATAAAAGCAAAAAATTCTGGACGCAGCAAGTGCGTTATGGTAGTGAATTTTCATAAAAATGTTTTTAATAGCAAATATGTGTTTTTTTTTCAGAAAGCAGGCATCAAATTTGGTTACCAGTATAACCTATATAGTAAAAACAATGTGCCATGTTTCATCAAAATAACTTTATTGTTTGAAAACGTACAGAAATTTCCGAAAGTAAACTTAAAATGTAACCGACAAAATCCGTTTCCTGGTCAACCTTATAGGTTAATATCAAATTCATCTTTTCAAATATGAAGCATTTAATCAAAATTTGCTACCATAACGCACTTGCTGCGTCCAGAATTTCTTAACTTACAAACATGCATTATATTTCGATGGAAAATGCAAAAGCATAAGGCGTTTTCCACTAAAAAAAATATTATTTGTATCACCAACGACTTATGGGCCACCTGTGATGGTAGCAATAATTTTTTAAGGTGTGACTCAAGACACCGTATAATTAATGTATACAATATTTTTTCATATCTTGTATAATAACGGATATATTAAGCTTTATTGATTTTTTACGAAAATTCTACAAAAATTATATACCATTAAACGATAAATTCTATAGCTAAGGCTACTGCCAAGCATCAGAGAAAGGGTCTATTTGAAATGAATTTTCTGGAAATATTTTAGTAAAATGAAGGACGATGACGGTTGAAACTAAGACTCCAGGGTTTGTAAAACATCCTTCTTAAGACATTTTCTTTCCATAGCCCGTTTTGAGGAAAACCCCAATTTTTTTTTAAATGCCCATAACTTTTTTGTCTTTTAACCTACAGAGCTAAATTTTGGTGGGCACCTCACCTATAATGACGTAAACCAGCGTACCAAATTTGGTTGCCCTTACTTTGTTAATTCTGGAGATATAATTTTTTTTAAGGAAAATCCAAAATTTTCCGGGAAAACCTGGGCCGATTTTCCTGACTAACGAACTTATTCAAGCCATTTTCAAAAGGAAGGTATTCACCAAATTTAATCAAAATCGGCCCATTATTTTTTGAGTTATCGGTGTGATACATATATATATATATATATATATATATATATATATATATATATATATATATATATATATATATATATATATATATATATATATATATATATATATATATATATATATATATATATATATATATATATATATATATATATATATATATATATAAACATATAAAAATTGAAACTGACCCCGGATATGTGTTCTGGGGGGCCTAATTAGCGCTCATTTGAAGAAATTTTTTCAAAATTCAAAAGTCGGGATCTCCTCATTAGTGAATTTTTTTAAAGAAAATTCACTAAAACTGAATTAACAGTGTTAATATATGTACTCACTACCAAACATATTAGCTGTCAAATGTCAAAACATTTCAGCAATCTGGTTACTAATGCTGCGACATCTTTGTGTTGCTGTCTTTCCGAAGTATTGCCTCCAGACAAAAGCGTCAATGTACTCTGGCAGAAATGAAGATGCCATAACCCCCAATCTCTGAGATACGTCTTAAAGGAAGACCACAATCATTCGACGTGATTAGTACATACCCCTGTCGACGGGTCTCTAAAATGCATCGAGTAGTTAACAGTCTTGTGTGCATAACCCAATTGCGACAAAGTGCGATACGCTCTCCACTCATCAGTCCATATTTCGGAGCCAGGAATCATAACCCTTTGAATTATGTGGATTAATGTTTGCGATGTCCGATTGCGTACATACACAATGTAGCCCCTCTTCTCCACCGTATCGTAAATCCCCAAGACCCACCTGGCCGGAACAATTCGACCCCGGTGGTATTTTCTTTTACTAATGACTGATTCGTCAACCTGCACCGCATGCCCCTCTCTTGAAATTTTGAATTGTCAAGCCTTTTTTTATATAGGATAATAAAAACATACCAAACTTTATGAGTGAATCATTCTGAAGCAATTTCCAGGAGACGACGTCCCGAAAAAACCTGAATTGCTGTTGCTATTACTATTTTCTGGGAAATTCATGTGATGGAAACCACACAGCGACTAGGAGTCTCACAGCACCAGAGCCACATGAGGAGTAATACATCCTTAACAGGTAAACGCTGTTTTTCAAACAAGCTGCCAGTCAAAACAGAGAAAGTTTTTCTGCACCTACTGCAGAAGAAAACAGTATTTTAAGAATTATCTGCCTTCCGCATTAGACTGCACACTCTTCTGCAATTCTGCGTTTTACACCGAAACACATTTTTAAGAAGCCCAATGGCTTGCAAATACTCAACCAAATCACTATCATCTTTGTTTATTATTTGATAAATATCGTTAATCTTTTGCATGATATGACTTAGAAGAGATATGATATTGCGCATATGCCCCGCCCCCTCTGATGACATCACGCGGTGAGTAACGTTGTAAAGTCCAACTACACACTTAAAACAAAGTCATTCTCAATCAAAAAGTTTCTATACGTTAGTTTAATGCTGTTGAAGCTACGCCTGTATTGTCTTTTTCAGATAATATAGATCGCAGCACTAAATTTAGTCTTTTTCATTTTATTACTTCCAACTGTATGCACTTAAATATTAGTAAAATACGTGATTTGTTAATAGATTGTGATCAAAGGTCAAACCACACTGTACGACAGTATATTATTGTTGCATTGGACTCACCACTTGACACCATGCGCGTGACAGGTCTAAAAATAGGTAGTCTGAATATCATATTTCTCATTATTTGTATCATGAATGTTTTGCACTTCCATGTTGATGTAAGAAAAGCAACAAACTGATAAAGATGAAAAGTTTTAAGTTTTATTAATCATTGTGCCATAGTTACCACATAAAATTTCCCTAAAGAAAAAAGAAGACACATACTACCCAATAACAAGGAAATAGCTTCGAAACTGACAACAACGCCTAGCTCCATGTAATATGTCAACGAAACAAGTCATAACCTCTGGTACAAAAATATAAGTTTTTGTTGTAAATCTAAAGGTTTTTATTGCGTTTATCATTGAAAGGTTACTAAACAAGAATAAAACGAATTATACCAGATTGTTTTACTTTATTAAGGTATGTACAACTGTTTTTAGGTCATATTTTATTATAATACCTACGTTAATATGTAGTTGCGGGTAAGTGTAGGGTTTCCCGAAGCTCAATATGTTATTTTTCTTTAATTTATTACCCACGTGCGTTTACAAAGGTGTTACTGAGGTTCAAGATTGGGAAATTTATTGAGCTATCGGATTTGAAATATTTTTACGCAAATTTTCTACCTAACATAAAAAAGCTTTTTTGTTGTTTATTGTTTGCAAAAAGTGATGGGTTGGCTAAAACAAAACCATCCAAGCAATTATTATGGAAAAATACCTGTCATATCTATAATTCGACAGGTACATTCCCTTTGTAAATAGTTATTTTTTTCTGAAAAACGTTTGTAACTTTAATGAAATTTGTAACACAATTTTTTTAAGACACTTGCAGTACTTACATATTTTTATAATTCGACAGGTACATTCCCTTTGTAAATCATTTATTTTTTCTGAAAAACGTTTGTAACTTTAATGAAATTTGTAACACAATTTTTTTAAAAGCACTTGCAGTACTTACATATTATATCTAAGACCAAATTTTAATTTAGTAGCACCATATAAAATATAATTTTTTCAAATAATCGCTAACTGGGACTCTGAAACCGATCTTCAAGGTCCATTTAAATTTAAAGAATTAGTTTTAATAATGTATCTTATTATTTATCTTAATAGTGTACAATTCTTATGAAAATTCACTACCATAACGTACTTGCTGCGTCTAGAGGTTTTTTATAAATCAGTTTGTTCTAAATCATGAACTTAATATTGAAATGCGGTTTAAAGTTGTGTTTATGTAAGGCTTGTTATGATAATGATTTCGAAAAACTAATTTTTCACCAGCATCTCTTAGTGATGGTTGAAGACTTACCCTGATAAGCTATAAATAATGTTTCATTTTCTCCATTATTTATGACGGGTTTATCTATTTTCTGTTCAAAAGGTTCAAAATGTTTACAATTTCCAATCAATCTCTTTAATATATCTCCTGCTGGCTTAGGCTTATCAGGATATCTTGAAGCAAAATTATCGCAGGAGCTTGTTGCGATTTTATTGCATTCTTAATCAACAACTAAACAATTGCGGCCTGTTCTGTCGTAATTAAACAGGCTTGGTTGGTTCTAGACGGTTCTGGATGGTTCACAAACCATTGCAGTTAGCTATTTCAATAACTGAACTGAAATTCAGTTTCAGTTCAGCTGCCGAAAAAGTATGTTGTCCAGCCGCCTAGCAACCCACCAAGCAAGTCTGGTCATGGCAGAACAGCCCGGAAGCCATTCACCAGTCCAATCAATGTCATTTGATAAAATATATATTCACCAATAATTAATAAATTTAAATAATGTCGTTGGTGTAACCCAGACTTCTCATGATATATAGATTGTGTAGGGGAACATGTCAGTATAACGGAGTATTGACGGACTTAGCTAATTTATTAACTTTGTTCTGACATTTCCTGTCATGGCCTGTTCGAAGTTAGTTGCCGATTCTCACAAATGACCTAAGTGGACTTCCTAAATAGTTGTGAATAACATGCACACTACTGCATTTTGGTATAAAAAATAAACAATAATTAGCCCTGTCTTGATCAATATATATATATATATATATATATATATATATATATATATATATATATATATATATATATATATATATATATATATATATATATATATATATATATATATATGTGTGTGTGTGTGTGTGTGTGTGTGTGTGTGTGTGTGTGTGTGTGTATATAACAAATAGAAATGTACTAACATCCAGATGTAAAAAAAATATTTCGCGGAAAACTATTGACTTTCTTGGACCAAGATTATATAATCTTGTACCAGCCAAACTTAAATTTATAGAAAAGAATTATAAATTTCGTAAAAAAAATAAAGGAATGCATATTTCAAAATTAGGAAACATTAAAAATCTTAATACAAAATTTTTGAAAAAAAACTATGGTACATAAAGACAGCTTATAATTGTTATTACGAATGAATAGCAATGAAGGAGTGCTGTATACGTGGGTGTGCAAGTGTGGGCGTAGCGTTAGCATGTGAGTATGTCGGGTATGTGTGAATGTATGCTTGTGTCTTATAGGATGATGTGCGAAGGCAGGAGCTAGTGAGTGTCTGTGGGTAAGTATAAATGTGTGTATAAGCGACTTATGAGATGGTGTGCCAAGGCAGGAGCTAGCGAGTGTCTGTGGGCAAGTATAAATGTGTGTATAAGCGAGAGTGGTTGCTTTTGACCGTGTATTGATTGGAGACAGGGTTGTCTTCTACTTGTGCTTGGTGTAGATTGGGTGGAAGCAGGACGGCTTCGAAAAGAGAGACGTTAGAGGGATATAATGCTTTGAGCGATTGTTGTTGACGGATATACCTCATTTTTTCACATTGGAGTAGAGGTGAGAGTGTGTGTGCAGTGGGTGGTGGGATGCTTGAGAATTTAAATAGTGAAGAACGGTCAGATGTCTAATGTAAAATTGTTGTAGTGTATGCTTTAATAGGATAACTAATTATAAGGCGAAGCACGCACAAGTATGGGTATACTTATGTGCTTTAACATTTTTGTTGTAAAGTTTAAGTATAGATTTGTATAAATTGTTCTTGGCAAATATATATATATATATATATATATATATATATATATATATATATATATATATATATATATATATATATATAAATAAGTCTAAAATGTTTAAAAATTGGAAAATATTTTATATTTTTGGGTTCAAAGTTTTAACCAATTTTGTATTCAAACTCCATAATATTGAAGACTTTCTGATTATTAATTAGAGACATGCGACTTTGCTTACAAGCTGGAAATGTATAATTATATGAATGTGTCTATTTTCGTAATATGGTACCTAAAACAAATCATTTCACCCAACGATGTGCTTAAAATATTAAGGCCGTGGGTATTATTTTTATTTCTACCTCTACAACCTAGATAAAAACTACCAACTGTTGCCTTTAAGGCAAAACCCTTTACATTTAACTTTGGACCTACTCTTTCATCGTTATAAGAAGATTTTTTGTAACAAGAGCTTATTTTAAAAATACCTATCTAAAGCATTTTTTGTTAGCTCACATTTCTTTTAAGTTAAAACCTCCAGATAGCTACAATACGTGTAGAATGCCCGCAATACAGTTTTGTTGATTGTTTGTAGACATAAGAATTGACATGGGTCCTAATGTGTATTATATGCCGTATCTGTCTGTCAAGTCGGAATCAGAATACAGAATAGACACATCCACAGTGGGCGATGGGCTAGCAATGTTATAGTATTGTTATCAAGACAGGTCCTGAGATGTGTTTGTATACAGAAATGTCATTATCGTGCCAATTCGAAATAAACTCGTATAGAGGGAGATCTATTGTATAAGAAATATTGAATTTATATTATTAGACCAATACGCCGGCGAAACGTGTTATAGGAAACACATAGTAAAATAGGGAACGAGTGAAGTATTTCATGAATGGCATCGAAATGAATAAATATAGTAGGTATACTATATTGTACTTCTTTGTCAACAAATTGGTTGACAGGCTGTCCTTCCGGAGTAATATATTAAACAAAACTTAGTCTGAGTGGTAAAACTTTGAGAAGTATTCTACCTGAGCTAAAATCATAATTGAGTAGGTACCCATTAATAAATGGGCCGAACCAATATATCATAATAAAAAAGAGAAACTTATTTATTAATTATCTATTTCTAGAAAAAAATCTAAAATGAAGAAAAATAATTAGTTACTCTCCTCAGCAGTTTTTTTTTGAAGTTGAAGTCGTCTTAAATTTACTCGTTAATTTGATTATAAATAGAATGCTACATATATTGTAATATACAAACTAAATTCATATATATATATATATATATATATATATATATATATATATATATATATATATATATATATATATATATATATATATATATATAGAATATATATATATATATATATATATATATATATATATATATATATATATATATATATAGAATATATATATATATATATATATATATATATATATATATATATATATATATATATAAGTATATATATATATATATATATATATATATATATATATATATATATATATATATATATATATATATATACAGTGTGAAACACACTTATGGAATAAAATTCATTATTCAGCAAAAAATGGTTTTTGTGGAAAACCCGAGACACATTAAGTTTAATTTGTCGAACATTATGTTATAATCATAGTTAAAAAATTAAACTCCCACCATTTTAACCCCAGCACTTTATCCATTTTTTTAAAAATAGCAACCTTACATTTTTTTCATCACAATTCGATGGATCACATTTTTCTGAATACGGAGATACCCCATATGTATGGTCTAATATTACAGTTTTCAATACAGGGTGGAAATTTAATACCGGAATATTAAAACTAAACAGTTTACCCTGAAATTCAAATTTCGAAAATAAACGTAATAAAAACGTCCCTTTCTTATAATAAATGTTCAACATGTTCTCCATTCACTTGCACACAACGAAATAATCTGCTCTGAAATTCTTCCCTAACTCTGTTCAACACGTCAGGCGTTACGTTCCTAATTTCTGTAGTTATTTTCATTTCCCAATCATATAAATCAGTAGGTTGCGTATTATACACTCTGACTTTAAGGTATCCCCATAAAAAGAAATCAAGAGGTGTAAGATCTGGTGATCTAGCAGGACATTCTACGAAACCTCTCGTCCAATCTATCTTTGTGAAAAAACTTCATGTAAATACTCCCATACTTGAAGAACAAAGTGGAGCGGTGCACCGTCCTGTTGAAACCATATCCACTCATGGGGAATATTAGGTTCCATTACATTTGGATATAATTCTGCTAACATTGGGAGAACCTGTTCTCTTAGCATATCTAAATATCTTGGACCGTTTAGATTCTCTATAAAAACAGGTCTAACTACGTGAACGTCAATGATACCAGCTCAAACGTTCAACTTCTGAAGACGCTGAGTGTGTGTTTGTCGCATCCAGTGGAGGTTTTTGGCAGCCGGGTATCTGCAATTTTGCCAGTTTACATCGCCAGTCAAAAGAAATGTTGCTTCATCGGAAAATAGAACGTTTTCAGAAGAAATAACATTTCTATGTAACCAACAGTTGCTCACAAAATTGCAGTCTTCTATCAGAATCACCGTCAATCAACTCTTGAACGTATTGTAGTTTATAGAGATGCATTTTTTCGTTTTTGAGACACCTTAAAACTGTTGATTGACTGACATCATTTTCACGTGCTGCTTGACGGGTAGAAGTTGTTGGTTCTTTTTGAAAAGCCAATAAAATATTGAGTTCTACATCTTCTTCGACAAACTTCGTCTCCTGGCAGTGGTTTAACGTGCCCATAATCACGAAACTGTGAACGTATCTTAGACACAGTTCCCTGGGTTAGTGGGGGCAAATCTGAATGTTTTTCATTAAATAGCTTAACAACTTGTGCCTGTGTTCTACACATATCATCATACCCAATCATCATTAATATTTCTGTTCGCAGAGTTTGAGTTAAGTATCGCATTATTAGACCAAAAATTAATTGAAATTATCGGAACAAAATTACGACTAATTTATTAGGACACTGTACATTAAACAATACACCACAAAATAAAACAGAACTGTTAAATTTCACCTTTCACACTGCAAAAATTGGTAGTTAATAAGGAACAATTAAATGATACCAAGTACGTTTGAGATAAAAGACAAGATAAGAAATTTAAGATAAGAGTCAATGAAGAATTCCAGAGCAGGTTATTTCGTTGTGTTCAAGTGAATGGAGAGCATTTTGAACATTTGTTATAAGAAACGGAAGTTTTTAGTAAGATTATTTTCGAAATTCGAATTTCAGGGTAAACTCTTTAGTTTTAATATTCCGGTATTAAATGTTCAGCCTGTATTGAAAACTGTAATATTAGACCATACATATATCCCCCTCCGCATTCTGTAAAAATTTTATCCATCGAATTGTGATGAAAAAATGTAGGGTTGCTATTTAATAAAAAGTAGATAAAGTGGTGGGTGTAAAATGGTGGAAGTTTATTTTTTTTTAACTATGATTATAAGATAATGTTCGACAAATTAAACTTCACGTATCTCAGCGATTTCCACAAAAACTATTTTTTGTTGAATAATGAATTTTATTCCATAAGTGTGTTTCCCACTGTATGTATATATATATATATATATATATATATATATATATATATATATATATATATATATATATATATATATATATATATATATATACTGAAAGCCACTATTTTAATAATTTTTCAAAAACTTCCCAGCATGTGAGAAAAAGTATAATACAAAGTATGACCTACATGTTGAGTAATTACAGCTCTACATCTATTGCTCATAGACAAAATGAGATTGTCAAGGTCTCCTTGTGGTATACGTGCCCACTCTGCTGTCAGAAGCTTCTGGGAATGTAAACACATTGTGAGTGTTGACCGTATGTGGAGTAATTCTTCGTTGAGGCATACCTCAGACATGATCTATCGGATTCAGGCCCGGAGATTGTACTGGCCATGCTAAAACGTTAATTCCCGCGTTATCCAACCAGTTGGTTACGCTGCATGCGGCATGTGGGCGAGGATTATTATGCATTAGGTGGAAGTTTTGACCAACAGCGCCTGCAAATGGATGCACGATGGGTTTAAGAATGCTATCCAGATAGAGCTGAGCTGTTAGGAAGCGATTTGGAAAAACGAGTTGGGTTCTGCCGCCAATAATTATTCCTCCCCATGCCATTATTATACTACCTCTGTGTGTGTACACTTCGTGGATATGTCTTAAGAGTTCCACATTTCCAGATCCTCTCCACACCCTTATTCGACGGGAATCCGGATGGAAAGTAAACCTAGATTTGTCTGTGAATAAAGCTGTAGCCTAGTTATCTGCAGTCCAATTCAGATAATTCTGACACCCATCCAATCTTGCAGTGCGAGTGCCTGAGGAAATAGGTGAACATCAGAGTGGATGTCTACTAGAGAGGTTTGCTTCGTAAAAACGATTTCTTACAGTATCTCAACTAATGGTTAGATTATTCGCCTTTTTGCAGAGTTGTAACCAATTCAGGTGCCGTAATTGTAGGCTGCCTTCTTGCGGTTATACATAAAAATCTATCCTGACCTGCCGTCGTAGTGTCCTCGTCCTGGATGTTGCTCGGCCGGACTGCCAGTTTCTCTAAAACGTCTCCATAAACGACTTATCATACTTTGGGAAACACACATCCGCTCGGCTACTTCATTCAGCCGCATGCCCGCTTGAAGAAGGCCTACTGCTCGATTCATTTCGTCTAAAGCCAAATGTCGCCGTTCCATGGTAAGACACAATATTTTAAATGCAGCTACTAAGCAACAACTGAAGAATGACTGAATTCTAAACTAAATTCAACGGTACATATGAAAATTCGACTTTTATCATATATCGGGTTTATCAATTTTGATATTATTTTAACTTTCTTTTAACAAGAGATGGTTTTATATTGAGTGGCTGATTAAATACGTACACCGTGAGTGCAATTTGATGGATTCCAAAATCAATTTGTTCCCCTGTTTGTATTTTTAAAAATATCACTAGACTTTTCCGATGTGTATATATATATATATATATATATATATATATATATATATATATATATATATATATACTTATATATATATATATATATATATATATATATATATATATATATATATATATATATATATATATATATATATATATATATATATATATATATATCTGTGTGTGTGTGTGTGTGTGTGGATCCGGTGAATAATTTATCAATCTTAATTAAATTCAGCACGTGTCTTTCTTTTATGAATAATTCGGACGAATTCGGTAGGCTGAACGATTTTCCAAAAAAAATCAAGTTGAAAAAATGTTCGTATCTCTAAAAATAATAAAAATCTGGCTTGGAAGTTTTCTCGGAAATTGTGAAACTAAAACGTTGTCAGTATTTTCAAATTCCATCAACTAGCGCACCAGTTTAAAACTAGGCTTCCATTATGTAAATATTGTGATCTGTGGTAAAAACCATAATCTAAAAACTATTTGAGATACAATAGCAAGAAAATTTAAATCAGAACTGCTTGTCAACGTTCACCAATATAGATCCTTTGAGACCAGATATTTAGCATATATATTTAGCATATATCGCCTGTTTTTCATCTCATACAAACTTTCAATATAGCTGATAGGGAATTTTTGTCTAAGAATCTACATCATACGGTATCATAGATCTCGTAAATCAGCTGTTTGTGTCTTTTCTGAAAAAAAAATGCCTGCATGTCAAATTTATATTTTATTGACTAAGGCACCCCGTAGAACAATGTACATGGTTCAATAATGGTACTATGGTTATTGTCAATAATATACTTTGTTCAATACTGGGTTTAAATTATTATTGTTTATTTTTTATTTACATAGATGTTCGCAATTTTTTTAATAGAACACAATTGTTTCGGTTTTGGTAATTTGCATTAATAATTGTCTACTCTTGAAACTCTGCGATATATTCCGTAAAGGGCGCATGACAGCGATAAGAAGAGTCAAGATTGAAAATTGAACCAGGTGGGTTGTATCTGTAGTTCGCAATAATTTTAATTAAAATCGTATACAGTCCAATCAAAGTTAGCACTTATTTATCGAGCGTCGTGATAGTTTTTTTTTTTGGTCCTTCTAACCGGATAGTTTTTTGACTCTTTATTCGCGTGATTTGTGCGACAAATTGTAATTAATAACTATCCTGAAAATATTAGTTCTTCATGGAACTGAGTTAGTGGAACAATTATTGTTAATTGCTGCCCTGTGGTCCTATGGTGGAGATATGGATGCAAAGATAAGTATAGATTAGACAATTTTCTATTAAAATTTATCGTCCTTTTCGATATTTATACATTTGTATGTTCTAATATAATTCATATATTGGCAATTAAAATTACTCGGAAATATTAAGTTATCACGGTGAGCGTAGATAAAGTTTTGATAAGATCTAGGTTTAAACATTTTATTTATTTTCATTGAGGTAAGGTAATTAGTTGATTTAATGAAATGAGTTTCAAAAAATTATCAAAGCTTATTAAGCGGAGAACTACATTAGGTAATAGTATTTTCGAAAATTGTGAATTCGCTGTGAAGGTATTAGCGGCCCTTACTCGATCAAATATAATTGAATTACAAGCTATAGATAAATATGTTTAAGATGATTTTGATCAATTCAGAAAAGTACACAATGATGTTATTGATTTAATTTACGATGAAGATAATGATGAATTTAATCGGCAGGATAAAATGAGGGCTGATATTACAAAATCGTTTCAGTGAATTTTCGTAGAAAAAATTAACTAATGGGGAGATCCCGACTTTTGAATTTTTAAAAAAAATTTGCAAATGAGCGCGAACTAGGACCCCTAGAACCCATATCCGGTGTCAGTTTCAATTTATATATATATATATATATATATATATATATATATATATATATATATATATATATATATATATATATATATATATATATATATATATATATATGTATCACACCGATAACTCAAAAAATAATGAGCCGATTTTGATAACATTTGGCATGTACCTTCCTTTTGTAAGTGGCTTGAATAAGTTCGTTAGTCAGGAAAATCGGACGAGGTTTTCCGGGAAAATTTTGAGTATTCATTCGAAAAAATTTTATCTCAAAAAATTAAAAAGCTATGATAACCAAATTTGGTAGGTATACGATATAAAAAGTAAACTATATACAAAAATTTAGATTTCTATGTTGCAAGAAAAAAAAGTTATAATAAAATATTTGATGCCAGATCATTTCTATGAAAATTCACTACCATAACGCACTTGCTACGTCTTCGCGTTTTATAAATATAAAGCCATTCATAATGACAAGACTGTGAGAAATGGTAGTTTTCCAAATACTAGTTCATCAGATGATGCAAGTAACTCAAATGTTCGACTTCCTAAATTAGAATAATAACATTAATGGTAATTTAAATGAGTGGATGACTTTTATTGATATTTATAATAATTTAATTCATAATAATACTGCATTATCAGATATAAATAAATTTCAGTATCTTCTTAGTTGTTTGGATAAAAACCATTAGGTTTAGTTCGTTCGCTACTGATTACAGCAGACAATTATTTTATAGCTTACAACAGTTTGGTTAAAAAATATCAGAATAGGAGATTACTTACATCGTTTTATTGGAATAAGATATTTTATAGCCCTTCTGTGAAAGGTGAAAATACAAAAGACCTTTCGCGTCTAGTGAGTATATTTTCAGAAAACCTAGAACCTTTAAAGTTGCTTAAGTTAGGTGTAACAAGTTGGGATTTTGTGTTGTTTAATTTACTTTTACAGAAACTAGATACTTCAACCAGAAATAGATTCGAAATTGAATATTCAAAAGTTGAAATGCCTACTTATAATAATTTAGTAGATTTTTTGGAGGCACATTGCCAAGCTTTAGAAACTTCGAACGCTATTCAATGTACAAAAGCTAATAGTAGTTTTAAACCATTTTCGTCGGCTCATAAGCAAAGTATTGCTTCTTTTATTTCGGTTAATAAAAGGAAATTTTGTGTATTTTGCGACGGTACTCATAACATAGAAGTGTGTTCGAAATTTCAGACTAAAACCCCATATGCTAGATACCAGTTCAGTAAAAGTAGAGATCTATCATTAAATTGTTTACGTTCGGGGCATGAAGCAAAAGGCTGTTCGTCTTCTGGAAATTGTAAGGTATGTGGATCTAGGCATCATTTGTTATTGCATTTTTTTTTGATAAGTTGGTCAAAAATTAGAATAGTGCAGAAGTAGCAGAGGTGAAATGTAGTTCTGGTACTTTGGATGAATCTTCAATTACAACAAAAAACGCTTCTGCCTTTACTAGCATTTCGGAGTCTTAGAAATCATTGGTTATTTTGCCTACAGCTCTAGTAGAAGTGGCGGATTTTAGTGGCATTTTTGTGCCTGTTCGTGCACTCATTGATTCGGCAGCCAGTGCATCTTTCATTTCGGAAAGATGTCTAAAGCGCTTGGGTTTGCCTCGTCCCAGAATATCGTCGTGTATTTCTGTAATCGGAAACTTGTAGAAAGCTGTTTCGAGGGGAATGACTAACTGTGTTATTAAACCTGTCGGTGGTTTGGAGCCAGTGTTTGCTATAGAGGTTTATATTTTGCCTGAAATCGGTACATCTCTACCGGAACAAACATTCTCGCCAGATACTTTGCGCAGTTTGAGTTGATCTGTCTAACAGATAAGTTTTTCTATCGATCGGCTCCTATAGATTTTTTTTATAGGAGCTGAATTATTTCCCTTTGTTGTAAAAGCTAATCGTATCATGGAAAGGCCGGGAATTCCTACAGCAATGAAAACTGTCTTTGGCTGGGTTGTAATGGGTAAGACCGAACTCAAAGGCTCTCCGTCAGCTTATAAATTTTGCACAATCAGTAGCTCAATGGATTCATTGGATAAAAGTATAAAAAGGTTGTGGGAAATTGAAACCATACCAAACAAGTTGGTTACCTCTTCAGAGGATGAAATTTGCGAAAGATTATTTAGGGGAAGTTTTTTATGGTGCTGATAGTTTTCGATATGTAGTAGCCTTGCCCATTCGAATAGAAAATCCTATCTTTGGGAATACTAGGACTTTGGCACTTCGCCGATTTTATGTATTAGAAAATAAATTGTATAAAAATCCTGAATTGTTGACAGGGTATAGAGAGTTTATGAGGAACTATTTGGATTTAGGTTATATGTCTCCTGTCAAGTCGGCTTCAAAGGACAATTCATTTTATATACCTCATCACTGTGTTATAAAAAATGATAGCGCTACGACAAAAGTAAGACTTGTCTTTGACGCCCCTATGAAGTCGACAACGTTTCTTTAAACGATACGTTGGACCTAAATTGCATTCGGATATTGTTACAATACTTTTAAAATTTCATTTACACAAATTCGTCCTTACAACAGATATTAAGCAAATGTTTTTAAGAATATTTGTTCGTCCAGAAGATAGGGATTACCAAAGGATTCTGTGGAGATTCAATAGACATGCACCTATCGAAGAATACAGATTGAACACGGTCACTTTCGGACTCAGCTGTTCTCCTTATTTTGCGAATAGAACTATTCGCCAGTTAGCATCTGACGAAGAAAATAATTTTTCAACAGCTTCAAAAATACCGTCTGAGGATATCTACGTAGACGATATACTGACAGGCGCTGATTCTTTGGAGGAAGCTTTGAATATTAGGTGTGAACTCACATCGATAATGGCAACGGGTGGGTTTGCATTGGCAAAATGGTCCAGCAATTCAGAGGTGATCTTAGCGGATATTCCATTAGAAGAACATCAGCCCGTCTGTTTTGATTTATATCAACCTAGTTATGTCAAAATGTTAGGTTTACGTTGGGAACTTAACCACGACAGTTTCACATATCAAATTATTGAACTATCCACAACTTGTAAAAAGCGAGCTGTGTTGTCAAATTTAGCCAGGATATTCGACCCTCTGGGTTTTTTGACACCTCTCACGCTGTTTTCCAAGCGTATGATCCAACATTTATGGATTTTTTGACTAGACTGGGATGATGAACCCTCCTTGGACTTTGTTAAGCAATGGAAAAGATTTTAGTCGGAATTACCAGTGAACAAGGAGGTCAAGTTTCCTAGACATTTAAATATTAAGCATCTCGAATGTGAATTGCACGCATTTTGTGAGGCAAGTGAAGTTACGTATGCAAGTTGTGTCTATTTTAGAATTGTGGACATGCAGAAAAACATTAACGTGTCGCTAGTGGTAGCAAAGTCGAAGGTAGCTCCTCTTAAAAGAATAACCTTACTTCGTTTGAAGCTTTGAGCTGCTTTCTTGTTGTCAGATCTTGCAGACTTTGTAATTTGTTCTCTTCCACAGCATATTAGTTTATCTGGAACTTTTGCCTGGTCAGACTACAAAGTAGCACTTTCGTGGATAAGATCTCCGACACATAAATGGAATACCTTTGTTAGTAATCGTGTTAGCCATATACAGAAAACGGTGTCTCCAATTCGATAGAAATATGTCCCTTCAGGTAAAAATCCTGCAGACTGCGCAAGTCGAGGCTTATTCCCAAAGCGAATTGTACATCATAGCGTATGATGGAACGGACCTTCTTTTCTAACGGATGATTCGAATGGTTGGCCTTTAGAGTCTTCTGAGGTTTGTAGCCTCGAGATAAATGAAAAAGCTAAAAGCATCGTTTTGGTTTCGTTATTAACTAAGGAATCAGATAGTGTTCTGTTTAGATTTTCATCTTTAAATAAGATTATCAGAATAGTTGCTTATTCTCTGAGATTTATTTTTAATTCTCGTCATTCTGTGAATAGAAAGGTTGGTAATTTGAGTGAAGATGGGCTTCACGATTCTCTTCTTGTTTTTGTCAAACAGATGCAATGTGAAGGGTTTTCTGATCTTATTTCTGAAATTTGAAAGAAGGGTATGTGTAGATCCAAGACATTTCGGAAGTTAAACCTTATTGTAGATGAAAGAGATTTCCTTATGGTCGGCGGTCGATTGATAAATTCGAAATTGTCTTACGACGGAAAATTTCCTTTGTTGCTTCCTCAAAAACATCGTTTGACTAATCTCATTATCGAAGATACTTACATGAAGTACCTTCATCTCGGTTTGCAGTATTTGCATTTGTTGATCTCGCAGAACTTTTGGATTTTGTCTGCAAAAAGAGTTATTCGTTCTTGTTTGTCAAATTGTTTTCGTTGTTTTCGAGTTAATCCTAAACCTATCATTTCTTATATGGGAAATTTACCTGTTGGTCGCATTAGTCAATTAAAGCCCTTTCAAGAGGTCATTGACTATGCCGGTCCGTTTCTTGTTACCCTTGTTAAGTCCAGAGGTATAAAATTCCAGAAGGCATATGTTTGCGTTTTTGTGTGTTTTTGCACAAAAGCAATCCATTTGGAGTTGGCTTCAGATTTGAGCGCGGATGCTTTTCTTGCTGCATTTAGGCGATTAATCTCTCGCAGAGGTCGCTGCATTAGCATACACTCGGACCGCGGAACTTGTTTTGTCGCGCATATCGAGAAATCATTGATCTCATGAAAGATGTTGTAGAGTCTGAAAAAATTGAGTGGCATTTTGGTCCTCCCTCGGGTCCTAATTTTAATGGTTTAGCCGAGGCCGGTGTTCAAAGCTCTAAATCTCATTTAGTTAGAGTTATTGGTCAGCAAATTTTGACGTTTGAAGAATTTTATACAGTCGTCGTTCAAATCGAAGCAGTGCTTAATTCGAGGCCACTTTATCCTCTTAGTACGGATCCAAATGACCTTAATGCGTTATCGCCAGGCCATTTTTTAACATTGGAACCACTAACATCATTGCCCTCAAGGGATTTTTCCAAGTTGAAGCTTAACACGTTGAGTCGCTGGCAACTGTTACAGCGTTTGCACAATGATTTTTGGACTCGTTGGCAACATGACTATTTGAATACATTGCAGCAACGAAATAAATGGACAAACCAGAATCAATCATTAAAGGTAGGAGACATGGTTGTTATAAAAAATGAGCTACGCACACCGTTGACATGGCTATTAGCTCCTGTAATAGCAACTCGTCCAGGCTCGGATGGAATCTGTCGAGTTGCAACGGTTAAGACTGCCACGGGTGTCCTTCAGAGACCTGCATCCAAATTGTGTTTGCTTCCAAATCAATATTAGTATTGTTGTAATATTTGCATATTACTTTGTAAATAGTTTTATTTAATATTTTGGGTAGTTAGAGCTAAAATTGTTATTTTAGGGTCGGCGGTATGTTCAATACTGCGTTGAACTAGTGAATTAGTATTGTTTATTTTTAATTTACATAGATATTAGCAATTTTTTTAATAGAACATATAATTGATTCGGTTTTGGTAATTTGCATTAATAATTTATTTAATATTATTAAAAATTTATTTATTTCATATTTATTTTTTATTTATTAAAAATCTACTCTTGAAACTCTGCGATATATTCCGTAAAGGGCGCATGACAGCGACAAGAAGAGTCAAGATGCAGAGTTGAACCAGGTGGGTTGTAGCTGTAGTTCGCAATAATTTTAATTAAAATCGTATACAGTCCAATCAAAGTTAGCACTTATTTATCGTGCGTCGTGACATACTTAATAATTATACAAAATACGGTAAACTATTTATGTATACCGACGATACAACGATGGTGGTTGTTAGTGAGCCTGCTGCTGGCCAGCGAATTGATTGCAGTTTTAACCATGTTTTAGTACAGCTTGGTGTACCCGTAATCGCTGGTTCTCACATTTTCAGGACATAATGTACAGTTATGCTGGGCACCTTAAAGACCCTACTGACAGAAAGGAGGGGTATAACAAAATATCATATCTTCTGTGGGACACTGAAATATTTAGTTTTCCCAGAAGTACTTTTTATTACCTGCTTTGTATTTGAAATTATATGTAACATATATATACCTATATATATATATATATATATATATATATATATATATATATATATATATATATATATATATATAGGGTGTTTAGCGAGTCGCGTTTATTAGAAGTTTACGGTTTTCTAGTCAGAATTTGAAAGAGATAATTTGGGGTTGGCCATAAGCGGTTATGAGGAATCCAATGAAATTACATTATTGTACATGTCGTTTCGTGATTTTAAATGGAACACCCTATATATATTTGCATTTTTAGATTCGGCATCAATTTCTAGATAAAATATTATGAAAGCATTATATGTAAAGAATGCGACGTTTTCGAGTTGATTCTATATTTTTGGAAAGTTTGAAAATGTCACTACTATGTTTGATAAGACATTTGCGCTCCTAGTCAAGGTCACAGATTCTGTCCCGGTGAGGAGACAAAGAAAGCTTGGTTTTAAGTAAAGCGCAGTGGGTGTTTTCAGTAACTTATACAGAGCGTTCTATATAAGGGCCTAACTAGAGCAATTTATTTCATACATAACTTCATAATTTCAAATGGAACACCCTATATTTTCTACTTAGTCTTATTTACCATTAAAATTTCTTTAAAATTTGTTAACACTTCCCTATGGCTATCTTTTTCCATTTCCGAGGTATATTTATTTATATTTTACATGCTGCAGATATTCAAATATCTGGTCATACTTAAGTTGTTATGACCAAAAATGTCAAATAATTTTAATGGGCACTTCCTAGGACGTTCCATTGTAACAGCTTGTGTATTATGTCGCACATACTCAGATATCTGGTCATACTTAGACGCCTAATGCCTGAAAGTCGAATAACATTCAGCTGACCCTTCCTTGTATGTTTGAAATATATTAAAGAGGAACGGAAAACACATTCTAAATTCCCCGCAAACTACTATCTACAATTTATTTACATTTGCTAGTTATTATTTTTGTGAACAGCTTCTAAAATTGATGATCTGGTTTATAATCAATTGTTTGTTTCTTTTTTACTTATGTCAGCTTAATTATTTTACAATCACAGCAAATTTTGCAGAAATCGATTAAGTCGAAGGAATATTTTAGATCATAGATTTATAGACTCTAATTAGAACTGATTTGAGCATTTAAATATATAACTTACAAGTTAGTAGACTCTGTGGTCTGGTGGTTAATACGTTGGACTGATCAACCGAAGGTCCCGCGAGTGAACTTTTGGGTTAACACGATTGACTTTTTAAAACAATTTTATTTTACTATTACAAAATACACTAAGTTCTACATATAAAATACAAATAATAAAATACTGATATCAACATAAATGTGATATAAAATTACGTCGCACAAAATGACTCAGACTAAACTGCGACGAGAAGTTCCGCCGTTTGAATCTCTTGTTTAAGTAGAGCCTTCACAGCAAAAGTTTATAATTACGTCATAGCACAAGTTGTCCCCCAGTACAAAATAAAAGTCACCGTCAACAAAACCCTAAAATTTTCACACCGCAGTAAAACCGCCAACCCGTAGTCTGGAACCTATGGTGAGAAATATTTTACTGATAATATTGTTGTTATTTTTTTTTCAATATTTTTGCTATTTTCACCTTTACATTTGGATTTCGTCGGTTCCGCCGACTGTTTTCGAAACATACCCTCGAAACTTTTGTATTGGCATTATTCCGACCGACCACTCCACCCTTCGGACGGCAGGTCACATTTATGACTATACAGGTGTTCACCCCCGTACTCTACCGTTAACACGTGCTATTTTTTAAATATTTGCAGAATTATCTCTTTAGTTTAACCGGTGTGCTTGTTTGCATAACTTACCCAAGCTCAATTAACCGAAACATTTATTTCGTTTTATGTGTATTATATCTCGTTTATATAGATTCATTGCATTTAACTAAACTGTGTTTTATTTTGACCGAGTGACTTCAAGCTCCCGAACCTCTCATGCCCGCCAGGTGGCAGAGGATTGAATTTGGGGCTTGAAGGTCTACTTATAGCTTACGATATTTCACTCCCCAACTTCACCCGCTAGGTGGTCAGCGAGGGGCGGGATATCGTAAGGTATCGCCGTTTTTAGTGAATTTTCTTAAAAAAAATTCACTAATGAGGAGATCTCGACTTTCGAATTTTGAAAAAATTTCTTCAAATGAGCGCTATTTAGGACCCCCGGAACCCAAATCCGAGGTCAGTTTCAGACTTTATATGTTTATATATATATATATATATATATATATATATATATATATATATATATATATATATATATATATATATATATATGTGTGTGTGTGTGTGTGTGTGTGTGTGTGTGTGTGTGTGTGTGTGTGTGTGTGTGTCACACCTATAACTTAAAAAATAATGGACCGATTTTGATAAAACTTGATGAGTACCTTCCTTTCGCAAATGGCTTGGATAAGTTTGTTAGCCAGGAAAATCCGACGAGGTTTTCCCGGAAAATTTTGTGTTTTCTTTCGAAAAAAATTGATTTTTTTTTATATTTTCAAAATTAACAAAGTAAGGGCAACCAAATTTCATAAGCGGGTTTATATCATTATAGGCAAGTTACATACCAAAATTTAGCTCCGTAGGTTAAAGGACAAAAACGTTACAGGCATTCAAAGAAAAATAAATTTGGGTTCTCCTTAAAACGTCAAAATCGCGATTTTAAACGTTAAAATTGGTGAGTACCTTCGTTTTGCAAGTGGCTTGGATATGTTTGTTATCCAGGAAAATCCGACGAGGTTTTCCCGAAAAATTTTGTATTTTCTTTCGAAAAAAATTTATATCTCCAAAATTAACAAAGTAAGGGCAACCAAATTTTATACGCGGGTTTATACCATTATAGGCAAGTTATCTATCTAAATTTGGCTCTGTAGGTCAAAAGACAAAAAAGTTATAGGCATTTAAACAAAAATAAATTGGGGTTTTTCACAAAACGTCAAAGTTGCGATTTAAACGTCAAAATTGGCAACATTTAGGAAAATAACTTGTATCTAATACGGGCTATGGAAATAAAATCTCTCAAGAAGAATGTTTTACAACCCCTGAAGTCTTAGTTTCAACCGTCATTGTCCTTCATTTTAATAAAATGTTTCCAGAAAATTCATTTCAAATAGACCCTTTCTCTGACGATTGTCAGTAGTCTTAGCTATAGAGTTTATCGTTAATGGTATATAATTTTTGTAGAATTTTCGTTAAAAAAAAATCAATAAAGCTCAATATAACTGTTATTACACAAGATATGAAAAAAATTTGTATATATTAATTATAGGGTGTCTTGAGCTACATCTTAAAAAATTATTTCTACAATCACAGGATGGCCCATAAGTCGTTGGTGATACAAATTTTCTTTTTTTTTTAATGAAACACGCCTTATGTTATTGCATTTTGCATTTTCCATCGAAATATAATGCATGTTTGTAAGAACAAAAATTCTGGACGCAGTAAGTGCGTTATGGTAGCGAATTTTGATCAAATGCTTAATATTTCAATAGTTCAATTTGCTATTAACCTATAAGGTTGACCAAAAAACGAGTTTTTTCGGGAACACTTTAAATTTACTTTCGGAATTTTTTTTACATTTTCAAACAATAAAGTTATTTTGATGAAACATGGCACATTGTTTTTACTATATAGATTATACTGGTAACCAAATGTGATGCCTGCTTTCTTAAAAAAAACACATTATTGCTATTAAAAAATAGTTTTATGAAAATTCACTACCATAACGCACTTGCTGCGTCCAGAGTTTTTATTAAATAAATTAACCATATCCCATTAGGGTACGAAGCTGCTGGAACCAGAATAATTCCGTAACAAATCATCCCCTACTTAGGTAAGAGCGGAAACGAGAGGGGTAAACACTCAGTTCTATTTACTTTGTTTTTAATTTTACAACCCTGGCGAGAATAATTGTTTAATTTTGTATTTATATATATATATATATATATATATATATATATATATATATATATATATATATATATATATATATATATATACATAGATAGATAGATAAACAGCGTTTTTACCATACATTAAAGGTGTCACCGACAAAACAGCCGAATTTTTAGAACCCATAATATCAAAACCATATTCACAACAGAGCAAAAACTGTCAAATCTAATAAAAATTCCCAAGGATACGGTTTCAAACAAATCCCACGGAATATAGGAAATTCCTTGTTCCGACTGTTCCCGAACTTATGTAGGACAAATAAATAGACGCATCCACAATAGAATATATGAACACATCCTCGCAGTTAGAAAATCCGACCCCTCATCGGCGCTGGCCATGCATCATATTCATACAGGACACAAAATAGACTTCGACAATGCCAAAACAATAGCCCCGGTTTACAAATTCAAAACCAGAATTATCCGCGAAGCAATCGAGATCGAAAAACGTTCCGATTGTTTAAATAAGAGAGATTATGGTCTTCGTCTTCTGATTACTTGGAAACCTATTATATCTTCAGTACAAACACACAAAAAGACAATAAACTTACTAGACAATTTTATTTCCCCATTACCTAACTCAACAAATACCTGCAATCCTCTTAATTCTTTAAGTACCGTGACGATAGGCCCTGACTCAACAAATACCGGCAATCCTCTTAATCCTTCAAGTACCGTGACGAAAGCTCCTGACTTGATTGACCGTGACGCGACTCACTACACTGATAACGAAGCAGGTAGACAAAACGGTACACAAAGGCGTACCCAGGGGGGGGGGGGCAGCTGCAGATGTTACAACCGGAACGACCATGGCTTGCCCCCCCCCACTAGTTTTGATCCTGGGTACGCCCTACGGTATATACAATACAAGACTTGCAACGAACTGCCAGATATCTCTTAGGAATAGGGTTGAACACACTGATACCTTAGAGACGATCTCCGGCGAGTTTTGGGAAGTAGGCAGATTGAGGCCCCGTAATCGAGCTACAACAACCCAACCCACCTTTGTCCACCGCTCTAAGGAGTAGATTCATTCAGGCCTTAGCGTTCATGTCCTTACATATTTCCTTTACCTCTGGAAAATGGCTCCCAAACAGGAGCCGAAACGTCGAGTTTAAAAAAATCTGAACGCGGTTCAACCTGAGAACCAAGTATGTCTCATATATATATATATATATATATATATATATATATATATATATATATATATATATATATATATATATATATATATATATATATATATATATATATATATATATATGTATATATATTGTGGTGTTATCCAGGCACACGTACACACATACATAAATACACACATAATAAGATTTATTATTGTTATTATTACTATTATCTATAAAAAATATATTAAAAGAGCAGGTGCAGCAAACTTGATAATTGCAACCCGTTCTGCACATGTGACGGATCCACCATTGCTGATCTTAATCATATAATTTTTTCTTGCCCACTCAACACTATGGCCCGCAGTAAATTGTTAGATGCCTTGAGAATAATCAAGATTACAATGCCACTTAGTATAACTCACCTGTTAGGCCTCGATAAAAAAAACGTGTACATTTATTTGGTTAGATTTTTTAGAGAAATTAATTTAAAATTGTAAATAATAGTATGCATGTAGTTAAGTAGGAAGCTAGGAATAAAATAAACTGGTGGTTTGTATTAAACAATAACATTAAATAGATAAGAATTTTGCAGAAATTATACATGTAATTAGATCTAGAGTCCTATTGTCTGTCCCAGTGTGTAACCTCAATCAGCTCCGTGGCCCAGTTAGTTTGTGTATGAGCCATGGCGGGTCCCTTGGCGAGCAAGTGTCCTTGTGTATCCCGAACAAAACAAAAAAATCTCAACAAAAATATAATATTAATTAAATAAAAAAAGATCTGAATATATATATATATATATATATATATATATATATATATATATATATATATATATATATATATATATATATATATAAAGTTTCTAAAGGAGTGTATATATGCATATGTGTGTATGTATTTGTGTTTGTATATTGATGTTAATAAGTACTTAAAGCATACTAATTATATAAGACAAAATATAAGCACCGTATCTAACTCATATGTTCAAACATATCAAATAAATTTCCTACTTGCCACTTGCCTATCCCGTATCATATATAAAACTCAAATCCACACCGTGTAATTTATAAAAGTCTGTGGCTAGTGGAGGATCATTCCGTTGCCATCCTAGCATTTGAACACACACACATCATTAAGATGACGTTTTAGGACAATAGATTCTCTCAGAGTTTATTGGTCTTGTTTGAAATTATCCTGATTCAAAATATAATCAGAAACTTTTATTAATTTGCTTCTGTTTGACAACACTGTAGAAACTATCCTAGAAATAAAATTCTACCTTACCAAGGCTCACATTAGCAGGGGAGTCTGGCCTCCGAGCACGTGATTTTAAGCGCGGTTTTAATTGGTTTGCCAGGGCGCTAGTGCTAAATGTGTTCAAGTATGGTCCAAAGTCGAAAACATAGGAACCGGGCCTCCGTGACGTCACACAAGTACACAAGAAGATCGCGCCGTTTTGGTTATATATATCTCAGCAGCGTTGCCGGTTGTAATTGTAATTGCAGATTTAGAGAATTTTTAGATGAATATGGTTTGAATAATAATTAATAATATGAATAAGTATGACTTTAATATTAAATATTGGATTAAAGTTATATGTAACTAACTGACTACTTGAATAGGAAGGATGTAACTAATTCTGACTAGGGAGGCCCAGCCTCCACTGCCTCCTTAGAGAAACCGCCACTGGTGGTGCGAACTTGAACTCAAAATCAAAATTTAATGTTCGATTTTTTTTCTTGAATATAGATTTATGTATTGTTGTTTTTTGGCATTTTGTATAAATAGCGTATCATTGACCAAGTTTTGAAAGTGAAAGCATTATTTGAATTGTTATTTGGCGATGAACACACATTTGAGAGCATTTAATTTTGTTTATTAATCAAGATATAAATGTGAGCTGAATCCAACCTGAGAATCAAATAGGGTCTATTTTAACATAGTGTCACATTTGTCTATGAGAATTAAGTTTATGGACTTTGTTTATTCTATGGTCAGATGTCGGTTATAAAGTATGTTGGTAAGAGCGAACACTATGGAATTATATTTCTAGAAGGGACCAGAAGTGACAGGTATAGAAAAGTGTAGAAGATCTAAAATCTCTATGGAGAGTATAAATAGACGAACGGTACATAGAGTGAGTTAGTGGTTTTGGTCACTATCGCGTCAGTCGCGAGTCAGATCTCGCACCGTGCAGAGGTCCGTGAAGAGCCAGCAGAGCCAGCTTTAGTTCACTGTGCAGCCGCAGCCGCAACCAAGTCAGCGCCAAGGTGAGACTCCGCCTACTTTGTTCCGGGTAAAGTGTCCTATACACGGTACTCGCAACAAACGTTGGGTCGTGAGCAACGATTCGGTGGTAAGTTTCACCACAGACGTGACTGCCGTTTTCACGGCGGTGCGTCTATTAATAGGTAGCCGACCGTAAACTTCACGGTCGTTTTTTCTTGTCTCTTTTGGATCCAGTATTCGCCCTTCCCTGGTTAACGTTGCTGGACACCCTAAAGAGATAAGACCACGTCCTTCGGGTATATCCCGGTAGAGGGGTACAACGAGCCCCTTGCATCTGCCCATCGCCATGGACAACATAGCCACCCTTGATAGGCTCCCCAAGCGACTCCGGGAGCTTATCGAACCATTCCGTTCCCTTTCCCCAGACCTTAGAGCGGCTTTTATAGACGCTTTAACGGCTGAACCAACCCCGTCCCCGATCTCACCCCCAATGCCTTCATCCGTTCCCGCTGCTCAGCCCGAGCGGGTCGTCCCTTTTCAGCCGGCCGCGAAAGCTGAAAAGCGCAAGGCTTCCCCGTCTCCATCTCCTGGAAACAGGAAAAACCGTCATCGGAAAGTCCCATCCGACGACGAATCAATGTCTTGCGAGTCTGATTCCGAGGCAAGCCAAGACCCGGAGCAGGCCGCAAATACTGCTCCTAAATCCACCCAACCTCCTCCGATATTCCTCCACAACAAGGAAAAGTGGACCTACCTCTCAGACTACTTTACCCGCCAAAAGATCAGCTGCGTCAGAGCTAAGAATCTTACAGATTCCGTAAGAATTCACTTGACGTCATCTACTGACTTCAGACAGGCTACCAAAATCATGGATAGCCTGCAGCTCCAGTATAATTCCTACCAGCTCCAGGAGGACAAACAACTAAATATTGTCTTCAGGGGGGTCTGTGAAACCATCAACATTGAAGAGGTCGAAAAAGACCTCATCAAACAGGGTTTCCATCCCGATGGTGTCCACCGTATGCGTCGCAGAGGTAGGGACAACAAAAAAATCCCCATGCCCCTCATTATGACCAACCTCCCCAATATTTTCGGCATCAAAACTGTGTGCGGCCTCGTCGTCAAGGTGGAGTCGCTACACAAAAACAACCATCCGAACCAGTGCCATCGCTGCCAAAGGTTTGGTCACTCCCAACAGTCGTGTAGGAAGCCCCACGCTGCGAAAAATTCGGCGGCCCCCATTTGTCTATGGAATGTACAAAGCCCCTATCCGTTGACGCAACTTGCTGCAATTGCAAGAAGGATCACACCGCCAACTATAAAGGCTGTCCGAAATTCCCCAAATCCAACAAACAGACCTCCCAAAGGAAGCCGCAAATTTCCTACGCTGCTGCCACTAAATCCTTCCGCCCCGCCCAACCCTCAACAACCCCGAAAAGCAAAAGCAGCTTCCACTGCAAAATCAGCTTCCACTGCAAAAGCAGCTCCCGCCATATACCTATTCAGTGCACTTTCCTTTATTACCACGATCAATTTCACACAGCTGAAGTTGCTCGCGGGAAAAGTCCTGAACATTCTCCAAACCTCCCCTGATCTGCTGACGCTGATCACTTCCGCCATCCCCCTAATCCCTGAAATCGTATCAATCTTCAAGAAATAAATGATTTCTCGAAGAAAGCCACAATCCCTTCAGGTTACATCATGAAATGCAAACGGACTAGCCTGCAAAAGAAATGAGCTCCAAGAATTCGCCCAACGCTTAAAACTGGACATTATTCTAGTCCAGGAAACTAAAATGCGTCCCCAACTATACATTGTACCGCAATTACTGCACCACTTCCAGATGTGGCGGCATCATCCAGAATAAAATTCTGAGAATGGTTACCGAAGCGCCATAGCTTGTCAGAAACAGTCAGATTCACTCTGATCTGGAAATGCCTTCGATACTTGAGTTTATAACTCAACTATCCACAACTCAGTTCGCAAAAGCCGCTTCTCACCCAAATGCTCTTCTCCGTAGTGCCACCGACTACGATGAGCAACTTCCACATAAGCGTCCAAAGCTTATACTTACCCGCTAACGCCCCCGCGATAAAATTGAATGGAAACATTCAAACCCAAATGTCAATGTGTGAAATCTTTCCGACGGAGGTATGGACTAAGGTCCGGTACTCCTAGGGAGGGGGTTTTAGTGAGTACAGTCTCACAGTACCTCGATATCCAGGGCACTACGGTGTCGTGAATGGGGTCTGCATCAGCATTTCCCCCTCCTGTATGAAAAATAGTGAGTTAGTTCAGTATTAAGTCGATGTGGTGTAGAATAGTGATCATAGAGTATTAAGCGAGTTAGCAGTAAGTGTTGGTGTTTAAGAAGTGATCATAAAAGGCGAATAGTGGAATATAGTTCTATGGACATTTAATAATAGCGAGACATATTTTAGTTGATACTGGTGTTGGAAAATAGTTGCTTATAATAAATTAGTACTTTGAAAAGCTGTGTTTTGTTAGTCAACGAATCCAGAACCCCGTAGACCGTAACAACTGGCGTCAGAAGTGGGATTTTCAAGCTGCTAGCAGAAATATTTTCCAGAATATTCGTTGAACAACGTGGAAATTTCTAGAATCTCTGGAAGATCAGTGTCAGCAGTAATTCATAACTGGATGTGTTTTTGAAACAGAATAATCTGTGTACCAGCTTTAAGCATGTCTATGCCTAAGACAAGTAGCGCAAGTGCCAATATGGACACCCGGCTATTAGAAATCATTTTTTTAAATGGACGAAGAAGCTAAATTGGCACGAGAAGAAGCCAGAAAAAGAAATGAAGAGGCCAGAATAAGAGACGAAGAAGCCAAAGAAGAAATGAGAAAAGAGATGAAGAGGCCAGAAGAAGAGACGAAGAAGCCAAAGAAAAAATGAGAAAAGGAGATGAAGAGGCCAGAAGAAGAGACGAAGAAGCCAAGGAAGAAATGAGAGGAAGAGATGAAAAAACAAAGAAAATTCTGCAAGAAAAAGCCAGCAGAATTGAAAATATTACTTTGTGTGTCGACGAACGTATGAAGCAGGTAAAAGACGACATCTTCCAACAACTATGAAGTCGGGTAAGCAGTGGCGTCTCCTGACCAAAATGTTCGGGTGTAACGAGTTGCTGTTAGTGGTGGTTTTAAAAATTATTAACACTAAATGTACATATATATATATATATATATATATATATATATATATATATATATATATATATATATATATATATATATATATATATATATATATATATGTATATATATATATATATATATATATATATGTATATATATATATATGTATATATATATATATATATATATATATATATATATATATATATATATATATATATGTACTCCTAACGATTCATATCACGTCATGGGCGTGTCCATCTAAATGATTCCCCCTCCTGGAAAATTTTTAGCAGAGACACAAACCACAGGTCAAATCACGTCGATGTTATTTGACCATCGCCGATGTCATTTGACCATTGACAAATTAATTTTGAATAATTTAGGAATTAGAAGTATATGCAACTTACAATACATCCGGAGATAAACACATACTAAACCAATAGTCCAAAGTACACAATGAAAAATTGATTTTCTTGAAAATGAAAAATCATTCTATCAAATTTGGACTCCTAGTTTTTATTTCTATTTATATGTAGGTTATATGTGCAATGAAAATTTTCTTTATCTCACAGACACAGCACAAACAAAACGATATTTTAAAACTATATTATACTGGAAAATGGATTTCACTGTATTATGTGCTAAATAGGTGGTCAATTACCACCATACCATTGTGAGAATATATAGAGAATTGGAAAAAAAAATAAGAAAAAATGTAAGTACATATCTCGAGAACCAGCGTCAAATTTTCGTGTGGCATTCAGAAGCAACCACAAATCGTGTTTCAACATGTGATTTTCTCCAGAAAATCAGTGTGTAGATACACCATTGATGAAGTACACATGTGAACTTTTACTATTATACTGTTTTTTGCACGCTGATTATGGGTTGCTTCAATCAGTCTCCAAATTGTTACAACCTTCGAATAAAAAAATCTTTAGATTTTCACGTCGAAGCTCGGTCATTTATGTGCAAGACCAAAAGTGGCCAGCAATGCATTTAAATTTCATGCAAAGATAGTTTGATCTTACGTAATTTGTCAAGCACATAATTCAGTGGAAAGAGGAATAGAACAAAAGGAAAGCAGTAAAATGGAAGTGATCATGAAGAAGTTATAAGGAAAATAATTTCCAATCAGAGCTTTGAAAGTATTGATAAGCTTTATTTTCAGCATAACAATACATCAAAAATTCATTAGGTTAAAGTAGGAAATCAATCTGTTAAAAAAAATGGATATTACCTTCCTATTAATTTGAAAGTTAAACCACGTAAAATATAGTATTATTTACTTGTTAAGTATATCCACATGTAAATATGTTCTGCTATATAGCAGAAAGTAATAAAACTAATTTGTTTTTCTGCAGGTGCCTTTTATTGTTTTGTTGATTATTACCTATATTAAAAAACTTAAGTCAGTTAAATTTTTTTATTCTCAATAGATACTCAGCAGATTGTATTACACATTCATTTTGATTTCTTATACAGTAGAGACCGGTTATAACGTACCCTGGTTATAAGGAACGCTCGGTTTATACGAAGAAAATCCGAAGTCCCAATATAAACCCTGTTTAAACAATGCACTTGGCGCATCTTTATAGCGAACCTTGGTTAATAGGAATGCTCAGTTATAACGAACCTGTTGACGTAACAAAAATCAAAGTAGAATCACTTATAATGATCAGTGAGGACGTGACAATGAGAAGTCATTCTCGGAATAATACATAACTCCAGACAAGTCGAGTCCCGCGCACATTTTTTCGCAAAGTCTGCAACATTCTTCTACCACTGATATTAATTAATTATACCTACTGCTTATAGCCAGAGTAGAGTGCTGACTTGCGTCTGTGAGTTTGCAGTTTAAATAAGTGTTTAGTTGTAACCTGTAGTTCTACCTATATAATTGTATCCTACCAATTATACATCCTCGAAAACATTCAGTATGAATAATAAACCTACTTCTAGATGAATGCAATATCGATTGAAACCAAACTTAAAATTATAAAACAGCTGGAGAATGGAGTATCAAACATTGATGTGTGTAACCAATTCAAACTTTCAAAATCAACAGTTTCCACCATAAGAGCAAATAAAAATAAAATAAGAGAAGCGTGTAATGCTGGAAAAATTGCAAAACTCAAGCGACTAAGAAAACCTACCAGACTGGATGTGGCCAATGCGTTAATGAAATGGTTTTCAACACAAAGAACTCAAAATGTACCCATAAGCGCTATGCTACGAGAAAAGGCAGAAATTTTTGCCAAAACTATTATTAATGTTGGATTGGAGAACAATACTGAAGAAAATGCGAACCCAATTGCCATATGTAATATGGAAGATAGCAATAGGTTTGTGTTCCAAAGGTTGGCGTGAACGATTTAAGAAACAGTATGGCATTTTAGCTGGAAGAGTGCATGGCGAAGCTGCGAGTGTTGACAAAAACATCACCATGTCTTGGTTAGAAACTCAGTGGCCTGACCTGCATTGTCATTACCCTCACAATGACATTTTTAACAGAGACGAGATAGCGGCGGCATGCAGGCCAAGGAACGGTTAACAGTGTTTGTGTGCGCTAATATGAGTGGGACAGAAAAACGTAAACTGTTCGTAATCAGAAAATCTAAAAGACCAAGGTGTTTTAAAAACTGCATCAATTTACGGTTAGTTATACCGCTAATCGCTGCGCCTGGATCATATCAGACCTGTTCGAAACAGAGATTGGTGGTTGCGATGCTGATTTAGCCAGACAGAAGAGAAAAATTTGGTTAGTGTTCGACAACTGTCCCGCACATCCACATTTAGAAAATTTAGATTTCATCAAGTTAGTGTTCTTACCGTCAAATGCAACAGCAATATTACAGCCCATGGATCGGCGTGATTCGGTGCCTTAAGGTTCATTACAAAAAATTATTGATTGTACGTCTCCTGAATAGTATGGATAAAAAAGAAGCTATCTCTGTTACCATATTCGATGCAATCACTATGCTAAATACGACTTGACAACGAGTAACATCTGTCACAATCAAAACTTGTTTTTGTCACGCCAGATTTATAAAAGAAAATTTAGGAGATGATAACCGGAAGATAACCTGCCGTTGATCGAGTGGCTTAAAATAAACAACACATCAAATGAATCTGAAGAGAAACAATTATTGATTTGGGCAAATAAGAACAACATTACTGAATTTTATCTTCCCGAACTCGATATATTTACAAGTTGTTGGTAAAAATTTTAACAACCAAGGTGATGTCAAACACAGCTATAATTCAAAGTGTTATGGAAAATCACAGCACTAATGATGAGGAAGTAGAGGATGATATTGTTCCAGATGAATCACCTAATATTGACATTCAAGATGCATTAGCATCTTTATAAAAGTTATTTCCAATTTCCTAATAAGCAGGGAATGTGTTTCTCCCGTAGCTCAAGACAGTTTTGATGTTTTAAACTGTCAATTAGAATTAATCTACCTAAAACAAACGAAGCCACAAAAACAGCTGACGATTACCGACTTTTTGTAAAATCAGTTGGATACATATGTATGCATTTTATTTTATCTTCTAGTTTATGTATTTAATATAGTATAACACAAATAAGTATTTTTCACTTGACTGGTGCGTGTTTATTTCAAGTCATTGATTTTGTACATGACCTTTTATTACGAACGATCTGCTATAACAAACATTTGTGGCGGTCCCTTGAGTGTTTGTTATAACCGATCTCTACTGTATCTAAATGATATATTTTATACCCAATAAATTTGATGTATGCTATATGTATCTGGGTTTGTTGACAAATAACTTAGTTTTAACTTCTTTTTTGTAAAAGTTGTTCACCCAAGCTTTGATCATTGCAGGTGTCCTAGTTGACAACTCACAATTATTTGCAATCAATTCTGCACACATATGTTCCGAAGGTAATCTTCTTTGTGAGATAAATTCATGGAAGTGTTTTTTAATCAAATTTATCTCCTGAGTCTCCCATCTTCTAGGAGCTGAAATGTGCATATCTAATTAGAAAAAAAAACGCAAAACATAAGGTAAATGCATTAATGACAAAATTATAAACATTATAATATATGAACTATAGAAATATAGAAAAATGTGAATTGGAAGCCAATCTATTGTCAAAGAAACCATTGAAATAGTTATTTCTTTATATATTGGTCAGGTGTTCGAAAAGAATATATAAGCATGTTTTAATCTTCCTATTAATTATGCATGCTAAAATAAACTATAAATCCTTTAAACAGATTCTTATTTACAACAATTTCGAAGAGCCGTATCTCTAATTTTTTAGCACCTGCATTAACAGCTCAACTGTTAAGTTGTGATCATGTGTAGTTTTGACATTTGTAACATGCGTTTAATAAATCCAGAGACTATGACACCAAAGATATTTAATTTATAAAATTACTTATACATTTCTTAGGTTGGGGCCACTAACAGTTCTTATATAATTACATACATTTCATAGATTTTAGAAATAAGAGTATTAAGAGATTCAAATAAAAGATATGGTAAATCTTTAGAATACCAATATTGTTCACTTTCTTTTTTTGTTCTCAAATATTCCAACCACATCTCAAAAGAACTTTTGAACATCATCACTCTGTCTTCCATTTTTATCTCCCTACTTTAGCTCTTAGGTGCCATACATATTCCATATTTAACAAAATGCCCATACTTCTGTAGAAGGACCTCAGTGGGTAGCCATCTGAACAGCAATGTTCAATTAAATTACATTTGACTATTGAAACCTTACATTCTATTCATTTGATTTACGATGTTCAAAACATTTTTCATTACTCATATAGCATCATGAAGGGCTTGGAAATATGTTTAGGAATCATTATTATTATTATTATATTTAATTATTATTTTTATTATTAATTCATTGATTAAGGGAAGGTGGTTGTTGAAATAGCTATGACGATTTTAATATTTATATAGACAAAGTTTACAGTTTAATATTACCACTTTACAATTCAGTGAAGTGAAAGACATGCCTGAAAATGTTTGTCCCCCGTTGATTTCGAATCAACTGAAAAGTAGAACAAAAATATTTGATGTTGAATCAAGAGGACTCACTTATTAATTAATATAATTATCTTTAATAATAAATAGTTTTTTTTAATCATACTTCCAATCTATTTTCACACTTTCTTAAAATTTTCTATGAGTAAGCATTCATCATAGCTGATAATAAATAAATAATAATAATAATTGTGCATAAAATTACCCTTTTTTATCGGAGTATTCTTCTTCCTTGCTATAATATTGTTCACGCAACCTAAAATTTGAGACTCATTTAGATGTTTCAATTCATTAGTCTCAGATCTGGCTGCTGTTACTTCATAAAGAGATGGTGAAGTATTTGATTTGATGTGTCCTGAAAATATTCTCTTCACAGCATCTTTTTCTTCACTGCTCCAGGAATGTCGGGCAGCAATTTTCATTTCTTCTGTGGTTCCTGGAAAAATCAGACGATCAGATGAGGTGAATGTAAAATAAAAAAACATAAAAATAATATTATCAAACTAGATAGAAATTTTAAGTTCAATACAATTTCGAAAACTGAATGCTCTAATTCAAAATCAAAATATTACTTACTGTAATTATCTACTTTTAAACAGAACTAGGAATACTGAAAAAAAATTCACTTACGATCACAGAAATGTAATGGGCTTTCTTCATCAGTCTTCCTTTTTTTGGAAGGCTGTTGGTCGCTCAAATCAAAATCAACTGATGGTCTTTTTTCTCCCTGCAAAATAAATAGCTTTACAGAATCACACTTCAAAATAAGCTAAATATGCCAAATTTAATAAAAATATTTTTAAAAAAGCTGAAAATTGGCATTGTTCAAATTGGAAAACTCATAAAACGCTACCGAGGTGGTTTTTAATAAAAATGAACTGATTCCCTTCTACCAGTCCCCTTTTTGAATGGCAAGCATTAAATGAACTATATGATAATATTGTAAAAAAAATAAGATAAACAATATTAGCATAACCTACTGTGTAAAAAAAGGAGCATGTGAAAAACAAAAATAAAAAGGGGAACAATTCACAAAAAAAAAGCCCAGTTTCTACCACACACTCTACTAGGTATCATCAAAAGCTGACTATCAGTTCAACCAATTTTAATTAGGATACATTGTGATGAATATATGTAGTTTTAAGTTTACTTACATTTCCGAAGCACATGCTTTCCTGAGCATCAGAAGGACCTACGTTTTCTTTATTAAACCCTTGAGCTTCCTCCAAAAATGAACACAATGACAGCTGCTTCTTCAATAATGGCTGGGAATATATTTTACGAAATATAGGGGTTTCATGGCCTAAATGATCTGCTAACCTTTGAACTTGAGAGTCTGAAAAGTCTTTTTGGGAAGCATAGGTAGCTGCTTGTTTACGCAACAGTGTACCTCTCAATAGTTCTGGCCTCTTTGCACCACATTCTGCAGCATATTCTCTGAGTAGGTTACAGGCTCTTATATGTTTGTGCCGATTGTCAGATGAGGGTAACGCAAACACATATGGATTATCATCTGAAATCCCGAACTTCCCCCTGGATGCGACAAACATTTTAATGCATACATTATTGATATCTGATATTAGCAGCGGTACTGTCCGCATCAGTTTGCCACGAATCTCAACACGTACATAGCCTGCTGAATCAGAGTCGCTCACCTGTGCTTCAAAGTCTCCAATCAAGAGCCTCTCCAATTCCCCAGCTCTTCTTCTATTAAAGACTTGCAAATCAATTAATACATAGGAAGCTAACTGCTTATAATTGATAAATGTTTGTGCTTCTTCAAATGTTACTTTAAGGCTATCTATTTTGAAATGCAAGTATTTTTTTAACTTATTAATATCGTCCACATCAGGTAGCATAATGTGCTTCCTTCGTTTTCCCTCAAAAACATTCTCTCTGACTGTCCGGTTTACATCATTACTAATTTCATGGGAGAAGACTGTTAAAAAGTTTTTAACATTGCCAAGTTCTATCATCTTATTTTCACTTATTAGGATTATTTTAAAGATCTCTCCAACTTTTTTTATAAGGCCACCAAGGCTATGAGCTGAAGCGGGGGCATAGTATGATGACTTTTTGCTGTTGAATTTGGCGACTTGATTTATGCCTTCAAGTATAGTTGAATATAACTGTGGTTGGAAAATGTCCTTAAGCTCCTTCACATGGGGTGTCATATCACGCATTGTGATAAGAAATCTTCCCAGTAGCCTTAGTCTGCTTCTAATCATCGGGAAATCTTTTTCCATTTTGTATTTTTTACACCAATTATTACCAGATGATATGGCAAGCGCATCATATTTTACAGCAGCTGTTATCTGGTCATCCCTCATATATGGAAATATCTCATTTTTTAATACATCACATGCAGTGTGATGTAGGTTACATTCTATTTTTCTTCCTAAAGGTCCTGTAGACCTTTGCCCAATAGATTGTGGATTGCACAATTTCACATGTCTACGAATGCTATTTCTGGCATAGTAGCCCTTACAAAATGGACATATTCTGTAATGATTTAAATCATGGAGTGAAATGTTTTTCCGACTGACTGCAATGAAGTCACCATTATTATATGCTTTATTAGTGTTGAACATAAGCTGACCCTTTTTTCTCAATTCCTCTATTAACTTCTCACGTTCCCGAGTTTCTAGAAAAATATATCAAATCATATATACATATGCATACACATAGATTGTCTTTTTTAAAAAAATACTCCATTGAAAATGTCAACGTAATTTCTAAAACGCTGCCTTCAAAAAGAGGGAGTACTAAAGACAAAAACTGTTATATTTCTTCTCAGTGTTACTGGAGGTATCTCCATGTTTTCGTTTCCACATTATTAATCAATGGCAAAATTAACATGAAAATCATAACCTTGCCAACATAAATCAAAAACGCATGTTCATGTGTGTAATGTAAAATGTGAGAGGACACTTTGTTTTGAAGATAAAAAACAGTTCTCACAAAATTATACTAATGTACATTTTCCTCATAAAGCTTCAGCTTGATACTTAATAAACACATTTTGTTTCAGACATCCCTTCTAAGAGTGACAGAATTAAGGCTGACAAGATTAATATTCATTAGCCTTTATATTTGTAGAACAACCTAACAAACAGTGTAATACTAGAAACAAGCAAGCATCAAAAAGCATTAAAAAAAGCAGTCTTATTGAGAAATGTCTGAATAACAATCTAAAACTACACATATGGTACTTACTGTTGGGCATATACAAGAATTTTTTCACTTCTTCTTGATCTTTGTGAACAGTTATGAAGTGACGACTGATGTTAGTTTTCAGAGTCTTACAGAATACACAGAATTCTTGTTTTGTGTTCATTTTAGGTTGCTGAAGAAATTCTATTATAGTGTTGTCAGAGGGAACATACAGTGAAGACACTGTGTCACTCCACTGTAGAGGTTTAACTGGAACAAAGTTGTTTACATTGTCGAAATCGTTCGGTTTCTCCAGTTGTACAGCACATGTTGTTTCTTCCATATTGGCAGAATCATTCGCATTACAAAACTCATTAGTGGATCCTGCTGGTGGGGCAACATGAGCAAACCTGTTGTTCTGAGAGAATCGATTTTCTCTAGTAGACTGTGAGGAATGCTTAGCATTTTCATGAAGTATTTGATTCTGACTGTCAACAGCGAAGTCCTTTTGCATAACTTCAAAATGAGAATCTGGAAGCAGATTAACTTTGCAACTATACACTGCCTCTCTCCCTTGTAAAGGTATAACTGGAACAAAACTCTTCGCACTGTGACAATCATTTGGTTTCTCCAGTTGTAAAACATATGTTGTCTGTTCCATCTTGGCAGAATCATTCTCATTATAAACCTGATTGCTGGATTCTGCTGGTTGGGCAACATGAGCATGAGCCAAATTGTTGTCTTGTTTCTGATCGTCAATAGCTATTGGTTGGGCAACATGAGCATGAGCCAAATTGTTGTCTTGTTTCTGATCGTCAATAGCTGCTGGTTGGGCAACATGAGCATGAGCCAAATTGTTGTCTTGTTTCTGATCGTCAATAGCTGCTGGTTTGGCAACATGAGCATGAGCCAAATTGTTGTCTTGTTTCTGATCGTCAATAGCTGCTGGTTGGGCAACATGAGCATGAGCCAAATTGTTGTCTTGTTTCTGATCGTCAATAGCTGCTGGTTGGGCAACATAAGCATGAGCCAAATTGTTGTCTTGTTTCTGATCGTCAATAGCAAAGCCATTTTGTATGACATCAAAACGACAATCCCGAAGCAGAATCACTTTGCAATTGTACATTTGTTTCATCATATTTGTTGCCATCTCTCTGGAATTTGTCGTGAAAATCCTTTTGGCTCTATAATATTTTCCATCCAAATATTTACCCATCATACCATTTTTTGTATATTTTATTTGGGAAGGCTTAAGTATTTGTATTATACTATCTTCATAGTAGTAAGCCAGTATGAACACTTTTCCCAACCTGCAATCAGAACGTTTCAACTTGAACAAAAAACTAGTAACTGTGCTCCACACACTTAATATGCAATTAATTAAAAGTGCGTCAACATTTACTTAAGTTAAAACTATTAGGTATAAGTAAAGGTGAATATGTCGATAAGCGTCTGGTTTGCCTTTGACAAACGGGACTCGAAACGAATAGGAGTGCTGGGCGAGAAGCTTAAATGGTTGAATTTTAACAAAATAATGTGTGTGCAAATAGCTGAATTTAAACCAGCTATCTTGAAAATAAACGGGGACGTAACATTTACGAGATATGTCCCTGTAAAGGTAAACTTTTCACCCTAAATGTTGCATCAGACTCCTGCTTGCATACACCCTTTTGCTTATTTTTCTTAATATCATCCTTGCCCTAGAAAGTACGTCAGCCGCTGTTTATTTAAGCCCTGTCTTATTCCCCTAGATTTTCAAATTTATTTTGCAGAGATTTGGCAACACCGCGATGGAAGCAATCCATGGTGGAGTACATGTGTATATCTCGTAAATGGTGCTTAGCAGCGTTCACTTTCGGTAGAAAATTATATTAGGAAAACTATGGAGACCTCTGAACATATCTATGTGGAAAATGTATCAAAATTCGACCATTTAAGCTCCCTACCCAGCACTTAACTCCAGGTCTCGCGTTTAGAATATGACGAACATTCTGTGGATGCTTCTGAATTCTGAAGGCCACTGGGAACATTTTGTCAAAATTCGACCACACCCGTATCGGCATATGTACCCTCACTTAATTCTTGATCAAATAACAACTGTGCTTACCTTTTCATATTGACTTATGGAATAATCTATTAAAAAATCCACTAGGTGCACACAGAAAAGTTTCTTTATTGTTGATCGTGGAACGATAAAAGCGCTGAACGGATATAATATGGGAACGGGAACCATGAACCACTGGCTGAAGAAAATTCACTTTATATGATGTCACCTGTAGGTACTAGGTACTTTTTGTATGTCTGTCGCTTCTCACAAACTGCCAAACATTGGCGATTAGCGGTTACCGGTAGGCATTTAAACATTCCGGTATATGATTCGGCACCAGTGCTTAAAGCTAGATGCATTTTCACAACAATTGGAAACCGTAGACCGGTTTCCCCAGCTCCAAATAACACAAAGTGTTAAAAAATGGAGACTGTATACAACCAACTAGCAATTTAATAAATTGTCAGCCCTGGCCCATTTCTACCCTAATATAGGGACAAAGTATGTAAGGCTAGATGCATTCTCACAACAATTAGAACGGTTTCGCTCTCATTAGAGCTCGTCAGTAGGGCATACTAATTGCAGTGAAAATACACCTATAAAGTAGAGGTGTCGTTATTAACATAACGTTATTTTATAACGTTATTTTGTCGCAACGTTATAACTAATTTCAAAAAATAACATGTTCCTTGTTGCTCTCGTTGCGTAGTAAGTAAGTAGTATAAGTATAGTATTGTTATCGTGCTGATCTTGGTTACAGGAATGAAACCAGAAAGAAATTAACGACTTACCAAATTAATATGTATTACCCATTATGTATGTACGTCATTATTACATAGCAATATTAAGTTATATTGAAGAGGCATGATAATAACAAAACATTTCATTACATATAAATAAAATAATAATATAAAATTTACGTATTAGAAAGGTAAGCTATTCACATGCCTCGGTTTACATTTAGAAATCAATTTTTTTTGTCACCCTGTTCTTATTTTAGTTAACGTAAACAAGTAACATCATAATACCATTACTAGGTCAAGTTAAATAAAATGTACGATATATAAATATATATTGATATAACGATTTTGTGATTATTAATTAAGATATCTCATTATTTAGTAGCGTTCCAAAATAACGTTATTTGGGAACGTTGCTTATTTTTAATGGAACGGTCTGTAACGTTACATAAATGTAACAGTTATGCCCATCTCTACTATAAAGTAATATGGCTGAAGTAGCCAGCCTCTCAACACCGAGTGGTGAGCGTGTCGCCACCTAGTTGCGGAACCAAGTAGTATGTTGTCACACCAGTGCTAATTTCATTTGTCAATTCCCATCTGCCTCGCAATCACTGCGGAGTGCCGAAATCCATACCATAATGCCGGACAGTGCTGAAAGACAGGTCGGAATGTTCCGTATTAATTTTTTAATTGGCAATGCAAAATAACTTAAAAACCTATAGGTACCTTTCTAATGTACTAAATGCGTCACATTTTTATATTTGGTTTGTCTCATTTAAATACATTGTAATATTTGTCTGACTTTAATATTTTTTTAATTAGTTGTTAGTTATGTAAGAAGTAATGTTATGTAAGAAGTAATTTTTAAAGTTATATCTGAGCTCTTTTTAATTATTTTTTTTTCATAGTTATATTCATTTTATGAACAAACCTGTCTGTAGAAAATATGGTATGAAGAGAGTAAGGCAATATTAAATAATAAAAAAAAAATAGAAATCTATCAAAATATAATCATGTGAATAAAAACTCTTTTTACTGTCCTGCTCCATGAGACTGTAATTGTAATTCCAATTTTGATACAACCCATTAAGCCTAATCCGTCATTGAAATATAATTCAAAACGTGATCCAACATCATCTCTAGGACAAAGAAAAGAAGTAGCCTCTGTAGTTGTCAGAGTATGGTTGTGTGATCCTCTCAATTCAATAACCGCTGGATATCCGTCCTGTCGAAAAAAAAAAACAAGAATATTTTAAAATACTTCGTTTATCAACTATGTGTATACATAATTACCTTCACATACGAATCTTTTTTCTTTGTATCCTTTGTCAATAACTTTATTGTGATAATCAGTTCAGCCTGACATTGCGTATTTTTTGATTTACCTCTTTTGTTTTCATCTCTTTTAACTCTTTTATGGCCACTGCGATGACAAATAAAAGTCTTTCTGAAAGGTATATACATATTTTAATTGGGTGTCTCCGTGCATATAAAGTTCACCAATTAAGTAATCCTTCATTCTAAATATAGGTCTGTTATCCTTTAATGGGCAATCAATATTTTTTAATAAAAAGAATTGGCGTTCCGCCGCCGTCAAACTACTATTTAAGTTCTTTTAATGTTTAATAAATAATTATTTATGAGTTAGTATGGAATATCGCTTGGCCTCTTGGTATTATTGAGATCATTATTATTTGAGTACTCTAGAGTGAAGATGTAGAGATTTTCTGTTTCATTATTAAAATATATCGTTTTAAAGTACAAGTGGGTTATTGATAATAAAATAAAAACAAATTTCACTCCAAGCTATGATTTCTATGATGATATTTTGAATAATTCATTTTTAAGCTCTTTCAGCAATTTTGACGTGACATTCAGTGTACACGTGTCTCTTCTCTTCTTACTTTATGTTATTCCAATAGGATCAAAACACATTCAATCTGCTAATAAGTGAACTCGTTTATAGGCATATTGTATTAATAGGTTTGGCTAAAAAACATTGTTTCACTTACCTATATAAAAACAGAGAAGCATTTTTAGGACTTGACGCTATGACGTAAATGTCTGCTCTTCATATTCAGCCAACCACTGCACTACTTCTGCTTCAGTTTGTAAATTACCCTTGTACAGATTTTCCGAAACTTTTATCAATCTTTCCATACTTAATTTTATAACCTATTAACTTACTAGTGGTACGTATGAGTAATTTATCAGTAATGAGATTGTGGCATGCGCGCGAAGCCGATACCAGCAAAAAACAGTAAGTAACATTTCGACCTGTGTTTCAGCACTGTTTAGCATTCTGGTATGGATTTCGGCACTCCGCGGTGATTGGTGAGGCAGATGCGAGTTGTACAATGAAATTAGTAGTGATGGGTCGTTATTTAACTTGCTGTAACGGTTGCCGAGCCGCAACGGTAACCACCTGTTATGGATATATAAAACTAACAGCTACAAAATTACGCTTTACAGTAAACTAGAATTCAGACTCGTATCTGTTTCTTTTCCATTGCAACTAGCCTCGATGAATAAACATCGGTTTTCATCGGCAACCGTTAAATTTAATGGGATGAATGGATATGAGACTGGGAATGCTAAATATGTATGGGTATGCTATGCAGTATAGAGCGGACTTTACTTCATAACATATTACTTAACACGTTTTTATACTAGTGTGCTCGCTCTCGCTCACAGCTTTGGAAACGTAGGATACTATCGATCGACTATCCAGTTCAAAATAACAGGAAAATAACTGTACCTGTTATTTTAAACGGATATTATAAAATAATGTTAACAGGTTCAACTGTTAATAGAAAATAACCGTTTTGCCCATTACTAGAAATTAGCACTGGTGCCGAATCATATACCGGAATGTTTAAATGCTACCGGTAGGAATCGCTTATATGCGCACGTCGAACAGTCTGGAATATGAACGTGTGGATGCTGGATACCCACTACGCGTTCCACATAGTCAACGTTGCCAGAGCGAAATGGTGAAAAGCCACAAGCCACTATTTTTTAGAAGGGGAGAGAGAAAAACTTTGTTCCACTATTCCACTGTGAATTTATGTGGCCCCCTATCATTAAAAAAGTTCGGGACGCAGCAAGTGCCTTATGGTAGTGAATTTTTATTAAATGTTTCAAATTTGAATAACAATTTTCTATAAACGTAGAAAGTTGAATTTTGGTGTGTAGTAAGGCCTTTTCCAAGCCAACGTATCCACCAAATTTCATTAAAATAACTTTGTACTTTTAGGAGAAGAAAATTTTTTTCGAAAGAAAACTCAAAATGCAATAACTAAATTTTCTATAAACTTAGAAAGTTGAGTTTTGGTATGTAGTAAGGTTTTTCCCAAGGGAATATATTCACAATTTCATTAAAATAGCCTTGTGATTTTCGGAGAAAAAAATTTTTTTATATATATATATATATATATATATATATATATATATATATATATATATATATATATATATATATATATATATATATATATATATATATATATATATATGAATATATATACTTCATAAATACCTGTTTTTAGGGGACCCAAACATTAAAATACCTGGTAATACTTTTTTTAAATTAAAATTAGAACTAAATAAAGCCGTGTGTAGTCTTATATAAAATAGACAATAAAAAAAGCATTTTTCTAATTTCTATTGTTTTGTTTTGTTTATATATCTTTTGTATTCGCATGTTATTATTATTTTTATTCGATTTCCGGAACGCATCATTTTGTTGGAAATTTTGGCTGCCTTACCTATACCGAAATTCTGCTGCGTCTGGCAGCGCTGCCTAGACCACTGTGGAAAATTATAATAATACAGAAAAAATTCATATTTAGGCAATGCGTTCGTCTGCAAAGGATGTATTCGCTAGCGGTCTTTGTCTTTCATCGATATCCAGAACAAGTAAACCATAGAAGGAATCCAGTTTCAAGGCCACAAGATCTAAAAATAGAAATACGACAATTTGGAGGGGATATTAAATTAGCTCTACAAGATGGGTATCAGGATGTTGCCATTTGAAAGAATCTTCCCTAAACCCATTTCTTTGTAGACAAAATTCCTGATGTACAAGACAAGAACAATATGCTAAATAATCCCGTATCTACATAAAACTTGCTTTCTAGTTTCTAGAGGCTTATCAATCTTGAAGATTTGCTTTTAAGTATCTATAGTAATGTCTTCACTACTTGTAAAAGTCAGTCAATATCTTTTACTATATTATTTTCTAATAAGTCCTAAACATCCCATATGAAAATGTTTTTTGAAACAATATACATAATGCAATTCTTCTATTAAAAGCTAATGTTCTTACATTTCCTACATCAATCGAAACCATAAGCTGCATATATAAAATCGCCGTAAGTTCCCTTGAAAAAAAAATATCTGGCAATAATAGGACAAAAGTGTTAAGAAAGGTCACTCAGTTTGACTTTTTGTTGTGAAGAAGGAAAACATATGTTTGACTGCATGTTATTTTGAATTGAGTCACATTTCTTTATAAGGAGTGGGATTTTACACATATCTTTTAAGCTTGTGACACTTATTTTTTAGGAAAAGTGTTGAAATTTGAAATATTTACTTGCAAGAAAATTATAAATATCTACAGTTGTTGACAATGAGTGAGAGAGTCAAATTATGTTTGAAATTAGCAAGAAAAGGCCAGGCTTTGAATTGTAGCAATTGGGTTACTGTGATAATGGAGGGCAAAAATCATTGTATATTATCTATGCTTTTATACAAAATATCAAACCCAAATTTGCATTAGAGATAAATTATTTCAGATAGGGCATATAGAGCAAAATGAATGTGGCTGTGCTACCATTCACTGCTAGGAAAGCAAATAAAAGGTTCATGTTCCAGTCCAATAAGTAATCCTGGCAGAACTACAATTAATCAGAGCAACATTATAATACCTATGTACTCTAAACAAGTCACAGCGAAACTATGAAATACCATATTGATTCGTTAATGCATATTATATTTGACAGGTATTTCCATAACTAAATTCAGTAATTTAAATAATATTATGACGTGATTAATTTTACTGGAAATTATGGAAGACAATGTTTTGCAAAATATTGTATGAACAAAGCTAGGTTCAGATTATTGAAATAAATTCTGTCAGACGAAAGTAATAAACATAAAAATCATAGTGAAAAAATTTTGTATTTCAAAATCTAGACAAAGACCAGAAAACAAAATCAACAAAAATCTTATATATCTTAATATGGTTTTTCTTTTCTTTATTTAACAACAGACCACGAGGCTTATAGTCCAAATACTAACGTACCGTGTGTCAATAGCGAGGAAAGAAGCAGTTTGTTAATTATTAGGAACTTAAAGGTTTGGTGGAGAAGGAAAAACATGTGCCGGAAGACCGGAAATAAATTCCACAATTTACAAGTCCTCGGGATAAAAAAACAGCAGCGCGACATTTTATATCTGGTGAGCTGGACAATAAACGGCGCATTTGCTTATTTTGCGTTACATACTATATATTAGAACAAATGCCAAATTTAGGCCAATCACGTTTGTAGACGTCATATTTAACAAGATGCTAGTTAACAAAACACTTAACAACGCTTTCTGTAACTGACAGGAAGTGATTTATAAGTGATCACACTGCATGTGTTTTAAAAACACGAATTTCATATAATTTAGGTCTAAATCTGATTCCTATTTAGACATATTATTTTCGATTGTAAGTTCCTAATAAAATAACAGTATAATTACTAAAGTGATTGTACAATTTCAGAATTACATATAATAATAGGCCTGACAACTAGTTACATTTGCTAATCGTTTAAAAGCAGCACACGTTAAGAAAGGTAAATAGATAGAGCTGGCAACACTGATCAGGTAATATATGCTGCTTTATAAGTTTGAATCCAAGAGGTTGTAAATAACCTCTTTGGTTTGAATCCGAATCCACACTTGACCTATTTATATATAAACATGGTCATATGATGCACTCACCATTAATTGATTAATTAATGGGTATATTGACTTGTCATGTGGTCATGGTGTGCTCATAGACAAAAGGAAAATTAATCTAATCTCTTTTCTCGATCCGGTCGAATAGTTTACAGGTGGACATTATAAACTTCAACTAATAAAAAATCTTAATACTGAAACTTCGGTATGTTGATAGAGTACGTAATACTTTTCCACACTATAGTAGGTACTCAATAATATTTAAGTAAACTACGAATCTGAAATTACTAAGGCAAAAAATAAAAATTAAAAATCATCTTTAGGTATGATTTCGATTGTTTTTCTTAATTAATTGGGTGTAGGGTTTCCATTTTTTAAGACTTCAGAAAGTAAGGCATTTCTCGGAAAAATAAATGGCAGCAAATATTTGAAAAGTGATAAAATGTTAATTGGGTAAACTTCCAATCGAAGGTCTTGAAAATGCATAGTAGACATTTCAGTGAACCTGCGTCACTGTTGGACGTCTTTGTTAGATTATCAAATTCTTTATCCCTCGTGAACTTTTTAGGACAAAAAGCATGTTGATACTGTAGCCTCAGGTGCCGAATACAATAATGTGGATAAAAAAAAGAATCTAACTATTATTGCCTTCTTAAATAAAAATAAAAAAGATGCAACCGAAAAGAAACATGTTTGCTTATTTTTTTAAATATTTTAACAACACACCATGAGGGCTTACAGCCTAAATACTATCGTACCGTGGGTGTCGACAAGGAGGAAAGAGGCAACTTGTTAATTCTGGACTTGGAGGTTCGGGGGAGAAGGAAAAACATGTGCCAGCAAGGAATTCCACAACTTGGAAGTCCTCGGGACAAAAGAGCGGGCATAACAAGATGTTCTATGTCTGGTGACCTGGACAGTAAAAGGGTGCATTCGCTCTGTTCCCCTGGTAGATCTGTTGGGGGCAGCAGGTGGAGGAACTATAGAAGAAAGCTCCTCTGAGCAGTGCCCGTGCAGATACCTATAAAAGAGAGAGAGGTCACCAACGGCACGTCGGTGGGCAAGGGATGGCAGCCTTTGGGTGAGGGTAGGGTCACGGATGAGACGTATAGCTCTCTTCTGAATGGAGTCCAGGATAGCGAATGTAGAAGCGGCAGCAGACCCCAGATGTGGGAGCAGTATTCGAGGTTTGGTCTCATTTGTGAAGTATATAAAGTATAGAGATTAGCTGGTAAAAAGTATTTTCGAGCCCGGAAGAGGACACCTAATTTCTTAGCAGCCGCTTCTGCAATTGATGTGACATGTTGGTGCCAATTGAGATTTCGATCCACAGAAATGCCAACAAGTGAAAAGAACTCAATACTTTGAATAACTTGGTTGTTCATTGTGATGTGTCTAGGGCTGGTGTATCTCTTATGAGAAAGAAAACAAGACTGAGATTTGGTGGGGTTGAATGGTACAAGATTTCTACTTCCCCAATCCAATATTTTTTGGAGATCCACAGAGACAGAACGCTCCATGAGTCTGCGATTCTCATCTAATTGGGCTAAAGAGACAGGCTCAGAATATATTGTATATTTGAGTGGAGGGTGCTATGTCATCCGCGTAACTGTGAACTGGGTTGGATGTGCTAGAGAGGAGGTCATTGATGTGGAGAAGAAACAAAGTAGGGGCTAAAGCTGAACCTTGAGGAACTCCTGCATTAAATGGATACAGTTTAGAGGAATGGCCATCCACGACAACAGAAATGCTCCGGTTGGAGAGGAAATTTGCTGTCCAGGTACAGAGTTTTGGTGGTAGGCCATAGGCCGGAAGTTTATTAAGCAGCGCTGCGTGCCAGACCTAGTCGAATGCTTTGGATATGTCTAGAGCGACAATCTGGGATTCACCGTGTAGTTCCATAGACTTGTTCCAAGAATGGGTGACAAAGAAAAGGAGGTCGGCAGTTGATCTGCGCTGACGAAAGCCATACTGCCTATCGTGGATTAGACTGTGATTTTCAAGAAATTTTTGTAATTTGGTGTTTATATACTTTTCCATTATCTTTTTTAAATTATTTGTTTTAAAACATTTTTATTCCGTTATAAACGGAATGCCTTTTTTGTTGAATATATTCTTTAACAATAAAAGTAATAAATCAGAGGAAAAATGAAGTTTTTTGATCCCTTTGGTAAATGAAAAAATGTTATTGATAAACAGAAAAAAATCCAAACAATATCGATTATAAATATTTCTTACTTCTTTAAAATAAAATACCTAGGGAAACAGTAATGATTAAATAAAACTTAATAGCTCTTATTAAATGGTGTCATTAGAATGAAAGCAATCACATTGTAAATGAAAGTACGCATCTAAATCTACGTGATAATAGCTGGAGACAAAATAATGATAATGTAGCAGACTCTATATATCAGTGACCTTGGAAAGCCAGTCACGTATGTTTCCAGTAAATAAAAAAATCTGAAAAAACCGGTAAATATGTCGATAAGCGTCTGGTCGACTTTTGACAACATTTTTATATAGATGTGTTCAGAAGCACTCATAAAGTGTGTTTCCATGTGTCATTTGCCCCTGCAAAAGACGCACACCTCCTAAACGGGGCCTGAAAGTGAATAGGGGTGCTGGGTGGGGAGACGCTTAAACGGTCGAATACTGACACAATTTTCACGGGAGACGTTGAGGAACGCCCTTGGAATGTTCCTTGCCCTAGAAGATGCGTCGGGGTTGTTTACTTAAGCCGTTCATATACCCCTTTTCAAATTTCTTGAATTAAAGCAATTTGTAACCATGTGGCAACACTGCGATGGAAGCGATACGTAATGAAAATGTCAAATGTCACAGGTGTACATTTCATAGAAGGGCTTAAATAAACAACCCCCGACGTATTTTTTTAGGGCAAGGAACATTTCGAAGGTGTTTCTCAACGTCTCTAATGAAAATTGTGTCAAAATTCGACCATTTAAGTTTCTTCTCACCCAGCAACCCTATATTCACGCCAGACCCCGTTTAGCGGGTGTGTGTCTTTTGCGGGGGAAATGACATACGGAAACACACTTTATGAGTGCTGCTGAACACATCTATGTAAAAATTTTGTCAAACGTCGACCAGACGCTTATCGACATATTTACCGGTTTTTTCAGATTTTTTTATTTACTGGAAACATATACGCCGTGACAGGCTTTCTAAGGTCACTGATTTATAGAATAAGCTACATTATCATTATTTTGTCTTCAGCTACTATCACGTGGGTTTAGATGCGAACTCTCATTTAATGTGATTGCTTTCATTCTAATGACACCATTTAATAAGAGCTATTAAGTTTTATTTAATCATTACTGTTTTCTTAGGTATTTTATTTCAAAGAAGTAAGATAGGAATATTAATATTTGATATTGTTTGAATATAATATAAGGGATATAATGCAATATAAGGAATATTAATATTTGATATGTCCGTGCTTATTTATATGTGGTGTTCCCGAATTGTTGGATAGGGAGAAGGGGGCCGCGATTGAGTGGCCAGCTAGATCGCCAGATTTGACACCCCTAGATTACTTCTTGTGGGGATACTAAAAAAAACAAAGTATACGCTAATAAAGCTGAGAATTTAGAAAGTTTAAAAGCAAGAATTCGGCAAGAGATACATCGTATACTTCCTGAGGTTACTGAAAATGTTCAAAAAGAATTTATTAATTGTCTTGGTTATTGTCAAGTAGCCAATGGTGCACAATTTGAACATTTAATTTAGTTGATTTTTGACATAATTATTATCCTTAAATTCAGTATTTTGTAATTTAAAATCGTTTTTTTTTGTCTAACCTACATACGCTAACTAATCACGGTCGAAATTGGGGGTTGCCATTTAAAAAAATTGTCGATGACGTCATATTTCGAACAACGATGACGTCACAAATATGGGTCGTTAGTCAAAAAGTGTCTTGGTTTAAAACAAAATCGACGTGTCAAAGGATTTTTTCAAAAAACTCTCAATTTCAGAAATAATGAATTTCTTCCTTACTTTTCTAAAGCACTGTATAATACCCATTTGACTCATACCTCGCCAATATCACTCAGTTCTCACTGGCTTTGATTTTCATATTAGTATAATTAATGAAAAATGATTTGTATGCAACCGTCAATTCGAGAGGTTTAAATAATAGATTAATGAATTTATCTATGGTCAAACTTATATTGTGAATACTTTCACCTCATTATTCAGTTATATTCTTCTTTCAGATACAACAACGTAAACCACCCTTCTTATAGCTGAAGAGAAGGTACCATTATTCACCCTTCTATATTATGCCATGTTTTACTTTGCTTAGTATACCACTAAAAACAATCATTTCCCAGCACTAAGTGAGTGGTGAGACACGAAACAACGTGCCGCCACCTAGTTGCGGAACCAGGTAGTATGTTGTCACGCCAGCTCCAAATAACATAAAGTGTTAAAAATACGGACTGTATACAACCAACTAACAAGTTAGTAAATTGTCAGCCCTGGCCCATTCCTACCCTAATATAGGGACAAAGTATGTAAGGCTAGATGTATTCTCACAACAAGTAGAACCGTAGGCCGGTTTCGCCCTAATTAGAGCTCGTCAGTACGGCATACTAATTGTAGCGAAAATACACTTGTCATGAATTGATGATGGACCAGGAGAGCCTTCATTTTATCCCATAATGCTGAGCCGATGGAATATACTTCTGCTGGTGGGTTGTTTTTAGTCTGTGAAGTCTTCTTTGTTAGTCTTTGAGAATTCGTTTGGGTCTCTTGATTTTGGAAAACCTTAAAGTAAAATGGTTATGGTAGCCAGCCTTCCAACTCTAAGTGAGTGGCGAGACATTAAACAACGTGCCGCCACCTAGTTGCGGCCTAGCCTTACATACTTTGTCCCTATATTAGGGTAGAAATGAGCCAGGGCTGACAATTTACTAAATTGTTAGTTGGTTGTATACACTCTATTTTTTAACACTTTGTGTTATTTGAAGCTGGCGTGACAACATACTACTTGGTTCCGCAACTAGGTGGCGGCACGTTGTTTCGTGTCTCACCACTCAATTAGTGTCGGAAGGCTGGCTACCATAGCCGTTTTACTTTATAGGTGTATTTTCACTACAATTAGTATGCCGTACTGACGAGCTCCAATTAGAGCGAAACCGGTCTACGGTTCTAATTGTTGTGAGAATGCATCTAGCCTTACATACTTTGTCCCTATATTAGGGTAGAAATGGGCCAGGGCTGACAATTTACTAAGTTGTTAGTTGGTTGTATACAGTCCGTATTTTTTAACACTTTGTGTTATTTGGAGCTGGGGTGACAACATACTACTTGTTTCCGCAACTAGGTGGCGGCACGTTGTTTCGTGTCTCACCACTCAATTAGTGTCGGAAGGCTGGCTACCATAGCCGTTTTACTTTATAGGTGTATTTTCACTACAATTAGTATGCCGTACTGACGAGCTCCAATTAGAGCGAAACCGGTCTACGGTTCTAATTGTTGTGAGAATGCATCTAGCCTTACATACTTTGTCCCTATATTAGGGTAGAAATGGGCCAGGGCTGACAATTTACTAAGTTGTTAGTTGGTTGTATACAGTCCGTATTTTTTAACACTTTGTGTTATTTGGAGCTGGGGTGACAACATACTACTTGTTTCCGCAACTAGGTGGCGGCACGTTGTTTCGTGTCTCACCACTCACTTAAGTGTTGGAAGGCTGGCTACCATAGCCGTTTTACTTTATAGGTGTATTTTCACTACAATTAGTATCCCGTACTGACGAGCTCCAATTAGAGCGAAACCGGTCTACGGTTCTAATTGTTGTGAGAATGCATCTAGCCTTACATACTTTGTCCCTATATTAGGGTAGAAATGGGCCAGGGCTGACAATTTACTAAATCGTTAGTTGGTTGTATACAGTCTCTATTTTTTAACACTTTGTGTTATTTGGAGCTGGCGTGACAACATACTACTTGGTACTGCCACTAGGTGGCGGCACGTTGTTTCGTGTCTCACCACTCATTTAGTGTTGGAAGGCTGGCTACCATAGCCGTTTTACTTTATAGGTGTATTTACCCTACAATTAGTATGCCGTACTGACGAGCTCTAATTAGAGCAAAACTGGTCTACGGTTATAATTGTTGTGAGAATGCGTTTTGCCTTACATTTCACAGCATTTTTATTGTATTTTTCATGATCTACGTCCTAAAATAAGGCTGTATACAAAATTTCATCAATATCAGACATTACGAGTAGAAAACAGATATTAACTTTATTCGCTAATAGTTTTCATGTCATTGAACTGCAATAATCTCACATTTGACGTTGGCTCTATGAACTTAAATAGAATAGAATAACCTCAATTACGAGAGAACACATACGATGTGTAAATGTGAAGAAATTTCAATTAATTAAATTCATGATCATAAAATCACAGTAGCGATGAAAGTTTACATTAACATTTTTCAAAGATTTATGAGAAGATAAGATCACCGTTTGGGAGATCATGAGATGTGTGGATAACTTTATTCAGATTGATGTACTGTATAGAATTTGATTTTAAAACAGCATCAAACTGTTTTCCATGCCTTGTAATATCTGCATTACTACTTCTCTACTTTGATTTTGGGAACGAAGTAATGGTATAGAAGATTATCCCAAACTGCCAACGTGAGTAGCTTATATCCTCAAGTAAAGTCTTTGCTATACAAACATATTTTGAAATCAGAATTTGCGTGTGAATTAACCAGAATACTACTGCCATATATTTATCCAGGTTACCGTGCAATGCTGCATAATTTTCAAATTGGCGTTCACTGATTGTCATTTGTTCAATGAAAAGTATTGGTACGATTTAGACTTTGAGTAACATATCAAACAAAATTATGCAAACTATGGTTAAAAATGATGAATGTGTCATCAACAATCTCTTCAAATCAACAGGAATGCAGCTCTTTATTCTCAGACTTCTACTGGTATTGGCAGCCCGTACAGAATGCTATTCTAATATCCTGACCTGAGCTGACGGAAGTTGATGAAACTGGGCATTAGAATGAACAACAGAGTTAAACGATTGCACATTACAGCAAGTTACATGAGCTTGAAAATTTATGGCTTCCTAGTTCGAAGCACCTGTTAACATTTTAGTGTAAACGATCTAAATGTTAATGATCTATTAATAGGTTATAAAATAGTGATTTTGTGGGGAACCACAATCTCAAATACCCACAATTTGATGTCGCGAAGTCATAATTGACAGGACCAAGTCTCAGTGATCAAGTCTTAAGTACATATTTAGTAGAAGGTGAATGATTAATATTTTTGTTAATGTCAACATGCGATCTAGAAAACAAGACGTCCTTACATTTGACTCAAGTACATCTACTACAAAAATGTAACTTTTCAATAAGGCTTCATTAACCAAGTAATCAACATTTCATAGCACACCTGCACAAAATATTTCTGTCGTTTGAAGGTGAACATACATACTAGGTACTGCATTTCATCCAGGATATATTTTTTCACCAAATATAATCATTCAAAAATTTATTGGTAACTCTCAACACTTTTTTGCTTTTGAGTCAAGATACAATAAAAATTGAGTTTCTTATGTCGAGTTTTAATGAAAATATATGCTTCCAGTTAGCCATGGTACCAGTAAATGATTTTTGTGAGACACTATTACTAGTCAGTTGCTTAATAAATGTTCTAATAATTTGTCACATTCAGTAATTCAATACTCAATATTCCCGTAATGAATGTATAAAAAATAGAAACAGGATACTGTGAAGCGTTCTTAACTTAATATATAATATGTTGTGCACATTTTATTTATAAGCGCCAACTTAGGGTTACTTTTACTTTGTTGACAACTGTCAACTGTCAGCCGCAACTAACACTAACATATGACAGCTAAATTATTTGAACTACACTGTTTAACGAGCTACCGTATTAACGATCTAATTAATGTAGCAAAGGTAGTTAATATGAATAGTTATTTTTCCCTGGTAACTAGCAGTGATACATCTATCCCTGCTTACAGGTCATAATCGGTATAGTTGTTTGGGTTGCATACATCATGCACGTTTGTGAGACATAAATAAAGCCATATTATGACTATACCTATAGTGGAGCCTATTGTAACTAGGTATGGGTACATTTTATTCCTAAATATGCGAAGGTGTGTTTCTCGGCTAAGTTAATGACAATAAATGTGAAAACTCCGCCCCTTAGGACCGCCTTTGATGCAGAAATGACCACTAAAGCTATTGGGGCCGAATGACTTCGACCCGACTTGAAACACAATGATCCCATTATGACCGGACTGCTCAAGATTCTAACGCAATTATGACCGATACACAAACATATATATATATATATATATATATATATATATATATATATATATATATATATATATATATATATATATATATATATATATATATATTGTACCTATATGGGAATAATACGTAGATAAATAAATTAATTTCCCACTGCAACACTAACAAATTAAAAAGTCACTTAAAACTTTAAAACACGAAAAGAACATGGAATTATTATCAAGCTCTTTTCTTCACACAAATTTGTGTTAGCGTTAGCACTGTCCGGAACGGGGTGAAAACTGAAAACATTAAAAGTAGTTCAATGTTAATATGGTACTAAATAATAAAAAGTGTAAAAAGCCTGGATGCAGCAAGTGCGTTATGATAGTGAATTTTCATAGAAATGATCTGGCACAAAATATTTTATTATAACTTTTTTTCTTGCAACATAGAAATGTAAATTTTGGTGTATAGTTTAATTTTTATATCGTAAACCTACCTACCAAATTTGGTTATCTTATCTTTTTTATTTTTTGAGATACAAATTTTTTTTGAATGAAAACTCAAAATTTTCCCGGACAACCTCGTCTGATTTTCCTGACTAACGAACTTATTCAAGCCATTTAGAGAAGGAAGGTACATGCCAAATTTTATCAAAATCGACCGATTATCATTTTGAGTTATCGGTGTGATACCTATGTGTATATATATATATATATATATATATATATATATATATATATATATATATATATATATATATATATATATATATATATATATATATAGTTTATAGTTTATTGTTATATAAATAGTACAAAGCATCTTACAAATAAGTCTAAACTTGTGGCTGCAAATGATGCAATTTTGACTAAATTTTAATCTAAATGTCAATTGTTCTAAAGTTCTGTCATCTGGTCAATATGGATGGCACTTGAAATTAGTTTCTTCATTTTAATCAAAAATTTCTATATTTTAAAACTTGACTCAAATTAAATTCTACATATTTTTCAACAGAAACATTATGTATTATTATTATATCTATATATATATATATATATATATATATATATATATATATATATATATATATATATATATATATATATATATATATATATATATATATATATATATATATATATATATATATATATATATATATATATATATATATATAAACATATAAAAATTGAAACTGACCCCGGATATGGGTTCTAGGGATCCTAGGTCGCGCTCATTTGCAACAATTTTTCAAAATTCAAAAGTCGAGATCTCCCCATTAGTGAATTTTTTCTACGAAAATTTACTAAAATGTATTACGTTTGTTAGACCGGCGTTCCATTCATTTGTCTTGAGCGGTATTTTTACCGCTCACTGCAGTGTTAAAAGCAATGGTATTTTGCTAACTATTATAAACACATGGGTGGGGGACTGTATTGTATACCAATACAGCTCTATCGACTAAGTTGTTCGGAAATAACAACGCACACCTAACCCGAATTCATTCCCAGTTGCTATTGACCTACTCATATTCTCTGAATGAAGACGTGGTACCTACTTCATTCCAAGTCACTATTAACCGACTATTTATGAAATCAAATAAGTAAATTAAATCGATTGTCATAAAATATGTAATGTATTAAGACTAAGGGAAAAGAAATAAAACATATTTAACTGTGCACATTTTAATTATATTTTAGGGTGTGCGGCGCACACCTAGCTCACTAGGAGAAATCGCCACTGCGGGTAAGGGGTATCAGTGACGACGTACATGACAAGCTGACGAGTGTGCAAGAGGTACAAGCGGAGGTACAGGAGAAAATGCAATCACTAGAAAAGAAGTACGATACCCTAGTCAAGGGAAACATCAGACTCGACGATAGCCACATAAGAATTAAGGTTCTCACATTTGATGGTCCAGTCCCATGGGGTATTTATCTACGCCAATTCGAAGCCGCTGCTACAGCAAATGGTTGGGGCGAGAGAGAGAAAGCGACCTCGTTAATAGTAGCTCTCAGAGAAGATGTCCTTGATGTGCTTCAAGGAATTCCCAGGGAAGAGCAGGACAGTTTCGACAGCATTCGGTCTTACCTAGAAATGAGATTTGGAGACCAGCATCTACAACAGCTGTATCAAACTCAGCTAAGAAGTCGCTGTCAGAAATCGGGCGAAACTATGCAACAATTTGAAGCCAACGTTGGCAGACTAACACGATCAGCTTACCCCACAGCTCTGGTGGAATTTTTGAACCAGCTGTCGCTGCAAACATTCATTGACGGCATCAGGGATACCGACACTCAACAGGCGCTGAGGATGGCGAGACATAAAAACTTGAACGATGCTTTGGCATATTCGGTAGAATTTGAAGCTGCCAAGCAAGCCTCTAAAGGCAATGTGAGGGTTCGCAGTCTCCAAATTCCAGAAGAGGAAAATAAACCAGACTTGTCCACGGTTGTGCAGCGATTGGAGAAACTAGAAGAACAGATGAAGCACACGACTCATAAGGAGCCAACGCAAGCTCATTGTGCAAGTGCCATGCTCTGTTGGAACTGTGGCAAGGTGAGACACATAAGAAGTGAATTCCGGGCCCCAAGATCATTTTCAACCCACGCACAGGAAAACTAAATGCAGCTAGCTTTAGGCGGCGAGAGCTGGCTGCCCACCACAATATCCCGAAGTTGACAACTATTTCACTGGTCAACGATTCTGGCAACACGCTCAGCGTAGACGGATACATCAGTGACAAGAAGGCTCAAATGGTTGTAGACACTGGAGCATCTAAAACGATTATCCGTCGTGATATAGTACCAAGATGGCGGGTAAGAGAGCCAGAAAGAATCTACAAAGTGACCGCAGCTGGTGGCGAACTGATTCACGTATTTGGTGAGACTGAGGTCGAGCTGCAAATTGGAGCTTGGAAAACCAAACAGCGAGTTATTGTTGCCGCCATATCAGACCCCATTATACCTGGACTAGATGTTCTACAAGGTCACAGTGTCAAGTTAGACCTCCAGAACAATGTTTTAAATATCGGTGATGAGGCAGTAGTCATGTCGACTGTCAATAACCTTGCGATTCGAAAACTCACGGCCAAAGAAGATGTCGTTGTGAGAGCCCAGAGTGAAAGTATTGACCCAGTGAACATAGTTGGAGACATTTCGGGACAAGTGGTGGGTATTATAGAACCGGAAGACAACGATCTTTTTAAGAAAGCTCTACTAGTCGGAAAACTCTTATTCAAGCAAAAGAGCTGGCTGCTGTCAGAATAGCCAACCTTAAGAGTTTGGATCAGAAGATTTCCAAAGGTTCCAAAATCGGAACATTCTCGCCAGTAACCATCATACGGCGTTGCCACGACCAAGAAGACCCAGCCTCGTCCATCCAGGATGAACCACTTCCAGAACATCTACGAGATGTCTTAGCAGAAGCTAGTGGATATGTTTCTCCACAACAAAAGCAAGCAGTGGCTAAACTGCTGTCGACATATCGCAACGTTTTCGTAACCGACAAGAACGATTTTGGAAGGACAGACCTAGTACACCATCGCATTGAGACTGGGACAGCTGTACCAATCAAGCAACCACCGCGAAGAGTACCATTGGCAAAACAGTACGAAGTTGACACCATGCTAAGAGAGATGAAGCAGGCACGAGTTATAGAACCATCGCAAAGCCCTTGGGACTCTCCAGTAGTGTTAGTTAAAAAGAAAGATGGCTCCACGAGGTTCTGTGTAGATTACCGCCGGTTAAACCTTGTCACTAAGAAAGACAGCTATCCACTTCCCAGAATTGATGATACACTTGATACACTGGCAGGTGCAAGATGGTTTTCGACATTGGACTTGAAAAGTGGCTACTGGCAAGTCAAGCTTGAGCCCAAAGCCAAAGAAAATACTGCGTTTACCACTGGTAGTGGACTGTGGCAGTTCAACGTCATGACATTTGGGTTGTGTAATGCTCCAGCCACTTTTGAGCGTCTAATGGAGGCAGTTTTAAGAGGTCTACACTGGAAAACATGTCTCGTGTACCTAGAGGACGTCATTATCTTAGGAAAGTCGTTCGAAGATCACATGAAGAATGTCGAACAAGTGTTTCAGAAACTAAAGGGAGCCAATTTGAAATTAAATCCGAAGAAATGCTGTCTCTTTCAAAAAGCAGTCAAGTACTTAGGCCGCATTATCACTCCGATGGAGTCAAAACCGACCCAGAGAAGACAGACTGTATTATGAATTGAAACATTCCAACCAATGTACATCAGCTGCGAAGCTTTCTGGGCCTCTGCATATATTACCGCCGTTTTGTAAAGGTGTTTGCTGACATCGCGAAACCTTTGCATAAACTGACGGAAGAAAAGACACCCTTCATTTGGACCAATGATTGTGAAAATGCATTCGAGACACTCTGTTCATCCCCGATTCTGACATCCCCAGCCTGGTCTCAGGTTTATTGTGGACATGGACGCGAGCAATGTTGGTATTGGAGGTGTTTCGCAGGAACAGGGAGGCCAAGAGAAGGTGGTAGGGTATTTCAGCAAGGCCCTTTCCAAAGCAGAAAGAACTATTGCGTGACGAGAAAAGAACTTCTAGCCATTATCAAGACGTTGGAGCATTTTCACAAATATCTATATGGTCAAGAATTTCTCCTGAGAACCGACCACGTAGGGACGTTGGTTTCTTCAATTTAAAAATCCAGAGGGGCCAGTGACGATTTCTCCTAGTGAGCTAGGTGTGCGCCGCACACCCTAAAATATAATTAAAATGTGCACAGTTAAATATGTTTTATTTCTTTTTCCCTTAGTCTTAATACACTACATATGTTATGACAATCGATTTTATTTACTTATTTGATTTCATAAATAGTCGGTTAATAGTGACTTGGAATGAAGTCGGCACCACGTCTTCATTCGGAAATATGAGTAGGTCAATAGCAACTGGGAATGAATTCGGGTTAGGTGTGCGTTGTTATTTCCCAACAACTTCACTCGACAGAGCTGTATTGGTATACAATACAGTCCCCCACCCATGTGTTTAAAATAGTAAGGAAATACCATTCGTTTTAACACTGCAGTGAGCGGTAAAAATACCGCTCAAGACAAATGAATGGAACGCCGGTTTAACAAACGTTGTGATAGCATTATTTACAAACATTACAACTGCGCTTGCCTGGACCACAGTATTCTAGAATCAAAGACTATAATACATTTTAGTAAATTTTCGTAGAAAAAATTCACTAATGGGGAGATCTCGACTTTTGAATTTTGAAAAATTGTTTGCAAATGAGCGCGAACTAGGACCCCTAGAACCCATATCCGGGGTCAGTTTCAATTTTTATATATTTAATTTGAGTCAAGTTTTAAAATATAGAAATTTTTGATTAAAATGAAGAAACTGATTTCAAGTACCATCCATATTTCTAGAAATTGTAATGGTATATAATGAGGTGAGGTAATTTTGGAGATTAGAAATCAGATGACAGAACTTTAGAACAATTGACATTTAGATTAAAATTTAGTCAAAATTGCATCATTTGCAGTCACAAGTTCAGACTTATTTGTAAGATGCTTTGTACTATTTATATAACAATAAACTATATATATATATATATATATATATATATATATATATATATATATATATATATATATATATATATATATATATATATATATATACATAGGTATCACACCGATAAATCAAAATATAATCGGCCGATTTTGATAAAATTTGGCATGTACCTTCCTTCTGTAAATGTATTGGATAATTTCGTTAGTCAGGAAAATCGGACGAGGTTTTCCGGGAAAATTTTGAGTTTTATTCGAAAAAAATTTGTATCTCAAAAAATAAAAAAGATAAGATAACCAAATTTGGTAGGTAGGTTTACCATATAAAAATTAAACTATACACCAAAATTTAGATTTCTATGTTGCAAGATAAAAAAGTTATAATAAAATATTTTGTGCCAGATCATTTCTATGAAAATTCACTACCATAACGCACTTGCTGCATCCAGGATTTTTACACATTTTATTATTTAGTACCATATTAACATTGAACTACTTTTAATGTTTACAGTTTTCACCCCGTTCCGGACAGTGCTAACGCTAACACAAATTTGTGTGAAGAGATGAGCTTGATAATAATTCCATGTTCTTTTCGTGTTTTAAAGTTTTAAGTGATTTTTTAATTTGTTAGTGTTGCAGTGGGAAATTAATTTATTTATCTACGTATCATTCCCATATAGGTCGAATATATATATATATATATATATATATATATATATATATATATATATATATATATATATATATATATATATATATATAGTACATTTAGTCTTAATAATTTTTAAAACCACCACTAACAGCAACTCGTTACCGCACACCCGAACATTTTGGTCAGGAGACGCCACTGAGAGGGGCAGATGGCGACGTGGCTCGAACGCCTTCAAGAGTACAATTTTACAATCGAACACCGCCCTGGACGACAGCACGGCAATGCCGACGCCCTATCTAGGAGACCTTGCCCACCAAAATGCAAGCATTGCATCTCTGCCGAAAACAAAGAAGGATTGAATCTCGAAGTGTGTAGGAGGACAACGGTGCAGCCTGTTAACCGATGGAACCCGCAGAGGTTAATGGAGGACCAAAAAGAAGACCCTGATATCCAACCAATCTACAGATGGAAGGAAACTTGTCACGAAAGACCCACTTGGTCAGAAGTTAGTGATAAAAGCGTTGCCACCAAAAGTTACTGGGCACAGTGGGACTCCATTGAAATCGAAGGTAATCTTCTGGTCAGGAATTGGGAGTCAGAAGATGGAACCCGCATATTGAAGCAAATAATCCTTCCGCAGCCAAGAGTTAGGGAGGTAATCGAGGAGATCCATGGCGGGGCAGGTGGAGGCCATTTAGGCGTATCGTGTGCATCAAGTAAGGGGCCTAAATAAAAAACCAGGGGGCGAATGAAGCAGGACAACGTGGGAGCCCCTTTCAAAAGAATTGCAATCGACATAGCTGGTCCTTTCCCTAGAACAGACGCAGGAAATCGCTATATGCTTGTAGCCATGAATTATTTTAGCAAGTGGCCAGAAGTGTTTGCGGTCCCGAATCAAGAGGCCACCACAGTTGCAGAAGTATTGGTGAATGAGTTTTTCTGCAGATTTGGCGCACCACTAGAGCTCCATTCTGACCAAGGACGCAACTTCGAGTCGGCGGTATTTCAGAAGGTTTGTGAGCTTATGGGAATCAGGAAAACAAGAACTACACCCATGCACCCTCAATCAGACGTAATGGTGGAAAGATTCAATGCTACATTGGAGTCCCACTTAAGAATATTTGTCAATGAACACCAAACAGATTGGGACCGGTACATTCCACTATTTCTACTGGCATACCGCTCTGCTGTACATGACACTACCGGACATACACCAGCCAGCGTGGTTTTTGGGCGAGAGTTGAGACTTCCTCCAGATCTCATATTTGGAAAACTCACAGATGCTCCACGGTCAACTGATGAATACAAAAAATATTTGGAAAAAACAATAGAAGCCATCCACTCTGCTGTCGGAATGCATATACGAGTAGAGAGCGACCGCATGAAGACCCATTATGACGTGCGAGCTAATTCAGATAGTTTTAAGGAAGGAGATCGTGTGTTGTTCTACAATCCAGTACGACGCAAGAGGTGGTCACCGAAACTACAGAAATTATGGGAAGGTCCTTATAAGGTGGTCAAAAGGATCAATGACGTTGTCTATCGAATTCAGAGGAGCTCGAAGAGCAAGATGAAAGTGATTCATATGCACAGACTTACGCCATTCCAAGAAATGTCAGAATTCGACCGGGACGATCGAATATAAGAGGGGGGCAGTGTCACATTTGTCTATGAGAATTAATTTTATGGACTTTCTTTTTTCTATGGTCAGATGTCGGTTATAAAGTGTGTTGGTAAGAGCGAACACTCTGGAATTATATTTCTAGAAGGGACCAGAAGTGACAGGTATAGAAAAGTGTAGAAAATCTAGAATCTCTATGGAGAGTATAAATAGATGAACGGTATATAGAGTGAGTTAGTTCAGTATGAAGTCGGTGTGGTGTAGAATAGTGATCATATAGTATTAAGCGAGTTAGCAGTAAGTATTGGTGTTTAAGAAGCGATCATAGAAGGCGAATAGTGGAATATAGTTCAATGGACATTTAATAATAGAGATATATATTTTAGTTGACACAGGGGTGTGGTCCCCTAGCCTGGTCATGCGCTGGGCGTTCTCTTGATCGATCAACGCGTGACTTAGCTACTGGACTCCTAGAGACTGGCTCTACGTGCCACCCCTGGCGCGACTGTCGGCAATGGGAATAACGCCCAGGGCCGATGGTCTAGTAAAGTCTCAAACCTTCACACACACATCATACACACGCATACAAACACAGACACGAGACACATAGATCGGGTTGGGTTTCTCGGCCTTCGGCGCGGACTCCGAGGAGGGACTCCCAGCGGAGCCTGCTCTGGACTGGCAGCGCTGTGCAAACCAAGGCTGGTACACCTGGCGCCGTATGGACAGTACAGGGGCCCACCCTCGCCGGTGTAGGGGGCTGCCCTATCATCCATTCGAAAAATGCTCGATCGTGTCAGCAGCACCGGGTAGCTCCGGAACAGGGGGTTAGCTGCACGTTGCGGGTCGCCACGGCGTGGCCGCAGAGCCGCTCTTAACGGAATCAAGTCTCATCATGGATGAAGCGCCGAGGGGCGGTGGGGTGATCTCCCGTATTTATACGCTCACCAAACCATAAGCACACCATCACACACAACCTTTTTCTAGCAACCATGGACGAGGACAAAGAAGATAAATGTAACGTGCCAAAAATAAGCGAAGAGGTAGAAGGTAGAGAGATCACTGTCTCTCCAAGCAGTTCCAGCAGGGAACTGGAAGAAACGCTCCTCCGCTCTCCTGGCGGGGCGTCCGGGGTGGAACCGTAGGTGTCCGTCGGGTACGTTGCTGCCTGGGGGAGCGACTGGGGGGGGGGGGGAACTTCGTCGCCTGCGAGTCTGGCCGGGCCCATGGACGTGTCCATGGGAGGGGCCGAAGACGAGGAGCCGCGAAGGAAGCGGAAGAGAGGAAGGAAAAGGAAGTGGAGAGCCCAGAAAAGGAGGCGAGAGAGGGAGGAGCTGAGGCAGCAGCGTCATCAGGGGAGTGTTGGCCCTCCAGAGGCGCAGGCTGCTTGGGCAGCGGCGGCCCCGGGATGACGAGACCCTGAGTTGGCGTCTCAACGACTGGTCCGGGACGACGGTGGGGGAGATCGCCTTCAGCGCCGTAAGGGCAGGGGGCGCCCCATGGCCAGTTCGGATCGGCTTTTGGCTCAGAAGTCAAGAGGTGGACCTAGAGGATGTTGTCAGGATGCTTGCGCTCCAGAACCGCTCGTTCAACGTTGAGCAATGGCGGCACCTGGAGACGGCAGGAGGACCTGGGGCATGGCGTCTGGTCTTTTCGGTGGGGCCCGGGGTGGCTCGCGAGCTGGACAGGCAAGGCTGGCGGCTGTATTTCGAGTTGGTGACTCTGAGTGTAACCAGAGTTCCGACATGGAGTGCGGCCGCCTCCGCCCGGCCTGCGGCGGGCGAACGAACGGGCTCCGACCAGGGTAGGCCTCCGCCCGAGCGGCGTCGCGATTAAATTTGCGGGGCTGCTGCGAGTGGGCCAGATCAACCTTCAGCATAGCCGGGATCCCACTGGGGAGCTAACAAAGCTCTCGCAGGCGGTCCAGGCGCAGTGTTGATTCAAGAGCCTCATGTGTTTAGGAAGCAAGTTAGAGGGCTTGGAGGAATTGGCTTCAACATCCTCGTTGGTGGTGAAGCACAGCAAGAACAACCAAGGACATGCATACTGTCGTCGAGGGATCTGGACGTGATGTTGCTGCCGCATCTCGGGTCCAGGGACGCCACAGCAGCTGTCCTGGAGTATAAGGTGAGTAATATTAGGCTTAAGGTTCTGATCTGCAGCCTTTATGTTCCCTACGATCGGCGGGGGCTGCCTCCGTCGGAGGAATTGGTGCGTATCGTCGAATTCGCGAGGGAGCATGGGCTACAACTGTAATAGCCTGCGATGCCAATTCTCGCCACAGATTGTGGGGCAGCACGCATACCAACCCACGCGGTGAGGCTCTACTAGAGTAGTTGGCTACAACGAACCTAGAGGTATTAAATAGAGGTGCAGCTCCAACGTTTGTCAATCGTATCCGACAGGAGGTGATCGACATTATGTAAGCGAGCAGAGGAATAACAGAGGATATATCCAACTGGAGGGTGACTCAACACATATCAATGTCTGATCATCGTATGATCAACTTTGAATTGGATGTGGACCGTGAAACCACTCCCCTCATAAGAAATCCGAGGAAAACCGACTGTGATGCCTATGTGGCAGGCCTCGGAGGGTCGCCAAGGTGCCCAGGGGGGAGAAGACTCTCTACGGGGCATTAGATAGTGAGGTCGAGGCCCTAGAAGGTAAAATAATGGCAGCCTACGAGGCCGCGTCACCACTCAGTGGGGAACTGTCCATCAAAGTCAGATGGTGGAATAGGGATCTCGCCGTACTACGCGGGCGGACTCGGAGGGCCTTAAACCGAGCCGTCCGAGAATCGAGTGAAGCGGCCTGGAACGAATTCAGGACTGCCAGAAGGGAGTTTAAGAAGGAATTGCGACGGAGTAAACGAGCCAGTTGAAGCGCGTACTGCGGGGAAGTCAACTCCCTGCTTGACGCAGCCAGGCTGGTAAGGATACTCAAACAGGAGGTAGGTAGTAATGTAGGATCCTTAAGGAAACCGGACGGGAGCTGGACAAGCACCGGTGAGGAGACCTTGCGTCATCTCGCTGAAGTTCACCTCGCGGGAGGTGGAGCCGTGACAGGGGCTGCCGACCTGGGCCGGTGGACGGTCCCGAATGCGGACTGGCAGCTGGCGGAGGGGGTGGTTACGGATGGCTCTATAGCCTGGGCGGTGGGCGAGTTTGCTCCTTCTAAGTCCGCAGGCTGTGATGGGATTTTTCCGGCACTGCTCCAGAGAGGCCTGGATACACTGCTTCCCAACATTAGGGAGGTATTCCGGGCCAGCCTGGCGTGGAGCTACGTCCCAAAGGCCTGGCGCCGGGTTAGGGGTGTCCTCATTCCCAAGCCGGGAAGGGAGGACTACACGCTGGCCAAGGCGTACAGGCTATAATCAGCCTTACATCATTCCTACTTAAGGCATTAGAAAAGATAGTAGATAGGTTTATGTTGGGAGAGATCCTAAAGGATCACCCCTTCCATAAAGGTCAGCACGCGTACCAGCGGGGGAAGTCGACGGAAACAGCGCTCCATGCTGTGACGCGGAAGGTGGAAAGGGCCCTACACTAGGGGGAGAGCACATTAGCTGTGTTCTTCGATGTGGAGGGGGCCTTTGATAAGGCAAGGACGGATATGGTTTGTACCGCCCTACAGGAAAGGGGAACGCCGAGGTCCCTAATAAGCTGGTTGGCGAGCATGCTCGACGACAGGAGAGTTTCGCTGACCTTGGGAGGCCGGGGGCTGGACGTTGGGGTGACGGGCGGCTACCCTCAGGGCAGCTGCCTTTCGCGCCATCTATGGTGTCTGGTTGTGGACGGCCTCTTGGAGCGGCTCTCCGAGAACGGATTCTACGCCCAGGCGTACGCTGATGATGGGCTGGTCTTAGTCACCGGCAAATTCCTTGGCGTCGTCTGTGAGTGCATGCAAGCTGCCTGTAGCATAATCTAAAGGTGGTGTGGTGAGCTGGGACTCTCCGTAAACCCGGCGAAGACGGAGATGATCCTATTTACCAAGAAGAAGAAGGTAGTGGGGTTCAGGGCGCCCGTGATGTTTGGAAAACCTTTAGCTTTAGAGTGGGAGGTCAAATATCTGGGGGTGATCCTGGACTCCAAACTAATATGGGGGTCGCAAATAGAACGGGTTGTAAGGAAGGGAGTAGCGACCCTCTGGCAGCTGCGTCGAGTGATAGGGAGGACCTGGGGAGTTAATCCTCAGATCCTTCACTGGATCTACACAGCGATCGTCAGGCCGAAAATCCTCTATGGGGCGTTGGTCTGGTGGTGCGGGGTGAACCAAACTACCAGCAGGAAGCTGGCCAAACTCCAAAGGGTGGCAATCCTGGGCATCACAGGCGCTATGAGGACGACACCCTCAGCCGCGCTAGAGGTCCTGTTGATGCTGCCACCGCTTCCCATCTGTGTCAGGAGGGAGGCGATGGCGTCGCATCTCAGAATGCGAGACGCAGGAAACTGGTGCGAAGAGGGAGCAGTAATAGGGCATGCAAGAGTCGCCAAGGAGGTGGAAAAGGAAATTCCCATTTCCGCCATAAATGTGCGGGATGCCGAGGATGATATCAGGTTGACTAGGCCATATACCCTCAGGATTCCCAGTAGGGATCAGTGGAGGGAAAATGAGGTTGAATTCCAGCCCGCAAGCCTGGTCTGTTTCACCGACGGATCGCGGCTGGAGGACTAGCAATCCTCCAGGGCGGGAATATACATCGAGGGCCTGGGGGTGCGCGAGAGCTATGCCCTTGGCGCATATACCACGGCATTCGAAACAGAGGTGTACGCTATCCTGTCTGTGGCCAACAGACAGGATGTGAAGAGGAGTCCCGAGAAATGTGTGTACATCTGCTCGGACAGCCAGGCAGTCCTCGGGGCAGTCTGCGCGGCCTAAATCAGGTCGACACTGGTTCAGGAGTGCGCTGACGCCCTCGGAGGGTTAGCCAGGACAAAGGAGGTACAACTAGTGTGGGTTCCGGGACACTGTGGCGTAGCGAGGAATGAGGACGCGAATAATCTCGCAAGGCTTGGTTCCCTTCGGCCGTTCTGTGGCCCGGAGCCGGTCATAGGTATAAGTAGGAAGTCGGTCTCCGTCGCCTTAGACAGGTGGACCGAGGAAGCAATGAAGAGGCACTGGGGGTCGGTTGATGGCTGCAGGCAGGTGAGGGACTTCATGGAGGGTCCGGACAGAGATAAAGCTGTCTCGCTACTCGGAAGGAGTCGACCTATGCCTCGCCGAATCCTTGAGGTGTTCACAGGCCACTGCGCCTTTAGAAGACACCTCAAATTGATAGGCGTAGAGAGGGATCCCATTTGCCAGGAATGCAAATATTTATTTTTATTTCATAAATAAACACCGTATATCCTTAGATTATTTTGAAAATGGCCAGGCAAAAAAGTTATTTTGTATATAGTTTTCGCATTAGTGTATGTTAAAGGGTAAGATATTTCGTCATTTCGGGAACAGTTTTTAAGAATTTTATAAAAATATATTTACGCAATTTAATCATATAATTGTTACGTAAAATTATTAAATACAAAACTATTAATTATAAAAAAGAGAAATAAAACATAAAAAAGAAAGCTCATGTGGATTTTTGTGCAGTCAGTCTCATTAGGCCTTGCTTCTTGTCAATCCTGAGATGTAGGTTAGGTTAGGTTAGGTTTGTATGTGAGTGGGCCATATCGGCCCTCCACCGCGACCTTAAGGTCTATTGTGGCTCACGCCTAAAGTCTATATTTCGCCCAACAAATCCAGCCTCCTGCAGAGGTCGATAATCTTTGTGGGCGAAAGTTGATCCAGGTCTTCTGGAGCAAGCTTTACCTTGCCAAAGAGCAGGTATCTAGTCCTGTCCGCTGCCGGACAGTAACACAGCACATGCTCTGCTGTTTCTTCATTCTCCATGCACAGCCGGCACTCGGTCTTCTGACCGACCCCAATACGGTGCATGTGGTGCCGCAAGCGGCAGTGTCCTGTATACAGGCTGACTAGAGTTCTCAGTTGTTGTCTGTTCAACTCTAGAAGCTTTTTAGCCCTTGACTCAGACAGGCCATTTATGAAGGCCTTAGAGTGGGCTAATCCTGGAAGATTTTGCCAATATTGGATTGTCATTCTTTCTGTCCAGGTCTTTAAGGTGTGTTTTGCTGTGCAAGATGTTATCCCCAGCACCGGTTCTGGTCCAACAAAGTCACTCTGGGCCCCACTCTTGGCAAGCGCGTCGGCCGCAACATTGCCGTCATGGTCCGAGTGACCCGGTATCCAGACCAGCGACACCTCATTACAGCTGCCCAATTCGTTAAGGGCAGATTTACAACTCCATACCGTCTTTGAATTACACCGGTAGGAACCAAGAGCCTTTATTGCAGCTTGGCTATCTGCATATATCTTTATAGATTTGTTTGTGCACAGGTCTTTTAAACTTTCCCTTGCACACATCTCGATGGCATACACTTCTGCCTGGTGTATGGTTGCGTACTTGCCGAGGCTAGCTGAAAGTCTAGCATCGGTGCTGCCCCCATATGCGCCGGCTCCTACTCCCAAATTGGTTTTGGAGCCGTCAGAGTACCAGCAGAGGTCCGCTCTCAACAGGGTCGATTGATTCCGGTCCCAGTCCTCCCTTTCCGGGAGGACGGTCTTGAAAGACAGATCTCTGCTGATTTTTGTAGGCATCAAGTCTGAGACCATTCCCAGTATCCTGTGACAATCACTGTCATCAAGGAGACCGGACCCTCTCAGATTGACTTCCCTCGGCATGTTATCTGCCGTTTGTTTTAGTCTGTACGTTGTCCACCTCGCCACCCTCTCCAACCATATGTGAAGTGGGGGAATATTGAGGAGGACCTCCAGAGCGGCTGATGGTGCGGTGCTTATCGCTCCCGTTATCATCAGACAAGCTTGTCTCTGTAGATGAGCCAGTTTGGCCCTCGCGATACCACGAAGTACCCTAGGCCACCAAACTATGGCTCCATATGTTATCATTGGCCTGATAACCACTACATAGAGCCAGTACATCTGTTGGGGGTTTGTTCCCCAGTTGTTACCACAGATTCTCCGGCAGGTCCACAGGGACAGTTTTGCCCCGTGGATAACGTTTTCTAACTGTATATCCCAGTTGAGCTTCTTATCTAGGATAACTCCCAGATATTTTGCTTGGTCCAAAAATGGAATGGTTTCTCCCATGAGAATAGGTGGTTTTAATTTGTCCAACCTTCTTCTTCTGGTAAATGGAACAATGATCGTTTTGCGAGGGTTCACAGACATCTGTTCCCTCCGGCACCAATCATTGATTACATTTAGTGCTTCCTGAAGAGTACTAGCCAGTTCCTCCTCAGATTTGCCTCTAACCATTATGACGAGATCATCAGCATACGCCTGGACCTCAACCTCCCAGAGTTCGAGAATAGCCAGCAGATCGTCCACAAAGAGGGACCACAGCAGGGGGGATAGTACGCCCCCCTGAGGACACCCCCTCGCAGCCCTGACGCCGACCACCTCTCCCCGCAACGAGGTAATAATGGTCCGATTGTGCAGCATGTTTCCGATCCAGCCACAGATGGTAGGTTCCACCCCCCTAGCGATAGTGGCCTCGTAGAGGGAGATCGGTAATGCATTATTAAATGCGCCTTCGATGTCGAGAAATGCCGCCACCACAACCTCTCCATTTTCCAGAGAGTGTGTGATCTTCTCGACGAGGTTATTGAGCGCTAACTCAGTTGATTTGCCAGTTTGATAGGCATACTGGTGGGTATTTAGGGGGTTAACAGTTAAGATGTTCCCCCTAATGTGTCCGTCCAGTATTTTTTCCAATCCCTTCAGGAGGAATGATGTAATACTGAGAGGTCTCAGTGATGTAGGTAGGAGGTCCTTACGTCCCAATTTGGGAATGTAAACCCCCCTAACCATCGTCCAGCTGGATGGAATGTAGTTCCAGGCCAGACTGGCTCTGTACAGCCTGATAAGGTGAGGTAGGAGAATCTCCAGTCCCTTTTGTAGTAGGACCGGTACCACCCCATCCTCCCCTAGCGACTTGAATGGCTGGAAATGATTCACAGCACACTCCACTGCCGAGGCTGCTACTATTCGCCGAGCAACTCGCCAGTCCTCCCCATGAGGGCGTTTAAATCGTCCCTCAGCCAGTAGGACATCTCCGTTGCTCAGGATCAGACAATCTGGGAAGTGTGTGTGTGCTAAGAGCTCTAACATTTCTTTCCGAGATTCAGTAAAGGAACCATCTGGTCGTTTTATCGATCCCAGCTCCTGAACACGGTCGCGTGAGAGAATCCTGTGGATTCTGGCGCTGCTGGGCATATTATTAATGTCCCCGCAGAACCTCCTCCAGGACTCCCTCTTAGCGTTCCTAATCTCTTTATTATAGTGTGTTAGAGCGGTTGTTGTTGAGATGTAACTTTGGTTTCATTTTTATGATAGGTGGCGTAACCATTACTTTGAAGTGCATGTTATAACGTGATTAAACATTCAATTTTTTCTATAGATTAATGTGTTGATATTTGTATGAATACGGAATTATTTGACTTTTCTAAACGTTCCCGTAAATGACGGGGATGTTCCCGAAATAACGAACTCATTCCCTGAATAACAATTGTGATAAAAAAAGAATGAATGCTATAATGCAAGTGTACATAGAATAAAAACTCCAATAAAATGAAATACATTTTTATTGTAGAACTATGAAAGGCCATTTGCACTTTAAATAGAAATTCACAGAAATCGACTAACATCAGTTACACAAAAGTCTTACAAAATTAGGGTATTAGGTATGTATCAAACTTTAACACTTACAATTTAATAAACTATGTCAATTTTAGATATATGGTATTACGGTTTTATAAACATTTACGATAAACCAACAAAATTATTAGATAACTAATTATTGAAGGTAACAAAAATCACAATGTTCACTTCTCAAAAATATCAATGTCTTCTTGAAAACAATAAAAATCACGACTACCTTTTTTCTGCAATTGGGGTGTCGGAATGATTTTCACTATTTGGTCAAAAGCAATACAAGAAACGTCTTAGTGATCTATTTTTAATATTTTTGCAGAATCACGTTGGCAACGTAAAAAGGTAACTTTTACTTCACCATCATCATCAACTGCAGAGCAGGCAGTCGCAGCGTATCTATATGTAACTTTTTTTTTATCGTCGGTACGTTTATGAGTAAAAATGTCTTAGGCACAATTGAATTTGGATGTAAATTTTCCTATCTTGGACAAAGGATGTACCAGCATGATTGTCATGAAGTCTGTTTGAAAGCGTTTGCGTATCTTCGTCATCTGAACTGCTTGAGCCATACACATCATGGTAAATGCTTCCTCTATTGGATTTGAAAGAACATAGCTCCTGAGTTATTTCCCTGTCGAAAAGAACGTCGGGTTCTTTATTATGCCCAGTATTCGAAACAATCTCCAATTGTATTGTCTTCAGAAACTTGACATGTTGATACAGACATATTGATACATCTGATGATTTTTGCCAAGCTATTTTAGTCACATTCATTATACCGTGTATGGCATCCAATTTTTCAGGGACTGAGTTCTTCACAGTCATGATTTCATTGTTGGTAACTTCCTGGACTAAAACCGTTGATTTCTCAAATAAACTAATAAAATCCGCAGCTGTTTGGACATCTTGTCCTTTCAAAACTAAATCATCAGCTCTTTTCTTTAATACGCCACCTATGTCGTCCATGGGCCCTTTACCGTGTCCAGGTTCGCTGTAATTCCAAGTTGCCGATGTTATTTGTGGAAAGTGGTCAATCAAGAGTTTTTATCCATAAATATATGTTTGTGCGGTTTCTATATTGTGAGGTAGGACCGTCTGAAAACATATGGAGAGTTCGGACACCCCCTCTTGTACTTAAAATTTTCTGCATAATTGGCTTTAAGTGACCCCAAACAGCTTGAGCCTGATGGTCTAGATTATTGCTTACAGTTACAAATGTACCAGTCTATGTCGAATCATTATTTTTCCAATAAAAGACGCCGGTGTGAATGGTCAGTTGGCCTTTTGATGCTCCAAAGTGTGTAGACTGTATTTCTTTCGCATATTTAGTCATATAATTTTCAGCAAAATCTACTTGTAACATAATCTGTGTCTCATCTAAAGCTTCTTGAACTTCTCGCTTTGCCTTAAAGTTTTCGTTTATTCCATAAACATGTCTTTTCATATCAGAAATATCTTCAGCTAGTGATTTTTTGAGATCTTTTACTGAGCTTGTAACAGTAACTTTTTTAGTTATCTTTACAACTTTCTTCTCACCTTTTATTATTCTGTCTTCATGTGTCGCTTGCCACTGATAATAATTGACGGTCTCCTCATTGCTGCCGGGGTTCAATTCAATTTTGCCACAAGCCAAACAAGTACCAAACATACAATCATATAAGGTATCATCACAACTGTATGCTTTAATCAATGTGGATGTGGATTCATGTTCCAGTTCGCCCAATTTATTAAGTTTGTTTAGTTTGAATTCATTTCAATTCATTTTCATGTTTTACACACAAACAGGTGTCGCGTTCCTTTCGTTTGGGAGGCACCACCCAATACGGCTTTTCTCGTAAAAGAGTGGCGTATGATAATTTAATCGCCGTTTCCGCAACAAATCTTGAATGTAAATTCTTGACGCTTTCTAGAAGTAAACCCTCCCGCTTTCCTCCTTTGGCACAGTCTTTTTTACCGGGACACATTCTACTTACGTCGTCTTGTTCAAAAAACGAATGAATTTTCTCACGAACACTACTGATCACGAATGTAGGAGGCTTTTTGTCAGATACTAAGATGTTTCTGTTGTCCTTGTTCTTCGGCAAAAATGTTCGGGCTACTGTATTTAGGCGATATTTCTTAATTTGGCTGCCACTCACACATTTTTGAAAAACCTCCCTTACTTTAGAGATTTTCGCTAACTTCTCAGAGTTCTGTGTTACTTGAGATGCTAAAACCTCGCCAACCAATAATTTCTTTTTTACTTCAGGAGTAACGCAACAGTCTTTTATCAATTCGTTAACCTTTTTGTTAGGTGAATCAATGTTTTTCGTCGCTTCTCTTTGCGCATGCCGCATATTTCTTGAAAGTTTTTTTGGCAGACTATCTACCTTCCGTTGCAGAGTGCATATATGAGATTTTTGTTTTTTTATTATTCTGTACGCTTTAGATCTATTTTTTTTTCACAGTTTTTCTACCTACACATTTTCGTAACGCACAAACAGCAGGATTATGTTCGCTTTTGTTGTCACTTTCTGGAGGGCTATTATTTAAAATGTTTGCCAGGAACCTTCTTACCTCTCTATATTTCTGTGAATTTCTCTTCCACACTTTTCTCTGTTGTCTTTTCTCTTTTTCAGTCATTTCACTTATAGCTTTAGTTTTTTTTTCAGATTTTTTTTCTTGGGTAATATTGTCTTTTTTCCTTTTCAATTCTCTTTGATCGGGAGTCATTTTATCTAAGAACTTGCGCTTCCTAGTGTTAGCCTTTTCACGCTGTCTCAAATAAGCTGTAATATTTTTATTTATCTGCTTTTTGGAATTTTTTTTCTTTTGATTTTTATCTTCTTCCATGTTGTCGCTGAAAATAACAAGAAAATTAACTGAAAATAATAAAACCAAATAGGCTTCATAATTTAAACTATCGAATATCATTCTGATCATAAATTCATCATTCTGGGAACGTTCGTCATAGTTCGAGAACGTTCCCGAAATGATAGTTCGACAGAAAGTTTCTCTTTACCATAGAATGACACCTTCTTGGTAGCCGGATTTTGAGGTTATGAATAAGGTGCCAAAACATTTATTAGAATATCGTTAAAATTACACACTTAACTGCAACTAAAATAAAAATGGCGTTCTCGTAATGATAAGTAATTAAGGTATGCTGCGAATATGGTGAATTCATAGGCACTTACCAGAAAAAAATATTATTTAATACAGAAAACACAAAAACACCGACTTCGTTATTGATGAACTTTCACATGCCTCCTCACTAGCTCCACCTAGTGCAAATAGATAGGATTATTTAGTCAAAGAATGGGCACGTTCACAAAATGATCTTTTGTTTGTCAGACAACATTAGAAACCTCAAAAAAAGTAATAATCATAATAATTATAACGCAATTATTATCTTGAAATATAAATACGAATAATTCCTATCTGTATAATACCAAAATTAAAATATTTGATGTATTCTGTGTTGTTTTCAACTAAATTGGACAATAAAAAGTTATTTGTGGACGTGTTCCCGAAATGACGTTCCTAGTATATTTTATATTGAAAAAAGTATTAAACTAATTAAAGTCCCTGTAATAAGAAATGTGCTGACGATTGCAAACTAAATGTACGATCTGAGTATCTCTTTGTAATATTTAAACGTAATTTTAGCATTAAAATGTTATTCGGAAGTGACATCTTCACCTCTCTGATTTTGACCCTGATATATATATATATATATATATATATATATATATATATATATATATATATATATATATATATATATTAGAGGTGTGCGAAGCTTCGAAATTTCGAACCGAACCCGAACTCGAACCGAACCTTCGGTTCGAAAATATGTTCGCACCAGCGATGTTGAATTAGTTCGAAGTTCGAAATATTTAATTCTCCAAAATAGTTTGAAGTTCGTTGCTCAAAAATACTTCGAAATTTAACTTTACAGGCATTGAATGCTGCCAAAGGTAGCCAAGTTGCGGCCCTGTTAACTCGGTAGCGGCGCTTTAAACTCGTTATCGGTCTCATTCAATCGATAGTGTCATTTTAGGAAATTTCACTCATGCCTATTTTTGACAGTTGGTGGGACACATTGAGACACGACGGAGCTATTTGGCAATCATAGAATTATTTTTCTTATATATCCTAGCCTCCCAACACCTTTTTCAGTAAGAACATGAGGCGGCGTTCGAAGGCCATTGGTAACGTAAATTTTCAGAATTTATGAGGATAATTATTGCAGATTGCCTTTGGAAAACACTGGTTTCAACATACTTTATTTCACAATGAGCCAAAACAGTTACATATTCACAATCAGGAGACAAGTTCGGGATGCAGCAAGTGCGTTATGGTAGTGAATTTTCATAATCATATAAAATATATTAAGTTCAAATTTTAAGTGGTTATTTTATACCTATCATGCTCACTTTGAACCTTCTCTGGTTCGCTAAAACTGCCTAGCCAATGCCAAACAACAACAACCTATTTATAATTGAGCTTATTTATAGATCTAGATCTCTAAAAAAGTTTCAAATATTTTTTATTTGATTTAAAGTTGACCCATCTCCACCATGATCAGCACCGGAAGGCATTTTCACCCAATCAACCTGCAAATTTGTCGAACCCTTCCTTTTTGTAAAAAGAATGGCAATCTTTTACATATCAAATATTGTATGTTACAATATTCCTAAATTTGGTATTTAAGGAAATGATATATGAACACTGAAGAATTTTGGGTAGTTCGATGTTGGATTTTGAATTTCTAAGAAGTTCGAAGTTCGACTGTGAACCTTAGACATACTATTTCAGAGGTTCGAATTTCGAGGCAACATATTTGCTTGGGTTCGTTCATAATTCGGTTCGAACAAAACATGGGTTCGCACACCTCTAATATATATATATATATATATATATATATATATATATATATATATATATATATATATATATATATATATATATATATATATATATATATATATATATATATATATATATATACATACATATATCTCACACCGATAACTCATAAAATAATGGGCCGATTTTGATATTTGGCATGTTTTTTAAGTGGTTTGGATAACTTCATTAGCCAGAAAAATCGCACTTGGTTTTCCGGGAAAATTTTGAGTATTCTTTCGATAAAAAAATTTATCTCCAAAATTAAAAAAGCTATGGTAATGAAATTTGGTACACAAGTTTATGACATTAAAAGGAAATTATATACCAAAATTTAGATTTCTATGTTACAGTAAAAAAAGTTATAGAAAATATATTTGGTACCAGAGCATTTCTATGAAAATTCACTACCATAACGCACTTGCTGCGTCCAGACTTTTTTAATTATCTCTTCGATGACTACATATAAACACAGAGCTCAAATATATAAGAAAAAAAATCGTTTTATGGTAAAAAAAAACCATTTACAACATTGTTCTGCTTACCATGATGAAAGGTATTTTTCCAGGCACAGGAACCTCTCTTTTCAAAATATAGGGATATCTACTATTCCTTAATGCCTTTATTTTATTATCCTTCGATTCACTAAGGTTAATTCTTCTTTTCCTTCCTTTATTTAAACGTTTTCTTCCCGAAGAACTGTCCCGAACTGTCAACATAATGTTGAATTTTATCGTTGCTATGGAATTTTGCATGGTCGTACAACGTTGTTCCACGTTTAGCCTGCTTTGAACAAAATGTCAGTTACAACGTTGTTCGTGCGAATTATTCAGTTATCAAAATAAAAATGTTGAAAAAACCACGACAGTGGTTAACAATAGTAACATTTTGTAGTAAATTACTTATTACAAATTTGTAAAAGTTCTAGGTCCACGAATTGATATTAATTCTAATTTTGAAATGCTTTTCTTTGTGCCATAAAACTATGTCAACTCTGTTAAATTATAAGAGAAAAAACCACCTCAAATTTAAAACTTGAGGGCTGTATCGTGTCCAAACTAAGTAACTTTACATAAATCGGCTTATTTTGGTCTAAGGAGGTATTTGGTGGACCTTTCAGACATCCTTTGTATATATAATCCAGCAGTTGAGGTAATAGGAGTGTGTATGCAGAGATGTGTATGAATGTAGCAGCGAAAATAGCTTCTCAGGACAGAAGTGCACAGAGAAACATTGTTAATAAATAGTAGAAGTGTGTGAACATGTTTTGTTCGAACCGAACTATGAACGAATACCAGCAAATATGTTGCCTCGAACTTCTAACCTCTGAAATAGTATGGCTAAGGTTCACAGTCACACTTCTTAGAAATTCAAAATCGAACATTGAACTAACCAAAATTCTTCAGTGTTCATATATCATTTTCTTAAATACAAAATTTAGGAATATTGTAACATACAATATTTGATATATAAAAGACTCCAATTTTTTTTACAAAAAGGAAGGGTTCGACAAACTTGCAGGTTTGGGTGAAAATGCCTTCCAGTGCTGATCGTTGTGGAGATGGGTCAACGTTAAATCAAAACTACAAAAACAAAAAATATTTAAAACTTTTTCAGATTTCTAGATCTATAGATAAGCTCAATCTTAAATATGTTGTTGTTTGGCATTGGCTAGGCAGTTTTAGCAAACAGATCGAAAGGGTTCAAAGTGAGCATCATAGGTATAAAATACCCACTTAAAATTTGAACTGTCTCTTGATGGTAAATATTTTAACTGTTTTGGCTTATTGTGAAATAAAGCATGTTGAAACCAGTGTTTACCGATCGCCTTTGAACACCGCCGTCATAATGTTGTTACTGACAAAGGTGTTGGGAGGCTAGGATATATAAGAAAAATAATTCTGTGATTGCTAAATGGCTCCATCATGTCTTAATGTGTCACACCGACTGGCAAAAACATGTACAAGTGAAATCTCCTAAAATTACGCTATCGACTCAATTAGACCAATAACGAGTTTAAAGCGCCGCTACAGAGTTAACAGGGCCGCAACTTCGCTACCTTTGGCAGCATTCCATGCCCGTAAGGTTAAATTTCGAAGTATTTTTGAGCAACGAAGTTCGACCTATTTTGGAGAATTACACATTTCGAACTTAGAACTGCTTCAAAATCGCTAGTGTGAACATATTTTCGAACCAAACGTTCGGTTCGAAATTTCAAAGCTTCACACACCTCTAATAAATAGCATAGGCTTTATGGTGTGTCTACTCCTTTATGAGATTTGCGTGACTGGTAGTAGTAGTAGCTTTCCCAATAAACACACGTGCGTTTAATAAACGTCTATTTTACGTAAATACCGTTGAAAAAACGTTATCGGTTATAAAAATTAACGTTCAATTCTAGGCTAAAAAGGCAACGTTACCATTTCTTCGTTGTAAAGACGTTAATTATGAAGAGTTTTTAGACATAATATTTAAACGTTATTTAAACACATTTCGCCTATCAAAAAACTACGTTTAGTTAAGATTAATACGTTGAATATATGTATTTTATTAAACATTTTATAAACGAAAGATATTTTGTGTGGTATAAACGTTATATGTAAAACAGGTATTTACCCAATTTTTGTGAAAAAATTAGGTAAACATTTTCTCGTTGTAAAGACCTTATTGGTGAAGGGTATAATATTTAAACGTTGTTTCAACACAGTTCGCCTACCAAAAACCTACATGAAGTTAGGATTCATACATAAAATACACGTATTTTATTAGACATTTTATAAGTGAGAGATATTTATGTGATATAAACGTTATATTGAAACAACTCTTTTCCTAATTTTTGTAAAAAAAGCAACGAAACAATTTGTCATTGTAAAAGACCTTATGAATTAAGTGTTTTTAAACATAATATTTAAAGGTTGTTTCATCACAGTTCGCCTATGAAACACATGCGCGAAGTAGGGATTCATACATAAAATATACGTATATTACCAGACATTTTTTAAGCGAGAGATATTTTATGTGACATAAACGATATATTTAAAACCACTATTTTTCTAATTTTTGTTAAAAAAGCAAATTACTTAACAATTTATCGTTGTAAAAGACGTTATTAATTAAGTGTTTTTAAACATCATATTTAGACGTAGTTTCAACAACGTTCGCCTATAAAAATATACATGAAGTAAGGATTTATACATAAAATATATGTATCTTACTAGATATTATTTTAGCGTGAGATCTTATGTGATATAGTATATTATGTACCTATAGTTATATAGGTTACATTTTTTCATTTCTTTTTAAAAATTTTTGTCACATAATCAATCTGAGAGGTATTCGACAATACGTGTATGTTTTAAAAGGAGCTATTTTGTCTTTTGCATTCCACTGTGTAATACATAAAACATATTTGTCCTTGTAAATTAGTAAGTGTTTGTGCGCATGCTCAACGAGAATGAACAAGAAATAGAAACGGAACAGGTGAAGTGATGGCGTACAGTGTGTAACGTGGTGCTTAGAATTAAATTTTATTAAATATTATATTCAGTACGTGACACTTGTATGTTATGGTGAATGGTGGTCTGTTCTATAATTTATAATTGTTTTATACATATTTACAAAGAATGATTATCATCCTGTAGCGATTTCCCTTAAAAGTTTTGGAAGTTAGTGCAGCTCAAAGTGTCAAGTTTTACGTCTTGAAGTTAGGTTAAGGTAAGCTGTATCACAATATGTAATAATTGTCTTCAAACGTTGTCGAAGTTAATCACATTTCTTGTACTTTGATTGCTATAGAGCGTTATTAGGTAGAATAAATAATTGGGACTTAGTTTAGCCGGCGTGTTTAAAATCGGCCATATTGGTTGCTTTCTCATATTTTCAAGTTTAATTTTATTGAGGCATTAGACGTATATCTAACGTTTATGAATACACCTTTTTTTCCCTCTATTTTGATTGTTCGTGAATCAAACTTTCGAATGAGAGTAATAATGGTTAGCTACGGGTTTAGCATTTATAAATTCTGATGTATTCGTTTATTTACCCCAGTTAAATTTAATTTGCACGATACATGTACACCTATATATAGAACCCACGAGACTAATGGCAGTAGTATATGGTAATCACAATTTTATGACCTATTTATTTCTATTTAGTAGGGTATAATTTTAGATGCTGCAAAGCTAAATTTTCCCCAACGTGAAAAAGGCGACAGAGCAATCTTTTGTGCTGTTAAGGATTGGTTGAAATTAGCTACTTCGAAAAGGTCCAGAGCAAAAAACTAATGGAAGAATACTTTTTTTTTGGTTGAGAAGTTGACAAATAATTTAAGAAATATTTATTTTATTTCATGATTAAGACGCTATGATTGAAGAAGCTTGTTATATTTTTAGAATGTGGTATTAATTATCTTAGTTTTTTGATATTGAAATGTAAGTTTTTTTAAATATATTTTTGTTTTTTAAATAAAGTTATTTTTATTTGACATTTGACTTGTGATCTAATCCATTTTTATAAAGCCCATTTAAAATTATAAACATAAATAATAATAATTTCTCAATGGTAGGTTTATAAAATTTTGCAGAGTAGCAAGTTTAGAAGTTTTGATGAGCAATGAGCACTTAAAGTAAGTATCTACACCGCAATGAGGTCCAGTTTGACACTTCTACACCTAATGATCGTTTGTCCTATAAGTTGCCATCGTCAAAAAATTTATCGTACTCATCTTCTGCTGTCAGCTGGGTTGAAAAACTATCATTTGGTAGGTATGTATTAGTTGTAATTCAAACGTTTATTATCCGTCGTTAATACAAGCAGATTAACGTGACAGATCCCGTTGATAAACATTAATTATAAACGTATATTCTTCATGACAGATAATGGTTAAATCAACGTTGCAAAACCCTTGTTAATAAACATGTATAAAAAATGTATATTTTACGTTATTAACGGCAAATAGTTTAACGTTACAAATTCCCGTTGATAAACGGTAATTATAAACGTATATTCTCCATTACAGATGATGGTTAAATTTACGTTGTAAAATCCTTGTTAATAAACATGTAAGAAAAACGTATATTTAAACGTTAAAACATACATGTATAAAAACGTTTTTATATTGGTTTAATTATATGTTTATTCGGGCGACATTTTTACCAAAATTAAACGTAAGGTAGCAGTTTCCTTTTAAACGTTTAATTAACGAACATGTGTTTACTGGGTTGTATATATGAGAAATATTTATTTGGTTCCTCAGTTAAACCGTATTCAGAATTTGCTAAACCCGATGTTTCGGCTCCTGTTATGGTGCCATTTTAAGGGGTTAAGGAAATATGAAAACTCTAGGGGCTCAATCTGCCTACTCCTTAGAGCAGTAAGGTTAGCTTGGGTTATTGCAGTTCGAATATGGGGCCTCAATCTGCCTACTCCCCAAATCTCGATGGAAATCGTGTCCAAGGTTTCTGTGTGTTCAACTCTAGACTTAGAGTTTTAACAAATTCTGGAGCGGTTCAACCTGAGAATAAAATATTTTTCACACTTATGACCGCCATAAAACATTCTTTGTTCCACTGCTCTATAGTAAACCACAGACATAGGACACTTGTTAGAGTTGTTGCGGAGAAGGAAATAGGCATTATAACTATTTTTACTTATTCTATGTTTTATACATTTTAACACTGGTGGTACAATGTATCCGAGTATTTTGCTTTGAATCAATATTTATTAAATATGGGGTACTGGATGGTGATTGCTGTCGATTACACCCTGAGAAATCTTTTAGCACAATTATTTATGTACCTGCCTGTATCAGTCTATAGTAGTAAACTGAATTGTGTGCTTATTAATGTTCGATAATGGCATATTGTGATACATTTTTGTAGCTTATCCCTGCAAACGAATGAAAATTTAGTGAAACCCTTAGTGGTCAATTCACATCAGTTTTTATTCACAAAGGGGGTAAGATCCCTTAGTAGTTATGGTCTAGTCAGGCAGTGACTTGTACGTTTCTTTAAAACAAAAACCTTCAATGAAGTAAACATAAATCCAAACACATTTATATTATTTTATTATTTAGAATACATATCACAAGAGATGTTGCATAAATATATAAAATGGACATTACAGTATAAAATCATTATAAAAAGCTACATTACTATAAAATATATGGACAGATTTTTTTATACAAGTTAACAAATTGTTCCTTAAAAGTAGAACCTATTACTATAATATAATATTAGTATAGTAGGAGTATTAATGTACATTTATAAACATTTAAAAACTAGCAGAATCTAAAATAGCAATACACTACAAACATTCCATCAACAATCAATCTCATGAACATTACCTAAACATTTGTTTAAATGGCAAAGCCAACAGCAATTTTCACTAACAATAAAATTATTTTATATTAATTTTATTCAAATCACACCGAGTTTTTCATGTAAGGCCTTTATTCCAATAAGCACAATAAAGCTGTTTAGCATTTACACTGAACTTTTCCAGTTTAACATACATTTTCTAAATAAGAGGGTCAAAATTAACGTGAATTCCCTCGTAGTTACTGCCAGCACAGTCTGGCAATAAAAAAATTTAAAACTTTAGAATTCCATGGAAATTTGCTAAAAATGTTATTTAACTTAGTTTTTTAACATCATAATCATAATCAATGAACATAAAAATATACTTGTTTGATATTATTTTTGTTTTGTTTTTTTTTAGTCAATATTTATCTCGATACATTTTTAAAAAGGTTTTTCATGGTTCCAATTGATGTACAAAATGCTATTCTTATTTAAATATTTTCTAGTAATGAATTTACAAAAAAAAATGTAACTATATAAATCTAGTAAAAACTATTAACATGGATTTTATAATTTAGCAAATGAGAAACGACTAAGGTTTAAGTAATACGATTAGTAATTTTCAATTCAAAATGCTTAAATGTTGGATAAATGTTGGCCCTTACAACATATTCATATCAGCAATACCTACATGTATTGGTATTTTAGAAAGCTATAGACATAGACAATTAGAACTTACAAATATCATAAAAACAGTCTTATTTTCAAACACATAGTAGGATCACTATCTATGACTTATTTGTTGTCGCACAAATATATTACATTCATTTTTATTTAGAACACAAACTCTTTTTGTAGTTATGCAATTTTCCTTCAAATGCCTTCATAATATGAAGGTTTATTGTTTATCCACAATTAAATTTTTGAATAACACAGTATTTACCTAGTAGGGTTGTAATTTATCTAGTAGAGTGTAGTTCATTATCTAGTAGAGTGTAGTTCATCTAAATTAAATAAAATGATGCAAAAAAAGAACAAATAATATATGTAACAAATAAGAATGTTGGGAATGCTTTATCTGCTTCTTTGGCATATACTTGGTACTACCTAAAACCTTACCAAACAGTCTTCATTAGTTTACTTAAAGTTTTGAGTCACACACCTGTTGTTTGCATTTTATTAGCTAGTATATATATATATATATATATATATATATATATATATATATATATATATATATATATATATATATATATAACAATATTATATAGACAACAAAATAATAATAGTTTCTCCTCCATGACTCTACAGTAATATGTGCAAAGAAAATGTTTGTATTTAGCATCAATAATAAATGACCTTATAAAAAAAATTAAAATTTTCAGATCTGCTAATACAACTGGTTATACAAATGTTATATGTTACAGTTAGAGGTGTGCAAACCCATGTTTTGTTCGAACCGAACTATGAACGAACTCAAGCAAATATGTCGCCTCGAACTTCGAACCTCGGAAATTGTATGTCTAAGGTTCACAGTCGAACTTCGAACTTTATAGAAATTCAAAATCAAACATCGAACTACCCAAACATCTTCAGTGTTCACATATCATTTCCTTAAATACAAAATTTAGGAATATTGTAACATATAATATTTGATATGTAAAAGATTCCCATTCTTTTTACAAAAAGGAAGGCTTCGACAAAACTTGCAGGTTAATTGGGTGAAAATGCCTTCCTGTGCTGATAGTTGTGGAGATCGGTCAATGTTTAATCAAAAATACAAAATCAAACAATATTTTAACCTTTTTTAGATTTCTAGATCTATAGATAAGCTCAATTATAAATATGTTGTGGTTGTTTGGCATTGGCTAGGCAAGAGGGATAAAAGTGCGCATGATAGGTATATAATAACCACTAAAAATTTGAACTGTCGCCTGATTGTGAATATTTAACCGTTTTGGCTCATTAATAATAATAATACTTTATTCGCTCCATAAATACCCTACTGGGTGTAGAACACGTAACTTACAGACTTAACAAAGCAACCACACCCGCACATACACCCCACAAATGTTGTATTAACCCCCTCAGAGAAAGCATACGATGGTGAATGTTGCCATGCCAAAGTGACAGCTATTAATCTTGATCTTGGAGTGGTGGCCATATGTCTCCGTCTCTGAAGAATTCATTGCAGGAATAGTAAAACTTTCTCAATAGAATATCCTTTAGTTCTTTTTTCAATGTTTTTACGTCGATATTTTTCCAACAGAGAGGTAGATGATTGCTTATTTTTATGACCTGATATTCTGCATTTCTCTGTACTTTTGTTAATGGTGTTTTTGGAAGTAGGAGTTTCTGATTCAATCTGAACTTTGTATGATGCTCATGCTCAGGCAGGTATTTTGAGAAACACGACATATTTTGCTTAACAAACAGGACACATTCCAATATGTATACACAATGAAGGGTCAGTATCTTGTTCTCTATGAAATACCGGCTGCAGGATTCTCGAGGTTTCAGCCCATATATGGACCCGACACAAGACTTCTGCAGTATGAATATGTGGTCCACATCCACAGAGTTTCCCCAGAACACTCTGCCATACTAAAGTATTGCATACACAGACGCATAATAGACCATAAGACATATGCCCTCATCCACACTTCTCTGCAGCACTCTTAAGGCATATGAAGAACTAGAGATCTTGGGAGCAATATACTCCATGTGTTTCCTCCAGTTCACATTATTGTCTATAATCAGTCCAAGAAACTTGCAGCTTTGTGAAGTCTGCAACTGAGTGTTACCACAATTTATCGTCATTGCTTGTCCTCCAACAGCAGAAAATTTAATTAGCTGTGTTTTTTCAGCATTCATCTTCATTTGATTTGTACTAAACCAAGTGTCAAGGTCTCTCATGACAGAAATCATCTGATATTCTAGTTCATCTATCTGTCGCATGTGTAGGGTGATCGAAGTGTCATCTGCATATAAGATTGTTTTGTGGTTCAGAAGTGTAGGCAAGTCATTAATGTAAATTATAAACAGCACTGGGCCCAGCACTGACCCCTGTGGTACCACTCTCTTAACTGTCTCTACTGAAGAATAGATGTTTTTACCTGTGGTTGTGTGTTTACTACGGATACACTGTTTTCTGTGAGTCAGATATGGTTTTATCAATTCCAGCACCGTTCCCCTTACATCAATCATCTCCAACTGTTCATAAAGTATCTGACAGTCTATGCTGTCAAAGGCCTTGGACAGATCTGCGAAAACACCAGCAACCTCCTCTCCAAGAGTCATAGCCTGAAGAACCTCTGAAGTGAATTGGTCAATTGCACTTGTCGTGCTTCTTTCTCTTATGTAAGCATTCTGCAAATCACTAATTATATTGTATCTTTCAAGATGTTCCGCAATTCTGGTGACAATAACTTTCTCATATATCTTTGCTATAACTGGGGTTAGCATAATAAGCCTGTACTTTGAGGGGTCAGAGGTATTACCCTTTTTGTAGATTGGCACACCAGCCGACATCTTTAGATCATCTGGCAAGGCTCCAGTCATCATACATTCATTGATGGCCTCAGCAAGAGGTGTAGATATAATGTCAGCATTATCCTTCAATATCTTAATAGGCAGCTCATCAATTCCCACTGACATGGTATTCTTGAGGCCCCTAATTATTTTAAATACTTCCAAGTGACAAGTTGGAGCCAGCGTCATGATGGAATCTATATTCATCAGGTTCTCAGTCTGAATTTTCGGCCCCCTAACTGGATTACTCATATTGTCGCACATATTAATAAAAAGTTATTCAGACTATTTAGTTCCTCCTCTACACTCGAAGAATCAGGATATATACTGTCGAGGTTCATCCCAAGTTTATGCTTTGTCCTTCTGCCAGTCGATGCATTCACAATCCGCCAAGTTGCAACAACTTTATTTTGAGCCTCCTGAAGAATTTTGAAATTATTTTTTTTTCGACTTATGTATTGCATGATTAACTAACCTACAATATCCCTTATAGCATTCATTACTAACTTTTTTTCTGAAGCTCGGTGTATAAAAATCTTTTTGTTTGACACATTTGTCTGATATCATCGTTCAGCCACAGTTTTTCATTAGTAATTTTATTTCTAATTCTGGTGTGAACACAGTGCTATATGTGCCGAGGATTTTGTCAGATACAAACTTATATTTTATATTAGATCCATTCAGGTTCTCCATGTTCCAATCCATCCTTGACAATTCATCCCTAATCAGAGATTTTGTCACCTTATTATATTTACGCACACATCTGAAGGATGTTTTCTCTTTGACATTGGCTCCCTCTATGGTGGCCAGGATGGCATAATGATCTGACAGAGCCAATACAACAATGTCACCTCTACATGTGCTATCATTGGTGATAACATTGTCAATTGCAGTGGCTGAATCATTGCCAACTCCTGTGTAATCTTTTATAATTGATGTCATATTGTATGAAGATAGTACATCTTCAAGCTGTGTTAGTCGCTTGTTACTTGATTTAAAATTGATGTTGAAGTCTCCACATTGTGAAATAAAGCATGTTGAAACCAGTGTTTTCCAGAGGCAATCTGCAATTAACCTCATAAATTCCGAAAATTTACGTTACCGATCGCCTTTGAACACCACCATCATGTTGTTGAGAGACTGAAAAAGATGTTGGGAGGCTAGGATACGTAAAAAAATAATTATCGGGTTGCTAAATGACTCTGCTGTGTCTCAAATGTGTCCCACCAACTGTCAAAAATATGCATGAGTTAAATCTCCTGAAATTACTCTATAAATACTGGATGGGAACCTGCAGTTCTCCACACGTGTGGACCATCTCTGCCGCTCTGCGTTCTATAGACTGTAACACCTGTATCAGTACTGTAATTGTCTTCCCCAGGATGCACGTAAACTTTTGGTGAACTCGCTAATCCTGTCACTGTTCACGTATGGTGATTGTGTGTATGGTCCTTGCCTGACGTGTCTGGACGGGTACCGTATCCAGAAGGTGCAAAATTGGTGTGTGAGATTTGTTCTCCACGTACCCCGTTTTGCTCACGTTAGGCCGTATATGCGGGCACTGGACTGGCTGAACATGCAGGAAATGAGACTTGTTCACTATGCCACCTTAGTAATCAAGGTTGTTCCGGAAAGGAAACCTGATTACCTATATGACTGTATCAGCCTTCGAACTGATGTACATGTCAGACTCCTGCGAGGCACGAGTGACTTGACTGTTCATATACATAGAGCTGCAAGTTTTAAAAAATCCTTTTGTTACTTAATATCTTACCTATTCAATTATCTGCATAGAAACGGTATAGCTTCCCTTTCAATAAGAGCTGTAAAATATGATTTGACACACAGTCTGTTAGCTGGGACACATGAACTTGATATTACCGTTTTAATTTTTTTCTGTAGCTGGATATGTTGAAAAACAGTTCGCTGAACATGTCCATTTGTACTGTGAGTGCAATAAATATTATTATTATTATTATTAATGCAATGACACTGATAACGAGTTTAAAGCATCGATATCGAGTTAACGGGGCCCCAACTTTGCTACCTTTTGCAGCATTCAATGCCTGAAAAGTTAAATTTCGAAGTATTTTTGAGCAACGAACTTCGAACTATTTTGGAGAATAACATAGTTCGAACTTCGAATTATTTCAACATTGCTAGTATGAACACATTTTCGAACCGAAGGTTCGGTTCGAGATTTCAAAGCTTCGCACACCTTTAGTTACAGTCTCTATGTTTAAGAATACAAGAAAGCAACGGTCAGATAACTCGAGAGCATATACTGTGCATCTACAGATACACAACTAATGTAAAGACGTTGGCATAAAGAATTTATAGACTGATTTAAAAGAGTATCCACAACTTTGAGAGATGACCTGAACGTGCTATTAAGAAGACAAATATACAGGGTGTTAGTTAATTAAATAGAGGTAAAAACTGTAGAATGCAATTCCTTATTCAATCCTAAGCCAAAAAGTTCATACACACATAGGTCCCAAACCCCATTTTTTTCCCATATTGAAAAAACTCAAGCATCTATAAAACTGGAATCCGATGACAATGATAAATGCCCCAAAAGGCATCATTCAAGCCAAACACTATTTTCCAAATATAACCAGTGCGGTGCTTGCTTACATACAAAATTCAATTTGAAAAAAATAATGTAAGTACACCACTATTTTTTCTTAAACTTTATATGCTTCCACGGACAAAAGTTGCATTTGTCTTTTTGGTTCAAATGAGCCAATTTCGAGAAAAATTAATAAATAGTTATTAAAGCTTTTCTTATTTGGTATACAACTATAGGAATACTTTCCTAAATAATAGACTTCTGGATTTTATATTTAAAAAATATTTATCTGACTACAAATGACAGCTCTTATTATAAATATTTTTAGAAATAAGTTATTTTAGAATTATTTAAAAAAATGACTACACTTAGCTCAAAGGTAAATAAGCAATGGTAACTGTAAATAATCTCGGCACCATAAATGATTACTATATATCGTTAATGGGGCGTTAAAAGAGGTGAGCTAAACTTAAAACTTTATTATTGATCAAAGTGTACAGTAGAAATAAATATTGCATTCTTTAATATGAAGGGTTAATACGAATGATAACATATGAAAGAATCGTGGTCGCGTAACATCAGTCCTGAATATTCTTTTGCTACTCTCTGCATACGGTTCCTAACTGAACTGCTAAGGGAGGTTCCAGCAATGCCACAGTACTTGCCGTCCTTATTGCGGTGTGCACCGACTCTCGAGTTGATCATACCTGGTGCACGCTCTTCGCCTTTACTATATTTTCCACATCCTCGGGGGCCGCAGTAGAAAGTTCCAATGGATGTAACAACTGTATAGGCCTTCGAAGTAATGTTCCGTTGGGAATCTGGACCTCGCAGGCTTGGGTTCTTCAATCTCTGCCGCGTATTGATCATACAATGCGAAGTCATTCACCTAGAATCTTTCGTACGTCGATAAACAGCTGTTCATGTTTACATGAGCGTTTCTTAGCTGTTGTAAATAGTCAGTTCACCATTTCTTCCAAAATTTTGATAGTACTCGTTAGCGTTCTCGCCGTTTCAGAATAAAACTGTTTCTCGATTAGTATTGATGTTGGGATCAGGTATTACAAACATTGGCGTTGATTACCTAATAAAATATTTGAAGGACTATATTGATAAATTATTCTTATCGTTCTCAATGTAGGTCAACAGCCTTGAATTCACTGTCGCCTAAATTTATGCTAAAATTGTTTGGAGTTCATATATATTGACAATTGATTTTCCCAGGGCAAACTTGAGACAATCCTTGCCGGTTTTAGTCATGTGTTCCCAAAACCTACCCCAATTCAATATAACGATATTTTAGAAGGGCACCATATATTTACACTTTCGAATTCACATTTTTAACAACATAGTCTTTTAACCGAGAGGCGCACAGGACTGCTGTTAACTCAATATTTGGCGGTGATAAGTCATGGGATTCGTTTGTTTTTAAAGACGTGACACGATTTTTCGCAATTGTACACTTAAGTTGTCATTTGATTTTTCGTGGACGCACACCACATATGCAGTTTTGCTGGAGTTGCAGAACATATGCAGCTATAACGTAGAACCAGTATTTAAAATAATGTTTCTAGGAATCGTGACGGAAGTTAGATTTCTTAAATCACTACACCATTTTTTTCCATATCACATGAAGTTCAAAAGGTAGCTCAGTATCCCTATAAATTTTCAGCTTCCATAAATCTTGCATTAAAATCTTTGCGTTTATTTTAACTGGTCCAAAAATACATAAAGGATCATAAATTCCACTTACAGCTTGTAAAACATTTTGTTTCATAGGAATGTAATTCCTCTCTATAAATGCAATTATCGAGGACAAATCCGCATATAAAGTGGCGTTCGATATATCCCAAAACAAACTTTCGGGAACAACTGTATGTTATTGTTTGTTTCGTTTTCTTTTACATAATTAGCAAATTCCAGATTGCTTTTGTGCCACTTAGTAAGTTCATTCCCGCTTTTTTGAGAATGTGTTTACTTTTCTTACATAATGTACTTGTTTCGTTTGCAGAGGTCACAGTCAAAACTAAGTCGTCTATGTAAATGAGTCTATGTAAATTAGAGACGATAGAAAATTGAATGAAGTGTTATCTTGTATCAAATTTTCACCTATATGGAGAAGATCATCACAGTAATCCAGGCGTGTGGGCCAACGTGTCAAAGACTATCCGTATTTTCGACGTTGTTTTATCTTCTCTATATACCGGTCTGTGCGGTTAGTAATATGTTTCCACTGACACTTTCACTATGTACTTCTTCAGCAATTTGATGTACCACTAACTCACGCACTGCGTTGTCATATTCTATGAAACGAGAGCTCTTGTCAAGCTTGAGCGTTAAACTTTTCATTCGCGATAATCCCCCTTCAAAATTGTCATCTAGTGTTTTTCCAGGAAAGCGATACTTCTAAGAGAAGAGTGAGTGCGGTCACTCTTCTTAGAAATATCTTTTATCAGGGATTTTCCAGTGAAATCACTTTGTGGTTCTTAATCACAAATTCCTATAATTTTTAAGTCCCAGAATTGTTTCATGTCCATGTGGCCATTTTCGTTGGACACTTGCACATGTAATGTTGACAAAATCGTTGTGTTTGCATTTGTTAACCTAATATTTGGCCCTTGAAAGGTCCATCCGAATTTTGTATTTATTGCTGTTAAATCTTCTGATAAACGAATAAATTCAATGTAATGTTGACAAAATCGTGTTTACATTTGTTGACCTAATATTTGGCCCTTGAAAGCTCCATCCGAATTTTGTATTGTTTGTTGTTAAGTCTTCTGATAAACGAATAAATTCACCTGTTGCTATTCTCCAATAATTATTAGCCCCAATCAATAAACTTATACCCTTTACTTTCGGTACGCTTTCAGTAGAAATGTCTGCTATATCTAAAGTATTAATATTGTGATGGTTTACATTTGGTACTTGAAATGTTTCCAAATAAATCTCAGGTACTTCTAACACAACAATTGAAACTTATTCATCGCTGTATTGAGATCTCAGCTTTAGTTCAACCTTATTGTAAAGTTTGGGTATTTTCTGTTCTTCACAACCAAATGGCATAACAGATAATCGACGGGTTCCTAGAATTTTAAGTCCTAGTTTACGAGACACATTTTCTTTAACGTATGTGAGCTGTGAACCCCCGTCAATAATAAAACGTATAAATGTGTTTTTCTTTACGTTGTCACTGGGAGACAATAGGCCTTGGCAGTTTATAAAAACACTTGTTTATTCTCAACTTTTTTGCAAACAAACTTGCTGTTGTTATTGTAGTGTTTCTTTCATTTCTTATATCTCCTAAGGTAGGTCGGGTCACACATTGGAAGTTGCGTGCCTGTTTTTACATTTCTCACAGATAACTTTACTTCTACACTCCTTGGAATTATGGTTCGGTTTAGTGCAGCGATAGCAGCGACGGTTCTTCTTTGAAATGTTTTTCCCCTGGTTCACAACAGTGACTTTGTTACACTTCTCAAAATATCTTCAGATTTGCAAAAAACACACTCGTTCACCGCCACGAATAATCCAGCAACAGTAAATACCTTCGGTGAAGATGACGTTTTCTTACCAGCAGATCTTCGGATTTCATATTTCCCACGATCTTCGTTTTTAGAAATGGTTGATGTGTTTGACATTTAAGGTGACTGCGATATGTCTCTGGTGATTCCACTTCCAATTTTGAATATTCTAACAGAAGCTCAATTTGCTTATCGATACTGGGTGGTTCTCTTTGTTGGGATGTTTCTTGTGATATTCGATTTTCATTGTGTACGACATTGAGTTGAAAATAACGGACTTTACCATCATTCCATATTCGTTTGTGTTTACTCCCAAGAATCATAAGCCGCGGGTTATCGACGACGTTGTATTATATAACCCACGCAAACCAGCACAATCTACTCTACTTTTAACAGATGTTATCGTTAAAAACCTTTGAATATAGCTGTCTATCATTCGTTATCTGTTACCAAATTTGTGTTTTAATAAAGCGATAGCGTCATCAAATGATTTTTCAGATGGAGTTAGCCCACTGATCGTTGTTGCAGCTTTCCCTACTACGGTCTGTTGCAGATAACTAAACTTGGCCACAGCTTCTAAACTTTCATTTTCATGAACTGCTGTCCTGAATTGCTCCCAGAACAAGGTCAAATCCGATAACTCGCCGTTAAATCTCCTAAGTTTTAATTTATGAAGCTTGACGTGACCTTTGTTCACTTTTTTTACAGTATTATTGTTTTCGTTAATGTAGGTGTGACTAGGAATGAAGCATTCACTGGGTTGTTTACTTACTCTTATCTGCCTTGAAATCAGAGATGCCACTTGATACTCAGCAACCTTATCAAACTAGTTTTTATAATCTTCTTCTGATAACAACGTTAGCAGCGTTTAATTAACCCAATTTAAATTGACATTGCGGCATTAATTCGGTCTCGAATCACTATGAGTTCTTCAGTGGATTCTTCGACGTTACCTATTTTTTGTTTAGCGTTGTTGAGTAGCTTCATTACTTGCAACCAGCAACTCGTTCTTGCAGCATGTTCCATTTTATTTTCTTACCGCACAAAACGTTATTAACTTTGTGTATTCACCTCTATGTTTAACTGTACGTTTTACAACCATACTTTTGCATCCCGAGCCCCTTTCCCAGTTCTCGACACCATATAAATAATCTCGGCACCATAACTGATTACTATATTTTGTTAATGGGGCATTAAAAGAGGTGAGCTAAACCTAAAAGTTTATTTAATTATTCAAAGTTGCACCTACAGAATTAAACAATTCCAAATGGTACTTAAAAAAAAAAAAAAACTCAAGGTAACAAAATCACTGTCTTAAGACAGTTTTCATCCTAGACATAGCAATATAAAAGATATCACAATTAGAAAAATTATAATTATAATTATGCAACAATCTGTCCATGAAACTGTTACATCCATAGTTGGTCCTGTGTGTTCACTCAAAAAAAGTTGCTGTTGGCGAGTTGAGTGTGGTGGAACATGGAAAAAGACCAACTCGAGCAGATCATTAGTCAATGAGACCATAAATTAACTTATATATAAACATCAATGAAAGATACTCATGTCATGCTTTGAGACTGACCATGCCACAAAGACATCATACCCAATATCTTGGCAAGGAAACTGATGCTTATAAAGAAGGTACTTAACAAATTTGTTTTGTATCCTTTCAATACAATTAACGTGGCAAGCATAGGATGGAAACCATACAACACAACAATACTCAATATTACTTCGAACCAAGAATGTATACAAACTAGTGATTACCCTTGTGTCAGTCATATGTTTAGTGTGTCTTTTAACAAACCCCATTTCACAACCACAGCATCAATATGCAGATTAAATGACAAATCATTTTTGAAAATTACACCAAGATCTGCAACTGAAGTGACAATGTCCAACACCGTGTTATAAATGGTATAGCTATGAACAATCCGATCCTGACCCCTAAAATAGCTCACAACCTTACATTTACCCACATTAAGCGACAAGTTTGAACTGCACCAGCGAGTCAAGTTGTCGAGATCATGTTGCAAAGTGTTGACACCATGGACAACTTCAGAAAAAAACTTCAAGTCATCTGCATACAATAAACATTTCCATGACTCAAAACAACTCACATCATTAATAAAAAGATTGAAGAGAACATGACTTATATGTGATCCCTGTGGTACCCCAGACAAGACGAGGACCTCATCTGATAGAGCACCACCAATGCTAACAAATTGCTTTCTGTCAGACAGGTAAGATCGAATCCACGAAAGATAACAACCACAGATGCCCATTGCAAACAATTTTTGCAGAAGCGTATGACACACACTGTCAAAAGCCTTTGATACATCATTGTATATAACATCAACTTGTTTACCAGCCTCCAATGCATCCATCACGTAAGATTGAAAAATGGTGAGATTAGGGACCGTTGACCTTCTACTACAAAAACCATACTGCTCACCAACAGTACTGTATTTCAAGGTATTGGAAATCTCATCCACAATGATAGATTCAACTAGTTTCGGTATTACAGGTCCAATTGAAACACGTCTATAATTGACAACTTGTATCTTATCACCTGATTTGTGAATGGGGATGTGAGTAGACAACTTCCAGAGTGAGGGGCAAAAACCGGCATTGAAAAACCTTTGAAAGATACTACACAAAGGGCTGCTCAAAGAGTGTCGACAATTTTTAAAAAATGAAGAAAGAATACCATCCAAACCAGCTCGTTTTTTGCCATCTAGTGAGTCAATTTTATCCTCGATTTCCTCAATTGTAAAAATATGCATAGAAAGATTATGTGCAGACCGTATATTAGATACATCACAAAAATCAACATCAATGGAACCATGGTCAGAATAACAGGATTGAAAATGTGCAGCAAAGGCGTCTGCTATATCAGACTCATTATTATATATTACATTATTAAAACTCATTCTATTCGGAATCCCGGAGTCCTTCCTTAAGGAATTAACGAAAGACCAGAACTGTCTGGACATCACACTGAATGATCTGCTCTGTACTGGTCACAAACTGTAAATAACTGTAGTCAATGCGATACTTAGTGTCACGTCTAGGTTAGGTTAGGTTTGTTTGTGAGTCACGTCTAAGATTAGAATATTTTATATAATCAGATTCAAGACCAGTTCTTTTAAATTTACGGTAACTTTGATTTTTCTCAGTGATGAGTTTGCGAAGTTCCGAATCAAATCACCGAGAATATTTAGACCTTTTCACTGTTTTAGATGGAACATTTTGGCTAATAGCCTTGTACAACACATCGTAAAACTGATGTGTTAACAGATCAAGCTCACTTGAGTAACCAATAAAAGACCAGTCATAATCCAAGAAACACAGATTCACACAAGCATAGTCAGCTTTGTCAAAATCAAATGTTTCAAAATCAACATCAATGGAACCATGGTCAGAATAACAGGATTGAAAATGTGCAGCAAAGGCGTCTGCTATAACAGACTCATTATTATATATTACATTATTAAAACTCATTCTATTCGGAATCCCGGAGTCCTTCCTTAAGGAATTAACGAAAGACCAGAACTGTCTGGACATCACACTGAATGATCTGCTCTGTACTGGTCACAAACTGTAAATAACTGTAGTCAATGCGATACTTAGTGTCACGTCTAGGTTAGGTTAGGTTTGTTTGTGAGTCACGTCTAAGATTAGAATATTTTATATAATCAGATTCAAGACCAGTTCTTTTAAATTTACGGTAACTTTGATTTTTCTCAGTGATGAGTTTGCGAAGTTCCGAATCAAATCACCGAGAATATTTAGACCTTTTCACTGTTTTAGATGGAACATTTTGGCTAATAGCCTTGTACAACACATCGTAAAACTGATGTGTTAACAGATCAAGCTCACTTGAGTAACCAATAAAAGACCAGTCATAATCCAAGAAACACAGATTCACACAAGCATAGTCAGCTTTGTCAAAATCAAATGTTTCAACTTGAGTTTCACTCCTGAGTGAGGGAAGATACGTAAAACTGTCACTTCCGAAGGAAGATGATGCAGATCAACTCGAGATAAAGGATTTGTACTCTCTTTAACTGTGACTTCGTGGAATTTAGAAAAGACTTATTATCGATCAAAGTGTACAGTAGAAATAAATATTGCATTCTTTAATATGAAGGGTTAATACGAATGGTAAAATATGAAAAAATAATGGTCGCGTAACATCAGTGTCCTGAATATTATTTTGCTGCTCCTTGCATACAGTTCCTGACTAAACTGCTAAGGGAGATTTTAACGCCGCGTACTTGCCATGCTTGTTGCTGTGTGTGTCGACTCTTGAGTTGATCGTACCTGGTGCACGCTTTTCGCCTTTAATATATTTTCCACAGTAATGAAAACAATTTTTAATGTAACAATAATTGAAAATCTGTCAAAAGTGTAGACAAAAACGGCTCATTTGACTACAAAAAAAAAACCAAGAGATGATTTTTGTCTGGCTTTGATTGTGGAAGTGTATAAGGCTCCCAGTTTGACGAAAAACAGTGACACAGTATTTTTTGTCAAATTGAAGTCTATAGGTAACTCTTGTGCATGCTCCATGGCACTGGTGATATTTGGAAAAAGTGTTTCACTTGAATGATACGATTTGATGCATTTGTAATTATGTTCACTGGCTTTTTAACTTTTATAATGGTTTGGGTCTTATTAATATTTGGAATAAATTTTAAAAAAATAAAATATAACACTCTGTATCTGGAAAACAAACAGTTTTGGGTCTAATGTTTGTATGAACTTTTTGGTTTAGAATTGGAAGAGGAATTGCATTTTGTAGTTTTGCCCCGTACTTAATTAACAGCCTGTATAGGTGAAGAAGTTTTTTACACGTCTATGTCAATTGTGGAGTAGTTTCACTTAGAACAAGTGTTAAAAAAGGGTAAACCAATAAGATTAATTTACTATTTAAATTTTTACATAGAACTTTCTTGTACTGACATGTATCATTTTCCGCAAATAAATAAATAATGCTATTTTATGTTATTATTAATTAATTATTAATTTATCAGACGACATCTCAGTGTTAACGAAGCAGAAAGACAAATGGTTTTTATAGTATCACTGGCAAATAGGTAGTCAATTAGTTTGAGTAATATGTCATAACACCTATGGCAGGTAGTTAAACCGATAATTATTTATTAACAATAAGTTTCTCCAACATAAGAAGCAATGTATTTTCCAATCCTACAATTAAAAAAAAAACTTCACTGGTAGTTTATCCTTCTATGTGATTAAGTAGATATAATTAAGTAGATATGAATTACTAGCCTGCATAAATACAATGTACACCAAGCAAATATTACTAAATAAATGATGTGCATTATTTTATTATAATCTAAATAACAGTGAACAAAATATATTAATCTTAATAATTGTAAACTATTCAAAGATGTATCAACTCACTATTTAATTGGGCAAATATATATATATATATATATATATATATATATATATATATATATATATATATATATATATATATATATATATATATATATGTATATATATATATATATATATATATATATATATATATATATATATATATATATATATATATATATATTTATTTATTTATAATGGCTACATGCGGTTCTGTAATAAGCTACCAAATTTTGACTTACTTACGAAGGATTGTAAAATCCACAATTTTACTAATGTCACCATCAAATTTCGAATTCAACCAGGATGATTTACTATTTGTTTTAGAGATCACTGTTATTTAGACAGTTAAACATAATCCTTACACTCGTCTAAATTATAGTAAATATGAGTAAGGAACACCCAGTGTACTAAATATCTAATCATGATTACATGTTTGACTATAATATAAATATTGACCAAAACATTGAACAGTCTATTAAATTGATTGTAATATGTCATCAAGTGTAATTTGGCAGTGCTTTGTGGCTTGAAGATTAATATACAATGCTTAAAGTAAATAATAATTTTAGTGATATGTCTATACAACTACAATTAAAATCAAAGAAGCCACGGGTAACATAAATTGGACCAATAAATGTTAAGACCAAAGTATGTACAGGATTGGGTAAATTGAACTATTTCAAATAAATATAAAAAATTAATCGACTTAATTTTAATACACACTGTTGCAGTGGTGTTTTAAAATTATTTTCATAGTGTCAACATATAAATATTAAAGCCAGAATGTAAGTAATAATTCCATATTAAAAAAAGACACACAAGTAGACCAAAACTAGAAACCTTTAAGTGAAGTTTTAGATATGTTTATACTTACAAAAAAATATATAACACCGCTGAGATATAATCAAAAGTGATTAAATATTTGAAGTTATATAACACAAAGAATTGTTTTCTCTGTGAGTTTGGCTAACGAGATACTTAAAATGTAAACTTAAAACAAAATGATATGTACATTTATTTATAACATCGGTTTTTCTCGCATTTCTCAACATAATTATGTGAGATCATATTATTAACCTTAAATGTATGTAAATAGCATGTCTTTCAATATGTCACAGCTTATTACATATAAAACTTACATCTAGTATAAATAAACTTATGTAATTAAGAATAATGATACATACAAGTATTACAAACTCTCCCAACATAGCAGTAAGGCAAACATATTTTCATAGTTAAATGGAAGCTTAAGATTATATTAAAATTTGTTTTATAATGTGTATATATCCTAAAATTTGGTTTTAGTTGACTTAAATGTAACTACAGACTAATATTTACAAGCTACATTGATTTGAGTACTTCTTCAATGTCCTTCTCTAGCTGTAAAAATGATGGCCTGTTTTGTGGATTCACATCCAAACACATTTCCTAAAAAGACAAAAACAAATCAGTTGATCATTCCAATGAGTAATATATTTATAATTCAAGAACAAAATCACGTACTTTGGGGACTGATGTTACTGAGATGCTTATTGCAATTTAAGAGGCTAGACAACTTAGTAAGTATGTGTTGTGTTGAAGAAAGGTAAGTGAAACTGTGAAATTTCGAAGCAGCCTGAACTGCACCCTTGTTTCGGTTCGAAAAATGATGCACGCTAAGCAGTATTAAATTATTTTAGTTTGTTGCCTAAAAATAGTTCGAATTTAACTTTACAGACATTTAATGCTGCCAAAGGTAGCAAAATTTGAACTCAGTAGTGTGACCGTAAACTAGGTAACACATCCTTTATACCAGGTATCAGCCCTATCAGTAGCGTAATTTTAGAACCTGATAGAGCCATTTAACAATCACAGATTTTTTCTAAACATCCTAGCAACCTAGTGTCTTATTACAACACAGTATCATTAGATAATGGCAGCTTGAAAACGATCGGAAACCGCATTTTTTAGAATTTATGATGGTAATTGCAAAATGACTGTACAGCCTGCCCTCAACCTAACCAATTATCAAAAACTGCCTAGTTAATATCAAATAACAAAAATATTTAAGTATATTGCACCAAAAGAATTTTTAGTTAACCAAAAATTAGGTTGACATATATGTAAATAAATAAAGAAGTATGTAATTGTCATATGTATGAGTATGTGCCTCCCAGCGCAGCATCGAGATAGCTCAAGGCCATCATTCACTTGTTAATGAGCGATCATAAACAGCAAACACAGGCTATCATTAATTTATTGGTATTGGGCGAAATAAATAAGTTGTTACAAAACTATAGTATTGTTAATCCATTCACAACCCTATGTGACAGATATTAATTACAATAATAATAAAATTAATAATAAACTTCAGTGAGTTCGATTTTAAATTGTTAAAAATTTCAAAGTTTAATTGTAAATCTTAGAAATACTATTTATGAGGTTAAAAGTTTGAGTCAAATTATTTGCTTGGGTTTGTTTATAGTTCGGTTCAAAACAAACATGAGTTCTCACACACCTCTAGTCTTAATATAAAAAAAGATGCAAGATGTATATCAAATGTGAGGCCAGACATTTTTTAATCCTGATTGAAAAAAAAAAATTAAAAAAATTAAAAAAAAAAGTTTCTTAAATATCTCTTTATTTAAGAAACATTTTTTAAAATTAATTAAAGGTATGTTTATACAAAAATGTACACCTTCACTTCTACTGAGTGTTATAGATTGTGAATAGGCCATATAAAATAATATGTGAACCTTCCTTTCTAAAATAGGCACAATAGTTCTCACGACCACCACCAGTGAGTTACAGGATGAAATGTAACCCAAAAGGTAGGTAGGTAGGCTACTAAATAAGTGGTTAAAATAATAAAGTTAAGTTTAACATTGTTAAAAGAATAATAATAGATAAACAGTTAGAACATGGTCTCATTTGTATAATGGTATTAATATAACCTGTTTTAAAAACACGAACAGGGTGCAAGGTAACCAATTTGATTCTGAATATAAAGAATTTATAAAAAATGATTAAATATGGAAGACCACAAGGATCAGATTTCTAATGAAATCTAGCAAAGAATTGGAAAATTTTCAAGCAAAAGTTTGAAATATAAGTACTTGGAAACTTATTGCAATAAACATGAATGCATGGATAAATAGAAAATAGTATTACTCGTAAACATAAAAGGTGATGAAGCCTTAGAAGTATATAATACATTTAAATAATCAAATAAACCGGTAGAGAAAAGTTCAATGCAATACTGAAAATATTTCAAGATTATTGTGAACCAGGGAAAACCTAGTATATAATAGGTTCATATTTTTTAAAGCCAGTCAGAAAAAACGCAAAGTTTTGATAACTTTTTAACAGAATTAAAGAACGAGACAAGCCAATGTGAATTTGGTGAGTATAAGGAAGATTTAATATTATTAATAATATGTGATAGAATAGTGATATGTATAAAAAATGTATCAACTCCAGAAAGACTGTCACGTGAACCTGAAAAAAGGCATCAAATTTTTGTAGAGCAATAGAAGTATAATGTGAACAACGCTGGTTTTTTTTTGTTCACAGTACCGAGTGTCTAATGTATATTCTTGATTTAGATGAAAATGCAATTTTAAGTCTTGATACAATTGTTTCGTCAGGTTCAATCAAGAGTAGATATGTAGTACCAAAATTTGAGTAAAAAGCAAAAATTTTTAAGCAAGTATGAAAATTTCACTGCCATAGGCAAAATTACAATGTAGTATGAGTATAATATTGAAATAAAAGATGATGTACATACAACCTGTAATAAGACCTCCAAGACATGAAGACAATTTAAAGAAGACTAAATGAATTAGTAAGAAAAGACAAAATAGAGGAGGTTATATATATATATATATATATATATATATATATATATATATATATATATATATATATATATATATATATATATTGTAATGTTATTAATTTAGCAATAATTAATTTTATATTTTATATATAATGCCACACAATTGGGCGACAATTATAAATGGTTATACCGGGTTATTAAAATGGTTTATATAAGTTTTGTATAGTTATGTTGTATATTTGTATAATTTTATAGTTTTGTTAAATTTTGTCTTATTGTATATAGTTAGTTTTAAGATCACCCTGTATGCATATTTTAGATTATAATTTATTTTTAAAATGTGAATATGTTTAAATTTTGAATTTCAAGTTTATTTTATATGTACATAGTATTTTAATTTTACTTTTGTTAATAATACCCACAGGTTACAGTTAATACATGTATACTTTATGTTCATTTTGTATTATAGTGATCAATAAATAAATAGATAATGATTCATGGATTTCTCTGTTTGTTTGAAACCTGATCTGTGCTGTGTAGGTGTAAAGTGGGTAATGTGAAAAAAATCAAGGTACTGTCTAATAACTCTTATGTGTATATTTTTTTATTTACCTGTATTTTTTGTAATGATTCAGGTGTTGTTGGATGAGGTTTCCATTCTATTTTTTTATCTTTAAGTTTACTAAGAAAACTGTTGTCATTAAGCTTAGGAAATGGCAGCTCTCCTTGACTAAAGACTTCCCAAATCAGGACTCCAAAAGCATAAACATCACTCTTGGTTGAATACTCATCTTCATAAACTGCCTCATGTGGAAGCCATCTCAGTGGAATTATCTAGATCAAAGCAGGTTATTAATTGTTGGAATTATTTACACTCCACACATATGTATTAAAATAATAAACAAAATCTGAATCACTGCACACAACCATTAATTTAAGCATCTGCACAAACGACATTGATAATGGTACGAGCTAAGCACCAAAAATAAATACAAAATTGGGGTTAAGGAGTCGCGTGCCAAAGGACTCCAGGGGGCAAGCTGAGGAAGTGGAACCAACAACATAAACTTTCGATGAAGCTTTCCCCAAGGGCGTCATGTGCGGTGAAAAGCCGCATCCTGCACAAGGTGACCCTGCTAATAACTAAACATGACGGATCTAGACAAGGAGGTCGAACTAAACTCCCCCAATCTACGGTGTCACGTGACCCTTGCCTAGGGATAGATGGCACCAGGGCGATGGTGTCGTGAACGGAACCTCTGGAGTACCGGGCAACCCTCCAGAGTAACCCGCCTTGCACCACACAGGGGGTTCTGATGGTGTGGACAGTATTTCCCCCATTCTCGTGGGAACAACATGAAGATAATAAATACATATAAAACCAAAACCAATAAGACTCGAGGAGTGGCTCCAGCTACAGACTTGTGCCTAGAGTCTATTCCGGAAACGGATATGAGCCAGGGGGCGTAGATACGGGGGATCAGGGGGTAGCTTCAGCTACATTAAGTGATGTGTGTTACCAGCAAATTAAAGACAACTTCTGGTATAGTCTATTTGGAGACTTTAAATCAATTATCGATAAGAATACTGGTCATTTCAATGTAACAAAATTGTCTAAGAGTAGTGAGAAAAGATTGGGTCATTGGTTGGAAAATAAGAAAACTAAGAGTTGATTGCCTATTACAACAGTAAGTTAAAGGGACATTCGGGAGTCCGAATAACCGGACCCCCGAATGTTTCAGCCGAAGGAGCCCACTTATTACCAACAACTGCTACATACTTGGTGGACTTTGGTGGACCGCTGACTGAAAACAACTCAATATCTGGTACATATGTGTGTAAAGATTTGATATTAAATTTGGCTTGTTGGATATCCAGTCATTGCTATGAAAAGTGCAACCAAATTTTTTTATTTTTTTTCTTAAGCGAATTTAGTCAAAAATACAAGGACAACCTTAAAGAAATTGAAGTGAAATTAATGGAGATAGATGATAAAGTGCTGCACATGCGAGAAACAAACGCTAAAGTCACAGCACATCTTGAACACATATCTCCAAAACCAAGCAACCCTGGAAAACTTTGTTTTTGATTTACTTTCAAGAAATGAGAAAGATGCAACCTATCCAAATCATGCAGTAAGAACTCAGAAGAAAAGTTTTAGAAGAGCTGTCAAGAACTTTAAAAATAAACATCCAGACTCCGAAGTGGTTCTAAACATGTTGAATGATCCAAATTCTGTAAATCTGTTTAACAGACTAAAAACCGAAGTTAAACACCTTAAGGTGAAGAGAAACGATCTACATATAGCAGATGTGCCGCAGGAGAAGTTTATTCGGGATATTATTGATTTACGCCATAATTTGTAATTGTTCACTTGACTTAATTGTATGTAACCATATGGAAAAATAAAATCACATTATTTTTAACAAAGACTTTTATTTTATTCTAAGTACATTAATACATTAAATATATAAGCTTATTTAACATCATCTGAATTTATCCAAGAATTATAAAATTTATCAAAACCCAACCATTTTACATAGTTTCTTGCCTTTGTTCCTCAAGATGCAGTCAACCAGATAGATGTCTGTTTGTTCAGTCTTTGTAGTTCTTCCTCGTAAAACCCTCCACTGATTGGTTTCCCATCCATGTCTTCAAGAAAGTATGTTACTGGATTTGTGAAATGAACACTAACAATCTTGAATAACTCTGTTGACCAGCGAGGTGTATACCCCTTTTCAAATTGAGCTTTTGCTTTACTTATAAGTACATCACCCACTTTGAATTTATTCTGATCAAACACTTTAATATTTGAGTAGACTTGTTCATGAATACACCTGTTTTACACCTGTTGTTCGATGAATGGTTGAGTTGTAGACATCTGTGACATCAGGTAGCGTACTAAACCACTTGTAGGAACCAAACAAGTTAAAGTTTTTATATATCTTCTGTTTTAAGGTATGTATGACTCTTTACACTATTGCAGTCTTTTTCACACTATAAGTGCTGTAGTGATTAATGTTGTATTTTTCATGAAGGCGTTAAATTTGGAGTTGTAAAACTCCTTACCAAGATCAGACTGGATGTTGGTAGGAGCTGTATTATTAGCTAAAATATCAGCCATAGCTAGTCTACACATACTTTGAAAAACAATTTGTAACCACTAAAATGTACTTGTAGCTAGAGTTTCTTCAATGATAGTCAGTAAACTACGTTTACTGATGATTCTTGCTGGTGTGTACAACTTCTTTATTACTTATTTTTAGCATCAGATGGTACAACTGTTTTGCACTTCATGGTGATGTTGGATTTAAAAGTATCCACTTGTCATGCAAATCTTTTAGTTTGCTGTCTATTTCTCCCAGTTTCTTCTTCAACTTGTTATTCTTTAACACACCAATATCTTTTAAAACTTGAACAGTTATGTTTTTGGCTAAATTTTTCAATTTATTTTCAAATTCGTTTTTTAAATCTTCCAGCTCTGGTTTGTGTAGAGCTTCAAGTAGTATGGCAATGAATCTTTGTGTTACCTCATCTTTGTTCTTCTGATAGTTGTCTATCCATACATCAACAAATTTTTTATTTACAACATCTGTTGAATTGAGTGGATCAGCAACAATATACAATCTATGGCTTTGTAACCTTGTTTACCTCTAATATTCGGAGGTCTATCAGCACTAGGTGCTCTAGGAGGTGGTGCAGCAGGCATTGCTGAAGCTGTAAACAATACCCATTCTGCCAAACAGAAACTGGAAGAGGCAAAACGTCACAATCAAACAATGGAGGCTATCGCTATGGGGAAGAGAGGTAGTGGTTTGAAACTAAAAGTGTAAGAGACTCGACAAAAGACTATATCTGAAGAAGCAGCGTCGCGGTTATGGGTTGTATTTGCAAAAGCCAAAAAACGAGTAAAATGTTTACCAGCAAGACCTCTAACAAATCAAGACCTTATGAAATTTGCTGGTAAAATGAAAATTCCATATTGTATTGTATACATGCGAGATACACTACCTTCAACGGGACCACGTAAAAATGAATAGTTCATCAACAAGGAGTCTGGCAGTCATTGGGTTGCAGTTAAAGTCATATGGAAACTTGAAGCCACCAGTTGAGTTGCAGCGTTACCTTAAAGACTCTACTCTAATGTACAATCATGATGTGTATCAGAAATATAATACTTATAATTATGGTCACTTATGTTTCAATTTTTAAAATAAAAGACTCAAACAGTAGCCTCTGTGTTTTAGTCATGTCACAAATCTTCCATTGAAAGATCACAGTTCCCATCTGTCAATAGACTACGATCCACCGATTGAATTGGATCCAGATGGTAGTTATGCTGTTGGTTTGATAGGTTTCCACACATACAACAACATACCTAACATATATGAAGGTAAAAACAAATGTTATGTAAAAGAAGGAGCTGTTTGGAAAACCATCATGATACCCACTGGTGCATACCAAATAACACATTTGGAAAACTTGCTTCAACATGAACTTGGTGCTACAGCAGCACGTGAACAAAAGCAGCAAGCTTTGATTCTGATACCTAATCCGAATACCATTCGATGTGAAATAAAGTGTTTCACAAGTATCAATTTTGAAGCTGATCATTCTATTTGGCAAATGCTGAGATTTTCAAAAAAGTTCTTCAACCAGGTATCTTCCATGAGTCTTAACCTGTTGAAATAGTGTATGTTAAACATATTCGCATAGAAACTAATATTGTGTCTGGTTCCTACTATAACGGAAAACCTTCACATACGTTATATGAGTTTGCACTGATGGTTGATCCTGGTTATGCAATCAACATAGAACCTAAGAATCTAGTTTATCTAGCAGTTTACAAACGAGGGATTTCAAATATAAGCATCGACATCATGGATCAAGATTCAGTTCCTGTAAACTTTCAAGAGGTGTCTGTTCACTTGGAACTTAAAAATATTGCTTAGAATGCTAGTCTTTAAAGATATAAAAGCAAGTGAATCTACCAAAACAAATTTAGTACAGTCAGCTCTTTGAAGAGTACACTTCGTTCTGATATTATTGAATTCCTTAAAAGTCTTGGTTATCATGTCATCAAAACTAGAAATATTCAAAGACCCCAAGTTTGACGATTCCATTGATCGAGGAGAACTTTGGTCTAACTATTCATCAACTAAATCGTTTGGTAACAGCGATAAAGTCGAAATAAACATCAATCAGCAAGATGCATTCATATTTCTAGAAGTCAGCTCTAATAATTGAAGGTGCTCTGGAATCTCTAGCAGTACAAAATGGTGATGGCAAGTGTCGCATGTCAAATAACGGAGGAGGAGCTCTGTTTGAATGAATGACCTATGAATTAAATAACAAGGAATTGGAACGAGTATAAGACCCTTTTTCCCCTCAGGGCTTGCCAGCGTTTTTGACGCCCTGATAGCACTGCAGCCTTTGGCAGATCAGAAAGACAACGTAAGTAAGAAAGGTGACTTCTTCGATAACATCGAAATGATAGATCTACGAGTGTTCCTAAATTCAGAATGCTACCCTTATGAATCTCTGAATATGATTTCGAGAAATCTAAATATGTTGAAGCTTACCAGATGTACACAGATTTCCAAAATTTTTTTGTTATAAAAACATGTCAGAGCCTCTTTTAAATTATGATGAGTTTAAAGATCGGGCTCTATTTGTAATTAACTGTCAACACCAGAATGAATCAATTAAGTGTTTAACAGTGGACATCAAAGTGGAGTTTATAAGTAAAGACAATTTTCCTAATATAACTAGAGCTTACTGTTTAGTTATCCATGATTGTGTATTTGAATATAAACCTCTAACTGGTATCATAAGAGTTATTATGTAATTATTTACTATGTAAGTCTTATTAATCCTAATAAATTAATTGCGTTTAACTCAATTGTTTTATGTCTAACCTTAAATAAGTTTGCTAACTAGGTCACTTGCAGGAAATGCTAAAGATAATGAGAGTTGAAAACGATGTGGCCGTTACCACTAGATGTATACCTTGTTGTCAACTCTAACAATCAGCATGCAGTCTCCTAACAGTTAGGTTTGCATATTTCAATTCTACTCATCGAGACAATTACCATCACACCAAACACTATGCCTCTACACCACAATAAGTAAGTTGGTTTGCGCAAACATCAGGTATTTGTTTACTTCAATTCTACTAATCAGGTCGAGAAATATGACACCAAAGACTATACCTCTACACCACTTGATAAGAATGTTGGTTTGCGCATGCGTCAGTCGCCATATTTGAATTCCACTCATCGAGACGATAACCATGACACCAAACACTATGCCACCAGACCACTTAATAAGAAAGTTGGTTTGCGCATGCGTCAACTGCCATCTTTACATACGTCATGATATATGAAATCAAAATGGCGGATCCTATTATTTAGACAGGTTAGATCAAATCTCGGATTCAAAATTTAAATTTTTGAATTTTCGCGCTCGACGGCCGCCATCTTGGACACCATCTTTGATGGGGTCATCTCAGGTTAGATCCGTATTGGTCCTCTATCCAACCGCGAACTTGTTTCGTCACTGTGACTGGGTGGTGGGTGATGGCTCCAGAACCGCTCTAATGTACCTACTTAAGCATTATTAAAATAAACTAACACAAAAACAAAATTAAGTCAATAAGGCAAACAATGCAAGAAAATTAGTCTTTTGTAAAATATCCTTTCTTGTACTACTCGTTCTGTTCTAAGCCACTTACTTAGTGAAAGAGAAAAAGAAAAGGCATTTGTAAATAAATTTTGTATTACTTTAAAAGAAATTACAGTTTGTTACAAAGCAGCAGTTTATTTATTTATTAGTTAAATAAAAATTAATAATAAGTTTTTTAATGAATTACTGATTTGACTAGTTAGTAAGTTTTTCAGATAGTTTTTGTAAACATTTGGGGTTATAAAAAATAATAAAGTAAACTTTACTGCTTTAATTTAATTTTCACAAAATTTATGTTTTGCTTTCTATGTTTCGTACCCATCAATGGTCATAAGCAATGTTAATATCAATATTGACCATAGACGTTCTGCACTGTGTCCTATCCCCAATTTTATTCTTTGCTCAAAAACAGCCTACTTGAAGCTATTTTTAACGTCGTTCTGTTTCCGCGACTATGGCCAATCACCCACGCCAAGGAACAGTTTCACCCCACTATCCTGGAAATTTTGCCGAATCCCCGCCTTTCTGTAAAAAGGGTAGGGGTCTTTAACGTGCCCAATATTGCATGATACACGAAACCGACGGCTTTACGCTCCCTCCGAAAGGCGGAATGTGCAGACCTTCAACTTGCTCAAACCCAATGCCAAAACCTCGGTTAATGTTATTTTTACAGTATGTACTGAAAAAGTGAAAGGGGAACCCTGTGAGTCGAACCCAGTACCCTTGCGTCCAGAGGCACATGTTCTTACCACTGGACCACCAAGGTTTAAAGCTTCACTAAACAGTAAAAGATACATGTTTGGTATCATTCTGTTTTTTTTTCTCATGCCTTAGTGATATGCCTCTAATATATTTTAAAAAGTACCCACACTTTCTTCTCAAAAAGCAAATCAAACGAGTTGTTGATATAATTTAAACCACTATAAAACTATTACATAGTAAATACAGAATTAATTTTCATGGAAGAAGTGAAGAAGTTACCGCACAATATCAAGAAGCAACCAAGTAAGTTGTTGTGAAATACTAAATCGTAAGCACAGTGAAGCTAGAAGGAAACCATGTATGTTTGATGTTTGCACTTATTAACATTAACTTTAACAAATATTAATTTTATACTGTTTGCCTTAGGTACTAGTTGCAGTTTACATTTATGAAGAACACGCCTCTTAAACAGTTGTTAAATGCTAAAAAATAGGTGATAAACCAATTACCTGATTCATATATTTGCTATATTCCTGACTGTAAGGGTCTCTGGTCAGTCTTGGAATACCAACTTTAGCTACTAGGGTGGACGTGACTAGACAATTTCTGGCCGCTAAGTCTTTGTGAACCATTCGACAATTTGAAATATGTTCCATCCCTCTTGCAATCTGTTGAAGAATCGCTACGCCTTGTACGGCAGTCAGAGGTGGTGGATTTCCTTTTTGGGTAACCACCAAAAACTGTTTAAAATCTCCCTAAAAATAGGTTATGTTATATCCAATACATTTAATTTCTTGTGTATTTATAAGCTAACAATATATTAAATGAAAAGTGTGAAGAACTGGAAGAACCTTCTATCTATTATTTCACACTTTTATTATAAATTTTCTATATAACATTCACTTGCAAGTGTTAACACATACTGCATTTAACTAAGAATTTTAACTATCTAAGCTATTTGGCAATATATCGGCTGGTCCAAAACTAAAGGTATACAAAGCAGCAATAGATTATTGTCATAAAAATATTACGATTTAGCTAAACTCAGTCCAAAAGTCAAAATTAAAAGAGACACAGGGTGTTAAAGTGAAAGGTTGCACCTCGATTTTAATTGGTATCTAAAAAAGTATTTGACGTATTATCTTGAAATGGCACAGCTGAAGTTTTTCATAGCAATAAAAAATAATTCGTTTATAATCTGGCTCTAGTGGATATAGGCTGCTAGCGGTACCCTTCAAGTCTTAAAAATATTCACACATGTTTGTTAGCGTTGCTAAGAAGCTTTCGATTAGAAAATGGCAATCTTTTGTATTTTCTTAACAAAAAAGGTTATGCTTGTTGAATAGCGCTAAAATCAACAGTTTCTGAAATATTTGCAATTTTAAAAGTAGCTGAAACAGATTTTTTGTAATAGTTTTCAGATCAGATTTTATTTACCAAATAGTATTCAAAAAAAGCCTGGAGCAAGTGCGTTATGGTGGTAAATTTTTATAAAAATGTTTTTAATAGCAAATGTTTTTTTTTAAGAAAGCAGGCATCAAATTTGCTTTACCAGTATAACCTGTAAAAGCGAAACATAATGTACCGTATTTCATCAAAATAACTTTGTTGTGTGAAAATGTACAAAAATTTTCCAAAATAAACCTTGAATGTTCCCATAGAAATTGGTTATCCGGCCAACGAACCCTATAGGTTAATAGAAAATTGAGCTATTCACATTTGAAAAGGCGTGTTCGATTAAAAAAAAGGTTGTATCACCAAGACTTATGGGCCAGCCTGCGATTGTAAAAATAATTTTTTAAGATTAAGCTCAAGCAACGTACACAATTTTTTTCGTATCTTGTATAATAACGGACATATTAAGTTTTATAGATTTTTTTATGAAAATTCGTTAAAAATTAGATACCATTTAACGATAAACTCTATAGCTACAACTACTGCCAAAGCATCTGAGAAAGAGTCTATTTGAAATGAATTTTCTGGAAATATTTTTGTAAAATGAAGGACAATGAAGGTTGAAGCTGAGACCTTAGGGTTTGTAAACTCTTCTCGTGACATTTTCTCTACATAACCCGCATTAGTTTCAGGTTCTTTGCCTAAATGTTGCCAATTTTTACGTTTAAAATCGCGACTTTGGAGTTTTGAGGCAACCCCAAATTTCATTTCTTTAAATGCTTATAACTTTTTTGTCTTTCAACTTAACAGATCTAAATTTTGGTATGTAATTTACTTCTAATGATATATATCGCGTGCCAAATTTGGTTGCCCTTACTTTGTTATTTCCAAAGATATAAAAATATACAAAAGAAAACGCAACACTTTCAGGGAAAAACTGGTTCGATTTTCTTGGCTAACGAACATATCCAAGCGACTTACAAGTTGAAGGTACTCACCAAATTTTATCAAAATCAGCTCAATATTTTTTGATTTCTCGGTATATATATATATATATATATATATATATATATATATATATATATATATATATATATATATATATATATATATATATATATATATATATATATATATATATATATATATATATATATATATATATTGTTACGTTCTACGGGGTTCTAGATTTGTTGACAAACAAAACACAGCTTTTCAAACTACTAATTTATTATAAGCAACTAATTTCCAACACCAGTGTTAACTAGTAGTAGCGCAGTGGTGGGGAGGCCAACGCCAAGCAAGTAGGCCACAATGGGCCCTTTTTGCCAACACCAGCAACCCAGCAACCATACTCTACTCTTCATCAGTTCTGTCGCCAAACTGCCTCGACCTCGAGATAAAGGCCGTGATGGTCTTCAATTGGACGGTACATACCTGATTCCTCTGCAGAGTCCTCGATCCAAACAATTCTGCACGAAGACTCCCAAAAGCCTCGCATTCACACAGGTAGTGGTAGGACGTTTATTCACCCTCGCCGCATTCCTGGCAAACGGTATCCCTCTCTACATCTATCAATGTGAGGTGTCTTCTAAGGGCGCAGTGGCCTGTTAGCACCCCAAGGATGCGGCGAAGCGTAGGTCGACTCCTTTCGAGTAGCCAGACAGCTTTGTCTCTGTCCGGCCCCTTTACGAACTCCCTCGCCTGCCTGCAGCCACCAACCAACCCCCAGTGCCTCTCATTGCTTCCTCGGTCCACCTCTCTAAGGCGACAGAGACTATCTTCCTACTTATGCCTATCGCAGGCTCCGGGCCACAGAACGGCCGCCGGGAACTGAGCCTTGCGAGATTATTCGCCACCTCATTCCCCGCTACGCCACCGTGTCCCGGAACCCAGACTAGTTGTACCTCCTTTGTCCTGGCTAGTCATTTGAGGGCATCAGCGCACTCCTGAACCAGTGTTGACCTGATTCTGGCTGTGCAGACTGCCCAGGGGACTGCCTGGCTATCCGAGCAGATGTACACACATTTCTCGGGACTTCTCTTCACATCCTGTCTATTGGCCACAGACAGGATAGCGTACACCTCTGTTTCGAATGCCGTGGTATATGCGCCAAGAGCATAGCTCTCGCGTACCCCCAGGCCCTCGATGTATATTCCTGCCCCGGAGGATTGTTGGTCCTCCAACCGCGAACCGTCGGTGAAACAAACCAGGCCTGCGGGCTAGAATGCAACCTCATTTTCCCTCCACTGATCGCTACTGGAGATCCTGAGGGTGTATGGCCTAGTCAACCTAATATCGTCCTCGGCATTCCGCACCTTTATTGCAGAAATAGTATTCACTAAAAAATGCTTCTTAAACGCCAATACTTACTGCTGACTAGCTTAATACTCTATGATCAATTATTCTACACTTCACTGATTCAATATTTAACTAACTTACTCTGCGCACCGCTCGTCTATTTATACTGTCCATAGAGATTCTAGACCTTCTACACTATTCTACACCTGTCACTTCTGGTCCCTTCTAGAAATATCATTCCAGAGTGTTCGCTCTTACCAACACACTTTATAACCGACATCTGACCATAGAAGCAACAAAGTCCATAAACTTAATTGTCATAGACAAATGTGACACTGCCCCCCTCTTATATTCGATCGTCTCAGTTGAATTTTGACATTTCTTGGAATGGCGTAAGTCTGTGCATATGGACCACCTTCATCTTGCTCTTCGAGCTCCTCTGAATTCGCTAGACAACGTCATTTATTCTTTTGACCACCTTATAAGGACCTTCCCATAATGTCTGTAGTTTCGGTGACCAACCCTTGCGTCGTACTGGATTGTAGAACCACACACGATCTCCTTCTTTACAACCAGCTGAATTAGCTCGCACGTCATACCGGGTCTTCATGCGGTCGCTTTCTACTCCTATATGCATTCTGACAGCAGAGTGGATGGCTTGTATTCTTCTTTCCAAATCTTTTATGTATTCATCAGTTAACCGTTGAGCATCTGTGGGTTTTCCAAATATGAGATCAGGAGGAAGTCTTAACTGTCGCCCAAAAACCACACTGGCCGGTGTATGTCCGATAGTCTCATGTACAGCCGAGCGGTATGCCAGTATAAATAGTGGATGGGTCTTTCGTGGCAAGTCTCCTTCCATCTGTAGATCGGTTGGATATCGGGGTCTCCTTTTTGGTCCTCCATTAACCTCTGCGGGTCCCATCGGTTAACGGGTTGCACCGTTGTCCTCCTACACACTTCGAGATTCAATCCTTCTTTGTTTTTGGCAGAGATGCAATGCTTGCATTTTGGTGGGCAAGGTCTCCTAGATAGGGCGTCGGCATTGCCGTGCAGTCGCCACCTCGCCATCTGCCCCTCTGGATTTTTAAATTGAAGAAGCCAGTGTAGGGAAGCGTTGTAGGTTCTCAGGAGAAATTCTTGACCATATAGCTATTTGTGAAAATGCTCCAACGTCTTGATAATGACTAGAAGTTCTTTCCTTGTCACGCAATAGTTCTTTTCTGCTTTGGAAAGGGCCTTGCTGAAATACCCTTCAACCTTCTCTTGGCCTCCCTGTTCCTGCGAAAGAACACCTCCAATACCAACAATGCTCGCGTCCGTGTCCACAATAAACCTGTGACCAGACTGGGGATAGGTCAGAATCAGGGATGAACACAGTGTCTCGAATGCTTTTTCACAATCATTGGTCCAAATGAAGGGTGTCTTTTCTTCTGTCAGTTTATGCAAATGTTTCGCGATGTCAGCAAACCCCTTTACAAAACGGCGGTAATATGTGCAGAGGCCCAGAAAGCTTCGCAGCTGATGTACATTGGTTGGAATTAGAGGTGTGCGAACCCATGTTTTGTTCGAACCGAACTATGAACGAACCCAAGCAAATGTTGCCTCGAACTTCGAACCTCTGAAATAGTATGTCTAAGGTTCACAGTCGAACTTCGAACTTCTTAGAAATTTAAAATCGAACATCGAACTATCCAAAATTCCTCAGTGTTCATATATCATTTCCTTAAATACAAAATTTAGGAATATTGTACCATACAATATTTGATATGTGAACGATTCCAATTCTTTTTACAAAAAGGAAGAGTTCGACAAATTTGCAGGTTGATTGGGTGAAAATGCCTTCTGGTGCTGATTGTTGTGGAAATGGGTCAACATTAAATCGAAAATACAAAAACAACAAATATTTTAAACTATTTTCGATTTATAGATTTATGTATAAGCTGAATTATAAATATGTTGTTGTTTGGCATTAGCCGGGCAGTTTTAGCAAACAGATTGAGATGGGTCAAAGTGAGCATGATAGGTATAAAATAACCACTTAAATTTGGAACTGTCTCCTGATTGTGAATATTTAACTGTTTTGGCTCATGGTGAAATAAATCATGTTAAAACCAGTGTTTTCCAAAGTCAATCAGCAATTATCCTCATAAATTCTGAAAATTTACGTTACCGGTCGCTTTCGAACACCGTCATCATAATGCTGTTACTGAAAAATGTGTTGGGAGGCTAGGATATATAAGAAAAATAATTATGTTATTGCTAAATGGCTCCGTCGTGTCTCAATGTGCCCACCAACTGTCAAAAATATGCATGAGTGAAGTCTTCTAAAATTATACTATCCACTCAATGAGACCGATAACGAGTTTAAAGCGCCGCTACCGAGTTAACGGGGCCGCAACTACGCTGTCTTTGGCAGCATTCAATGCCTGTAAAGTTAAATTCCGAAGTATTTTTGAGCAACGAACTTCGAACTATTCTAGAAAATTACATATTTCGAACTTCGAACAAATTCAACAGCGCTAGTGCGAACATATTTTCGAACCGAAGGTTCGGTTCGAGTTCGGGTTCGGTTCGTAATTTCGAAGCTTCACACACCTCTAGTTGGAATGTTCCAGTTCATAATACAGTCTGTCTTCTCTGGGTCGGTTTTGACTCCATCTGTTGTAACGAGGCCTGACTTGCGGGGTGAATTATACGGTAAAACGGATCAATGGATTTACAGGAACGGTCCCGGGCGCCAGATTTTAGAGGGTTTACTCCCTACGAGGGTGTCTGCGACCTCGTCACAAGACTCCGACCACTGACGTGACCGGAGTGCCTGGATAGCTCCGTGGAGAGGGTCCGATAGCCTGTGATGTAGCAGACCGTATAGATACCTCCGGGGTTGCGGGCTTTAATCGCTCCCCCGGTATTTCCCTGACCTTCCGAAAGTTTATAAGGGTGTAGCAGATTTATTTAAAGTTAGGAAATAGACTAAATGTAGTTTCCACACTATTTATTACATTATAGGACGTTACAGCACGCTGGTATGCTCACAATATGAAATGTACTTATCACACTAATTTACTCTAAGACAAGTTACGTTACTGGTGACGGGCCAACGAAGTTATTTATTCCCCTCCGGACGGAAAATGCGTGAGTCCTGCGGACGGAAACTCAGAGTGCGGTGGTTTACGACCCGTGGATGCAGCCGTTAAGTGGGTCAAGGGGAGACACGCTCCTCAAACAGCTAAAATGGCGTCTATCCGACGGAATCGGTACCACGAGATCCAACGCCTCGACGTCAGGGCGTCGATAAGGAACGGGAGGGTTACAGGGGAACACCCTGTAAAAGGATATTGTCGTATACCAACTCGACCTTGGCCTGCTTGTGTACTACAGCGTCCAGACCAGAGTCGACTTGGAACGGTCGTAGGTAACACCCTTGGAAGGTCTGTGTTAGCTACAGCATCACCTTCCAGAAGTATTACGACACGCCAACAATAATGGGATAGGGCTAAGAAGAGGAACTGCACTGGATCTCGTGATCTCGACGTCGACGGGTAGGCGCGTGGGAACTGAGGAAAATATCCGAAAATTCGCTACAATTATATTAAATAAGGCAAACCTAAAATATTCTTACCTAGACGGCGTTCACGCACTACGGCAAACGGTGAACTATCTACTTCAGTAGTTAAATTCTCTCTGCCGTCCCCGGCTGAAACATCTTAATCGGTGGAAGATACCTTATCCTTATCTCTGCAGATATGTTTTTACTCCACCGCGATAATTCGAAAAATGCGTACTTTTAAGAAATGTTAATGATAAAGATAATAATTTTTACTGCGTGGAATTTTTACTAGTATGAATTATATTATATTTATTTTCAAACAGCCGTTTCCAGTACATACAGCTGTTCTGAAAATATAGACTTCGTCACACTGTTGTGATAATGTGGCCTAAGTACTTGACTGCTTTTTTAAAGAAAAAACATTTTTTCAGATTTAATTTTAAATTGACTCCCTTTAGTTTCTGAAACACTTGTTCGACATTTCATGTGATCTTCGAACGACTTTCCTAAGATAATGACGTCATCTAGGTACAAGAGGCATGTTTTTCAGCGTAGACCTCTTAAAACTGTCTCCATTAGACGCTCAGAAGTGGCTGGAGCATTACACAACCCAAATGTCATGACGTTTAACTGCCACAGTCCACTACCAGTGGTAAACACAGTATTTTCTTTGGCTCTGGGCTCAACCTTGACTTGCCAGTAGCCACTTTTCAAGTCCAATGTCGAAAACCATCTTGCACCTGCCAGTGTATCAAGTGTATCATTAATTCTGGGAAGTGGATAGCTGTCTTTCTTAGTGACAACGTTTAACCGGCGGTAATTTACACAAATCCTCGTGGAGCCATCTTTCTTTTTAACTAACACTACTGGAGAGTCCCAAGAGCTTTGTGATGGTTCTATAACTCGTGCCTGCTGACACTGATCTTCCAGAGATTCTAGAAATTTCCACCTTATTCAACGAATATTCTGGAAAATATTTCTGCTAGCAGCTTGAAAATCCCACTTCTGACACCAATTGTTACGTTCTATGGGGTGCTCGATTCGCTTACTAACAAAACACAGCTTTTCAAAATACTAATTTATTATAAGCAACTATTTTTCAACACCAGTATCAACTAAAAAATGCTTCTCTCTATTACTAAATGTCCATAGAACTATATTCCACTATTCGCCTTCTATGACGCTTCTTAAACACCAACACTTACTGCTGACTCACTTAATACTCTATGATTACTTATTCTACACCTCACTGATTCAATACTTAACTAACTTACTCTGCGCACCGCTCGTCTATTCATACTGTCCATAGAGATTCTAGACCTTCTACACTATTCTACACCTGTCACTTCTGGTCCCTTCTAGAAATATCATTCCAGAGTGTTTGCTCTTACCAACACACTTTATAACCGACACCTGACCATAGAAGCAACAAAGTCCATAAACTTAATTCTCATAGACAAATGTGATAATATATATGTATATATATATATATATATATATATATATATATATATATATATATATATACATATATATATATATATATATATATATATATATATATATATATATATATGCATGTATGTATGTAAACATATAAAAATTTAAACTGACCCTGGGTGTGTGTCTAGGGGCCTAGTTCATGCTCATTTGAAGAATTTTTTTTTAATTCAAAAGTCGCGATTTCCTGATTACTGGATTTTTTCATATTTTATTTACCAGGTAGTAGGCATCTGTTATAAACAAATTTATGACTCCGTTCTTGCCAAAACCGCATCATGCTGTCATTGGTTTTTATTCTAACAAGCTTATTGTACAAGATTACCAAAAGTATGCTGCACCACAATTGTTTTTCCAATGAAGAAATGAGATACTTTGTTTGTTTTTATGTGCAAGCAAATTTTTACAGATATGCGTAAAATCTATGCTGTAAAGCATTTATACAGAAGACAGCCAGATCACAACTTACTAAAAAATCTTTACGACAGAGTAGGCGAAACCAGTTTTTTTTCTCATTCAAAATTAGATATTTTTTAAACAAGAGGAATAAGTGCAGCTGCTAATGCATAAAGATTATCGGTTCTAAAGATATTTGACGACAAAGGCCTTCCTCCATATGGTTTATATAAGTTCAATGTATGAAAATTCAAAATGGCAGTGCCATCTACAGACTAGGCTGTGTCCTTTTGAACTGATAAACGATGTTATGTGTAGGTTCTCTCATATTTTTCAGATACTTGAATCTTTACTTTATCCACTTATTCTATTATCTTATTTCTGTAATTCATTTAGTTTAAGTGATGTTTACCAAAGAAATTGTTAATTATCATGGAATTCAAAATATATAATGTCTATTGCACAAAGTAATGCCCAAAATTGTAACCATTTACAAGGCTCAGACATACACTTGGAAATGGATGTAAGGGGAAGAGAGTGGATTTTGGTTTATGGGTTGATGAGATTAGCTGAGCGATAAAAGTATTCGCAAACTGTTCTTTTTTGCTGACGATGTAACCGTTTGCATTAATTGTCATGTTTTATTACAAAATGGTCAGTATTAGGTTTTTAAAAACCCAAACTAAATCATTCGGAAAGCAACATGGAATTTTTGATGATCAAATCATTGGTCTTTTTAGTTGAAGAAAATTTAAATCAACGTTTTTCTGTATATTATTAAAAATGATCTGTTTGTCCTTTCGAGATACATTGCAGCTAGAAAGACAGTGCTGAATTTTCTGACCACAAGATGGCTGTCCTGCTCATTCTACACTTTTGGTGCAGCAGTGGTTCACTTTGGAGAAAGAGGGATGGAAAGATTTGATCATACTCATTTTCCTGCTAGATCACCTGACCTCTCCCAATGGATATTTTCTTGTATGGTGTACATTGTACATTCGCCACAAATACAAAATAAATTTAAAATATCTATGTTTGAATACCCTTGATTTTCCATCTTGTTAAACTACACAACAACAAAACGCGACTTAAATGGTTGAGAGTTATTAATAACAACATTTGTTGTCATTCTCATGGCTCCTATTAGGATATTTTATAATTTCCTCTCAACTCTGAGAAAAAGTTTAATCGAAAATTACTGCATATAGGTATCAGGAATACCAATACAGTTTGATGCTGATTTCATAAAATGTGGAAAGTAAGTTATTTTATTCTTAAAAATGGAGTTTAAGAGTCTATTCTCCTTATAACATGAGTGACAAGTAAGCATTTTCACTTAAAAAACGGAGACAGTACACATTTTAAGGATCATGATGTAAATCCAAAATGTTTTAAAGAAGTCAAAAGATCTTCTAAATAACAACTGCACCTAGGTTTAGAAAATCTACTAAAGTCCCTCTAAAATAGCGTATAGAATTTAAAAAAAAACAGTACTATTCTATTTGAAAAAGGGGATCTCAACTTTTGGTATTTTCGTAAGTGCCACTATCTTGTAAATATCTTCATTGAACAGATTTTATTACCTTATGGTCATGTGCAAGTTTGCAAAACTTATTTATTATGAAGAGGCCCAATCTTTCTAATGGCCAATCTCAATCAATCAGACTGTATAATAAGTTAGACATAGATACACGTGCCACTTGATAATATAATCCATTTACCCTCTACAGAAAAATGTAGATAAAAAGTCTAAAGACTTTTAACAACAGACACAATTAACCAACACATAGGTAGTGACTTACCCAATCAGTATGTTCCATAATCATGTAATGAGGTTCAATTTCTCTACATAGACCATACAATTTTGCTACATTATCATGTGTAGGTTTTGAAAACATATCAATTTCTCTTTTAAATTCTGTCAAACAATGTTCATCTTTTGTTTGTGTTAGTGCTTTAACAAGAATAGGTATTTCCTTTTCATCAGTATTTAAGGTGTTTGCACTGGTACTTGGTACTTGAGAATTTCTTTTTTCACCAGAAACCACTGAACTCTTGGCTATTTTACCGATTAAGACATCACCAAATTCACCTCTCCCTGGCAAAAAAATCACACACACATATATATATATATATATATATATATATATATATATATATATATATATATATATATATATATATATATATATATATATATATAAACACACTGTAACTATGTTAACAAAGAAATATTAGTTGTTACCTATCAACTTCAGGTCTCTCAATAGACTTCTTGACAAAGCCAATTTATCATAGTGCGATTTAGATTTTTTAGAATGATTTGAGCTTTGTGACTGGGTAGTTTCCGCACCATCACTTTTCTGTCCTTCCTTATGAGATTCAATACCATTTACTTCAACTTTAGAGCTGGTAGGAACTTGACCATTAGCACCTTCTTTTAGTTCAGTATGTTCAATATCGCCATTTTCAGTTTTTGATGCTGTATTTAAGATTACAACTATTAATTATTTGTTTAGGACATTATTAGGCTACCATCAGCCATGAGGAGTAATATTTTATTAGAGATATATATTAAAACTAATAAGTAAATGTTCTTAAATTATAAGTACACTTGGAGAACCCAAATCACCACAATCCCCGCAGGTATCAGTCTTTACCCAAGACTCAGTAAAAAGGTGATGTTTAGTAGTAAGTAGTTTAGAATTTTTCATCCTCTGATGACGCTAACTTTGTTAGTGAAACGATCGTCAGGTCTTTAAAAAGATGTGTTGTGGTGATTTGGGTTCTCCAAGGGTACTTATCAGTGCTCATCACAGGTTCCAATCTTCACTTAGTTTTTAAATTACTTTTCGGGGAGTGCCACAATTCCTATTTTGATACAAAACATTTTTAAAATGAATAAAAATTAAGTCTCCTAGCAGTTGCAACAAATTCCTTATACATACATACATACATACATACATACATACATATATATATATATATATATATATATATATATATATATATATATATATATATATATATATATATACATATACATATACATATACATATATATATATATATATATATATATATATATATATATATATATATATATATATATATATATATATATATATATATATATATATATATATATATATATAATTAATAATTTAAAGTTAAGAAATGTGTTAATTAATAAAAGTGTTCACATATGCATGTAAAATAATAAAAATAAACTGTATTGATCTCAAAGCTAAAACAATTTTTTGCATACTATATATTAATTGTAATATTTATGTATTACAAGCTGACCATCAAATTATAATCATAAAATTAATATGTCATGTCAAGCTGCATATTTGATTTTTTTTTCTCTTTTGAAAACTTCTGAAATTCTGAAAGCATTTAATATTTTTGAAACTTTTGAAATATTTCATATTTTTCACGTAAATTCAAATTTCCTGCCTACTTACTGTCACCTTTTCTAGATCTAAAATCTAGTAAAATCAAACCTAAAGAGAGAAATGAAATGTTCCATTGTTTGTGTTGGCAGGTGAATAATTGATATTGGTCCCTATAATAAATCAGAATGAAAGCAAAATTGTTGGTGTGGTTATTTTTACCATAAAAACGGTGACAAAAAATATATTTAACATTTATTTTTATTTTAACATTGCATTCTTTTATCGTTCATTATCTTTTGCTTCTATTAAATTTGAAACCATGCAAACAGAAAAATAATTTGTTGTAATAAATTATAGTTATTTTAACATTAAATTATTAATCATGTGTTGCTATTTATGTATAATATATATATATATATATATATATATATATATATATATATATATATATATATATATATATATATATATATATATATATATATATATATATATATATATATATATATATATATATATATATACACATACAGGTGATTCATTGAGGGTGGCACTGGCAGTATCACGGAAACTGTATACTTTAGAATTTTGGGGGAAAAAAATTCTAACAGAAGTGGTCATGAATAAAAACCATTTACAGGGTCGTAGGTCGACTGTCAGAGGACGTAACTGAAAACCAAATATCAAAAAAAAATTTTTGCAAAAAATTTCTAAATTAAGGTCTATCAAAAATATAAAAATAATAATCATCAGCAAAATCTGAATATTTTTTGTGAGAAGAATTTTATTTTATCTTGCCAAATAAGAGGTGGGGGAGAATGGGAATCTTGTTTTGAAAAAACGCTTTTAAGTTCGGTTCTGCTTAACCGAATTTTTCAAACTTGGTCTTTTGCAAAAAGATTTTCTAAGCCAATATAGGATATTTATAAATTCGAACCATTATAATACATTTTGTGAATGCTAGAGGGCGTTGCTTAATGTTTTTTACCAATCGTGTTTCTCCTTGAAAAGATTAAATGGAAATGTAAGTTGGACCATGCCTTATAAAAGTATACTAAATTAGCTGCAAACCAGTGATAACCCGATATCAATATCTTTTTTCTATCCAAAGTATCTTAAAAAACCTTTAAAATAGTGAAGATTTTTTCTTACTTTTCTAGTATGCCAACGAAATTTTTTTAAAATTCTCGTTACAAAGGGTTTATGAAAAGCATATCCAGTAAAACAACTGACAACAATAATTATTAACATAAATAATAAAACATAGTTAAACTAATGTAACTCATAACAGAAATTTACTTAGTTATTTTAGATACTCAAAATATTGCCCATCATTTACTACACACAAATTGAGCCTTTCTAGTAGTGGAATTTGATCCCAGATCTCTTCAAATGTCTCTATTAGTTTTATGTGAATGATCTGTAACATTACTAATATGTCGGATATGTTTTAAAAGTGAAGTAACCTTTGGAAATGTGATTCCTTCCTGTTCTGTTATTATTTATTTGCAGTTTGTTTTCAAAATAAATTTGTATGTTTAAAAAGTCACTTTTTTATATTGCCTTATTTTTCACATGAAGAAGCTATGATATGCTGGGTGTGTATTTTGAAGGCCTGCAAAATGCAATAACTGCTGAAAAGAATATGCATTACGATATCCTGAAAGACTGAGTAATTCAAGAAAAGTTTAAAAGATTGGCAAAACGACTGGCAATGTTCAACTTGTTTCACTAGGAAACAGGGTACAAAGAAGTACAAATGAAGAAAATGTTACTAATGTGGTAGCTTATTGTTGGAACTGAACCACACATACCTATTAGTGAGATTGTAAGAGCGCTAGGAGTAAATTATTCTTTGGTAAATAGAATACTAAAAGAATATAAAATCCTTATCATGTTGATTTACATCAAGAATGAAAAGACACAGATTTTGATCGTCGTCTAGACCATTGCAACTGGTTAAAAAGTATATTAAATGATAACCCAGAGTTCCTATCTGGAATATTATGGACGGATGAGGCTATGTTTTCAAGCTCTAGTAAAGTAAACTTACACAACAGCCACTACTGGTCAGAAATCAACCCACATTGGCAAAGGGAAGTCAATTACCAAAATCGCTGGAGTTAAACGTGTGATGTGATATTTTAAACTCTAAGATTATCGGACCTTTTTACTTGAAGGAAGAGGAGAAAGGTACTAAGAATTTTTAAATAATTTTTTACCCATTCTCCTAGAAGATGTTCTGATTCCAAACAGACTAGACATGTGGTATCAACAAGACAGTTGCCCAGCACATTTTGCCGGAGCTGTCCGAAATTATTTAGATGTTATGTTTTCAAATAAGTGGATTGGAAGAGGTAGTATTTTTCCATGCAAAGTAATCAGACCTTATGGTTTTAGATTTTTTACTTGTTGGGAAGAATTAAAGATATAGTTTTTAAAACACATCCAACTACACGTGATGATATAATAACACCACAGTAGACGAACTCCGCACCCAGAAGTCTTAGGCTTGTGCGGGGGGAGCTTATATGAAAGAAAGGATTTGGGAAACCCTAAGAAGTATTTCTGATGATGAAATTGAGGCTAGTGTCGATTCCACTATAGAAAATCTGAATTTGTGCATAGCAAATGATGGGACACATTTTGAGTATATAAAATAACTAGGTAATAACCAATTTTATCCTTGTAGAAATATTGTTGACAAGAGAAAACTTGTTAAATCCATTGGCGGCAACGGGTCTAATCCATAAGTGAAGAAAAAAATCCCCACAATTTACATATTTTCTAAGGTATCATTGGATAGAAATAAAATTCATGTCAGATTTTCACTGCCTTGTTGCTAATTTAATCTATTTTATAGGGCGTGTTCAAACTTACATGTTTCCCTTTGATATTTTCAAGGAAAAACACGATTGGCAAAAGAAATTAAGCAGCGAAATTAGGCAGTGCCCTCTAGCATTCACAATACTTATTATAATGGTTCGAATTTATAAATATCCTATTGGCTTTGAAGATCTCTTTGGAACAAGTCCAAGTTTGAAAAATTCGGTTAAGCAGAACCGGATTTAGAAGCGTTTTTTCAAAACAAGATTCTCACTTTCCCCCACCTCTTATTTACCAAGATAGAATAAAATTCTTGTGACAAAAAATATTCAGATTTTTCTGAAGATTCTTATTTTTACATTTTCAGTAGACCTTAATTATGAATCGGTGTTTTTATTTTTGCTTTTCTGTTACGCCCTCTGGCGGTCGACCTACAACCCTGTATGTTTCCAGCTCTTTTCATGGCCATTTTCGTTATGAAAAAAATTCCCCAAAATTCTAAGATATAAGGTTTACAAGATACAGCTGGTAGCCACCCTTACTGAATCGCGCTGTATATATATATATATATATATATATATATATATATATATATATATATATATATATATATATATATATATATATATATATATATATATATATATATAGCGCAATTCAGTAAGGGTGGCTACCAGCTGTATCTCGTAAACCTTATATATATATATATATATATATATATATATATATATATATATATATATATATATATATATATATATATATATATATATATATATATATATATATATATATATATATATATATATATATATATGAGAAACACTTTGGTCAACACGAGAACCAAATATTTTATATTTTTCACACTAATGATCACGCAAACATTTCCCAACACATATACTTGGTTCTCGGATTGAACCACACTCGACATTTCTGCTCCTGTTTTTCAAGAGGTTAAGAAAATATTAAAGGAAATAAACTCTAAAGCCGCAATCTCCCTACTCGTTATAGGTGGATAAGGAAGGGTTGGGTTGTTGTACCTTGATTAGGGGCCCTCAATCTGTCTACTCCCCAAATCTCAATGGAGATCATCTCTAATGTCTCAGTGTGTGTTCAACCCTAGACATGAAAGAGATTTGAGTAGACAAATTGAGATATCTGGGTAGGCAAATTGAGGTCGTAAGTGAGCTACAACAACCCAACTCACCCTTATCCAGTGCTCTAAGGAGTAGGCAGCTTGAGGCCTTATAGTTCATTTCCTTTAATATTTCCTTAACAACCTTTTGAAGATGGCTCCAATAAAACAGGAGCCGAAACGTCGACTTTTAATTTCAATAAATTCTAGATGCTGTTCAACAACTTAGTTCTCGAACTAAGTATTTCTCACACTAATGACCGTGCAATTTTTCTGAATATACAGTGTCCCTCCGGATCGACGAATGAATAGGTGAAAAAGACTGAAATTTTTTGAGGCATAAGCCCTGCTTGAATAGAAAACAATTTGTGTCATAATTTCAAATACAAAATTTTAAAATCCTAAGCCTACTTTGAAATTTCACATAATTTTCATTCCAAGCACCATTACTAAAGATATTAAAAAAATGTGTTAACAAAAGTTGTTCAAAATAGCAAATGGAACACGATCTGCCTTCTTTTAATTCCTCTATTAGACATTTAGATAATTAAAGAAATGAGAATGAAATAGTCTGGTAAGCTCTGGATGAGATAATTCACCAGTTCCATAACACTGAATTCCATGTTTCACAGTTAAGTTTGGATCAGTTTTAGAGCACAGCTACGACAATAATTACAATGAACTATTTATGACAACTGTCAAAACATTATTTTATTCGTCTTTCTTCCACAGCACATCATTTGTCTTCAGATTTTCAAAATATCAAAGCAGGCCTAGGATTTAAAAATTTTGTATTCCTACCCAGTTTTTCGTTCCGATCATCTTTTCTTAATAAAATTTTTTCATATCTCCTAGAGAAAAGGCACTTTACTAGTCTAAAAAATTAGTTATTTGCAAATTTCCAAGACATACTTGATTTTTGGAAATTAATTTTAAAATGACACAAATTATTTTTTATTCCCAGAAATAAAGTTTCAAATCCAAAAAATAGTATTTTTTTACCCATTCATGCGTTGATCTGGAGACACACTGTATATATATATATATATATATATATATATATATATATATATATATATATATATATAATGTAATGTACACCAGTACTATTTTCACATTATTATGATACAGTAGTCTCTACCAAAAACATAAATTTAATTGATTTCCAAATTTTCACAAACTTGTATAGTCTCAAAGTATTTTGAACATTTCCAAAACAGTTTTACTCAAACATGTCATTTTTATAAACTTCTTAAAATTTAGCAACATCAGTAATACCTTAATCCTAAGAAGGTACATTTAATGCTCAATATACCTACTGTCAAAAAAAAAATACACAATAAATATATTTTAAATATCTAATAAAACCAAAGAAATATCAAGATTAATTTATTGTTGATTTAATTATACAGTATGTTTTACAAAAGAGCGAGGCTTGTGCTTGCAAACAACATAATTTTAAACTTCTTACATAGTTCAACTGTCACACAGTTATATAATCTGTCGCTTTCCCAATTTCCTACAACTTATTTTCCCTGCAATCCCAAATCTCACCAACATATCTATTTTACCCATTTCTATTTAGATATACTATGATAGAAAAATAATTACTTTTCTACAATAATATCTTTCCGAAAATTGTAATTCTCTCGGCTCACAAAATTTGACATTAGATATAATAAAGTGATATATTATTAAACATACAACTGTTGTGCCACAGTGTGGGGTTGAAAAAGCCACATATTGGTGAAACAACTGTTGTATGTGGTAACAAAATAGTGTAAATATAACATTTCTTTGTGTTTATTAAACATTTAGAAATGGATTTACTACTTTAAGTATCGGCCACAACCATCTCAACTTTAAATATATTATACATTTACCTTCCACCATTGGCAGCTTCCTTGATCTTCTTCTGTACCTACACCAGATCATTAAACCAACAACCAGAATAATATAAGCTCCAGCAACAGACATTGTGATTAGTACAGCTTTAGTTACTGCAGAATCACCATCCTCATCAGGATGATAACCATCTCGAGCTAAAAAAAAAAAAAGAAAAAAAAACTTTAAAAAAAAACATGAAGGTAATAAAACTTTAAGGATATGGGAGGCACACAATGGTCTTCTCTTTCTAGAAGTGATTTATAGTTCCATGAAAAAGACAGCCAAATTACACAGGCACTGCTGCTTTCAGAAATTATCATAGATATTATATATAGAAGTTATTTAGATAAAAGTTTCTTCACAAGTTTACTTCAAATACCAAATTCAAGTTTCTAATGAAAAATTATAAGAATGCAAAAGATGTCCCCTTGAAAGTCTAAAGAATAGCACTAAACTAAGAATAGTGAACAATGAACATTTATTACATTTAATAGACTGAAAATGAACTGCTAGTGCCTAAAAGATAAACATACATTTAAAATTAGGTTTTCTTGTGAAAAAATTAGAAAATGTAAATTTATGTTATACTGTATGGATGTTAATTGCACTTATTGATATTAAATCCATACGTAAACATTTAACATAACTTTATTACTTCACTTGGTTAAACTTTATGATACATTTAACTATAATAAACTTTATGATATAATAACAATTACAACAGTACACGAGTACATAGTAGATGACCGAGCGTGGAGGACGTGTGTTCACTGTAGCGGTTGGTTAGAGAAGAGGGAAGAGAGAGAATGCCTAGTGTCTCTTATAGCTGCCGTAGTTCTTGACAGCTGGCTGTCGCATAACGTAACTCTATCGCATAACGTAACTTTTAACTGTCAAGAGTATTAAAGCAGAAACACAGAGTAGTGTTGGCGGAAACACTGTGGTCGGAAACACTGCGGTCGGAACCACCGCCACATACTGATTGCTAAAAATGAGATATCACACATAAGTTATAGACTCAAAGATTATTATAAGTTCTGGTTGAGTCGACAACTTTTAGTAGATCTTCCTTTGTGTACTTATTTATTTTCTGTCAGTGGGAACTTTAGTTATAGGCTTCTATATAATTATTTAATTATCTTTTTTAAGTTTAATTTTCAAAGTTAAATTTTAATGAAAATATGTCACCCTAACATACTTGTTGCATCAAGACTTTTTAGTTACTGAAATGACAGTGTATGTTCTTTTTGACTGTATAAAGATCTAGACTTGCCTTTAAAACAGACATTATTGTCTTATAATTAGAACACACTCAAGAAACCCAAAAAGGATTAAACTGTTTGTGTGCCATTCCGGTCAAAAGTGCACTATAAATATAAGCTATTATTTCAGTTGGATATTAAAAGAAAAAATTAACTAACTGAAAACAAATATGATTGCAAATAGAAAACTACTTACGGTGAACAACCAAACGAACTTCTTTTCTATTTAATCCAGCACTGCTACCTGCTGTACATCCATATTTACCTTCATCATCCCTCCTTACTTCCTTTATAAAAAGTGTACCGTTTGGCATTACCATAAATCTAGATGTATCTAAATTATTGAGTTGAGAATCTTTATCCCATTGTATGGTTGGCTTTGGATCTCCTTCCACTACACAATCTATTCGTACAGCCTGACCTTCTACAGCATATGTCACATTTCTGGGAAGTATACTAAATTTGGGAGCGACTTGAAAATTAAAATTACTTAATTAAACTACTGCTGCTGCTATAATAAATACATGATTTATTTAACATTACACTGGTAATTTTTTTTGGTCAAAGAACCTTTACAGTGATATTATAATGAATGTAAGTAGAAACAAGATTTAACAACAAAACTTATTTATGTGTGAGTGCTTAATAGAAAATTGCCCTATCACTTATAATCCTGAAATGACAATAATTTTATGACTTTCATAACTTGAAATTGGGTTTTTCTGAAAATTTGTAGGAATCTCAGCATCTAGTCACTCACCCACAACATCTATCTTAATCGTTACATTGATTTCGCCTTGACTGTTGCTTCCAATACAATTATATTTTCCTTTGTCTTGAAATTGTACACCATTAAACTGAAGTGTACCATTCATGTCACTTATGTGACTGTCTAAACTTTCTGCACCCTCTTTTTCCCATCGGATTATTGGTGGTGGTGTACCCTGAGCCTTGCAATGCACTTTAGCAACACTTCCCATTTCTAATTTCTTATTAACAGGAGGTGGTGAAAACTTTAGTGCTTCTGTAACATAAAAGATTTTTGAAACATAATATTTTTAAAACCAAAGAGTTTTAGATAACTAATTAAACTTAGGTAAGAAATACACTACATTTACTTAGTTATATGAAAAGGTTAAAAAAGATTTGTTCAGATCTTCAAGAATCGATAGGTCATAATTTCTACATTTTATTCTATTTTTATTTAGTAGTAACTAATGTTTTACATATTTCCATAATGGAAATTTCACATTCACAAGCGGAGATATACATTACTCTTATGTCAAACTCCAGTCTAGTGTAGGCTGATAGTGGGTCAACCTATAAAACGAGATGTTCCCAGTTGTATTGCTAGTCAGAGCTATCGTCTTTACTTGACCTGAACTAACTTCCCAGTGCAAATATTTTAATGATTAAAGTATGAGAGATATTACAAATATATAAATTAAAAAATATACAGACAACATTACTAAAATGTTAACACAGATTATTTTTAATTCAACAAGCTAACAGTTTTATTATTATTATCATCTGTTATATTGGAGGTGCCTTAGTTTTATGTAAAGTGCTCAAAAGATGACATTGTCATTTAAATCTTGTAAGTATAGAATTTGAAATCTGTTGTAAATATGTGACTAAGACAATTTTTTATCCAACTAAAATACTGGTTTGGCATGGTCATGACTAATGGTTGATAAAGATAAAAATTGAAATATTACATGGGAGATGGAAATTAGATTTTGGCACGTCAAAATCATAATCTAAAGTTAATAACTTTTGACAAACATGTGTCAAACACATTTCAGAAAAACTATTAAAATTTTGTCTCACAATGTATGACTTCTTTATATGGACATGATAAATCATTAATTGACAATAAAGTATAAATTATAATAGCGAAACATTTTTTATCCAGTAGTACCCAGCAAATTGTATTTAAAGGGAAAGGAAAGATGATTGTGGAAGAGGATTGTGATGACTGGCTTCATTAAACATATTTATACCTAGTTTTGTCCAGTCTACAATTTGGTTCAATTAATGCATTCTAGCTAATCGAAAGACTGGAAACTGGAAAAAGGGTACATACCTATTAGGGATTTTATGCGTAAAAACAATACTCATTAATTTCACCAACCGAAAAAAAAAAAAAAAAAAGGCCAATGGCATTAGTGGCCCTATTACTGACATAACTTTAAGACCTAGAGTTAAAAGACTTTTGCAGTAATATCACAGGTTCATTAAGAGTAACTGAAACATCTAGTGAAAAGTATAACCAACATTTTAAGGAGGAAGTTATTAAAGATAAACTATTTTGTAAGTACATGAACTATTTATAATAAAATCTATATTATACAGTCAAGTGACACTCAAAAAATAAAAAAACCCATCTGGATCAAACTTGAAACATATATTTATTTTGCAAATAACTCAAACGAGTTGGTTACGCAGCAAAATTGAATGCGAGTTATTTTGATGAAATTAGTAGGTACGCAATTTGTTTTAGCGAGTTTTCGAAAAACGAAAAATTCACCAATGAGGAGATCTGTGTTTATATATTTTAACGATTGTGTTTTTATTCACCATCATTATTTTCGAACAAATTACTTTGTTTCTGAAAGCAAATTCTCGACCGTAGGTTCCGAAACAAAAATTAGCTCTATTGTCTGAGACTTCCGAATATATTCAGGTATATCAAGGTTTAGCCCCAGGTCTGCCTTTCCACAGCAAATGGTATGTAAGATTTGTCTGGTCGACACCTAATGAAAATGCTCTCCACCACTTCCTGACTTTTCTCTTGGGAAAGATTAAGCGCTTGTGGCAGGCACTAACAGCTGAGCCAAATTATGCCGTCTCCGCAACCAATCAACAGGTAAATTGGGACCCTAGAATTCACGGTGACCCCCCCCCTGAGGACGAGCACCACAAGTCAGTCGTCTTGAGTTTTCTGTGTGTGATTTTCAAACATTCATACGTCATTTAGAATTTTTCTCAACTTGAAAACTAAACTTTGATTCGGTTAACACTAAAAGTGAGATTGCCAGACTATGACAAAAATATTTTGTATTTTTCTTTCACCATTTTGTCAATAATGTAAAACAGTAAAATTTTGTATGTTTTAATTAAGTAACATTCTCTGTTCATACATTTTCTAAATCTTCAAATGTTTTAAATTGTCATTTATAATAACTGTATTTTGTATTTGTCTCTTAATATTTGCCAGTAATGTAAAATCAGAAATATCATTGTGTAATTTAAAATTAATCAATGTTTTGTTTATGAACTACCTAATCTTCGAATGTCTTAAACTATTCATTTATAATTAGTAAACAGCAATTTGACTTTGTGTGGTCTGAGCTTCTCTCAGATTTTGATTTTTCTTTAAAGCATAAAAACGAACCTGGCCAGGACAATATCTAGGAATTCCACCTAAAACTGTTAAAAATTTGAGAACATCATTAGATCTAATAAAAAAACAATAACTTTAACATTCAATGTTCATTTTCGTGGTTGTCATATGCAACATTTAATTTCATTCTTGTAATACTTAATATTTGTTTTCTTTTCTGTGAAATTCAAAGTTTATTTTAATTTACCAGAAGTACTCAATTAATTTGCTCCCACAACTTATATCAATAAATTTAAGTATGTACATTTTTTTTATATCTGTTTAATTCCTCCCTAAAACTTCTCAATCTTGTTGACGACATGGGTGAAAATTCTTCATATATACTCTCTAGATCTCGATAAATTAAGTAAGTATCCCAGTAACAGTGTTCTGACTTGAAGATCTCATAAATCTAGGACTTTGGGCAGAACAACATAAAAGCCGTGTAAGCATTTGAATATCTTAACATCTTCAAATAAAACTGAGTGTTCTTAATCTCGTAAAAAATAAATCTGAAAGATAGGGGCATTTAGGTTGGGATTTAGTAGGTGATGGTGACCTCACTATCGTCCGGATTTGGATCCACTTGAGGTCAATCGCGACATATCACTCGGGAATAACAACCAAATAAATACGTTCGGTCTTTTATAGGTCCTTTATCTTAAAATCTCTTGGAAGTTTACACTAGGTCATACTAGGTGTGGACTTTAAAATTTCTTAGGACAGTTACAATATATATATATATATATATATATATATATATATATATATATATATATATATATATATATATATATGGAGAGTTACAGTTACAGTTACAATATATATATATATATATATATATATATATATATATATATATATATATATATATATATATATATATGGAGAAAGGTTAAGGGCAAGCTTATTAGCTATCATCAGTACCATATAGCCAGGTGATGATGGGAACACTCTGGATGAAGAAGCAAAAATACACGGGGTCACAACAGGCAACCAGTGCGCATTTTTGCTTCTTCATCCAGAGTGTTCCCATCATCACCTGGCTATACCGTAATGATGATAGCTAATAACCTTGAAACCCGTGTATGCGGTTGTCTCCTTGCCCTTAACCTTTCTCCTTGTATAGTACACAGAAATGCCATGTTAAAAATCCTCTTATAAATAAATAAATATATATATATATATAAGTATATATATATATATATATATATATATATATATATATATATATATATATATATATATATATATATATATATATATATATATATATAAATTGATATTTAAATTTTATGGCTGAATTTGACAGCCCTACCTTAATTAATTTGTTTTTATGTTAATTTTTGTATTGAAGTGTTAATTAATAAATGTTTGTGATTATGGGTTTTCTGTTTAATTGAATGTAATGTGGTCTATTCTTTAACATTGTTAAAATAGCAATGGGTAATTTATACATATAAATATACTTGCCTTTTTTATTTTCCCTGGCTGCTTTGTTTTGATTCCATCTTCAGTAGTCAGTTCTAATTTAGAGAGAAACTGCTATATGCAATTAAACCTTATATATATATATATATATATATATATATATATATATATATATATATATATATATATATATATATATATATATATATATATATATATAATGTGCCCCAAAGAAATACGTCATATTTTTTAAATAGTAACAAATATATTTATTTCATAATGGAAAATTCTAGAATTTTGGCTTATGTGGATCCTCTATTATTTAATCTACTAACATTTTTTTAATATTCATTAAGTGACAGGATTGTTATTGTTTTAATATTTACAAAATGGCCAAATATTGTCCTTTCAATTCCTTATTTGATACATTGTCCACCTCTATGATTCCGCTTTTGAAACACTATTAGAATTTGGTTTTGAGTTCAGTTTATATATATATATATATATATATATATATATATATATATATATATATATATATATATATATATATATATATATATATATATATATATATGAATTTCTGCTATTACCATAAAAACATTTGATCGTTTGTCTAGATTAATACTTAGAAGAATCTTCCTTTTATTGTCATTTTTTAAAACTAAATAAATTTGCGATACCTTGCGTCCGATGGTTGATGGTACAGGTAATGTTTTGATGTTATATTACCCGATTATTAATTTCTTCTTGTGATTTTCTTGTTTTATCATCTAATGGATTTCTTATTTTACTTCTAGGACATAAATGGGCCCTATTCACACACAAAATTCAAGTTTTACTCGAGCCTCACGTATTGGGCGCCATTTAAATTGATATTTAAATTTTATGTATTTTTTTGCTTTTAGAAAAAACCGACGGCTGAATTTTACATAGCCCTACGTTTAGGGCTTAATTAATCTGCTTTCATGTTGATTTTTGTATTGAAGTGTTAATTAATAAATGTTTGTGATTATGGGTTTTCTGTTTAATTGAATGTAATGTTGGTGGTGTATTCTTTAACACTGCTAAAATAGCAATGGGTAATTTATACATAGAAATATACTTGCCCTTTTTATTTTCCCTGGCTGCTTTGCTTTGACACTTCAGTAGTCGGTTCTAATTTACAGAGAAACTGCTATATGCAATTAAACCTTATATATATATATATATATATATATATATATATATATATATATATATATATATATATATATATATATATATATAAATGTGCCCCAAGAAAATACGTCATATTTTTTTTTAAATATTAACATATGTCTTTATTTTATAATGGAAAATTCTAGAATTTTGGCTAATGTGGATCCTCTATTATTTAATCTACTAACAAAATTTTTTATATTCATTAAGTGACAGGGTTGTTATTGTTTTAATATTTACAAAATAGCCAAATATTGTTCTTTCCATTCCTAATTTGATAGACTGTCCGCCGTCTATGATATGATTCCGCTTTTGAAACACTATGGGAATTTGGTTTTGATTTCAGTTTATATATATATATATATATATATATATATATATATATATATATATATATATATATATATATATATATATATATATATATATATATGAATTTCTGCTATTACCATAAAAACATTTGACAAAAGATTGATCGTTTGTCTAGATTAATACTTAGAAGAATATTCCTTTTATTGTGATTTTTAAAAACGAAATAAATTTGCGATACCTTGCGTCCGATGGTTGATGCTACAGGTATTGTTTTGATGTTATATTACCCGTATATTCATTTCTTCTTGTGATTTTCTTATTTGTATCATCTAATGGATTTCTTATTTTACTTCTAGGGCATAAATGGGCACTATTCACACACAAAATTCATTTAAATATTCATATTTTATCTGGACGGCAATATGACGCTCTTTACTTCGCGTCCTAACAACCAACCTCTTTAAAGCGGAAAACGGACATTGCCGAAAAAAGTAATCTCGAAGCCGTTTCCTGTTTATGTATTAAAATCATTTATTTCTCGACAAAAGATTGATCGTTTGTCTAGATTAATACTTAGAAGAATCTTCCTTTTATTGTGATTTTTAAAAACTAAATAAATTTGCGATACATTGCGTCCGATGGTTGATGCTACAGGTAATGTTTTGATGTTATATTACCCGTATATTCATTTCTTCTTGTGTTTTTCTTATTTGTATCATCTAATGGATTTCTTATTTTACTTCTAGGGCATAAATGGGCACTATTCACACACAAAATTCATTTAAATATTCATATTTTATCTGGACGGCAATATGACGCTCTTTACTTCGCGTCCTAACAACCAACCTCTTTAAAGCGGAAAACGGACATCGCCGAAAAAATTAATCTGGAAGCCGTTTCCTGTTTATGTATTAAAATCATAGAAAGCTGTCTGGAAATTAATTTCAATGTTCCATGTTCTGGCTTTTATTGGCCTTAGCTGCATCAACTCTCCAGCCATTGTCATATGGAAATCATTCATCTCTTGACAGGTATGTCAAATTTAGGAACCCGCCAAATTCAAATCCTGCACCTTAGTTACATTTTCAAACTTTAAAATTACTAAATCTAGAAACGAAAAAAACTTTTAAATCTTCAAATCTTGATTGCAAGTCTTTTCAACATCACTGTTGTCTTTTGGAGTTTTAATATTTCACTTCTTATATAATATACAGAGTATTTATTCAATAAATCTTATTTTAAATCATGTAAGTAAAATCTTTTGGCCATAATTCTTTGGTTTAAAATAACTTGTTTTTAAAGTCCAAGCTATACATACACCTTTAGGTATCTAGCTTAATTAATCTCTTTACTAATATTATTCCAAATTATTTAGGTTATAAATTTAAAATTGTCAACAATGATTCAAGTGAATCATTTCTTTTTCAGCTTTCATATCTTATCTACCCAGCACTAAATAACAGTAACAAAGAATATGTCTGGTGATGATGTGTTGTTATTTATGTTTTTAATGTGGCTAATGTCGTGTAATATGGATATTGATATTGGCATGGATAGAATTCACAAAAGAGTACATACACATTTCGTGCAAACTGTAAGTATCATTTTTACTGTTTATCTTTTGAGGACTGAGCTTTTTGTAACTCTTTTCATTTATTAACTTTATAATCTCTGTGTGTTTAGACTGTCATACTGTTAATATGCAGATCATTATTTGGATATACCTATTTGACAAATGATGCAGAACTGTACTAAAGTATTTTACACCAAATCGCTTGGACTGAGATCAGTATTATGTGTGATACCATCTTCGATACACACTTACTTTGCTGCCAGGTTTTCTACAGTATTGACATTTAGTGGCAGTGTTAGTGTTTTGACAATTATCGTTCAAAAAAAACTTTATTATTTTAATTAGTGATAAGTGATATTTTAGTTTACCTGTAAGTACATAGTTTTAAGTTTTTGGTTTCGAGCTTTGCGTGATGTAGCTAATAAATTTAGTTTGATATTGCTAAATATCAATACAACTCCCCTAGCAAATAATTACTTTATTCTAGTAATTAGAATCAAGTATATTTAGTCATTTAATTTTAAAATCGGCGTTTGTAAATTATTTTCCCCCAGTTATACATTTTTTATCTAATTTTTTGCGTCATCAATAGTCATCTACCCTGTGATTATTCTTGTTTAATTTATAAATTTAAATATATCTTTAATATTGAAAATTCCTGGTATTCTCCCTGTCTGTGGATTTTTAAGTTCACAGCTGTTTGTTGGGTTTTCTGTGATTATCTCATATGGACCTTCAAATGGCATTAAAAGTTTACCGCTTATATTTTTCTGTGAGTCGGATGCTCTCAAAACCCTGACAATAACTAAATCTCCCTTTTTAAAATCTTGTTTCACTCTGTGCTTAAATACATCCCTTTTTATATATTTTTCGGCTCTTCTTACATTTATTTTATTTACTTTATCAACAATTTGTTCATATGACAATTTATTTTGACCTATCCAATTTCTCTCCGGACTGACTTTCTTAAAAAGGAACATGGGTGCTTCTCCCGTTATGGTGTGTGGACTGTTATTAATAATTTTGTCTATTGTACCGAGATTATTTTGCCATTCCCTATGATTGTTATGCACCATCCTCAAATATTTAAAAATTTCTTGTATATATCGTTTGGAAATGTTGGACTGAGGATGACGAGTACTAGTAAAATTTACATTTATATTGTTTTTTGCGAGGTTTTTTGTGACACCATGACCTAAATTTGTCCCCTTGGAAATATGTTGCATTATCTACTATCATTGTTTCTGGAATTCCATGATTTTTAAAATATTTTCTTATGCATCTCTCAATATTTTTGAAATTTGTTCGCTTACATGGGTATATCTGAATACATTTTGATAAATGGTCAACAATTATTAATATGTGTTTATTTCCTTGCCAACTATGTACAACGTCTGAAAGAAAATCCATGGATCCTATTTCTAATGGTCTAGTTGATATAATTGATTTTGGATAATTTTCATTTCTGTGGGTTTTTAACTTCCCTAGTTGACATATTTCACAATTTCTTGTTACTTGTTTAGTAATTTTATAATCGTTTATGGATATATAGTTTTCTCGAAACAATAACCCAGTCTTTCTTGTTCCCACACGACCATTTTCTAAAATTTCTTTGGCCAACCCATTTGTGACAATAAATTTGTCATAATTCAATGTTTCTTTTATATATATACACTTTCGATTAGTTTTGCCCCTCTTTTTTCCTGTTCATTTAAATTATTTTTTTTTACTTTTTCTCGTAAAAATAAACCACTTTCTTGTTTAAAAATGTTTACCCCTATTAGAATTTTTCTGATTTCATCGAGTTTATCTCCACCTTCCCTAGTTAAAGCGTCTGCAATTATATTTAATTTCCCTTAATATATTTAATTTTGAAATTGTATTCCTGTAATAGCAATGCCCATCCATGAACTCTATTGTTCATAAGCCTATTGTTCATTATATTGATTAAAGATGCATGATCAGTCTCAATAATAAATTCATTACCCAATAAATAGAATTTTAATTTTGTCACACAAAAAATAATACTAGCTAGTTCTAATTCCGTAACACTGTAATTTTTCTCATGCCTTTTTGTTACTCTATATATGAAGCATATAGGTACCTCCATACCTTGTATATTTTGCAATAAAACTCCTGTAAATCGATTTCTCGATGCATCCGTACGTAGTTAAAAGTATTTTCATAATCTGGGTGGAAAATTTCTAAGTTTTTAGTAAAATTTTGTTTAATATTTATGAAGGCTTCCTGCTGTTCATTACCCTAGTTCTATTTTACATTCTTTTTTAATAAATCTACCAGTGTTTTTTTTCCTCAGGGCTTGTCCGCGAGTTTGCATAGTGCCCTTTTGGCACTTCAAAACAAAAAAACTTTATTTCGAAATTACAAGTTTAATTATAATTTTAAAACAAAGGAGAAATACACGATGTTTAATGTGGAAACACTCGTAATAAATTCTAACATAATATTGTATCTTACTTGTATATATAAAGTCAAATATGCTTAGCTTACATTATAAAATAAAACAACTTAAACTAAATAATTATGCTGACTATGATTAATCAGCGGTTTTCGTATTTCCGCGTTCAACGACTGCTTCGATCCTATTACTATACTAACACGAGATATCATTAGAGCATTATACAGTGTGCTGTAACTCCTCCCTTGCCAGATGAGATTTAGGGTACCTAAATCTTGAAATTGATGTCCTCCAGGGGAACTTCGTGGGTCTTCTTAAGTTCATTGATCATTTTGGACTCGGCTATGGAACTGGTTATTCTGCCTTTAAATTTCCAAAAACAGAAACATGCTACTGTTAATAAAAGAACACAAACAGTTAAAGTAAAAACACTTATCGAAGTATGAATTACAGGAACACTTATTGTTTGTAGTAATTCTTTCTGATGTTGTAGTTGGGATTTTACTAAATTCAATTCATCTAAATTTATAGATTCTAGATGTAAAGGCACAATGTTAAGTTTTGAGTTCATAGTCAGTTCACTAAATTTAAGTTCGGGTAACGGCACATAGAAAAGTTTTTTTATTTCAGATTGATGAGAACTTACGGTTTGTCCTTTGATTTTTACCTCACAGCCTTCTTCTATTTTTACCAGATAACTACCGTCTATGGCCATGATTTTACGGTCATCGCTGCATCTGTAATTGACTATATTTTCTACTGGAGAGATGATGATCCATTTACTTTCGCTGATCTTCTGAATCTTTACATCTTCTATTGAAATTTGGTGATGCTCACAGTTGTTATACTGGATGGAGAACTTTATTAATTGTATTTCACAAGGGCTGTTTGGACTGATGTGATTCATTGTTTGAGCTTGACACAGGAATTCAGTTGGTCGGACTTCTCGACATGGTCCATCATGGAGTTTATAATTTTCATCATTCAAGGAAAGGTATTTTGAATGGGGAATTAATGTTAGGAATGTGTGGGTCAAACTATTACGAATGGGAAAGGCATATAAATGATAGTAATCGTAATATGTTGACTCAACCAAAGGTACATCTAAAATGAATGTTAACTGAGTCGTTTTGTAATAGCTTTTAATAGTAATTATTTCTTCATAAAGGGCCATATTATCTATATTTATCTGATATGGCAAATTTACTTTATGTCTTTGAATTTTATTAAGCTCTATCAATAAATCATCTGTTTCTAAAATAGAGGGATGCATAGTCTTCAATTTGGCAAATGTTATTGCATTAACTAAAGTCTCCAAAATATTTTAAATTCCCGTTATTTCGGTAATTAACTAAACAAAGAGCATTTGAGCTATGATTACTATGTCCATGTAATCCTGTCTTAAGTCTTCAACTTCAAAATTTTGGTTAGAAATTCAATACGGTCTAATATCTTTTTTTGATTATTAGTCAAAATGTAAACTGTTTGATTAAATTTGGTAATAGCGGTTTCCGTTAGTTACATCTGATTTTTTTGAACTGTTTCTAATTTATTTTGGTTACTAGTTAGCTCTAAAATTGTTGAGTCATAACGTTTAGCATCATTATCATCTAAATTTCCTGTGATTGACTTAATTACTGTTCCGAGTCCGTTTATCAAACCTCTATTTTTTCGATTTAAACTTGATGGTATAATTTGTTTGAAAATGTTGTTAGTTTCACTTATTTCATGGAATAACACATTTTGAGAGTTTCGTAGTTCTTCATAATAGGATTCATTATAAGGGGAGTTTTGTATAGAGATGTTCAGGTGATAGGATGTGTTTTGTAAAAAGTTAAAGTCTTGTAAAAGTGGTTGTAGTTCAATAGTTCTAATCAATGTCCATTTATCGATTGTGTTTTGCATAGTCCCTATTTTTAGGGGTAGCAGTCCAGGGTTGTCATTCAGTCTGTTAAACTCTACATGTCCAACGACATGGGTGAGGAAGAGGATTGACCTGAAACATTAGGTCGTTTTAGATTTTCTAAATGTCGTTTAGCTATTTGTTTATTTTTTCTAATTAATGCAACATTTTTATCTGTAACTTTTATCAATTCAAATGGACCTTCGAATTTTGGATTATTTTTATTTCGTTTATCTACTTTAGTATAGATGTGTGTTTGCTTATTAAATAAAGCGGTATCATCTTTGAAATTTCTGCCAGACACAACTCTTAATTTTTTTTCTAAATTCTCTTTAATTTTTTCGTACATTAAATTTAGTTTATTTTTATGCTGTAATAGGTACTCTTGCAAGAGTTTTTGTTGATCGATTATATCATACACATCTTTACTAGAAGTATGACCTAAGACAATATCAAACGGGGTAAAATTTGTGTCTGAATGAATGGAATGATTGTATGCCATAATCGCATAACACATAATTTTCGTTATCGGGTCTTTTGGATAAATTTGACGTAATATGCGTATGTGTTCTAATAAAGTTGAATGCAAGCGTTCTATGAGACCGTTAGAATTTGGATTTCTGGGGGTGGTGAAATGAACTTTTATCTTGTGCAAATTAAATAATTGTTTAACAGTTTCTGAGCATAGCTATGAACCATTGTCACTTACTATTTGCTCGGGTGTTCCGTAGTAAGAAAAATACCGAATTAAAGCATTACAGGTTTCTATCGGATTTTTACTACTAATAGCTACTGCTTGCCCTAATTTGGAAAATGAATCAATTAAAGTTAAATAAATTTGATTTTCAATCATAAATGTATCTATATGTTAAATTTGGAAAGGTTTACTTGGAGTTTCTGTAAGCATTAAAGGTATATTAGGTGGGTTACGGTCATATTTTGCTCTTTTACATATTTCACAATTATTTATAAACTCAGTAACTTTTTCTTTCATGTGTAAAAAATAATATTTATTAGCTATTTCTGTAAGCGTCTCATTAATACCCCGATGGTTAGTTTTAGAAGTGTGATAATTTTGTATTACTTCTTGAATATCAGCTGTGTCGGCCAAAGGAATTCTACGTTTCGGACAGCTTATTATTTCAGGGCCATTATCATTAAAGAGTTCAGTGTAAATATTACTAAAGTCCTTATATAATTGATCGGTTTCAAAATTAAAATAATAACGTTTATTTGAAACGGTATAATCTCGTAAAAATTTAACAATATGGTCTCTATTATTTTGTCGGGGAATTTGCACTAAGTATTTAGTTTGATTATAAATTTTTACCTGTTTTACTGGTCTAGGGTTATAATTTACTGGGGAAATATAATATTGATTCGGTTGTTTTTCAATAGGATTTTCAGATATTTGTATACCTTTTTTCGGTTCAACATTTACTTGAGAATGATCACTTTCGTCCGAGTTTTCAGTTGGTTTTTGTGCGAGTAAATTACGTCTTAGTCCACTTAAAGGGATACCTTCTGAATTTGGACTACTAGGAATTTCGATTGGAATAAAAGACATTTCAGGTGGAGTCATAGGTGGTATATATTCGTTTGTCGGCTGTGGTAAGCATTTACCTGTATGCGAGATAATGCGTCAGCGTTCGTATTATATTTGCCTTTTTTATATATAATTTCATAGTCGTACTCTTCCAATTTCAATCTCCACCTAGTTAATTTTGAATTTGGTTCTTTTAATTTCATTAGCCAAACTAATGATCTATGATCGGTGTAAATGTAAAATTTACGTCCGTATAAATATGGCCTAAAATATTTAGTCGCCCAAACTATAGCTAAAAGCTCCTTTTCTATAGTCGAATATTTTTGTTCACTATTATTTAGGGTGCGAGATGCATAACTTATTGGTTTATCACTACCTAAAGGTCCTTGCGATAACACTGCCCCTAAAGCTACATTTGAAGCGTCTGTCGTTAAAAAAAAGGTTTTGTAAAGTCGGGATATTGTAAGATAGGGTCGGGTCATTCATCAAAATGTTTTTGCAAGTTTCAAAAGACTCAAGGAAATCTTTGTCATGACTTATATTGGCATTTTTCTTAAGGCATTTAGTTAGTGGTTTAGTTAATTTTCCGAAATCGCGTATGAATTTTCGATAATACCCTACAAGACCTAGAAAGCCTTTGATTTCTTTACGGATCTTGGGAAGTGGCTACTGTTTTATGGCCTTAATCTTATCTGGATTAGGTTTCACCCCCCGATCTGTGATTATATGCCCAAGATACATTACTTCCTTCTTTAGAATTTCGCTTTTATCGAGCTGAATTTTTAGGTTGGCCTGTCTTAATCTTTCAAATGCGTTTTTTAGTCTTTCAATATGTTCCTGAAGGGAAGTTGAAAATACTATGATATCATCTAAATAGGAAAAACATTTTTCGTTTTGTATACCCCTCAGAATATTTTGCATTAGGCGCTCAAAACAGGGTGGCCCATTGATTACCTCAAAAGGTAGCCGCATATATTAAAAATGGCCGCCCTGCGTGGTAAAGGCAGTTTTTTCAATATTTTCTGGTGCCATTTCAATTTGATGGTAACCAGAAGCTAAGTCAAGAGTGGTGTAATATTGGCTTCGTCCAAGTTTGTCCAAGATGTCGGAAATATTAGGAAGAGGATATTTGTCCGAGATAGTCTTGGCATTTAATTTACGATAATCTATTACCATACGAAATTTCTGTTTACCACTGCTGTCCTTTTTTTTGGAATCACTAATACAGGGCTGGACCATGGGGAACAGGATGGTCGAATTATACCTTGTTTTAGTAAGTCGTCTACTTGTCGTTTAACTTCTTGTTGTTGAACATGGGGTAAGCGATACGGTCTTACATAAACTGGGTCTGGGTCAGATAATCTAATATGATGTTTTATTTGATGTGAAAATGTGAGAGGGACTCCTTCACAAAAAAATATATCTTTATATTCCCTACATAAAGCTTCGATTGCTGTTTTTTCTTCAATATTTAAATGATCAAGTCTAAGTTGTTCTAAATTTTGATTTTGAAGATATTCTAATTCTATTCCTGAGAAATCTACGTCCATGTGTTCGTCAAAGTGTTCAGTGAAATTTAATTCTGTTTCCGTAATTGGGTCAAGTTTCAATGGAGAGTTTAATATTACTTGTACGTGTTTGTCTGTACTGCTCAAGACACTCACATATGAGAAACCCTGATCTACGTTAACTAATGACTCTGGTATTTCTACTCCAGGTCGCAATGTTAATTTCGATAAAACGCCAGTATTTGTGGAACAAGAAACTGGAATTTTAATAATTTTCTCTGTTCTTGCTTCTATTTCAATTTTAAAATTTTGATAAGTTCTTTTATTAGTATTCTATTGTTCAGACGGCAAATAAAGTGGAATTACTGCTTTATCTGTAATTAATTTTCTATTTTTAAAATCTATTCTGGCTCCTAACCTTTGTAATAAATCAGAACCAATCAGACCATGATATTGATTTCTAATATTAAAAATGTAAAATTTATATTTTGCTTTTCCTGTGTTGAACATTAATGGTAAGGGAATTTTTGCAATTTCGTTATGTGTATTTGTCTGATGGACGGATTTGATTTGAAAATATTCATTTTCTATAAAATTTTTGTAATAAGTATAAGCTAAAGATGGGCACAATAAAGATTTCGTACTACCACTATCCAACATGAATTTTAAATTTATACCAGGCACGATTACATAGGGTAGTTTTGGGCAATTATCTAAATTAACCTGTATTATCTGTTCTGATCTAAATTCAGGCTCGAATGAAAATTTTCTTCATGTTCGGTATAATCATTAAAATTATCTCTAGGTTCATAATAATTTTCAGGGTAAGGTTCTGAAAAGTTATTAGGTTCACAATATTCAAAATTTGCTTCATTATTTTCATAATACTCTTGAATAAAATTTGTGTCGTTATAGTCGTTGTTTTGTATCGGTCTGTCAGATTGTACTTCGTGATGATAAAGTTCCTCACTCGTATATCGTCTGTTTTGTGTATTAGGTATGGTATTTGGCGGTCTATGATTTCTGGTGGAAGTTTCCATAGGGGTAGGCTTATAAGTCGGAACAAAATTAGGGTTGGGTCGGAAAACATTTCTATTAGAATTTCTCGCGAAATTTTGTGAAACAGGTTGATAACTGGGTCTCTGTTGTGAATGTTTTGTTTTCTCTCAAAAGGATTTAGTTGTGGAAAATTATTTCTCGAAAATTGTGAATTAGATGGTCTTTGATTAAATGGTTGATTACTAGAAAAAGGTTTATGAAAATTACCTAGATTTTGAGAAGTAAAACTATTTTGGAATGGTTTATTTTGAAAATTGTTACTATTACTGATTTTATTAGGTGTGCTAGTATGCATATATTTCATTTGTTTTTCGCCATACTGGAAATTTTCTTCCTCTACTACTAATGCCATAGCTTGCTCGAAATGTATCGGTTTTTGTAATCTAATTGCAAGTCCTAATTGTCCGTGCAGTCCATGTAAAAAGGTCTGCAGGGCCATTTTGCCATAAATTTCATTTTTTACTAAACGAATATTGTTATCATCTATAGTTAATCTTAATTTACTTTGTAGCAAACTTCTAGCATCTTGTATTCACATACCAAATTAATATGGCGTTTCATTTTGATTAGGTTTAAGTAACATTAAGTCTCTAGCTAAACAATCTTCATCTCTCTGGTCTGAAAAATATTGCTGTAAGAGAATTTTTATTCGGGGCCAATTTGTGGCATCTTCTCTACTAGCTATTAAAGATTTTGCTCTTCCCTCTAGTTTATTAACTATTATCCTAAGAATCCAATTATTGCGGTCATTATTTAAATTTTGTGTATCAACAAAAGATGATAAGAAATTTTCACAAGCTCCAATAAATAATGCCAAAGTGGCTTGATCCCCGTCATAACTGGGAAATGCATTAATATGATAAGATTCAATTTTGGTTTGTGCAGCAACGTTTTGTTCAGTCATTTTAATATTTGTATTTTCTAACGTAAAATTATTTTCTAAATTTAACACTAATTTGGCTGGTTTATTAATATTTTGTCTAGAAATGTTCTTAAAATTTTTATCTGAGTCATACACATACACAATTATAAAATTTATGGGATAAATTTATAAAGGATAATGAAAATTACTCACAATAATTTTTCCATTCGCTTAATTATGAAGTCGGCAATGTTGTCCTTCTTCGCTGACGATTTTTGTCACTTCTATCTATACTTGACTTGGCCCTTCGAGGTTGACGATGATGTCCTTCCTTTTGTGGCTGTGTTGTCCTATGCTAGTGGTGGCTTCTGCTGTTGAGGTTGGCGATGATGTCCTTCCTCGTTGACGATGTTTGTCACTTTAAATTTTCTAAGTTGCAGGTTTTTAACGATAAAAATCGACGGGTACCTTTGCGATTTTTGTCAAAAATACACTTAAACCTATACTAACGACTGCGCCAGTTTGGATAGTGCCCTTTTGGCACTTAAAAACAAAAAAACTTTATTTCGAAATTACAAGTTTAATTATAATTTTAAAACAAAGGAGAATTACACGATGTTTAATGTGGAAACACTCGTAATAAATTCTAACATAATACTGTATCTTACTTGTATATATAAAGTCGAATATGCTTAGCTTACATTATAAAATAAAACAACTTAAACTAAATAATTATGTTGACTATTATTAATCAGTGGTTTTCGTATTTCCGCGATCAACGACTGCTTCGATCCTATTACTATACTAACACGAGATATCATTACAGCATTATACAGGGTGCTGTAACTCGCGGCCTTGCCGCCCAGATAGCACTGCAGCCTTTGGTTGATTGTGCATGCCCTTAGTCTTACTCCAAACATTCCAAAATCACTGTGCCTTGAACTAGTCTGCACAGCGATTGGTAGGGTGAAGTTTTATATTGCTCTGTCTCCAACCTGACCTGACCTGACCGTAGATCAGTTGTCTTTTGCGGTACAGAGCTTTACACTCGCACAAGATGTGCGGGGCTGATTCCTCCCCCTCGCCGCAGAGTCTGCATGCGATGCCCCCCTCAAACCGCCCCATTTTATGCACGGCCATGTGTCCCGTCGAGAGACCTGTTATGTTTCTGAGCTGTCCTCTGCTAAGATTCAGCAGCTCCACAGCTCTCTTTTAACTGGGTTCGCCAAATATTGACTTCCCATGTCTGAGCCCTGGACAGTCTGCCCAGTACACCTTGTGTTGGTTTCTGACCCAGGACTTAATGGCTCCCCTGGCAGTGCTCTTTATCACGCCCAGAGCTGGTTCTGGTCCCATAAATGGTTCTGCTGATCCTCTCTTCGCGAGACTGTCAGCTACTTCATTGCCTTTGACCCCCGAGTGACCCGGCACCCAGGTGAGGGTGACCTCATTGTGCCCATCCAGGTCGCTTGTCTCATCTCTGCACTCACTCCCCAGCCAGGAATTCACCTGTGGGCTACTTAGGGCCTTAAGAGCTGCCTGGCTCCCTGTGGCTATGACGATCCGCTTGTTGGTGTAGCGCCTCCTCTTGTTCTCCCGCGCACAGTGCAGGATGGCGTACATTTCGGCCTGAAAGACCGTTGCATGGGCTCCGAGGGAAATACTATGACTTACCCTCAGTTCTTCCGAATAAACACATGCCCCGTCCCACGCTCCCCGCCGGATCCGTCCGAGAACCAGGCGAGCGCGTCCAGTGGTATGCCCGGCGTCTCCTCCCGCCATACCTCGCGGTCGGGGATTTCCACTGTAAAGTTGTTTTCCCTGCAGATTCGCAGGGTCGCGAAGTCTTACCTCATTTCAAGCATGGGCTCCTTCACGATCTCCTGAATTTTGCAGTGGCCCCTGAAGCCTGGGTTGATCTTCAGTCTACCATTGCAGGCTAGTCTGTATAGTCCTAGCCTGGCCTCCCTGATAATAACTAAGTGAAAGGGGGGCAGATCCAGCAACACCTCCATGGCGGCTGTTAGGGTTGAAGACATGGGCCCTGTGATGCCTAGGCAAGCCATCCTTTGGATCTTGCCTAGTTTTTGTTTGGCAATGGATTGTGTCACCTTAGGCCACTAGACTAGTGCTGCGTATGTTAACAATGGTCTGACCACCCTTGTGTACAGCCAGTGGGCCATACTAGGTCTTAGTCCCCACGTTTTTCCATATAGCCGCCTAGTGACGCCCCCCAACAGGCCGTCCACGACTAGTCACCAGAGCAAGGGAGACAGAACGCTCCCCTGCGGACACCCCGCCGCGACCCCCGCCAGTAAAGTCCCTCCCGCGAGTGAGGTGAACACCGTCCCTCTCCCTGAGGATGGAACCGATCCACCTGCAGCAGCTATCCTCTATTCCACGCTCCCTGACAGCTGCCAGAACCGATCCGAATGAGGTGTTGCTGAAGGCCCCTCTATGTCTAGGAAGGCCCCCAGCGCCACCTCCCTGTTCTCCAGCGTATTCTCCAGTTTCAGCACCAATTGGTGCAGTGCTGTTTCTGTTGAGAATCCTGCTCTGTATGCATATTTTCCACAGTGTAGGGGATATGCTTCCAGTACACCACACCTAATCTGCCGGTCGAGCAGTTTTTCCACTGTTTTTAGCAAGAGGGACATGAGACTTATTGGCCTCAGGGACTTTGCCTGGTCTGTTGGACGCCCAGGTTTAGGGATGAATACAACCCTGGCCAGTCTCCATGCCCTCGGAATGTACTCCAGAGCCAGGCTGGCCCTCATAATGAGAGTAAGCACCGGCGCCAGTATATCTATCCCCTGTTGGAGCATGATGGGCATTATTCCATCAAATCCCGGCGATTTGTATGGCTTAAAGCTGTTAATGGCCCATCTGATTTTACTCCAGGTAACCACCTCTTTAGCGACTGTCCAGTCTACTCTAGATGCCCGCCTAGAAGGCGCCTCTATTTCTGAGTGTTCCCAGTCCGGAGGTGATTGGTTTATTATGTTACAGCCGGGGAAGTGCGTCTGGATTAAAATTTCTATAGTTTCCTCCCCCGAGCTTGTAAAGCCTCCCATGGATGTTCTAAGGGAGCATATGTTAGTCTGAGGGCCCTTGGACAGGATCTTGTGTAGTCGAGCACTCTCGGACGTGATTTCCACTTCCTTGCAGTGCCTCCTCCACGTCTCCTTCTTGGCATCCCTCAGTCTTTTGTTATAGGTCAATAGGGCCTGTCTATATTCATCTCTTGCTCCTGACCTCTTGGCCGCGTTAAATAGCTTACGAACCTGCGTTCTTCTTTGCCTGAGGTCCTCGTTCCACCACGGGACGTTCCTGGTGGACGCCCTCATTTCCAGGGGGCAGTTAGCGTTATAGTTATAGTTCCACTGCTAGGTCTGCCCTGTAGGCTTCCCAGTCCGCCTTGCGGGGTCCCGGTACCATACCATTTGTCATTCGACTTTGGCGATTTCAAACCAGATGTATCTGTGGTCTGAGCCTGTGGTCACTTCCCCAGACACAGCCCAGCTCTTAACAAAGTCACCCAGAAACTGGGTGGAAACTGTTAGATCTAAAACTTCCTCACGCCGTGTTGTGACGAAGGTCGGTTTATTACCTCTATTCAATATGTCTAAATTAAATTTCATAAAGAATTGTAAAAGTGCTTCACCCCTAGAGTTTGTGTCGGAGCTACATCACAACTCATGGTGCGTATTCGCATCCATGCCGTTGATGGTCTGTCGTCCACCTGCTCTGCTACCCACCATCAGCTGCTCCAATTTGTTGGGTGGAGGAGGGTTGGTGCTGTCCCCTGGCAGATAGGCTGACGCGACAGTAATGTCCCTCAGTCCATCGGCTCCACATCGGATTTGGATCGTTGCCAGGTCCCTGGAACAGAAATTCGTTAAAGGCAGAAACTTTATCTCTTCCCTGACAAAAATGCAGGCCCTCAGGTTCTCGCTGGATCTGCTGTAGATGAGCTTTCCAGTAGCTCCTCCGAGTCCCTTGATCTCTCCTTTATAGGAGTACGGTTCCTGGATGAGGGCCACATCCGTGTCCCTCAGAGCCATCAGTAGTCCGGCCGTGGCTGCCCTACTGTGTTGGAGGTTGACCTGAAGCAACCTAAGTCCCATTAACCCGTAGTTGCTTCTCCAGTGGGCGGAAGTTAACCCTTCCCAGGCCCCAGAATGCCTTGAAGGAGGTTCCTTCAAGGACTCTGTAAGACGTCTGGTCCATCAAGAAGGCGAGAGTCTGTCCTTTCTCCTCTGCCTTCCTGCTTAGAACCGACCAGTGTTGTGTCCCCAGTTCACGGTTCTGGATCCTAAGTCTACTGATCACTGTTTCCTGCGGGACGGTGTCAGGGATCCGTACAAGGACCTTGCGTCTCTTTGGGAGTTCCTTGGGCTCGACGGCTGCCACGTCCGCCCCCTCCCAAATCTGAGAAAGGCCCCCGATCCTTTTCCGCAGCCAGTCCCGCGACTGCGGCCTGGCACAGGTTATCCAGAGTTGCCCCCCGCCAGGCGCGCCCGGTGGAACTGAGGCGGGCTCTCCCCTTCCTGAAGAGAGTCCACCGCAGCTACCACCGCAGCCTGGATCAGGTCCGCCTTCCCCTGGTCTAGCGTGACCTCAGGTGTCAATCACCGCCATCCCGAGGCCCATCGCAGCCTCCCTATATGAGCCAGTCTGCGCCGGTGTTCCGGTCTTGGTCCTTTTGGGAGGTCTGTCTGTAGTAGGCGTGCTAGAGCCAGAGCGTGGCGTCTTCTGACACGCAATCTCCTCCCGCGCCTTTACAGGTGCCTTGGCCCTTTTGGGACGTCTGTCTGTAGTGGGCGCGCTAGAGTTCGAGCGCGTCCTTTTCTGACTCGCACTCCCCTCTTGCGCCTTTACAGGTTTCTCGACCGTCCATGTCCCGGTCGCCATTTTCTGCGCCCTCCGGAACTTCTTTCTTTGCGCCCCGGAAAGACGCTTGGACTGCCGGGGCAGTCCCTCTACTCTTACAGTAGAGTCCTCACTGGTGGAGGGGCCCCCGGAGTCCGCGGAGCTCGCCGCCCTCCGGTGGGACCCAGCCTCCAGCTTGGGTGTCGGGGACAGGTCTCTGGCCGAAGCTACCCCCTGATCCCCCGTATCTACGCCTGTTGTGAGACCTCCAGAGTCCGCTGCCGCCCCCTGGCTCGCCTCCGTTTCCGGAATAGACTCAAGGCACAAGTCTGTAGTCGGAGCCACTCCTCGAGCCTCATTGGTTTTGGTTTTATATGTATTTATTATCTTCATGTTGTTCCCACGAGAATGCGGGAAATACTGTCCACACCATCAGAACCCCCTGTATGGTGCAAGGCGGGTTACTTTGGAGGGTTGCCCGGTACTCCAGAGGTTCCGTTCACGACACCATCGCCCTGGTGCCATCTATCCCTAGGCCCGGTCACGTGACACCGTAGATTGGGGGAGTTTAGTTCGACCTCTTTGTCTAGATCCGTCATGTTTAGTTATTAGCAGGGTCACCTCGTGCAGGATACGGCTTTTTACCGCGCATGACGGTCTTGGGGAAAGCTTCATCGAAAGTTTATGTTGTTATTTCCACTTCCTCAGCTTGCCCCCTGGAGTCCTTTGGTCCGCGACTCCTTAACCCCAGCTGTATAGGTAGTATTGTCTATGTAAGCGGGATGCTGGCCTGTTTAAGTATTTATTTATATTGAGACAAAATTTTCCTACGGATTAATTTTAAAAACCAGCTGAAGCGGCTAAAAGTGTGAGGTTCAACGGTCAATTGTGTGCAAATTAAAAGAAAAATGTAACTCGAAACGGCACCGGTGACGTTAGGAGAGGTAGCTAACCTCTAAGGAGGCCAGTTGAGTTGCAACATAAAATTTCCGCAAACTAAGGGATTTTGGGGACTCGCGAGCGTAAAGAAATAATTATACTACAGACAGTGTTCTGGCGGCTGCCTCCGCGCATAGGCAGTTTGCCGCCACAGCAATAAAGGTCAAGGTTTCAGTTAAGTAAATTTGAAAGAATAAGTGAGACTTGAGTGAGCTTTAGCTTTTGTTTGAAAGGGCCATTATCGCGAAGATCGTGTTTCACATAGGGTCGGGTAAGGCAGAGTACAGAGCCTAGGATTTTTCTGGGTGAGTTCGTTCCTATTATTATTTGTTTTAAATATTCCATAATTTCTTATTAGGAAATGGGTCAGCTGTCTCGAGTACCGAATTAATTCTTAAACTTAAATTGTATGTATATTTTGAATCATATGGGCTGTAAGCTAAATTAGTATAGATAATTTGTGCCGTAGGGCGCTGGATTTATAATAAGAAAGAATGAAATCAGATTAAAATTCAGGTGTTGTTTTATGATAGGAATTTTAATGGATGGGGAAATAATTGAGGAGATTTTATAATACGAGGGAGAGATAGGGATTGGAGTCATGAGATTTTAGCTGGGAGCTACAAGGGGTAGATAAGTGAGAGCTATAATTAAGCTAAGAAAGAGTCAATCATTAGACTAGGAAAATTATACCGGGGGAAGAACAATGTAATTCTCACCGGTCTTTATATAACATTTAATCCATTCTAAGGTTTGGAAAAACCTCCTACACCCTTCTGTTTAAATAAACTTTAGGATTTATATTATTAGAATTTCGAGTTTTTAGTATAATTTTAATCCGGCTTAAAACCTTTTCAATTAAGGAATTTTATTGAAAAATTATTGAAAGTTTTCTTTTGTTTAATTTTAATCATACGTAAACCTTTGTAGATTCAAGGGTGTATTAAAATTTTGTTCAGCTGTTTAAAATGTTATCTGTATAAATTTTATTTTTGCATTAAAGAAATTTTAAAACTAGATGCTGGGTTTCATTATTAGCTTAGGAAGCCCTAAACTAGAGTTCATATTAACAGTTTCTTATAGGGTGACTCTGATGTACTAGGGACACTGGGTACACGCTAAGACTGCATATATAGTAAAATTCTGGGAATTTGACCCAGATGCTCGGTTTTTAGTGTTCCAAATAAATTTAGGCAAGACCTCCCTTGAAGGTCGTAAAACTTAAATATTAAGTTCAAGGTAACAAGGGGATAGAAAAAGGGATACACGTTCTGCCGCTCAGACGTTGCCGACCCTAAAATATACTTAAATGAATAATTACTCAAATTTTAATGATAATAATAATTAGAATTTACAGTCATTGAAAAACCTTTGTTTTAAAGAGAAACAAAAGGCACGTAAAACACCCCCGTTACATCTATATGTGCAGTATTATTAATGAACTTCTTTTTGTATGCCACAAACTTTCTGAACCATTCCCGTACAACGAAGGTTTCGTACCAATGATGAGAAATATTTTTACCAAAAGAAAACCATATTCTAGATCAATGATGAGGCAAATTCTCTAAATAGGTTCAATAACTGAACATGCTTCATCAGTGCAGTCATTTTGATCTAATAAAATTTACTACTAAACTAGTCATAGATATAACAATGTTAAACATTATATATCTATATGTTTGTATTTAGATTAGAGATAACTGCACCTCGGTAATAAACAAAATCAAAGTACACCAGACATTAGGTCTTCGACTTACTACCACGTTTTCCCCCTGAAAAAATATTCTACTTTAGTAATTATTCAATTCGTGAATAAATTTCTATCGATTGCGTTTTAAATCTGGAGGATAACTGCTCTCTTAGTTTCCTACCACTAGCTGCCAAAACAAACGTTCTAAAAATAGCACTTTTATTACAATGTATATATATATATATATATATATATATATATATATATATATATATATATATATATATATATATATATATATATATATATATATATATAGATCTGAAATTATGTCCACCGGAAGAGCATTTCAAATCTTATATGCTCTAGAGAAAAAAACTCTGGACGCAGCAAGTGCGTTGTGGTAGTGAATTTTCATTAAAATGGTTTTATTGCAAATATGTGGGTTTTCTTTTTAAGAAAGCAGGCATCAATTTTGGTTACCAGTATAACCCATATAGTAAAAACAATGTGCCATGTTTCATAAAAATAACTTTATTGTGTGAAAATGTACAAAAATTTCCAAAAGTTGACTTAAAGTGTTCCCGGAAAAACTCGTTTCTTGGTCAACCTTATAGGTTAATAGCAAATTGGGCTATTCAAATATGAAGCATTTGATCAACATTCGCTACCATAACGCACTTGCTGCATCCATAATTTCTTTTCTTACAAACATGCATTATATTTCGATGGAAAATGTAAAAATGCAATAACATAAGGCGTGTTTGATTAAAAAGAAAGAAAATTTGTATCACCAACGACTTATGGGCCATCCTGTGATTGTAGAAATATTTTTTTAAGATGTAGTTCAAGACACCCTATAATTAATATATACAAATTCTTTTCATATCTTGTATAATAACGGATATATTGAGCTTTATTGATTTTTTACGAAAATTTGACAAAAATTATATACCATTAAACGATAAGCTCTATAGCTAAGACTACTGCCAAGCATCAGAGAAAGGGTCTATTTGAAATGAATTTTCTGGAAACATTTAAGTAAAAGCCTGGACGCAGAAAGTGCGTTATGGTAGTGAATTTTCATAGAAATGATCTGGCACAAAATATTTTATTATAACTTTTTTTTCTTGTAAGATAGAAATCTAAATTTTGGTGTATAGTTTACTTTTTATATCGTAAACGTACCTACCAAATTTGGTTATCATAGATTTTTTATTTTTTAAGATAAATTTTTTTTTCAAATGGAAACTCAAAATTTTCCCGGAAAACCTCGTCCGATTTTTCTCATTAACGAACTTATCAAAGCCATTTACAAAAGGAAGGTACATGCCAAATTTTATCAAAATCGGCCTATTATTCTTTGAGATAAAATTTTTTTTCGAATGAAAACTCAAAATTTTCTCGGAAAACCTCGTCAGATTTTCCTGACTAACAAACTTGTCAAATCCATTTACAAAAGGAAGGTACATGCCAAATTTTATTAAAATATTAAAATAGGCATATTATTTTTTGAGATAAGAATTTTTTTTGAATGAAAACTCAAAATTTTCTCGGAAAACCTCGTCCGTTTTTCCTGGCTAACAAACTTGTCAAAGCCATTTACAAAAGGAAGGTACATGACAAATTTTATTAAAATCGGCCCATTATTTTTTGTGATAAGAATTTTTTTCGAATGAAAACTCAACATTTTCCCGGAAAACCTCGTCCTATTTTCCTGACTAACGAACTTATCCAAGCCATTTACAAAAGAAAGGTACACGCCAAATTTTATCAAAATCGGCCCATTATTTTTTGAGTTATCGGTGTGATACATACATACATACATACATACATATATATATATATATATATATATATATATATATATATATATATATATATATATATATATATATATATATATATATATATATATATATATATATATATATATATATATATATATATATATATATATATATATATACACATATAAAAATTGAAACTTACCCCGGATATGGGTTCTAGGGGTCCTAGCTCGCGCTCATTTGCAAAATTTTTTTCAAAATTCAAAAGTCGGGATCTCCCCATTAGTGAATTTTTTCTACGAAAATTCACTAAAAAGACGATTCGTACAGAATTGTTCAACAAGTGGGCAATCCGATACTACACGCGTGCGCTTTTCTACTGGAACGATAACCTATATCGATTAAAGTTGGCGAGTAGAGGAACTAAAAGCAATTTCTGAGAAGCAATGTCGATAACAGTACCGATTCAAGAGATCTTCAATCTGTCTTCTGTGATCAAGAGAACTGAGATTGGTATCTCCTCTAAGGTGAAGAGATCGTTTCTGAATAAAATTTAAAAGGGACAAGGTGGTCTTTGTGGTAGCACAACAGAGGTGAGAAGAATATTCCAACTAAGGTGAAAATAAACTTTTGTTAACTCAAAAACAGAAACCCATGTATCTTCGCTACAACATTTGTAATACTGGAAGCATATAGATGCCAGCAAATATGAACTTCAAATGTCAACCGAATGAAGAGAGGGTGGATTTTAGGATCAGTATTTCACCAGCCATCTGAACGTCTGAGCCTTGTAGATCACTTTTTCTAGATAAGATGTCATTCCTTTTGTATAAACCCAATTCAACATTTTAGGCAGTCCTCATTTAGGAAGATGGTTCTCTTTGATAAGGAGCTAGAGGTATATTGAAGATGTCGATGAGAGTGTACTGTGAACGGTGCTATTATCGGTGAAGCTGTAAATTTATTCATTATTGGTGGTTGACAAAAAGTCATTTACTAATAAGTATGCAAAAGAAAACTAGTGCGAACCAAAACGGAACTCTGCGGAATACTATCATTAATTTCGGGGTTGTGTTTGCAGTTTCACTCTTCCAATATGTCAAGTTTACCATGTTGTATACGAGAATGTGTACTTCCCTTAGCTTTTTTAAAGATACGAGCCGGTGTATGGATGAGAAACGACCGGGAAGGAGGGGTTAGGGGAAGGAGGGGTTAGGCGATGGGTGGTTGGAAATTTGACAACAATGAGCCCTTGACGTATGTTTACTTTACCAGCAAGGTGGAAGAGTAAAACTGCAACATCACATTAACTTATAATTCATCCGGATAATATAGATAAGTACCTGTACATTTATCAACCTTGTTACCATCATTCATATTCACAGTAAACCATAAATACCTACAATGTTCATTTTCGACAAACTTGATTGTTGACTACCCAATTTTGTTAAAGTTTGCACACTCACTTGTAGACACATTCATTGGTAAAAATAAGACCAAAGTATCACTATATTCGCTGAAAATTATTTCGAACCAGAAACGCCGTGAACTATGGAAGGCGTATGCGCCGCACTTGGTGAAACAGCAATCAGCAGCTGTTTAAAAATAAATGAGTCGGTAGCGGGTTAGCAGTTAGTAGAGGACAGTAATCGAAGGTAGTTCTAGTGTGCGAGTTAAACATAATATCCAGAAGCGTATCGGTGTTATTATTTATTATACCTTTACAGAATAGTAAAATGTCTTCCCAAGAATTACAGAACCCAGACTATAAAATCAGCAGGAGCTATGTACGATTTTTCTGCTGTCGATATTAAGGGAGACGTTGTGTTATTAGAAAAATATCGCGGTCACGTGTGCGTCATTGTTAACTTAGCCTCGCAGTGCAGTTGCACAAAAAACAACTATGAAGAATGGGTTGTATGAGAAGTATGAATAATCAAAGGGTCTCAGAATTTTAACGTTTCTCTGCAATCAATTCGCCAGGGAGGAGCCTGGAAATAGTGAACAGATTTGTCTGTTCGTATCCAGCAAAAATGAAAAATTTGACATGTTCGGCAAGATCAACGTAAATGGTGAAGATGCTCACCCACTGTGGAAGTATTTTAAGCACAAGCAAGGAGGAACTTTAGGAAACTTTATCACGTGGAATTTTACTAACTTCATTATTGACAAAAATGACAGCCTGTTGAGAGGCATGGTCCCAGCACAAACCCAAAAGATTTGGTGAAGTCTTTGGAAAAATTCATCTATTTGTTTATTTTAATGTTCTATTTAAATACACATATATTATTTCTTGTAACGTTGTAATAAATTGCAAACTAGATACTTATGCGGTAATATGATGCAGTAATTTTTGCATATTTTTTTTGCAATATGATGTAATAATTTTCGCATATCTTTTTGTAATATTTAAGAATATTTCTTTTATATGACTGCTTTTTTCTGCTTTATACAAAATATTTTAATAGCAAGATTACCACGTTTGATTGGCTCACACTGAGACAAAAATGCTGCATTTCTTGAGATTACATTTATTACGGAGATTTCTCTAATAATTGACAATACTACCTAACAAACATAGATAATGGCATAGAAATGTGTGCCACCTTATCCAGAGAAATCAAAAATTAACTTGCTCATGGATATTAAAATAACCGTCTGAGCTAGTAGAAAGTCTCCTTGCTTTTGTAATCTTCAGAGTTTCTAAACCAAGGTTTTTACCAGACCACAAAATTTTCATGATCAAAGCCTATTTTCAAACTGATAGTTTATTATTGTTTTATCTCTAGAATTCGTTGCACATTTGCTTGCACATAATGTCAGCTCAGGCACATTTCGTGCTACATGCAACCTGACAAATCTGACCACATTTTTGTATAATGCTCACAACTATTGCATGGATTACTTTTATGAAAATTCACTACCATAACGCACCTGCTGTGTCCAGACTTTTTTGTTTTTGTCAAGGAATTATAAATAGGGGTACTGTTCTAAAAAGTTATTATCTTTTATGTTTCTTAAATTTTTGTTAAAAGTAATTTCAAAGCCTTCTAAACACATTACTTTATTATTTAAAGTTTCCCGATGTAAAATAGAAACATTACTGAAATTTTATATTATGATCGATGTCTCTTAGATAAATTTTTTAAGTTAAAATATGTCTCACTAGCCACTAGTCTAACAGTTAAAAACCATTGAAGATTCACAAAGTTAGGACCAAATACCTGTGGCCAAGAGACAGGAGAGCCAAGGATTGCTGATTGGGCTACGACAATTGCCAAATGTGGCTTTTCAATAAAAAAAGAAGAACTTATTGAGACCGTTACCAAAATAGCGACTTAACTTTACAGTTAAGACGTTTGAATTTTTAAAACAATTTATTTACTAATTAACACAATTAATACTTAAGATAAAAATACATATATAAAATAATGACAAATATAGATATCAACATAAGTGTGATATAATAACTTGCACACGAAGCGCAGAGTCTAAGATGATAAACAAGAATGAACAGCTCGCTGAAGGCGGGCTCTGCCTATTTATAATATTTATACTTGGGAGTTGGCTCTATTGTTCTCCCGAGGTGACTTTCAGTTCAGCTGAGACAGTTTCCCACGTGTGAGATTCACTACACTGCGTCGTTTCCCAAGGTGTCTTCTATCCTGTTGACTTAAAGGTGCCTTCTATAATTATGATGACTCGCCTGCCTGGGCTCTTGGAAAGCTACTTTGTTGTATAATGGCTTATTGTAGGTGGTCCATTTATTTTTTACCTATTGGGGATTCTTTCTGTACTTGATTATTGCAATTAATTTCTGGAGAGGTATCGCGTTGTGGTAATGAGTTGCATGGAAATATTGTGTATACCCTTGGGGGATTATAAATAACCGCTTGCTGGACTACAATAGGTTGAGGTAATAGGTAACCTATACAGGACTCACTCGACGTCAGTAGTGTCTAATTAAATCGAGGCATGATAATATCCCTCAACAAGATGTAATGTAGATTTGCGAATTTATTTTTTATATCTCTATATCCGATGTTTCGTATTTTACAGGGACGTAGTGTTGGGCAATATCTAGTGTTGTGTAAATGGAGGCAATTACTGTTGTTGGGTAGCTTCTGGATGTTTCATGGTGTGTATTTCATTGTTTCTGGTTTTAAATTAATGGTCCAATTACGTATGGTACAGAGTAACAAGCATGGTCTTTGGATTCAATTTCAAGTTGTAGTGGCAATCTATAGTCATAGTATTTCCAACTGTTGTGACAAATTCAGATGTCGTTGTAGCAGTTGGAGCAGATATAGGTGTCCTGTGGGATGGCTACACCAGCGAGGATACACATTTAGCAGTCGAAAATCAACAGAGAGATCCAGAACAGCTGTATACAGAGTTTATGGTTCAGATAAGTGGTAGTCTTTTTTTTTTTTTTTTTTTTGCCGGGTGAGGAAACTCATGTTCTTACCTCTGCGCTCGTCCTCCATCGCGACAGAGAGTGTGGGACTCAGAGTACTATAGGTGCAAACCTCTGCCTACCCACCAAACCTCACCTCATTTCTTCACCATACCTACTGGAACCACTTTTCGTAAATCATCAGTAGGTAGGCTGTCTTTAGAATTTGTCTCTTTTCAATCCGCTCTTTGCCTCTCCTCTACTTCTTTAGTTCTTAGGACATTTCGGACGTAGCTGTGGAATTTTTCCCATTTTTCAGAGTCTTCCATCATGATGTCAAGGATGTTGTACATGGTCAGGTCTGTCTTCATACCCTGTCTTAGGGTTTCTCGCTCGTTCTCCCATCTTGCGCAGTCAAATATGGTGTGTGTTACCGTTTCTGCCATCCCGCAGTACAAACAAGCGTCGGTTTCTGCTCTTCCTATCCGGCATAGATATTCCCTGAAAGAGCCATGGCCTGTGAGTATTTGCGTCAGGAAATAATCTGTTCTTCTGTGCTTGCATTCCACCCATTTCTTCAGATCTGGAATTAACTGCTTGGTCCACTGAGCGACATGGGTTGTGTTATCCCACATCTCCTGCCATTTTTGAAGAGTGCTGGCCCTCTCCTCTGCTTTTGTTTTCGGTATGTTTCCGTCTCTTCTGTGATATAGCCTCGATCTCTCTTCCACGGCAAGCTCGATTCGTACAATTCCTGCGACCACCTGTACCGCCCTTGCCGACACAGTGCGGTATGCGCTAGTAACTCTTAGCAACATTCTACGTTGGACTTTTGTAGCTTGTCTGTTATGCGTATCTTTTTTCATATGTTCGGACCAGATAGGTGATCCATATAAAAGAATTGATTGGACCACGTTATATAGCATCTCCCTCTTTTTGGATCCGGGGCCTTTTACGTTTGGCGTTATTCTGATCAATGCTGCCACCTTTTCTTCTGCTTTTTGTATTGCTGTTTTTATGTGTCGTCCAAAGTTTAGATTTTCCCCGATGGTTATACCCAAATATACAAGACTTTGTTTGGGTGCTATTTCTACTCCCCCACACATAAATCTGACTTCGGTCCTTGCTCTTCCTCCTCTAAGTATAACTGCCTCTGTTTTCTGTGGAGCTAACTCTAATTCATTGTTGTTCAGCCATTTGTGGATCTGCAGTAGTGCTTCATTTCCTTTCCATTCCAGCTCTTCCTTTGTTTTCGCCGTGATAATAACTGCCAGGTCATCTGCATAGGCCAGCGTGGTCACTCCTTCTGGTGTTAGTACGTTTAGCACCCCATCATATAATATATTCCACAGGCTGGGTCCCAGGACCGACCCCTGTGGCACACCCGTTGTAATTTCCTGGCAGACATTTTTATCTATCTGCAGGGATCTATCTTCTAAGTAGTTATCAATGGTCTCTAACAGATAATTTTCTATACCTCTTGTTTCGAGGTTTAGCATTATTTTATCCCATGACGCCGTGTTAAATGCATTTTTTATATCAAGAGTAACGAGAGCTGCCCACTTGTCGTTTGTTTGTTCTGTAACTATATCTACCACTCTCTCCACTGCCTGGATGGTTGATTTGCCTTTACGGAATCCGAATTGGCGATCTGAGAGGCTTCCTCTTTCTTCTATGTCTTTCTCAAGCCTGTCTCTTAGTAAGCCCTCATAAACTTTACTAATTGAGTTTAATAAGCATATGGGCCTGAATTTCATTTCTTCGATTTTGCCTTTCGGTATTAAAATTAATTTAGCTTTTTTCCATTCTTTAGGAAATTTTCTTTCTCTAAGGAGGCGGTTTAGTAGATCCAGTATCACCTCTGGCTTAATTTCGCTAAACACCTTGATGACTTCCATTGGGATACCGTCAAGGCCAGGTGCCTTCCTGTTCTTCATTTTCGATAATACATTCTCTAACTCTTCTCTTGTAAACAGTTTAACTTCATTAGATAGAGAGGGTTTTTTACAGGCCTTTTTTTTCATAGGGAACAAATCCCTTGCTATTTTAATTTTCTGCTCCATAGCCAGTCTGAAGGGTGTATGCCCAACCAGCCTCTTTGTCACTATCATATACCCCTTTCCCCAGATATCATCCTCGAGTTCTTTACATAAGCTATCCCAGTGCTGTCTTTTTGTTTTATTTATTAGGAGTTGTAGCTCCTTTTTGCATTTTTTGTAAGCAACGAGAGTTTGGTCTGCCTCCATGTCACTTCTTGGGATTCTCCTACCCACTCTTGTAGCTATTCTACGTAGTCTGAGGCATTCGCTTCTCTTTATCGCAATTTCATCGGTCCACCAGAAAGGTTTTCGTGGTTTTTCGGTTTTTGTGACGCTGGCTCTGTATACCTCACTCATAGCTTGGTGTAATTCCATGATGGACTCCACGCCGGTTGAAATTCTCCAGGTTGCCAGTTCTTTAAGCAGTTCCCAGTCGCAGGTCCAGCTTTTGACACTTTTGTCCTTAGGCTTATCTCGTTTCATTGTTATATCAAAACTGATGTATCTATGATCAGTAAGAGTCTCATCGTCCAGCACCTCCCAATTTCTAATTTCCCTTTGTATGTTACCTGTGGAACATGTGACGTCGATGAAGGATTCAGTTTGCCCTCTGACAAAAGTCGCTTTCCTGCAATCGTTCAAAACATTTATGTTCAGAGTGGCTAACCAGTCTGACCAATACTCCCCTCTTTTATCCTGAAACGGTGAGCCCCACATGGGGGATTTGGCATTTATATCGCCTATGATTATTTTTTCTCCTGATTTTCTTCTGACATCATTCATAATGGCATCTACTCGCCTTCTGTATTCTTCGAATTGTATATTCGGGGAGATATATACGCAATAGAGATGGAAGCCGTTCAACCTGACCCGTATGAAGCCATCCTCTGGACTTACTTCTGCTACTTCTTCCTCCCTATTTATTACTAGGATAGCCACATCTACTCTTTTGTCCTTGATCCATTGTTGGTTTTCTACGATTTTTCTATTTGGCTCGCCCACTACGAGGATATCCAGGTTTCATTCTATAGCTGTTGCATAGGCTACGTCGTGTGCAGCCCTTGCTCTTCCCAGGTTTGTTTGTAGTATGCTAATTGACATAATCAGTTATGTTTCCCGCAGTGGATAGTGTTCTGGTCTTTTCTTTGATTAGTCTTCTGTATTGAGGACACTTTGTCTGATCCATTCTATGACCTTCCTCCTTGCATGAGATGCAGAAAGGTAAGTTATTACACTCCTTAGCCTGATGTCCAGCCTTTAGGCATTTTAGGCATAGCTCGGATCTGTCTTCTCCCTTACAGTTTTCTTTTATGTGACCATAATGGTGACATCTAAAGCACCTTTGCAGGTTGACCCTTTTTCTGGCCCTACATTTGATCCATCCAATCCTTATTCTCCCTCTTTTCACTATCCGGGTGGCATATTCCGTCCTCATGGCTACAGTGGCTGTTTGATTGCCATTTTGGGTAGGCCTCATAGAGACAACCCTAAAAGAATCCGGGTTAATACGCTCACTTTTCACCATCTCCTTCTTTAGTTCAGTCTCGTCGATAGAGGCATCTATATCCGTAATGTGGATTATGGTTTCGTGTGTCGTGACAACCACTTGAGCGTTTTCATTTTTTTCAAGAATGGCTTGTTTGAGGGTCTTTGCCGTTTCCTTTCCTCCCATTACTTCTAACATGAGGTCTCCTTTGTTCGTCTTTTTGATAGAGCTGACTTTTATCCCCCGTTCTTCTATATTAACTGATTTTCTAACAGATTTGAGCAAATCTGCGTAGCTTGTTCCTTCTGGTACCTTTACAATAACCTTTTCTCGGTCAGTCTGTCTGTCTCCTCTTCTCATACCTTCTGTTTCGGATTTTTTCCTCTTTGTCTTCTTTTTTTCCTTCGGGTATAGGGTGATCTCTACCTGAAAATCACGGAAGAGAAATTCTGCACATTTCCTAATGTACGTGAAGTTTGTGTTTCCCAAAGAGCCTATCCGTATTTTTTTCCTGTTGTGCTTCACTACCTCTTCCTTCAGCTGGAGGCAGAGATTATAAATTGTTTTGCAGTCATCTACCCCACTTTCGTCCATTTTCATTGGCATGATGAAGACTGACCTACTGTAGGTGCCCTGTTCTTTTTTTCTGCTGCTCTTCACCCCAATTTGCAGTGTGACATACTCCATTTTTCCCTCTAGTCGCTATCCACGTACTCGCAAGACGCAAGCCCCTGGGGGAAGATAAGTGGTAGTCTGTAAGCTTTTGAATCACTTATATTAGTTTTGGCCTTTTAACGGCATTTATTAAGATAATAGCTTCATTTTGACTGGTCATTAGGTTGATTAGTAGATTACATCACTGATAACAGACATATAAAGCTATCTAAAGAGTTAACAATGCTTCATGTTTATTATTTGAGCTTTCTGAAGCTTATATTGATATAATTGCTCTGATTTTTTGAGTAGATAACTCAGTAATTACTAGGATATTTTTTACCGAAGTGAATGTATAGCTCGCTTCACGTGCTATACAGAGTGATAACATTATTTGAGCTAGATATATGATTTTATTGCTGATATTTTAAAAGCGTATGTGAACTACACGTGTACACATTTGGTGGTAGCTGCTTGATTTTAATGTAGTGATACTTTTTGCTACATAATTAGAAAACTTGTCTTGTCATTGGTATCCATATAATTGATAGTAGTTTTTAATAACTGAAAACCATACCATTAGTTACAGCTTATGATATTTTGTTAACTAGATTGGTTACGGTAGCTTAGATGACTCTTGATTTGCTTGTCCGAATATTTGAAGGTGTATATATTCATCGTTGACTCATTGTGTGATCATTTATAGTATCTGATTGTGTTTTTAATAAACCAGAATATATTTTTTTTTGTACTTTGTGTCATATTTTGTCTGCATTTACTCTCTCATCGCCGAATCAGTGGTATTGTTTTAAGTAGTGTGTATTTGCTACCATATTAGCTCTGGCTTATCAGACAGGCGAGCATAAGTATATGTGTTTCAGGTTAATTTAAGTTACAGTATTTTAATATCCAGTCCTGCAGAGTTTTTGTCACAAGTTTGATGTTCGACGTACCTTCCAGGTTGATTTTAGGTACAGCTACCAGTGCAGTTCAGCGACTTCTTGATTATAGTTGGATTGCAGGTAATTAAGGGGAGGTATTGTGTGATAACATCTTATTTCAAGATCCGGTACTGGGTGTAAAACAATCAAGTGGCGCCCCCTTTATCTTAACATCGTGTTTAAAGAACCCACGGCCGTCTCCACTGTCTAAAGGCTGCCGGCCACCTAGAATACCGGTAACTTTACTCTATATTTTCAATCGATTATAACGTTGGTAGTGTTTGAAGTTTAATAGGTAGGTTATAGTCGAGAGGGATTATATAAGCAATTTGGGCGGTCACAACATATCTCGAGACGGTTGTTTTATTAATTTTGACTACTTCTTGTTTACAGTTGTTTATAGGTTTTTGCAATTTGATTTACCTAATTTCACATGGATTTTGATTGTTAAGGGCAGTTGGATTATCATCTTTGGAGAAATACAATTGGTTCTTTAAATTTTGACATTCTTCATTGCGGTAGGCATATTGTTTGCTACTTAGGATCAGGTATCTGGTTCTAGGAATTATCATGGTAAATGTGTATGGATTTTCAGGAATTAGTAAAGTGTATAGTTGATAATAAGTATAATCTGATTCACTTACTAGCGGTATTCCTACTTGAAATATAATTTTGAAGTCAATTTGAACAATTTTAATTTAAACATTTTTTTCATATAGATTTAGATCACTGGTTGTTATCAATCTTGAATTGGTTACGTAATTTTGTATCTTACTGAGTTCATTTAGTATAAATTTGGGTTTCGATATAGATGTGTGAAATATTCCTAATTTTGAAAAGGTGATCGCATTTTCGGTTGTCAAAATTATTTCTTGGAACATTATTTGTATCCAATTAATGCAGGAGTTCCTCAAGGTTCAGCTTTAGCCCCTACTTTGTTTCTTCTCCACATCAATGACCCCCTCTCTAGCACATCCAACCCAGTTCACAGCTACGCGGACGACAGCACCCTCCATTCAAATATACAATATTCTAACCCTGTCTCTTTAGCCCAATTAGATGAGGATCGCAGACTCATGGAGGGTTCTGTCTCCGTGGATCTCCAAAAAATATTAGACTGGGGAAGTAGAAATCTTGTACAATTCAACCCCACCAAAACTAAGTCTTGCTTTCTTTCTCACAAGAGATACACCAGCCCTAGACCCATCACAATGAACAACCAAGTTATTCAAAGTAATGAGTCCTTTTCTCTTGTTGGCATTTCTGTGGATCGAAATCTTAATTGGCACCAACATGTCACATTAATTGCAGAAGCGGCTGCTAAGAAATTAGGTTTCCTCTTCCGAGCTCGCAAATACTTTTCACCAGCTAATCTCTATACCTTATATACTTCACAAATAAGGCCAAACCTCGAATACTGCTCCCACATCTGAGGTGCCGCTGCCGCTTCTACACTCGCTATCCTGGACTCCATTCGAAAGAGAGCTATACGTCTCATCGGTGACCCTACCCTCACCCAAAGGCTGCCATCCCTTGCTCACCGACGTGCCGTTGGTGACCTCTCTCTCTCTCTTTTATAGATATCTGCACGGGCTCTGCTCAAAGGAGCTTTCCTCCATAGTTCCCCACCTGCTGCCCCCAACAGATCTACCAGGAAAACAGAGCGAATGCACCCTTTTACTGTCGAGGTCACCAGACTTAGAACATCTTGTTATGCCCGCTCTTTTGCCCCGAGGACTTCCAAGTTGTGGAATTCCTTGCCGGCACATGTTTTTCCTTCTCCTCCGAACCTCCAAACCTTCAAGTCCAGAATTAACAAGCTGCCTCTTTCCTCCTTGTCAACACCCACGGTACGATAGTATTTAGGCTATAAGCCCTCGTGGTGTGTTGAGGAAATTAAAAAAAATAAAAATTTAGCAAATACCCAATCAGTGTCAGTAACTATAGCTGTTTTATCCGGTGATAATGTGTCAGTTGTTCGCTCCTGAGATCATCAACTGTATTTTCTAGTTCGTTTATTCTTTTTACTATTGTGTCCTAATTATGAATCAATTTGGTTATAGTTTGATTGAATTCCGATACTGCTTCTAACATTAAAGAAGTTTGAGATTCCCTATGTCGTGAACTTTTTTTTGGTCTTTTGTTAACACCTCTAACGTCTTGCGAATCGAGATTACCGGTGATTGATTTAGAAATTGAACCTAATCCCTTTATCATACCATGTGTCTTTCTATTATTGTCGATATTCATATTTGGAAAAATCCTGTAAAATATATCATCTATGCTACTTATAGTAAAATTAAGAGTTAATATGAAATTATGATATTCTGAATAGTAGTCAGTCGTTATTACTTTTACAGTGGCTATGTAGTATTGTTTTATCCTGTCATAGTCATTGCATAATTTTGTCATGTATGTGCAGTAACTTCCATCCGTTGTTCTCTGAATATTCTGTCCCTATATTTCTGGGTAGCATGCCTGGATTGTCAGTCAAGTCATATATCTGGCCACCTATTCCTGCTGTAAGACACCTGAAAGGTGTAAATTTCTTAAAAGGGCTATAGTGTGTTCGTCATTTTTATGGTTTACTAGAATAGCTTTGTTATGTTCTACGAGTGAAACTATTGAATATGGTCCTGAAAATGGATTTTAATGTTGCTTATGGAATCCGGGAGGGATTTTTTTATATACGATGTCGACCTCTTTAAACGGTTGATTAGTATTCTTGTTAGTCCGTTGTAATATTTTGATTTTTTGAATTTTCGATACGGCTTCTTATTATGTCATAATTTGCATTAGTTCTTTATGTTGAATGTTGTATTCTTGGGTAATATTACCTCCGGGTCGTATTTGAACAATTTAAAGAACACCGTAAGGATTTTCCAACTGATCTAATAACTAATTTAACCAGCTTTTATAAAAATACGTTCGATAAACAGAAACTGATCAACGAGCTAGAAGTTATATATTACGACGAACAATTTAAAAAACTAAATGGAGAAGCAATGTTAAATAATTTTGTGGTTAACGATTTTCGAAAAATATTTACCGAGGCTTATAAACTATTCGTTTTAATCGCGACAATTCTAGCAACAAGTACCTCAGTTGAGAGCAATGTTTCTTGTTTAAAGCGTATTAAAACTTACAGCAGAATTTCGATGAAGATTGACCGCTAATCAAGTCTTGCACTTATTTAGATAGAAAAAGAGTTGTTATGTTTTCTCCAAGATCAAGATTCAGATGAATTTGCGAATAATATAATAAATAAATTATCATTAATAAAAGACAGACGTATAAGTTTAATTTATAAAAAGTAACTGTCATTTTCAAACGAGGTTGGGTTATGGTTAGGCTGTGAGGGAAGGAGGAGGCCTACATCGCGTAAATTAACTATATTGAAGTAATACCAATTTAAATGCAAACGCGCAGACATTTTCTTATTTTTATAAATTATTTAAGCGGGATATGCTTTGCAATTCAGAATTACTCTAAACTATATTCATTCACCATTCCTCTAAACTATATCCAATTAATGCAGGAGCTCCTCAAGGTTCAGCTTTAGCCCCTACTTTGTTTTTTCTCCACATCAATGACCTCCGCTCTAGCACATCCAACCCAGTTCACAGTTACGCGGACGACAGCACCCTCCACTCAAATATACAATATTCTAAGCCTGTCTCTTTGGCCCAACTAGATGAGGATCGCAGACACATGGAGGGGGTCTGTCTCCGTGGATCTCCAAAAAATATTAGATTGGGGAAGTAGAAATCTTGTACAATTCAACCCCACCAAATCTCAGTCTTGCTTTCTTTCTCATAAAAGATACACCAGCCCTAGAACCATCACAATGAACAACCAAGTTATTCAAAGTAATGAGTCCTTTTCACTTGTTGGCATTTCTCTGGATCGAAATCTCAATTGGCACCAACATGTCACATCAATTGCAGAAGCGGCTGTTAAGAAATTAGGTCTCCTCTTCCGGGCTCGCGAATACTTTTCACCAGCTAATCCCTACCATCACCCAAAGGCTGCCATCCCTTGCCCACCGACGTGACGTTGGTGACCTCTCTCTCTTTTATAGATATCTGCACGGGCAGTGCTAAGAGGAGCTTTCTTCCATAGTTCCTCCACCTGCTGCCCCCAACAGATCTACCAGGGGAACAGAGCGAATGCACCCTTTTACTGTCCAGGTCACCAGACATAGAACATCTTGTTATGCCCGCTCTTTTGTCTCGAGGACTTCCAAGTTGTGGAACTCCTTGCCGGCACATGTTTTTCCTTCTCCTCCGAACCTCCAAACCTTCAAGTCCAGAATTAACAAGTTGCCTGTTTCCTCCTTGTCGACACCCACGGTACGATAGTATTTAGGCTGTAAGCTCTCGTGGTGTGTTGTTGAAATAAAAAAATTAAAAATTCGCGCACTGTCGCCTACCCAAGCCAGAGGGGCACGAGCCGCCACTGCTTTTAGTACCTTAAAAACACAAAATTGCGTTGTATCTAGGAAGAGTGACCCACAAGACACAGATGTTAAAATGGCTGGTGAAATACTGACCATAAAACAGCCTTATTACATTGGGTATAACAGTTGAAGAGGATATGTGCTGGCATCTACATCTGTCGAATATGGCGAAGGTTGCAGCGGAGAAGTTTGGGTTTCTGTGTACAATTTCATTTTCACAACAGCAGCTTCTTACACTATGTAAGGCACACAATCGTCCACAGTTGCAATGTTGCACGTATGTCTGCGGGGTTGCCAGAAGACCACCTCATGTATCTCTTTCCATTCAGAAGCGAGGTCTGCACAATATAAAAGGTTCATTTATCACCGTCAATCTCACCCCTCATAATCAAAGAATAAAGGGTGGGAGCTCTTATACCCACACAATCATCGACATTGTTAATTAGAAGTTAATTCGATAGTTACTCCCTTCAAGACCTTTAGTCGGAAAAATTCGTTTAACCAAATGCGCACGCATGTAGTGTCAAGTTATCAACTTATCGGACAGCTCGCTTTAAATCCTCGTTCTTTTCCAAAACAAGTAAACTTTGGCGGACATATATCAGGAGACAAATAATCTCCCGCTATTAAAAAAGCCATTTAACACCCAGAACGGTAAGGTTCATGATGTCTTAGATTTCGATTTTTATGAACTATTTTACTAGAAAAAAATGTTAATTGCTTGTTTATAAGTTAGGATTCCTAAATGCTACAAAATATAATATAAATTTAAAATATAGTTCAATGGAATCAAATAATACAAATCACGGTTTTCAAATTAGTGTTCTGGTCTTTAAAGAAAGAAAACTTTTCTTACCAATAACTGATATCGTCGCTGGTCGAGAAGCAACTGGGTCGAATCCTTCAGTCACAACTTCACAGATATACTCGCCTCGATCTGAAGTTTGTGTAGAATGAATTATTAAGGTGCCATTTTCTCTAAAAATGTTGATTCTAGCATGTTTCAAATGTAATTCTTCTTGGTCGTGCTTCAATAGCTTTGAATCTTTCCTCCATCTGATTACAGTGTGATCACGAAAATCTGACTCGTAATCGCAAGTCAAAAGTGACAACCCATTTTCATCAACAGTGATGCTTTGTGGATGAAGTGTTATTAAGGGTTTCTCTACAAAGATGGAAAAACAATATAAAATATTGTCCAGATAAAAGGCTAGTGCATGCTCGACTGGTTAAGTATGGTAAAAATGAAATGTCATCCGCACCAAAATATTTTGGTATTTGAAGAAAAACCCAGTTAAAACATACATTCTTGCTATATACAGTATTTAGGTCTTTTGTGGATAGGATGATAGGAACATTGGATAACACTTACTTGTAACTACCAAATCAAAATATTTTTCACTCTTTCCCGCTATATTTTCGGCAACGCAAGTATATCTTCCAGCATGCTGATCTTTGACAGTCTCGATAATTATACGGCCATCATCATCAACTCTTGTTTCCCCTGTATCAGAAATCTGCAAAATATACAAGACTTGAGTCACTTAATGTATAATTTCAATACAGAAAAACATTACCGTATGGCCTTGGGAATTTAGCCACCATTTTTTAGCAAGCGGCAAACTATGTGGTTCTAAACAAGTTATTTGGAAGTAAGATCGTTCGGGCACAATTTTTCTGTGGTTTGCTGGCAATAGTGGTTCAAATGAACTTTCAGTGAAATTGTTGATGTCTGAAAGATACAGTAAATACATTATCAAATTGGCTATTTTTGCGTAAACAATTTTTGAATACAAGTACACTTTGGAGAACGCAATTCACCACATCACATTGTTAACACCTGACAACATTGTTAACACCTGACAATCTTTTCCCTAACTAGGTAAGCATCATCAGACGATAAATAAAAATGAAATTATTCATTCTCTGTTGTGTGTGGGTGTGTGTATGTGTAAACACATAAAAAGTTTAACTGACCCTAAATATGGATTCTAGGTTCTAGGAGCTCTCAGTCGCGCCCATTTGAAGAAATTTTCCGAAAGTCTCACCATGGTGACCTCTCTATTAGTGAATTTTCTTAATGAAAATGTACTAAAAAGATAGGTACCTATTACTAAATTTCCTCAAACTCGGCGCATTATTTTTTGAGTTATCGGATAAAAATAAACTACCCCGAATATAGCTTCTAGGGGTTCTGGTTCGCGCTCATTTGAACAAATCTTAACTAAACCTAAAAGCCGCGATATCCGTCACTATCTTGGAAAATCTGCCGAACCCCTGCCTTAATGTAAGGACGGTGGGGATATTTAACGTGCCCAACATCACATGGACACGAGGCCGACGGCTTTACGCCCGCTTCGAATGGCGGAACGTGCAGAGATTCAACTTGCTCAAATACAATGCCACAACCTTGGTTAATGTTAATTGTACCGTATGTACTGAAAAGGGAAAACCCCGGGAATCGAACCCAGTAGCCCTCAGTTCAGAGGTACACGTCCTTACTACTGAACCACCGAGGAAATTAGAAACATGAAACATATATTTATATACAATTTTTCTGATAGTTTTAAGATTTACGCTTGAACGCGAGAATTTACGTTTCTGCTATGCAACGACTTTCGTAACTACGGCTACTTAAGACTTGACTGTAACATTAGGTTGAACATATTTTTATTTTCTGTTATCTTAAGATGCATTTCAGACTTTCAGTAATTAAAAAAATATTATGAATTACAATTAGTCACCTACTCCTTTCTCGCAACCGTCCTTTTTTGAGAAAGACTACAAAATACATTGTTTGTTTGTTTTTTTTTTTCTTCACTTAAATTTGACTATGTTGCCGCAAAACAAACAAACTTTTAGGTTGTCTTAATTTTTTGCATTTTATTTTTAGCAATGTATGGTCACAGAATTATATCTAGGCTGTAGTCATTTATCTGTGATACATGCCCATACTAACGCATTTTAATTAAACAGCGTAAACGAAAATGAAAACCAAAATAATGTTTTTATATAATTTAGAGAAATGTTTGACATTTCTGTTGAAAAAAAATACAACGAAATTCCACATTCCAAGGCAATAAGCTGCGTCTGAAATTGCTTAACTTTAATTACTCACAATTAAGCCTCTGTAGGCTAGATGAAATATGCAACATTTGGAACTCTGCAAATACTTCTCACCTTGCCTCAACCAATGCTTTAGCACTTCATAAAGTCAAACATTCAACGAAAGTGCACCTCACAGAATACTAGTTTGTTAGACTACATGATTCTATCTAACTAAACCAATTTCACATTAAGATAAGCCAGTCTTTTAACAATGTCGAATTATCGAACTATAATTCAGGCCGTGTTCAACCTTATTCAACTGTTTTGAACTTCGCCGTACTTACATGCCATCTTCAATTCAGCCGTGTAACTTTGAGGAACTTCCGTCGACTCGCTCTTGATTCCGGTACAACTGTAAAGTCCTTCATCCGATTTCTGAACATTATTGAGTTGTAAAGTTCCGTTTGAATAAACAGTTATTCTGAAATAGAATCGGTCTATAAAATTATGAACCCCAGCAAGACATGTTTAAGCTATTTGGAAAAGTATTTGCCTATTTTGATTTATTACCTGTTATTTGCTTCCAGTCGATTTTCCTCGAAATACCATTCAATTACGTCAGCGTGTTCATAGACGCAGTCGAAGTAGGTCGTACCACCTTTTTTAACTAACTGATTCCTTGGTACAATTTGTATTAATGGAGTGTGATTACCTAAAATAATTGATCTTGTATAAAAAGTGCTAAATCAGTATACCTTTTCATGTGTCCAATATTCTTATTTTATAATATTATACTCTCGAATTCATTTTTGAACACACAAGGAACAATGCTAGATAAATGAGAAAAGCTCTTTAATCATATTTGCATGTTATAAGTACAATTTGGATAACCCAGTTCATCACCACACAGTTTTTTTGTAGACCTGACGATCGTTTCGCTAACAAAGTTAGCACCATCAGAGGGATGAATAAAGTTAGAGTTTATTCATCCCTCTGATGAATAAAGTTAGAGTTTATTCGTCCCTCTGATGTCAGAGTTTATTCATCCCTCTGATGACGCTAAATTTGTTAGCGAAACGATCGGAAGGTCTAAAAACTGTGTTGTGATGAACTGTGTTCTTCAAATTGTACGTATTAGTGCTCATCGCAGGTTACAAACTTCACTCGTTTGCATGTCGCTAACATATTTTTCATTTTTTAATCAATTCATTTGACAGAATGTGACAATCTGGTTAAAAATAATTTTACACTAGCACGACCTTATGTTGACGAAATTCAATCAAAAGCAACGAATTACCGATATATTATTGACCAAACAATAAATTAATCTAGAGATGTGACCAAGTAAATTCATCTTTTTGACAATGTTGGTTGCATCTTCTGCCTGAACTGCTTATGTTCTTAGCACGTATAATATCGGGGTTAAGGAGTCGCGGGCTAAAGGACTCCAGGGGGCAAGCTGAGGAAGTGGAAATAACAACATAAACTTTCGATGAAGCTTTCCCCAAGACCGTCATGCGCGGTAAAAATCCGCATCCTGCACGAGGTGACCCTGCTAATAACTAAACATGACGGATCTAGACAAGGAGGTCAAACTAAACTCCCCCAATCTACGGTGTCACGTGACCCGTGCCTATGGATGGATGGCACCAGGGCGATGGTGTCGTGAACGGAACTTCTGGAGTACCGGGCAACCCTCCAGAGTAACCCGCCTTGCACCACACAGGGGGTTCTCATGGTGTGGACAGTATTTCCCCCATTCTCGTGGGAACAACATGAAGATAATAAATACATATAAAACCAAAACCAATGAGGCTCGAGGAGTGGCTCCGGCTACAGACTTGTGCCTTGAGTCCATTCCGGAAACGGAGACGAGCCAGGGGGCGGCAGCGGACTCTGGAGGTCTCACGACCGGCGTAGATACGGGGGATCAGGGGGTAGCTTCGGCCAGAGACCTGTCCCCGACACCCAAACTGGAGACTGGGTCCCACCGGAGGGCGGCGAACTCCGCGGACTCCGGGGGCCCCTTCACCAGTGATGACTCTACTGTAAGAGTAGAGGGACTGCCCCGGCAGTCCAAGCGTCTTGCCGAGGCGCAAAGAAAGACGTTCCGGAGGGCGCAGAAAATGGCGACCGGGACGTGGACGGTCGAGAAACCTGAAAAGGCGCAAGAGGGGAGTGCGAGTCAGAAGACGCCGCGCTCCGGCTCTAGCACGCCTACTACAGACAGACCTCCCAAAAGGACCAACGCCGGAACACCGGCGCAGACTAGCTCGTATAGGGAGGCTGCGGGGGGCCTCGGGATGGCGGTGATTGACAGACATCATCCTGAGGTCACGCTAGACCAGGGGAACGCTGACCTGATCCAGGCTGCGGTGGTAGCTGCGGTGGGCTCTCTTCAGGAAGGGGAGAGCCCGCCTCAGTTCCACCGGGCGCGCCTGACAGGGGGCATCCTCTGGATAACCTGTGCCGGCCCGCAGTCGCGGGACCGGCTGCGGAAAACGATCGGGGGCCTCTGTCAGATTTGGTAGGGGGCAGACTTGACAGCCGTGGAGCCCAAGGAACTCACAAAGAGACGCAAGGTCCTAGTACGGATCCCTGACACCGTCCCGAAGGAGACGGTGATCAGTAGACTTAAGATCCAGAACCCTGAACTGGGGACACCACACTGGTCGGTTCTAAGCAGAAAGGCAGAGGAGAAAGGACAGACTCTCGGCTTCTCGATCGACCAGACGTCTTACAGAGCCCTTAAAGGAACCTCCTTCAAGGCATTCTGGGGCCTGGGAAGGGCAGCTTCCGCCTACTGGGGAAGCAACTAAGGGTCAATTGGACTTAGGTTCCTTCAGGTCACCCTCCAACACAGTAGGGCAGCCACGGCCGGACTACTGATGGCTCTGGAAGGAGGAACACGGATGTGGCCCTCATCCAGGAACCGTACTCCTATAAAGGAGAGATCAAGGGACTCGGCGGAGCTACTGGAAAACTCATCTACAGCATATCCAGCGAGAACCCGAGGGCCTGCATTTCTGTCAGGGAAGGGATAGAGTTTCTGCATCTAATGAATTTCTGTTCTAGGAACCCGGGCAACGATCAAAATCCGATGTAGAGGAGCGGATGGGCTGAGGGACATTACTGTCGCGTCAGCCTATCTGCCAGGGGACAGCACGGACCCTCCTCCACCCAACGAATTGGAGCAGCTGATGGTGGGTAACAGAGCAGGTGGATGGCATACCATCATCGGCATGGATGCGAATGCGCACCTTGAGTTGTGGGGTAGCTCGGACACAAACTCTAGGGGTGAGGCACTTTTACAATTCTTTATGAAATTTAATTTAGACATATTGAATAGAGGTAATAAACCGACCTTCGTCACAACACGGCGTGAGGAAGTTTTAGATCTAACAGTTTCCACCCAGTTTCTGGGTGACTTTGTTAAGAGCTGGGCTGTGTCTGGGGAAGTGAGTAGCTCAGACCACAGCTACATCCGGTTTGAAATAGCCAAAGTCGAAAGACAAACGGTATGGTACCGGGACCCCCGCAAGGCGGACTGGGAAGCCTACAGGTCAGCCCTAGCTGTGGAACTGCGGGGGGTTAAGAGTACCATAGACAATTCAATAGACCTCGAGATTGCAGCAGTCCAATTGCGAGACGCAATCACCTCGGCGCTATAACGCCAACTGCCCCCTGAAAATGAGGGTGTCCACCAGGAACGTCCCGTGGTGGAACAAGGACCTCAGGCAAAGGAGGACGCAGGTTCGTAAGCTATTTAACGCGGCCAAAAGGTCAGGAGTAAGAGATGAATATAGACCCTGAGTGACTGAGGGACGCCAAGAAGGAGTCGTGGAGGAGACACTGCGAGGAAGTGGAAAACACGTCCGAGAGTGCTCGACTACACAAGATCCTGTCCAAGGGCCCGCAGACTAACATAGGCTCCCTTAGAACATCCACGGGATGCTTTACAAGCTCGGGGGAGGAAACTATGGAAATTTTACTCCAAACGCACCTCTCCGGCTGCAACATAATAAACCAATCACCTCCGGACTGGGAACACTCAGAAATAGAGGCGCCTTATAGGCGGGTATCTAGAGTAGACTGGACAGTCGCTAAAGAGGTGGTTACCTGGAGCAAAATCAGATGGGCCATTAACAGCTTTAAGCCATACAAATCGCCAGGATTTGATGGAATAATGCCCATCATGCTCCAACAGGGGATAGATATACTGGTGCCGGTGCTTACCCTCATTATGAGGGCCAGCCTGGCTCTGGGGTACATTCTGAGGGCATGAAGACTGGTCAGGGTTGTATTCATTCCTAAACCTGGGCGTCCAACAGACCAGGCAAAGTCCCTGAGGCCAATAAGTATCATGTCCTTCTTGCTAAAACAGTGGAAAAACTGCTCGACCGGCACATTAGGGGCGGTGTACTGGAAGCATATCCCCTACACTGCGGACAATATGCATACAGAGCAGGAGCCTCAACAGAAACAGCACTGCACCAACTGGTGCTGAAACTGGAGAATACGCTGGAGAACAGGGAGGTGGCGCTGTGGGCCTTCCTAGACATAGAAGGGCCCTTTAGCAACACCTCGTTCGGATCGGTTCTGGCAGCTGTCCGGGAGCGTGGAATAGAGGAGACCTGCTGCAGGTGGATCGGTTCTATGCTCAGGGACAGGGCGGTGTTCACCTCACTCGCGGGAGGGACTCTGCTGGCGTGGGTCGCGGCGGGGTGTCCGCAGGGGAGCGTTCTGTCTCCCTTGCTCTGGTGCCTAGTCGTGGACGGCCTGCTGGGGAGGCTCTCGGGAGGGGGGTATGAGGCACAGGGCTATGCGGACGACATTGTCATCATAGTCCGAGGAAAGGTCACAGGCAGTGTGGGAGCGCATGCAGACTGCACTGAAAGTGGTGGAAGGGTGGACGGTTGATCAAGGGCTCGGGGTGAGCCCCGAGAAAGCAACCGTCGTGCCGTTTACGAGGAGGAGGAAGTGCGACAGCCACATAACTTTCAATCTATACGGTAGGAGCGTCCCAATGGCCAGGGAGGTAAAATATCTTGGGGTCGTATTAGACTCTAAGCTAACCTGAAATGGTCACATTGGAAAAATCCTGCGTAAGGCAGTCATGACCTTAGCCGTCAGTAGGCGGCTATATGGAAAAACGTGGGGACTAAGACCTAGTATGGCCCACTGGCTGTACACAAGGGTGGTCAGACCATCGTTAACATATGCGTCACTGGTCTGGTGGAATAAGGTGACACAATCCAGTGCAAAACAAAAACTAGGCAAGATCCAAAGGATAGCTTGCCTAGGCATCACAGGGGCCATGTCTTCAACCCCCAACAGCCGCCATGGAGGTGTTGCTGGATCTGCCCCCCCTACACTTAGTTATTATGGGGGAGGCCAGGCTAGGACTATACAGATTAGGCTGCAATGGTAGACTGAAGATCAACCCAGGCTTTAGGGGCCACTGCAAAATCCAGGAGATCGTGAAGGAGCCCATGCTTGAAATGAGGTCAGACTTCGCGAGCCCGCGAATGTGCAAGGAAAACAACTTTACAGTGGAAATCCCCGATCGCGAGGCATGGCGGGAGGAGACGCCGGGCATACCACGGGACGCGCTCGTCTGGTTCACGGACGGATCCGGCGGGGAGCGTGGAACGGAGGCAGGTGTTTAGTCGGAAGGACCGAGGGTAAGTCTTAGTATTTCCCTCGGAGCCCATGCAACGGTGTTTCAGGCCGAGATATACGCCATCCTGCACTGTATGCAGGAGAACAAGAGGAGGGGCTACACCAACAAGCGGATCCTCATAGCCACAGAAATCCAGGCAGCCCTTAAGGCACTAAGTAGCCCACGGGTAAATTCCTGGCTGGTGAGTGAGTGCCGAGACGAGACGAGCGACCTGGCTGGGCAGAATGAGGTGACCCTCATCTGGGTGCCGGGTCACTCGGGGGTCAAAGGCAATGAAAGAGCACTGCCAGGGGAGCCATTAAGTCCTGGGTCAGAAACCAACACAAGGTGTACTGGGCGGACTGTCCAGGGCTCAGACAATAATTGACGGACCCAGTTCAAAGAGAGCTGTGGAGCTGCTAAATCTTAGCAGAGGGCAGCTCAGAAACACAACAGGTCTCTTGACGGGACACATGGCCGTGCATAAAATGGGGCGGTTCGAGGGGGACATCGCATGCAGACTCTGCGGCGAGGGGGAGGAATCAGCCCAGCACATATTGTGCGAGTGTAAAGCTCTGTACCGCAAAAGACAACTGATCTACGGTCAGTCTAGACCGGAGACAGAGCAATATAAAACTTCACCCTACCAATCGCTGTGCAGACTAGTTCAAGGCATAGTGATTTTGGAATGGGTGGAGTAAGACTAAGGGTATGCACAATCAACCAAAAGTTGCAGTGCTATCGGGGCGGCAAGACCGCGGACGAGCCCTAAGGGAACAAAAAAAACGTATAATATCTATAAGTTTATACAGGGTGTTTCCAAAATGTGTAGCTAAATTGATACCGTAGAAATTAAGGGTCGAAATAAGCCTGTTTAACCGCATTTACCTACATATCAAAATGCACCCTTAAAAAGTTACAGCGCTTTAAAGTCAATGTTAAAAGAGGATGTAACTTTTAAGGGTGTATTTTGGTATGTAGGTAGATTGGGTTAAATGCCGGGTTAAATCGACCTATTTTGACCTCTAGTTTCCAGGATTTCAATTTGGCTACACATCTTGTGAACATCATGTATGAAAAGTCAAAAAATAATAATTTTCGAACCCGAAGAGTATTTAGCTTTTAAGCGCTAGAATAATACAGGGGTGCATTGATATCTAGTTAGCCTGCATCGTTTCCATGGCAGAAATAATTCAGATACCGTATCCACAAACAACGGCTCAGGAGAAATGTCTGTGCGAAACTTCACGTCAAAAAATCAAAATTTTGTTGCGCAAGAAAGTTTTAAAATTAGCATAAGTCTATATCTATCTAACTATAATGGATCTGGACATTTAAAAAAGGATAATTAAATTCTAATCAGAAGCAAGCAATATGCTCAATATGTGTCCGGTTTTAACAAGACGCTTACTCCTTTAACCGTGTTGTTACTATGGAGGAAACTTGGGTACACTCATATGACCGAGAATCAAAACAGCGAGTGGCTGAATTCAGAGTCTGTGACTTCCAAATACCTAAAATGTACAATGTTTAAACGCTGTTTGAACAGTTCTTGCTTCAGTTTTTCAAGACTGGCATGGAGTAATGATGATGTACTTTCTGGGTAAGCGTAAAACAAGCGATAACTGAAAATTATCATTCGTTATTACTAACAACCATATTAGAAAATATTGAGAAGAAAGGCGATGAGAGTTACTTATAGGTGTTTAGTTTTTGCAAGACAATGCCCTTACACATCCATCAGATGCCATGGAAACAATTCGTGATTTAGATTTCGAGTTACTTGAACACCCCTTTACTCACCAAACCTGGCCCGGCCTGACTATCACCTCTTCCCATAACTAAAAAAGTTCAAAAGATCAAAGATCTTTAATTTTCTTCCAACGAATAGGTGAGAAGCTTCACACATAGTGCAACCAAGCCTGTTCCAAACGGGATCTGATTCTATAAAAAAAATATGCAATAGTGTACCAAATTGTGGTTCAAATGATTGATTGTGCAAATATTTTTAATTGAAACTGCATGATAAATTTTAACAAGCTAATTGTTTGTACGGTCTAAATGTTTTTATATCGGCATCAAACAAACACAGACGTTTGATCGTTGTATTGGTACTAGTATTTCCACATTTAAAAAACGTTTTGTTCTGTTTACTTAGTAAAAAAACTTTCAACCGTAACTTCCCTATTTTTGCGCCTGTGTTTCATCTGATTTTAAATTTACTTGTTGATCAATGTCCTATCAGGTACTCTATTTATACATAAGGAGAAAGCCCGCAAATCTCCCCACATTATCAGTACCACTGTTGCTCTTTTGCAGTGTTATTCTAATCTTTTAAGCGTTGCTGCAATTAGTCGCTATAACTGCACCAACTCATGACCAGTAGCCACAATACCCGAAGGGCATTGCTCGCTAGTTTTTAACTGGAGTTGCATCAACAATCACCAATTTTCAAATTTAAAATAGGGTACCACTGTATTAGTGAGTTGGTATTTTTTAGGTTGTACTTTGGGCAACTAATAAATGTGAACTCTTGGTTCAACATTGGATTCATTTATTACGTGTTTTTGTTGCTATAATAATTATGATTGTAATAAGATTTAAGAAAGTTGGATGTTTACAGGTACATAATTCGATATTATCACATTTAAATGCACGAGGTGTAAAGAAATAAGTAAAATAATAATTCGGCCTACCTGCAGAATCAGGTGACTTTGATATTTATTATTTTAACATCTACTTACATGTAAAAATGAAGCAATTACATAGTACAGAATCACTGAATTATTAAAACGACTTACCTGGCACTGCAAGAGCAAAATTTTTAGTGCTGCGCTGAAAACCTGCAACATTCTTCGCTGTACAACTATAAACACCATTATCAGAAGGTTCTGCACTTTTAATATGCAATCTCCTCTTTTTAATACTAATTCTCGGGGTATCTTGTACAATTTCTCCATTTCTGAAAGAGTGCAGTAAGTGAAACATGAATTTTGTAAAAGACCAACTTCTAGTTTAAATGTAATACATTTTAATCCAAATATAAAAAGTCTTTTTTCTTTTAACTTAGACATCTAAATTTTCGCATAATAGTATATATATTATAATAGACACCTTTGGTTGCCGTAGCTTTGTTATTTTCGGAGATACAACAATTTTCCGAAAAGAAAAACAACACTTTCCCGGAAACCTGATCCGATTCTCCTAACTGGCGTTCTTATCCAAGCCACTTACAAAAGGAATGAACCTGCCAAACTTCATCAGAATCCGGCTATTATATTTTGAATTATATATATATATATATATATATATATATATATATATATATATATATATATATATATATATATATATATATATATATATATAGTGAGCGGTAAAATGACGGAATAAATTCATTAAAATCTGAGCGATTTGTGTTTCGACGAAATGCTCGGACACGTCAACTCTAGTTTTAAAAAATACACATTTTGGCATTAAATTTACGTTTCTACCACTCCTGCTTTTCAAATATGACGTCATCGATTTTTTTTTAATGACAACGCCCGTTTTGTTTTATTTTGACATATCATTTAATTGTCTACACATTACCATCAAAATTTTGATACCTCACAATGGGCGAGTCCACCAGGCAACAGCAGCTGCATTGTTATGTCAAACAATGTTGACAAAATGTTGCAGATACCGGCGCCTCGTAAACTGGCCCATTCTTAAGTTTTCGAATGAAAACTATTAAAGAGTGGAAAAGATAAACTCTAATCAAAACAACAATCAAACGATAACGAATAAGATAATATTATTTCATGTAAATAAAAGGTTCGAAATCTTACCCACAAGTAGGTACTAATCAATAATACAGAAAAATCAGGTATACGTGATTGTCAAATGAACGTTATTCTTAATAACATAAATCTCTTTTGAAAGTTAATTAAGCATGGCACATTTAAGTGAAACCCAGCGTATAGAAATTTTTATTCTTGTTGGATGCGGTGATAAAACCAGACCACAGCAAGAAGTATGCAATTTGTTTAATGCGAAATATCCAGATAGACCTATCAGCCAATCCACTGTGAGTAAAATCGAGAAGAAATTAAGAGAAACTGGACATGTTAAACCAATGCAAAGTGCAGGGCGTCCTAAGAAAATTGACGAAGACGTAAACCTTGATATTTTATTAGGTGTGGATGAGAATCCTCATGTCGCATCTCGATCAATTGTAGCAGACTTAATGAAAATGACCCTGAGCGACGAATTAATTTTTGTATATAATGCAAGATTTATGCAACCGTAATCCAAACTTTATTCGCTAAATTATTTTTTTGGACGAAGCATCATTTTGGCTAAATAGAACAGTAAATAAACAAAATTACAGGTATTGAAGTAGAGAGAATCCTCACTGGATGATTGAACCACATACACAACACCTTTCTTCTTCGAGGAAACTCTAGCTGGACAGCGATATAAATTTCTAAGGAATGAGCTTATTCCTGCTCTTGCTGCAAGTTTTCCAAATGAAGATGATTCTGATTTATCAAGTGGTAATTTTGCGTTTCAGCAAGATTGTGCACCTCCGCACTTTGCGCGCCTGTTCGCGAGTTTTTAAATGGCTGCTTTCCTGGCAAGTGGATCGGTAGCCGAGAACGGATAGAGTGGTCCCTACGTCTTACGCCCCTAGATTTGTTATGGGGGTATTTAAATTTTAAAAAAATGTTAACAAACCAAATAACCTAAAAGATTTGAAAAATCGAATTAGGTATGAAACCAGTCGAATTAGCCCTGCTGCATTCGCAATGTACAAGAGGAATGTGTCAGCAGATTTGCTTATTGATGCAACCGTAATCCAAACTTTATTCGCCAAATTCTTTTTTTTTTTGACGAAGCACCTTTTTAGCTAAATGGAACAGTAAATAAACAAAATTGCAGGTATTGAAGCGGAGAGAATCCTCACTGGATGACTGAACCACATATACAACTCCCTCGTAACGTTAACGTGAGGGCAGGAACGCTACACGATATAATCATAGGTCCTTTCTTCTTCGATAAAACTCTCACTGGACAGCGATATCATAATTTTCTAAGGAATGAGCTTATTCCTGCTCTTGCTGCAAGTTGTCCAAATGAAGACGATTCTGATTTACCAAGTGGTGATTTTTGTTTTAGCAAGATTGTGCACCTCCGCACTTTGTACGTCCCGTTCGCGTGTTTTTAAATGACTGCTTTCCTGGAAAGTGGATCGGTGGACGAGGAACGATAGAGCCCCCCCCCCCATGTATTACGCCCCTAGATTTTTTATGGGGGTATAAATAAAAAATCTATGTTAAGAAATCAAATAACCTAGAAGATTTGAAAAATCGAATTAGGTATGAAATGAGTCGAATTAGCTCTGCTGCATTCGCAATGTACCAGAGGAATGTGTCAGCAGATTTGCTTATTGATTGCAGATTGCATTTCGAACATTATATTTAAAGGACAGAATACTTTAATTTGTTGAATAAGACCTTTTAACTTTTGATTGTTGTTATGAATAGATTTTGTTTTCCAATCTTTAAATTACTCATTTTAAAATTTAACAATGTGTGGTAACGAACTTATGATGGTTCCGTGTACAATTCAATGATCTACCAAAAAAATATTCAAGACGCGTTATGGTAAAGCTAAATGCTTGCATTTTGAATAACTCAATTTTCTATACACCGAGTAAGGCCTTTACCAGGGGTCTAGGAGTCGCGGGCCAAAGGACTCCAGGGGGCAAGCTGAATAAGTGGAAACAACAACATAAACTTTCGATGACGCTTTCCCCAAGACCGTCATGCGCGATGAAGTGCCGCATCCTGCACGAGGTGACCCTGCTGATAACTAAACATGACGGATCTACACAAGGAGGTCGAAGTGAACTCCCCCAATCTACGGTGTCACGTGCCTAGGGATGGATGGCACCAGGGTGATGGCGCCGTGAACGGAACCTCTGGTGTACTAGGCAACCCTCCAGAGTAACTCGCCTTGCACCACACAGGGGGTTCTGATGGTGTGGACAGTATTTCCCCCATTCTCGTGGGAACAGCATGAATAACATAAATATAAATAAAACCAAAACCAATGAGGCTCGAGGAGTTTCTCCGGCTACAGACTCGTGCCTTGAGTCTATTCCGGAAACGTCCGCGGACTCTGAAGGTCTAACGACCGACGTAGATACGGGGGATCTGGGGGTAGCTTCGGCCACAGACTAGTCCCCGACACCCAAGCTGGATCCTGGGTCCCACCGGAGGGCGGCGAGGTCCGCGGACCAGGACCATTAACTGTGGACACAACACTGGTCGGTTCTAAGCAGGAAGGCAGAAGAGAAAGGACACACTCTCGCCTTCTCGATCGACCAGGCGTCTTACAGAGCCCTTGAAGGAACCTTCAAGGCATTCTGGGGTCTGGGAAGGGTTAGCTTCCGCCCACTGGGCAAGTAACTATGGGTTAATGGGACTTAGGTTCCTTCAGGTCATCCTCCAACACAGTAGGGCAGCCACGGCCGGACAACTGATGGCTCTGAGGAACACGGATGTGGCCCTCGTCCAGGAACCGTACTCCTATAAAGGAGAGATCAAGGGACTCGGCGGAGCTGCTGGAAAGCTCATCTACAGCAGATCCAGCGGGAACCCGAGGGCCTGCATTTTTGTCAGGGAAGGGATAGTTTCTGCCTTTAATGAATTTCTGTTCCAGGGGCCTGGCAACGATCAAAATCCGATGTGGAGGAGCGGATGGCTCGAGAGACATTACTGTCGCGTCAGCCTATCTGCCAGGGGACAGCACGGACTCTCCTCCACCCAACGAATTGGAGTAGGTCATGGTGGGTAGCAGAGCAGGTGGATGGCAGACCATCATTGACATGGATGCGAACGCGCACCATGAGTTGTGGGGTAGCTCGGACACAAACTCTAGGGGTGAGGCACTCTTACAATTCTTTATGAAATTTAATTTACACATATTGAATAGAGATAATAAACTGACCTTCGTCACAATACGGCGTGAGGAACTTTTAGATCTAACAGTTTTCACTAAGTTTCTGGGTGACTTTGTTAAGAGCTGGGCTGTGTCTGGGGAAGTGAGTAGCTCAGACCACAGATCCGGTTTATAATCGCCAAAGTCGAAAGACAAACGGTATGGTACCTGGACTCCGGCAAGGCGGACTGGGACGCCTACAGGTCAGACCTAGCAGTGGAACTGCGGGGGGGTTAAAAGTACCATAGACAATTCAATAGACCTCGAGAGTAGATAAGGAGGCACCTGGACTCACCCCTCCACTTTTTTCTGCGCTTGCGCGATGACGTCACGCGCATGCTTGTGAGGTTGACAGTTGGCAGTTGACCTGACATCCGTCAGCTGTCAATGTGTGCTGTCAATGTCTGCTGTGAATGTCTGCTGTCAATGTCAGCTGTCAATGTCAGTTGTCATTGGGGGCTGTCAGGTGTCACCGGACCTGTCACCCAACAGCTGTCACCTGTCCGATGACGTCAATATGTTCCAAGATGGCCGCAATCAGGTTAGGTCTCCATGTGTTTGTTGTCATCTGTCAGGGCTGTCACCTGACCTAACCGATGACGTCAAATGTTCCAAGATGGCTACAATCAGGTTAGGTCTCCATGTTTTTTGTTGTGATCTGTCTGGGGGCTTTCACCTGTCTGATGACGTCAAATGTAACAAAGATGGTCGCAATCAGTTTTGGTCTCCATGTGTTTGTCGATTCCCTGCTATCTGATTGGTTGTTGACGTTATATGTGTGTTGTATGACATATAAGCATGGTGATTTCCGCTATCTGACTGTTTGTTGAGATTATGTTCGTACACACACACACACGTGTTGTATGACATATAAGCATGATGATTCCCGCTATCTGACTGTTGAGGTCAAGTGTGTGTGTATGTGTGTGTGTGTGTTGTTTATTGAGGTTAAGCCATTTGTGGTTATGTTCCATGTCGATTCCTTCGTTAACTGATTGTTTGTTAAGGTTATGTTGGCACACACGTGGTGTATGACATATAAGCATGCTGATTCCCGCTATCTGACTGTTTGTTTGTTAAGGTTATGTTCGTACACACGTGTTACATGCCGATTCCCCCGCTACCTGACTGTTGACGTTAAGTGTGTGTGTTGTTTATTGAGGTTAAGTCTCCATCTGTGGTTATGTTACATGCTGATTTCCAAGCTGACTGTTTGTTGAGGTTAAGTCTGTATGTGTTTAGGTTATGTCGGCTATCGGCTAGCCGAATGTTTGTTTGTTACGAGCTTGCCAACGTTTCTTAGGTTATGTTTGTTTGTTTATGTTTGTAGGTTACACACAGCTGTCATAAGCTCACCCATGTGTTTAATGTTTGTTGAGGTTAAGCGTGTTGTATTGGGGTTGCTAGGATATTTAGTTTTGGCGGGATTTGAATTTTATTGAAAATCTGCGTCTCTCGTGTCCAAAGTTTGGCTCGCCGTAGAAGGGAATATTCCATTGGAAGTGGGTAAAGTGATGGAATATTCCCTTATACGACGAGCCAAACTTCACACACATATACATTCAGGTTAGCCATACATACAGATATGAGATAGACACACAATTTGAAATCGTTTTCGATTTTAAAGAAAAACGTTCGCCTGAAATTAGATTTTGAACCCGAGTTCGAATTGACCGTATAATTCAATATAAATGCATTCATGGCTAAACCAACTGTTCCACAGAGACTATAGATAAGGTTTGTTTAATGCTTTGTATACATAAAACAAAACCAGTCGTTGACATGATAATTAAACTTGTTTATCAAATTATGTGGGCGTTCTCTCTATTACAGTGAATATTTAACATAAGAGGAACTTTGATTTTAAAATATTGGTAAATATGTATATAGTAAAATAGATTTAAACATATTTGATATAATACTAAATCGAAAACAAAACGTATTTGCATATGCAAATTAACCTGTTTCCTGACTGATAATAAAACTGATATCAGTTTTACGTGGGTGTTTTATATTAATGTAGATCCGAATTTATATCATTGGTATATATATATATATATATATATATATATATATATATATATATATATATATATATATATATATATATATATATATATATATATATATATATATATATATATATATAGGGAGTGATCAAAAATTCAAGTAACAAAACCCAATTTGAAAACAAAACAACTTCGATATACGAGGGTTGTTTGATATGTGTTGTTTGAATGCAGAGTGCTAATATATAAGAGTGAAATACATACCTACAGCAAGAGAGGCGTCATCCTTATTTCACAGCTTAACACATACTAAGCAAGTGTGTGTGTGTGTGTGTGTGTGAGAGAGAGACTTTGGTCTTTGTTTGATGTTGTACACGTTGTTGTTTGAAAGGATATATAACACATAGGTTAGGACAGTTCGATGTCTTTGCTTAGACTGACAGATGTGACGAAACATACATACATACAGACAACTATTTAACAGCGGTTAGAGCGAGAGCTGATCAGTATAACACTGGTAAACGTAGCGAACAGTCATGTTCAAGTTACACTTGAGTGTCTGTGTTCTTTGTCTAAGTGCCTCCTGTGTAGAGGATGTAAGTGAAACAGACAGACAATTGGCCCAAGACTATTTCATGAAATATGGTTATTTAAGTAGCAATATCAGTAACAATGACCAGCTAACGATGTTAGAGAAGACAGAAGCTTTCACTGAGGCCTTAAACATGTTTCAAACGTTTTTCAGTTTACCCGAAATAGGCCTAGTGGTGAAGTGGTCATGTTTACCAATGACGACACATTCAGCATTGTTGCGTTTCCCAGCATACAAGCCACATACGTAGGCCCCTTCAGTAATCTCACATATCTAAATACGCTGAAGTTTGACCGGATAAATGCAATGGTAAACATATACAGGAAAAAACATTATATTTCATTCGGATAACATGTATGAAATCATAGTTGAGAATGGAGCTGTTTTCTATAGACGAGAAGCAGGTTAGACTCCTTTTCTCCCGAATTCCCAGCCAAGATTGATGGCGCGTTCCAGTACACAAATGGTCGTTGATACCTGTTTCGAACAAATAAATATTACGAATTTGATGAGTTTACCAATCAGGTGGTTACAATAGGCCATAAATATTTATCTATGTTTGGTATTCAATGCCCTACCCGCAGTATATATGAACAACTCAGTCTGCTATTACAGAAGATTATCAGCTATACAAAGGACAACAACGACCACCAACCATCAAATATTGAAGACTATGATGATTATATGTAGTGTAACTTATTCAAAATATTTGTTTAACAGACCAAACAGCTGACACATAGATTAACATATTAATGTATGAAAATAAAAATATTTACCTGAATGTATATGTGTTGTTATTCCCTGTCTACATGACCACGTGTCTGTTTAAGATTGTCTAGAGTACACTCGACATCTGTTCAATATATGAGTTAAATAACACAGATGTAGGGGGGCCCGATGGGTATACGACATTCGTGTTTGAACTTGTCTAGAATACAGCCGTTGGCAGTTGTCATAACAGGAAGGAAGACATCATCCATAAACGTGTTTGAGCTTGTCTGTACACTTGTTATCTGGTGTTATTTCCGTTGGATGACATCATCCCATTATTCGTGTTTGAACCTGTCTAGAATACAGCCGTTGGCTGTTGTCATAACAGGAAGGATGACATCATCATCATCATCATCAAACGTGTTTGTGCTTCTCTGTACACTTGTTATCTGGTGGTATTTCCGTTGGATGACATCATCCCATCAGTCGTGTTTGAGTTTTGTAGAAAAGGCCCCCGCTCACACCTTAAATCGTTCCTATTTTCCATAAGATTCTATGTATTTTAGCCTAATATACAGCTTTTGACACGGTTTTCCATAAGAAACAACGTATTTCACACACACACACACACACACACACACACACACACACACACACACACACACACACACACACACACACACACACACACACACACACACACACACACACACACACACACACACACACACACACACACACACACACACACACACACACACACACACACACACACACACACACACACACACACACACACACACACACACACACACACACACACACACACACACACACACACACACACACACACACACACACACACACACACACACACACACACACACACACACACACACACACACACACACACACACACACACACACACACACACACACACACACACACACACACACACACACACACACACACACACACACACACACACACACACACACACACACACACACACACACACACACACACACACACACACACACACACACACACACACACACACACACACACACACACACACACACACACACACACACACACACACACACACACACACACACACACACACACACACACACACACACACACACACACACACACACACACACACACACACACACACACACACACACACACACACACACACACACACACACACACACACACACACACACACACACACACACACACACACACACACACACACACACACACACACACACACACACACACACACACACACACACACACACACACACACACACACACACACACACACACACACACACACACACACACACACACACACACACACACACACACACACACACACACACACACACACACACACACACACACACACACACACACACACACACACACACACACACACACACACACACACACACACACACACACACACACACACACACACACACACACACACACACACACACACACACACACACACACACACACACACACACACACACACACACACACACACACACACACACACACACACACACACACACACACACACACACACACACACACACACACACACACACACACACACACACACACACACACACACACACACACACACACACACACACACACACACACACACACACACACACACACACACACACACACACACACACACACACACACACACACACACACACACACACACACACACACACACACACACACACACACACACACACACACACACACACACACACACACACACACACACACTGCAAGTCTGAAGGACACATTTCAAGGAGCTGCCCAAACACCCTGAAAACTACAGACGAAAGAGTGGTCAATGTGTTAGAAGAAGAGGAAGAAGACCAAAATGAAAAAATCCCCAGACCGTTACTGAACAAGATTATAGTAAAACAGGATTGAAACGTCAGGCATCAAATGAAGCAGAAGTCCCCGGAAATGAAAATTTAAAGAAAAAACTAGCTGAAGAAAAGGCCGACAATAACATGCCTCCTCCAATCTCAAGTCGACCTGTCTTTGCTGATGTTACACCGCCTTCAAGTTCAAGTCATTTGTCACAAAGTAAAAAAGAGAAAAAGAAGAAAGAGGAGAAACATGCATATGAATCCCTTAAAGCATTTTCGATGAAAAATGGTATGTTCTTACTTATGAAGATTTCAGATCCTTTCTTACCGCTGTAAAGGGTAGTGATCGACCCGTTAGTGTTGCATCCAGATTTACGACAGAAATTCCATTGTTGATACAAATGATTCAGGAAATTTATCCACTTGTAGGATATAGGGCTCTAAAAGAAAGATGTAAACGTCTCGTTGTATCACTAGAAAGAAACCTTAGACTTAGCTCCTCACGAGATTCGGACACAGCATCAGAGGCGTAATTCTTAGTGTTTTTTTTAAAACTTATCTTTTTGTTTGCAAAAATGAAAAATTTACGTCTAATTACATTAAATGGAAAAGTCTTAAAAGTGCTGTTAAATGGTTTACCTTTGAAATTTTCTTAGAGCAATACTCCCCCGATGTGATGTGCATACAAGAAAGCAATACATCATCCTTACCACCTTGTCACCACCCACAAAAACTACCATATTCTTTTTTCTACAACCCCCCCCTCTAAAGATTATACTGGCACAATAATTGCGGTAAGAAAATCCCCTTCTGTTATTGTTCATCAACATGAAATTATATCTGAAGGTTATGCCCAAAAAACTAGCTTAAGTATAAAAGAAAAAATAATACATATAATATCAGTATATATACCCCATGATCCTGTAATTGCCATAAATGTTATTCAAAAAATAGAACGATCATTGCAATCTCTACCATATTCTGATGCATTTATTATCATGGGTGACTTTAACTGTACCTCGCGGGCAAACAGGGATCCCTCCGTTGAGAGAAATACCGGCGTATCCAGTGCTCTGCAACATATGGTGGATGTCTTAACAATGTCTGACATGTGGCTGCTAACTGCTCCGACCTTACCTGGATACACGTTTTATACAAGCAACTCTGCTTCCAGAATAGACCGAGCATACTGTTCTGATAATCTGACTGACCACACATCATCGTCTAAATTATTGACATCCTTTTCTGATCATCTAGCAGTGTCTTTTGAGACTAAATTTAAAATTGACCATTATAGGAGCCCTCTCTGGCGTTTTCCTAATTATCTGCTAAATGACCCAGGGTATATCACATGCATAAATACATTTTTAGATACGCAGATACATACCAAAATTAAAGACTATAAAGGCCACTGGGAACATTTAAAGCAGAATATTAGAGAAATTACACAGCAATACAAATATTTTAAAACGATACAAGAGAGAAGCCAACTTCACTATCTTCAATCTGCAGCTCAAAAATTGATTAAAGAATCCAGCAACAACACAGTTGAAATATTTCGAATAAGAAATGAAATTACAGAGTTGTATAAAAGAACGAGTGAAAACAACCTCCAAAATAAAAACTTACAACAATTACATGAAAAAGACCGCCCCACTGCCAACATAGTTATGCACACATTGCCTAAAAGAACTTATCTCAATGAAATCGTTCAAAATGACACGACGATAGAAGACCCTTTTGAAATGTGTGGCTATGTTAAATGATACTTTGAAGGCATATATAGTAATACTCAAGATACCTCAGAACAAAATGAAAAACTTTTTCAAGGATTGCCACAGTTAACAAATAGTAAACAACAAGAAGTTGGCTCGACAATCACAATAGATGAATTAACAAAAGCACTGAAATCCTTAAATAAAAACAAAGCACCTGGCTCAGATGGCCTCACCACTGAATTTTATCTTGAATTTTGGCCAAAACTGCATGTTCACCTTTTAAATATCCTAAATCAATCATTTATGGAAGGCACATTACCCAGATCGTTAAGACTGGCAACTGTGTCGCTTCTTTATAAAAAAGGTGAACCTAGTAGTTTAGATAATTGGCGTCCCCTATCCCTTACCAACACTGACTATAAAATTGTTTCGAAATGCCTTGCTATCAGAATTACCGGAGTATTAGCTGATCTTGTTCACACCGATCAGAGCTTTTGTATACCTGGATGTTCTATATATGACAGTTTACATTTATATAGAGATTTCATTGCACATGTAAACAGGACCACGACAAATGCGGCTATTATATCCTTAGATCAGAATAAAGCTTTTGACAGAGTCAACCACGAATATGTATTTCATGTATTAAAAAAATTCAATTTTAGCCAGTCATTCATCTCATACATTAGACTATTATATAGTGAAGCCATATGCATAATACGAGTTAGCCATTTGCTCACAGCTCCTATTTGCTTAAAAAACGGTATAAGACAGGGATGTCCACTGTCTGGAGTTTTGTTTGCACTGTCAGTGGAACATTTGCTAAACCTTTTACGCAAAGAGATTACAGGTTACAAACTAGCTACTCCAGGAAATGATATCAGCCTAAAAGTTACAGCTTATGCTGATGACATAAATATAATCGTTTCACAACCTGCGGAAATACATAAAGGGCTGAAGTGTTATGAAATATATTCGAAATGTTCTGGGGCTATACTCAATGTCGAAAAATGTCTAGGCTACTGGCTAGGAGGTCTTAAAGATTATAATAAATTTTACTGCGGGTTTAGATGGTCATCTGGTGACATAAAGATTCTTGGGCTTTCATACAAAAATCAAAATGACACCACTGACTCTCTAGCTTTAGACCATTTATACAACCGACTGAACGATAGTTGTAGAAGATGGAAAAATATCTTGCCATCTTTATCGTGGAGGGGAAGGTGCTTAGTTATTAACCAGATGATAGCACCGAGACTATGGTACTATTTACAGGTTTTTCCGGTACCAGATGCATACCTTCAGAAGTTTCAAAATCTACTAAGGGACTTATTTTGGGCTGCACGAAAGCACTGGCTTAGGGAAGAGCATCTTTGTTTGCCTGTAAGGTATGGTGGTCTCGGACCTGTTCACGTTCCATCAAAGGTTAAAAGTTTTCGAAACAATTTTGCACTTAAATTCATTAACTGCACAGAAAATCCCAAATGGTACGTCTTTACAGAGTATTTGCTAAAATCATATCGCTCAGGTAACTTAACTTGGCAGCTTTTCTTTAAAAAACCCGATATACACATAGAAAAAATTTCACCTTTTATCAGTTCGGTTTTAGAATCCACAACATGCCTTCAAACTTTTCTCCAAGATTTTCCCACCACCCTTCAAGGCATATTCGATATTCCTATGACCAACTCGCGATTGTTCAGAGACGTACATTTTTCGAGTCTATGGTTTGACAATGGATATTACACAGTTGCAAATCTCTTTAAGGAAAATATTCTACAAAACTTTAACGAATTAAATATCACAAATAAAGAACAAATATCAGGATTGCAAAGAAATTTTGAACATATAAAGTACACAATTCAAGAAAACTTTAACCAAATCCTTGATGTCAAAAATCTGAGTCAAGACAAAATAGTCACTGGCTTTAAAAATGCCGATCACCACGTAGAAACAATGACCCACAGCCGAAAAAAGCATATCCAGCAACAAATTGTTTTGAATCACTTTGATATATGTGAACCTCAGAAAGGTGTATGGATTGACGACCCTGTTAACTGGATGTCCTTCTATCCACTATTAGCTTTTGGATATGAGAGTAACATTAGTTTTAACTAGCAAAAAACAGACTTGCTGACGGCATATTCTTAAACAAGGTGAATAATGAAACTTCAGCCTTGTGTCAGTGGTGCAGTGTGCCAATGACAGCATGGCATCTGATCATATCATGCAAAGAAGCACAAACAATATGGGCATTTATTTGTCAAGTAAAACAAAAACTGATGGGATCAAAACTACACTCATAGATGTCTATTCTGGACTCGCACAAGGGAGAAGTAAAAAAAGAAGCTACACTTATCAGCTACCTAATTGTCCTGGCCAAATACAGTATCTACAGCGACTTTATAGAAAATATGAGAAGTAGAAGCACACAAATACCGGCTTATCTAGAACAGTTTAAGAACAGACTGCGATCCAGAATCATTGGCACAGTGGAAGAAATGCAGTGCATGTGTTTCAGGATAAATGGTGGAATGCTGATTTACTATTTAATGTAGACAATGGAACTTTAGATTTTTCTTTAAAACTAATGTAAAAAACATGTTTTCTTAATTGCTGGTATCAAAATGTTAAAACGGTTTTATTTTTAATTTTATTTTTAATTTTTATTTTAATTCTATTTTATTTAATTTAGAATTGTTTTTGTAAGGTTTTTTTTATATCTCTATTCCTGACTCAAGATCTTTCTTTTTGTAACTAATTATTGTTATAGAAACCAATTGTATACCGATGTAAACTACTTAACTGTGATAATAAATAATAATAATAATAATAATAATAATAATAATAATAATAATAATAATAATAATAATAATAATAATAATAATAATAATAATAATAATAATAATAATAATAATAATAATAATAATAATAATAATAATAATAATAATAACACACGCACGCACACACACACACATGCGCACAACACACACACACACACGCACGCACGCACGCACGCACGCACGCACGCACGCACGCACGCACGCACGCTCGCTCGCTCACTCACTCACTCACTCACTCACTCACTCACTCACTCACTCACTCACTCACTCACTCACTCACTCACTCACACTCACTCAGTCGGTAAATTTTAACGTTTTGGAAAGCATTCTTTATAACTTTATAACTAAAAAATTGTAAAACATCTGGCTAATAAAATTGAGAGTGTTAAAATACATGACAGTATATAAATATGGTCAGCCAAAAACTAATTCAGACTGTAATCATTGAGATGACCTTATCTCCGTTACTAGGCGTTTTCTGTAAATAAGTTAGCTGAAATTCCCCTAATTTTCTGTTGCACTATTACGTCATGGAAAGCACAATACACTGATATAATGGCGTACATTTATTTGTTTGGTCTTCTAATTCGCTTAGCAAAAATAGTTTTCCAAGTAACTGTCTTTCCTAACCCCGTGTAGCATTGTCTTTACTGCTTCTCAGTTAATACTATGCCATGGAGGGTCAGTTTTTTATTTTTATCTACAAATTGTCTTCTATTATGTTTACACTGGTTCTGTTGTCTCAGTTTACCGATGATTCATCTATTATACTATAAACAAATCATTACACCTTTAAAGTATTTTTAAGTATAAGTAAAAATTAGTTTTTTTTTCAGCAAAATGTTCCGCCTCTTACATTTTAGTAATACTTTTTACTTTGTATGTCTTACAAAACATAATAGTAAAAACAAAAGGAAACCAAGTACTGCCGTTAGGTGGTCAGATGGCAGGTTCTATGAAGCGACGGTATTAACTACGTCTAAAGAAAGAAATATGGACATCAATGTAAGCAATACAACTCCAAGAAACTATCCTGGACATTTTTCTGGCCCCTCCCCTTCCTGGGTAGCGATATTTAACGTGCTCATCATCGCATGGTACACGTGACTGACCACTTAACGCCACCTCCAAAGAGCGAAACGTGCAGACATTCAAATAGCTCAAACACAATGTCACAACCTCAGGCGATCTTAATTTACAGTATGTAGGTTCTGAAAAATAATTTGACGCTTCTGTTGGGAATCGAAGCCAGGAACTTTGGGTCCAGAGGCACACGTCCTTACCACTGGACCATCGATACTAGTACGCCAAATCTCAGACTACCCATACGATGGTTTAAAGGTCTTCAGAGTGCGGCTTCTGCGTCACGGTTATAAGCGAAAACATTAACCTTCATAAAAATAAAAAAAAGCAACATAAAAAATCGATTATGTGCATATATATATATATATATATATATATATATATATATATATATATATATATATATATATATATATATATATATATATGCACATAATCGATTTTTTATGTTGCTGTTTTCTGAAAGGATTTTTTTACACGACTGTTTGAAAAAATTCCCCAATACAATATATCTACTTTGACAATGTCAAATATATATAATGGTTCAGTTTGCTTTAAATTTAGCTACTGGATCCACTCTCACTGTACACTGATTTATGCAGCAACTGCTAAAAGATAGAAGGCTAAAATGAACGCATCAGGTTCGATTATAGCTTTATTTTGTGCCAAAACACAGAAGGCCCAAGATCTGCTGCATATACCTACTACATATACAACGCCAGCACACTTAATATATGCAGGTTATATATATATATATATATATATATATATATATATATATATATATATATATATATATATATATATATATATATATATATATATATATATATATATATATATATATATATATATATATATATATATATATATACGTGCACAGCTATCTTTGTCACCTCCACCCACCGAAAAGGCACCCAGGCCGCCATGATATATAATTAGGTTTTTTATGTTTAATTTGCACATTAAGCTTGTAACAATAAGTATCTTTAGAGGCAACATGAGAGGGGTAAGGATTAATTAGATTTATTTTATACTTTTTTTGACACATTTTTAAGTGTAATACGCCTCCATATATAAATCGTTGAAAACAACTCCTTTTGTGTTTGCCCCGGTACACGTGTCATACGTATACACCAACAATGTTGACAAATCTACATATTAGGTTTTTCCTTACTACTACGAGATCCTGTCCTTGGCCTTGTTAGTTTTTCTATTTTAGACCCTATTATTTGTCTGGAACCGGTAAAAATATCGTCTTAAATAGACTGCAAAATATTGGAGTCTATTTATTTATATTTACTATTTACTTGTATCGCTTCAAAAGGTTAAAAAAAACTGTCAATTTCATGACTCATCTGGTACTCTCTGATGAAATAATTTGTTTTAATAGTAAATTCATTTATACAAAACATAATAATAATAACACTACTCTAGACAAATAGTATATGAATAAACATAAAAGCATAATAAGTAAATAAAAAAGTGTGAAAAAGACTGACCTGACCTGACCTTACCTAAAAATACCCCTCTATATTTCAGAATAAAAACCGGGTTCCCGTAAAAACTTTCGTTTAGAATACTTACCGAAAGAATAGTTATGTGAGAAGAATAATTAGATTTTGTTTAATCTTTTGTCCTCATTAAAAACGGTTAGTTTTATTTGAAAGTTTATACTTAAATAAACACTTTTTTATTTACTTATTATGCTTTTATGTTTATTCATATACTATTTGTCTACAGTAGTGTTATTATTATTATGTTTTGTATAAATGAATTTACTATTAAAACAAATTATTTCATCAGAGAATAGTACTAATTAGTACATCACCTTTACGTAGCTAACGAAATTGTTTTGTATATAAATATTGTCTTTTTGATTAATATTTGTAGTGATCTAAAAGGGTTAATAGTGAATAATTGGTGCACATATATTTTAATTTTACAATGTAGTAAATACAGCAGTCACAAAAGTTATGAGAGTAAAAATGTTATTAAAACAAATGCCATAAAAGTCTCAACATGCAATTGACTTTTGATTGAACCCAATAATTCTTAGTTTTTCGACGTGAACAAAGGGTGCTTGGCAGTTATTTCCAAAACATTTTAGCTTTCCAAAGCGGCAGTATATATGTATATATGCTCATATTATTACTATATAATGCAATCTTTATCATTATGGTCTAAATGCGATGTCCCCTGTTCATTGCTACTATGACTATTTGTTTTCCGTAGCTCTTTTAATTTCACTATAGCTTCTACACTTTCCAATTGGTCTAAAGTTTCCAACTTTCCGCTCCATACATCAGAACAATGAAACTTTAGACGTTATAAACATTTTCTTTAGGTTGAAGTTAAATAACTATTGAATAGTTGCTTTGCAACCGCCATTTTCTGAGTAGTCACATTTACCATCATCGGTTAAAACACCCTCGAGGTACGTTAACATTTCTATTTGTTTGTCGTTTAGTTTTAAATGCATTGCTGCACTTCTCTCCATTCTTATCTGTACTGATTTGATTTTTATCATTTCAGTTTTAGTTTAATTCTTTTTAGCGCACGATCTAGAACATTGTACATTATTTGCATTTTTTTGCGTTTTTTCTATCAGCGATATGTCATATTGCATGGAACTGTAGTACATTTATTTTGATTTCCGCTAATAAGTACACTTGGAGAAACCCAAATCACCACAACACTTACTTCAGAGACCTTAAGATCGTTTCGTTGACAATGTCAACATCTTCAGAGGAAGAAAAATTCTAAACTAAAAGTGAATTTCCGCTGGAATAACATTTTCTAATACACATTATTTAAGGGTTTTTACAAGTCTACAAAGGCAATGAACACATATAGGTATCAGTTTCTTTATGATTTAGGCATCGTTTCTCCAGCTTGTCGTTTTGGTCTAAATCCGAACTAATCTTTATTGGGGCAGCTCTTAATTTTACTTCTTACTCCACTTTTCACAATGTCTAGTAGAATCTTTGCCACGTGACTGTACACGTATGTCCTATAGTAATCTATTGCATTTGCTATTTTAATAAAAAAGGAACTGCAACTCCTTTAAGATGTGTTTTGTTAGTTAATTTTTTGTAATAAAATTAAATAAAGTCATATATAACTTGTTTTGTGTTAGACACATACATCTTAAATGTCAACTACAAACGTTTCTTTCCACAGTTATCAATTCACAAAATCTGAAACCAAAAAGGGTTAGAATATTGGCTTCAAAAGTGTAAAGTGCGTACTTAGTAACTATTTGCTAAGTCTCTAAAATACTTTCTATTATTTCTTTTTCAAATAATTGAACTTATTTGAAAAATTAATGTATCTCCATTTTAGATTATTCAAATGCCATATTCATAGAACACGTTTGGAACTAAGAACGTTGACTGTACCTATCTCAAACATATGTGCTTAATTCATTCATTTCAAATTGGTAACCATTAAGAAGGTGTTTTTTTTCTAATAGCATTGTTCTAAATGTGAACAGGTACCTATTTAGCAATCAGCATCGCTGAAAAGAACTCTAATGTTGGTACTGAATACTAAACATGTGGTAAATTTTCTCAAACTTAATCTTAATCGTTTTTTAGAATAAAATGAGAGAAATAAAATATTTAATGACATAATGTGCGAAAAGCAGGAAGTATTTTGAAATTTCAAACTTGTAATTTTTTGGACAGGGTATCATATTGGCAAGTATGGAATTTCATTGTAAAATACTTTACTTTTATTGAGATTAGGAACCAAATGACACTTTAATATCATGTTCGTTATTATTTTGAAAGGAATTTCGATGCTGTTGAAATGCTTATATCGTATTAAAACAATACAATCATTTTTATTAGATACTTTTTCCCTTTAGGGCTCGTCCGCGTCTTTGCCGCCCCGATAGCACCGCAGCCTTTGGCTTATTGTGCATTTATTAAATACTTACTTGCTCATAAAATCTATGCATTAACTAAAACATTTGGAGTGTCACTTTAACCGAGCAACTCTGAAGAGCTGCTTCTTTCTGGAAAAGCATTTCGTTTCATGTTTATGTACTTTGGGATAGTATAATAAAATCTTTTTGTAGGGCACTAACTATTAATTATCTGGTAAATATGTTTAGTAAACCACTCAGTTGTTCTAGTAAACGAGTTAAAAAATATCAAGCCTCGGTATACGTTTACTAAACAAATTTCTATGTACCTAAGTACCTTTATCGTCTATTTGGTTATGCTGGTTATATTTTGACCGTGCTAAGTTCAGTGCTGACCCGACTTATTATTTTGTACTCAATTTATTATTTTTATAAATAACGAAAGCAGTATTTAGAATATTTTACTCAACGGTGAAATTGGTTATCATTTAAATAATAAAAATTAATTAAAACATGTATTCTAAGCTTTATTAATTGTTGTTGCCTTTACTTGGTGAAACGGTTCCATACTAAAATAAAGTTTCTTGATAAGTACACTTGGAGAACCCAAATCACCACAACACATCTTTTTAAAGACCTGACGATCGTTTTACTAACAAAGTTAGCGTCATCAGATGATGAAATTTTTTAACAACTGTACTACTAAGATCACCTTTAATACTGAATCTTATAGGTAAAGCACAATACCGAGAGGGAGATTAAATCGCAGGCAAATTCTTCAGTGTATTGTATTTTAAGTGCTGGACGAGGTTTTTGAAACTTCCTTTATCACTTTACCTGACAGGTTTCGAAAAGTTTATCTTCATCAAAGACAGAGCGCAAACAGAGGACTGAAAACCAGTGGCGGGGCTCGGTTTAAGAAACTTTTATTTTTTATTGCCCTAGAAATATAAATACTTTTGTACGCATCCAGCTCCGCTGGCCGTCTAACATTTTTGATAAGTTTCACATTTTCTTTGTCAATGTGGTGGTTATTATTCCAAATATGTTGTACCACGCATGACCTGTCCACACTACCATATCTCAGCTGTGCCAGATGTCCAGGAAATCTAGTCTCAGTGGTTCTCTTAGTCTGCCCAACGTATCTAAGATTGCAATCTTTAAAACACACATTAATCAATCCGGATATCCGTTATATATCGGATTGCTTAGTGGAAAAATTAATTAATAGACACAGAACAAAGAACATGTTAGCGGAATGCACGACATTCGGAAAAGATAAAATAGAGAAGAAAATTGTTTGCCTACCTTTTGAACTGCGCGTCAAAAGGGGTCTCGAGTGCATTTTAAGCTAACTTTCTCGACAAAAAATAATTTAAGAAATTTGTTAGGTAATACGAAAGATAAAGATATAGCCACTGAAATGTCGGGTATTTATGAGATATGTTGTAAAGATTGTAACCTTAGATACGTAGGGCAGACTAAGAGAATACGTGGGGCAGACTAAAAGAACCATTGACACTAGATTTCGTGAACATCTGGAACAGCTGAGATACGATAGTGTGGACAAGTCATTCGTGGCACAACATATTTGTGATAATAACCACCACATTGATGAAGAAAATTTGAAACTCTTAGACCGCCAGCGGAGCTAGATGCGTACGTAGTATTTATATTTCTAGGGCAATAATGGTGCAGATAAACATTCCGAAACCTGTTAGGTAAAATGATAAAGGAAGTTCATAAACCTCGTCCGGCAATTAAAATACAATACGCTGAAGAATTTGCCTTCGATTTAGTCTCCCGTTCGGTATCGTTCTTTACCTAAGATTCAGTATAACAGGTGATGTTAGTAGTAAAGTAGTTACAATTTTTCATCCTCTGACCACGCTAACTTTGTTAGTGAAACGATCGCCAGGTCTTTAAAAAGATGTGTTGTGGTGATTTGGGTTCCCTAAATGTACTTATCAGTGCCCATCACAGGCTCCAATCTTCACTTAGTGAACTGTTTCTTGGCCGTTAAATACACAAATATCAAGAATATATCAAGTTGGCGCCAAATTAATAAGAAATCTGTTAACAATGTGTACTAGTAAATTAGTAATGAAACAGTTTACTTCCTCTAAGCATAAAGTTCAGTAACTGACTTAATTTTATATTACACATTTCAAATCTTTTTTGTGTAGTATATATTTCAGTAGAAGTTTTGGTATTATATCGCTGTCGGCTGTAAACAATTTTGATACTCATATATTTAAAAGTTTTAAATTTATATTGGACGCTTTTTACCGTTTTTAGTGAATTTTCTTTAAAAAAAATCACCAATGAGGAGATCCCGACTTTAAATTTATATTGGATGCTTTTTACCGTTTTTAGTGAATTTTCTTTAAAAAAAAATTCATTAATGAGGAGGTCCCGACTTTTGAATTTTGAAAAAATTTCTTCAAATGACCGCGAACTAGGCACCCTAAAACCCATATCCAGGGTCAGATACCTTCCTTTTGCAAGTGGCTTGGATAAGTTCGTTAGCCAGGAAAATCAGCTCAGGTTGTCCCGGAAAAATTTGTGTTTTTTTTTTCGAATATATATATATATATATATATATATATATATATATATATATATATATATATATATATATATATATATATATATATATATATATATATATATATATATATATCTATCTCTGGAAATAACAGAGTAAAGGCAACCAAATTTGATACGCTGGTTTTTGTCATAAATAGTATCCAATGTACCAGAATTCAGACCTCTATATTAAAAGACAAAAAAAGTCAGAGGTAAATCAATTTTTAATTAAATAAATCTGATCCAAGAAAGTTAAAACTTCAAAATTGATTGATCAGAATGTGAGTGAAAAATACTACAAGAAATGACTGACAAGCTCCTGGATATGTGTCTAAGTCGTTATTTTCCTTGATTTCGTTCAAATATGAGCAAAAATCCATTGTAAATCAAAATGGTTTTGTGTAAATTGTTAAACCGTTGAACAATGGGATATACCTGCCAGTAAATGCATGTAGTGCGTATCTCAGTGGGCTAGGTCCCTGTAAATCGTGTAATCGACTCCCACGTGACGAGTTCTAATCCTAGTTGGTGAATTTACTTTTTTTTATTACTTTTTTCGTCTTTGATTCAATTTGAACGCCAGCTGATCAGATTGTGCAATTCCAATATTTTTTTAGCGACTTTTTATTGAAAATGAAAGATAAGCACTTTTAAGACTTTTAATTCAAGTTCAATAGCAGCTGTTGTTGCCCTTAGTTGGTGAAACCGTTCCACAGTTAACATAGACGTAGAGATTTGTGACATCAGAAGAGGTTGTTTTCTTTTCTACAACCGGATTCAATTTTTACAGCATCCACACGCAAAATAATTTTCTCTGTGAAGCCACAGCGAACTTTCTTGTACAAAATGTTCCTTTAAAAGCGATTTTTTCATAAATGAATTTAATGAATTTCCTTTGAAGAAACATTTGTTGCGAATTTTCGTATGAAAAATTATTCAATTGATAGAACATTTTTTAAACGAAGTACGTCGGAAATGGGGTTTTAATGGATTTTCGTGCAAATAAATTATTTTATTTTCAATTTTAATTACAGATTGGGTATATAGTTTGAATTTTATGTATTCTTTTAGCAAAATTTTGTGTAAAAGATAATTAGCCAGTTTTCGCAGAAATGTTTTGTGCTTCGTAGAAATCAATTTAAGATGCTTTTGTGAAATTTTGGTAACTAATGATAAATGTTTAAGTTATAAAAAAAATGTTTACCGGTTTTCTTGGAAAATTGTTTGCAAATTTTCACGAAATTATTGTTGTGATGTCGAAAAAGTTTTTGTGAAAAATTATATTTTGGTAGGTGGCTAAATAACGTGAAAAGGTTCTTTGGCCAGGAAAATCGGACCAGTTTTTTTTTTATTTATGTAATTTATTTTTATTAGCGAATTTTCTCGTACAAAATGTTCTTTTAATAGCGAATTTTTTTATAAATGAATTTAATGATTTTTCTTTGAAGAAACATTTGTTGAAAATATTTGTGTGAAAAATTATTCACTTGATGGAACAGTTTTTAACAGAAATTCGTCGAAAGGAAGGTTTTTATGTATTGTCAATTTTATTTTCTGTTTTAATTACAGATTAGGTATATTATTTGAATTTTATGTGTGCTTTCAGCAAAATTTTGTTTAAAAAATATTTAGCCAAATTTGAGGCCTGCTTTCATTAAAAAATACATATTTGCCATTAAAAACATTTTTATGAAAATTCACAACCATAACGCACTTGCTGCGTCCAGACTTTTTTTAGACGCTCTAACTTTTTAAATTATTAGTTAGCTCATATTTTGGAATTTTATGTCAATAAGTTAAGTCTTATTTTACGTAATAGGTCAAGTTTTAATTCCATTATCATAATGTCAAATTACAGTAGGTACTACCACACAACCTCTAATCACATTTATCACTTTATCAATACCCGCATATAATAACAAAAGCCTGTACGCAGCAAGTGCGTTATGGTAATGGATTTTCATAAAAATGTTTTTAATAGCAAATATGTGTGTTTTTTAAGAAAGCAGGCATCAAATATGTTACCAGTATAACCTATTAGTAAAAACAATGTTCCATGTTTCATCAAAATAACTTTATTGTTTGGAAATGTACAAAAATTTCCGAAAGTAAACTGAAAGTGTTCCCGAAAAAACTGGTTTCTTGGTAAACCTTATAGGTTAATAGCAAATTGAGCTATTCAAATATGAAGCATTTGATCAAAATTCGCTACCATAACGCACATGCTGCGTCCAGAATTTCTTTTCTTACAAACATGCATTATATTTCGATGGAAAATGCAAAAATGCAATAACATAAGGCGTGTTTGATTAAAAAAAAAAGAGAATTTGTATCAGCAACGACTTATGGGCCAGCATGTGATTGTAGAAATATTTTTTTAAGATGTAGCTCAAGACACCCTATAATTAATGTATACATATTTTTTTTCATATCTTGTATAATAACGGATATATTGAGCTTTATTGATTTTTTACGAAAATTCGACAAAAATTATATACCATTAAACGATAAACTCTATAGCTAAGGCTACTGCCAAACATCAGAGAAAGGGTCTATTTGAAATGAATTTTCTGGAAATATTTTAGTAAAATGAAGCACAATGACGGTTAAAACTAAGACTTCAGGGTTTGTAAAACATTCTTCTTGAGACATTTTCTTTCCATAGCCCGTATTAGATTCAAGTTATTTGCCTAAATGTTGCCAATTTTGACGTTTTAAATCGAAACTGACGTTTTGAGGAAAACCCCAATTTAATTTTATTTAAATGCCTATAACTTTTTTGTCTTTTGACCTACAGAGCTAAATTTTGGTGGGTAACTTACTCATAGTGGTATAAACCCCTGTACCAAATTTGGGTGTTTTTCGAAAGATTGTATTGTATTTTGAAGGATGACATGGCTGCGGCTGGTTGCCATTCGCACATTTTTCCGTGATTATAGCTTTCTTCCTCATTTGATCTGTCCCTGATTAATTACGCGTGAGCTAATATCTAAACGATATATAGCGTCTGTAAGTATTATTCGGATCACTTTGTATATAACCATTAGCTATAATTTAATTATAATGTTTGTCTTAGTGTATATATTTATTACATTTTTTTATATTTTAATTAATAAACCTACTATATTGCACAATAAATCACACAGTTTTGTAGATGAAAATTAACTGTTTAGATATTGCTAAAATTAGAATCTATAAGGATAGTAACTGGGACACATATCTTCATGTCTTGGGGTCGATCAAGACAACTTTGTACATAAACTAGAAGACCACAGGAGAAAAGAGGAAAACACAAGGAAAGACAATAGGAGATTTAAAGCTAGAAAACTCACGTATACTTACATCCATACTTCGTGCCACCCACACGCATATTTACATAATCACTCTCACACAAGTTTATAAAATTACGTAGCAGTCGGAAATCAAAGCTGTAGATAGGATCTATGGAACTACTGTAAAAACTTGTCCTGATGGGGGCAACCCCACCGTAAGCACCGACAATTAACTGGCTCGGTTTTCGCATCCAGTGAACAGAAACAAGATCTTGTATTAAACCCTCATGTAATTTATTGGTAATATAATCATTTTTAGATACTGTTTTTAATACAAATTTCAACGCGAGTTGTTCACGTCTTAGTTTAAGAGGCAATTCGCAACACTCTGCCAAAAGATTTGTGACAGGGGTGCTCCTAAGCGCACCAATGCACAGTCTCAAACATTTATTCTGGATAACCTGTAGCTTATTTAGGTGGCATTTTGCTGCATTGCCATATAATATTGAACCATAGTCAATTACAGACCTCACAAAGGCTTTATAAAAAGTAATGCAAACGCTGGGGTCTGCCCCCCAGGCGATATGACATATATATCGTAATATGTCATTGCCTTTTTCAGTTTTACGTACGATCATGTTGACTTGATCTTTCCAAAGAAGTTTTCGGTCCATAATAAGTCCTAAGTATTTTACAGAAGGTTTAACATCATAAACTATTTCAGTGATGGTCAAGGTCGTTGGTGTTTGCCGTTTTTTTTGTATTGTTAGACCATTTAATATTGACCATTTCTCCAAACCTTTCATGTCACGCTCTAAGGCAGATTTTCCTTCATCTATTTCGCATGAAGTTTTATATAAGCATATATCGTCTGCATACTGAATAATTTCAGAGTTTTTTATATAAGAGGTTATGTCAGATGTGTAAATTAAGTAAAGTAGTGGGCTTAATACACTTCCTTGGGGAATTCCATTATTGGTAATTCTAGGTTTCCACACATTTTGCGATGTTTTCAGATACACCACCCTATCCTCATAAAGCTTAATAATTTTTTTCGCAAAAGTTCTGGGAATATTTAAACCTACCATCTTGTCGTAGAGAATTTTAAGATTAACATTATCAAAAGCACCTTTTATATCAATAAACATTGCTACTACCGATTTTTTATTCGTAAAGGATTTATATATGTCTAAAACAAGAGCGGTAATTCCATTTATTGTGGAGCAATTTCGACGGAAACCTCGCTGGGTTTCTGATATATTTTGCTTGGTCTCCAGCCATTTTTCAAGCCGGTTTTTTATCATACGTTCAAAGGTTTTTTTAATGCATGATGAAAGTGAAATACCCCTATACGATTCTGAATTAGTCGGATCTTTAAATGCCTTAAGAAAAGTAATCACAATATAAGTCTTCCAATCATCTGGATAGTTCTCCATTTGCCATATGTTATTTAAAATTTTTAATAAAAATTCTCTTGAATTTGTTGGTAAGTGAAATAAAATTTCATATCGAATACCATCCGGACCCGGTGAAGAACCATTTTTGTTACTGTTTAATGCAAAATCAAGTTCGTCGATAGTAAAGGCTTTTGATAAAAACTGATCTTCCTTAGGTTCGTGGGTAAGTTCATGGTTAGGTTCATGATCATATTCGATTTTTTCTTTTACACTAGCTGGTACTATATTATTTAGGAACTCCTCGGCCCAGATGCCATCCGATATGATAGGCGACTTTGATGCTTGTGAATTACTTAACTTTTTAGCCATTTTCCAGATCTCTTTAATTGGGGTATTTTTGTTAATTTGGCCGCAGAAATTTTTCCAAGATTCTCTTTTGCTTGTTAGTATTGTTCGCTTCTTAACTGCAGACAACCTTTTGAATGTCATGAAGTTTTCAAATGTAGGAATTCTTTTATATTCTCGAAGTGCTTGCTTTTCATTATCTACTGCTATTTTACATGAATTATTCCACCAGGCTTTTCTGAAAGCAGAATTAAAGGCTGTACTCCTCCGAGGGATAGTTGACTGACATACAGAGTTGATGTTTTGTATAAAACTTTCATATGTAAGATTATTTGAAAAAGTCAGTTCTGTTATTATTTCCATCAGTATGGTGAACAACCTCCAATTTGCTTTATTTATATTCCACACGTTTGCAGTATGTATAAAAGGTTGAGAAAGTTGGAAATCTGAGTTATTATTTGAACTATTGTAAGAATATTTTATACTAATTACAAAGTGATCAGAACCAAGTGTTTCATTTTCTACACACCAGGAAAATTTGCCGGCAATTTGCGGAGAGCACAAGGACAGATCAATAGCGGAAGCATTCAAATGATGTGGATTTTTTAAAAGGGTCTCAGCCCCCGTGTTTAAAAAAGTAATGTTACAGTTTTCAATAGCTGACAATAGTTCGTCTCCCTTAGGGTCTGAAATGGAACATCCCCATCCCGTATGATGACTATTTGCATCGCCGCAAACTAGATAAGGCTTGCTTAAGCCACCGAAAAATGCCTCCCATTGATACCGTCTCAGGCTTATCGATGGCGGTACGTAAAAAGAATATACATTTAATTATTTTTTTTTGTCTATAGTTATTGTGACACCAGTGTATTCCAAGCCAGTAACAGTGCGAAGCCCGTTATTAACAACACAATAATATTTGCTTTTTGTTAGAATGGCAACACCGCCGTAGCCATCCGCTCTGTCACTTCTATAAAGACTATATCCAGAAAAGTTGACAGAGTCTGAAGATTTAAGCCATGTCTCGCATATTATAGCTATGTCTATGTTATTGTCAAACAAATATTTTTCAAGATGGCCCTTATTACTTTTTATTGACCTAGAATTCCACTGAAGTATATTCAAATTGAATTTTCAAAATGAATAAGTGAATCCTGAACCAGTTCTTTAATACTATTTACAACTTGACTATTCAGTGTGTCTACGTTTTCTTGTCTTAGAATGTTAACGATTCTTGATATTAATGTTTCGGCTACTTTATTTGCATTTGAGGCTTTATTAGAATTACTATATAACGGGGGAAATGGATTTATTATTCCCCCACCACGAGTCACGCCAATATTATCTAAGATTTTTCGGCGGCTTTCATTGAGTTTTGATACTATGGGAGAGTCTATGGTCTGCCTACGTTTTGGAGGAAATAGAATATCTCGTGGTTTAGTGTTTACAGCCTTACTACCGACACGAGGCTCAATGTGACGTGAATGGGCCCATGGAGCTGGAAGTGGTGCCAAACTTGACTCTTGGGTACGTTTAGGTTCTACGCGATTGTCGGATTGAGTGGATTGCTTTTTGAGAACTTGTGCATAACTCCTGTTTACCGTATCCAGGGCATCTTTATACGAAATATTAGCATTACTCATTAGGGCTTTTATGGTTTTTTGTCGATCAAATTCTGGACAAGCCGTCCTATCAGTGGCCATATGTGCCCCCCTGCATAACACGCATATCGGAGTACCCTGCTTTTCACATACATTGTTACTATGATTTTCTCCACAACATTTACATCGCTCACTTGCCTTACACTGTGAGCTAATATGGCCGTACCTTAAACACTTTAAACACTGTATAACTCTTTGGATATATGGTTCAACATGAAAAATAATTTTTTCTATTAATACTTTGGAGGGAAGTACTTGTCCTTTACATTCTACTAAGATAGATGACGTATTAATATATTCAGTAACATTATCTTTTTTAGATTTCCGCTTTAGTCTTATTACATTCAGTATTTGTATTTTATTTTCATTAGTTGTAGTTATCATATCTATTAAGTCTTCTTCCTGCAGATCAAGGTCAACAAATTTAATTACTCCTTGTCTACGGGTTAAGAATGTAGGTATATATGCTTTAAAACCTCTACCTTTAAGCGATTCAGAGTTTATTTAAATGTTTGCACTTTCAGCGGAAGACAGTGTAATTTTAAGTTTATTTCGTCCTATACTTGATATATTCAATACCTTATCTTTAATAAAATCCAAACAATTATTTATTATTTTAGCGGTGGCTATACGATGTATTCTACCAATACTATCATCTGGATTTTTACCTTCTAGATAAACAATAAATGGACCTAAATCCTTATCATCATAAATGTTTATTATTTGTCTCTTTCTGTTGTCAGTTCTTTTATTAATTAAATTAGCTGGATTTTTGTCACGATTTAAACCAATATTTGATACATCATTTAAACTCTCAATTAATTTAGCATGCTTTAAATAATCTTGTTTTTTACTTACTTCTTTTCCTTTCATTAGTGAATTTTCGTAGAAGAAATTCACTAATGGGGAGATCCCGACTTTTGAATTTTGAAAATTTTTTTGCAAATGAGCGCGATCTAGGACCCCTAGAACCCATATCCGGGGTCAGTTTCAATTTTTATATGTTTATATATATATATATATATATATATATATATATATATATATATATATATATATATATATATATATATATATATATATATATATATATATATATATATATATATGTATCACACCGATAACTCAAAAAATAATAGGCCTATTTTGATAAAATTTAGCATGTACCTTTCTTTTGTAAATGGCTTGGATAAGTTCGTTAGTCAGGAAAATCGGATGAGGTTTTCCGGGAAAATTTTGAGTTTTCATTCGAAAAAAATTCCTATCATCTCAAAAAGTAATAAGCCGATTTTAATAAAATTTGGCGTGTACCTTCTTTTTGTAAATGGCTTTGACAAGTTCGTTAGTCAAGAAAATCGGATGAGGTTTTCCGGGAAAATTTTGAGTTTTCATTCGAAAAAAATTCTTCTCTCAAAAAGTAATAAGCCGATTTAAATAAAATTTGGCATATACCTTCCTTTGGTAAATGTCTTTGACAAGTTTGTTAGTCAGGAAAATCGGACGAGGTTTTCTGGGAAAATTTTGAGTTTTCATTCGAAAAAAATTTTTATCTCAAAGAATAATGGGCAGATTTTGATATAATTTGGCATGTACCTTCCTTTTGTAAGTGGCTTTAATAAGTTTGTTAATCAGAAAAATCGGACGAGGTTTTCCGAAAAAATTTTGAGTTTTTATTTGAAAAAAAATTTTATCTTAAAAAATAAAAAATCTATGATAACCAAATTTGGTAGGTAAGTTTACGATATAAAAAGTAAACTATACACCAAAATTTAGATTTCTATGTTACAAGAAAAAAAAGTTATAATAAAATATTTTGTGCAAGATCAATTCTATGAAAATTCACTACCATAACGCACTTGCTGCGTCCAGGCTTTTTTAATTTTCGACTTTCCTATTTTACTTACGCTTTTCTTCATACTCGTTTCCTCTTCGCTTTCACTTACGTCAACAACTTCCATCATTTCCATTAGATTATCCTCACCCGCCCTATCCGGGGGTTCGGCGTCTTGTAAATTACTCATAAATATATTTGGGTTATTGGCACTTACTTGAGACAGTATCGGATATACGAGAAATCACTGAAACACTACCACTCGCTATCATTCACCGTACTCGAATGTTTTTCGAAAGAAAACACAAAATTATCTGGGAAAACCTGCGCCCATTTTCCTGACTAACGAACTTATCCAAGCCATTTGCAAAAGCAAGGTATTCACCAAATTAAAATCGGCCTATTATTTTTTGAGTTATGTCATATATATATATATATATATATATATATATATATATATATATATATATATATATATATATATATATATATATATATATATATATATATATATAACATATAAAAATTGAAACTGATTAGTGCTCATTTGAAGAAATTTTTTCAAAATTCAAAAGTCGAGATCTCCTCATTAGTGATTTTTTTTTTAAGAAAATTTACTAAAATCGTAAATTTCTACAGCGAATAAAGTCCTTTTATAAAATTTTGCAGATAACTAAATGTGCGATTCCGAGGTCATCGTTTCTATATTTTTTTAATTAGTTTTCTCAAGGCGGACTGCGCAAAAAATACTTTACATTTTTTCAATTTTACGGGAATGCAGTGCAAACTATATGTAACAGTAAACACATTGTCAAGGAACAAAGCCTTAAGCAAAAGCAAGTCACTAATATAGAGTAGTAAAGTAAACATTGAAAACCCATCGTACCAACAGACCTCCGTTTTTTGTGACTAAATGACCTGTTTCCAAGCTAACTTTCTCACACACGCAGCCACAATAGACCTCCGTGCACTGTTGCAATATTTCTAAGGCGTATTGGTATGTAAACTACTCAGGAGGAAAAGCCTACTGGGCCATCGTACGAAGTGTATACGTGTATTAAACGGTGACGCCACCTGTTAGAGGTACCGTGAACTGGTTTGTGTATCTGTATGTGTACCTTGCCAAACGGCCTCCGACCAAAAATTTAGAATGCACCGTTTAATGATGAATAGATCATGGTTTAGTCGTTATACACATGCATACGTATTGGCCTCCGATTTTGGAGGGGAGTCCTTTGAACGCGTATATATTTTGGAGGCCAATAAAACATAATGAATATATATATATATATATATATATATATATATATATATATATATATATATATATATATATATATATATATATATATGGTGTTAAGTATGGTGCACAAACTTCAAGGAATTAATCTATGATTGATTTTAAGACAAAACCTTCATTATAAGTTTCAGTCCGTAACGGCTCTGCAACTCCGCAACTCCAATCGTAACCTCAATTCTGGCATCGTTTCTTACCCAAATAAATCTTCCAACTGGCATCAGTTAGAAACTAGTACAACCAGTAAAACCAAAGGCATTGCCAAACGGCCTCCGACCAAAAATTTAGAATGCACCGTTTAATGATAATAGATCATGGTTTAGTCGTTATACACATCGATACGTATTGGCCTCCGATTTTGGAGGGGAGTCCTTTGAACGCGTATATATTTTGGAGGCCAATAAAACATAATGAATATATATATATATATATATATATATATATATATATATATATATATATATATATATATATATATATATATATATATATATATATATATATATATATATATATATATATATATATATATATATATGGTGTTAAGTATGGTACACAAACTTCAAGGAATTAATCTATGATTGATTTTAAGACAAAACCTTCATTATAAGTTTCAGTCCGCAACGGCTCTGCAACTCCGCAACTCCAATCGTAACCTCAATTCTGGCATCGTTTCTTACCCAAATAAATCTTCCAACTGGCATCAGTTAGAAACTAGTACAACCAGTAAAACCAAAGGCAGATGCAAGCTGGTTGTAAAGCGACGAGAAATAGAGCATAATATTCGGGAATTAATTTGTTTCGCGAAAATAAAATTCAAAAATGACGGCACTTCAAAGTTCCAAGCATACACAAGATTCCACAAATATGTCAATACCGACACACATTATGTTATTAACAATTCACAAGCATTTGTTTTACTATTGCGAAGGGCAAGAAAAAATTATTCAGGTTTTTTAATAAAGCCCTACGGCCTTGGTATTAATTTCGGTATTTGAAATACCTGACCTAACCCGATGTTAAAATTCATTTGTTTCTCTCTTGCAAAGGGGATGACGAAAACTAATTTGCATGAGTTCTTATACATTAGGGCTTTGGTAATAGTTTTTTGTTTTTATGACTTTGGCACATTGATTACAGATGACAAAAAATAATACATATTGCTTAATTGCTATCCCGATTTTCATATGCATATTTTCACTTTTGCAAATGGCGACAAAAAATAATTTGCATGGTGTATCATACATTAGGGCCTTAGTCATATTTTTTTGTTTCTATGATTTTGGGACATTAACTGCAAATGCGAAAAAATAATACATATTGGGAAAACAGCTCAATTGCCATCTCGATGTTTAAATGCATTTTTTTTTCACTTTTGCAAAGGGTGGCAAAAAATAATTTTTATGTAGTATTATACAATAGCTGGTAATAGTTTTTCGATTTTATGATTTCGGCACATCGATTGCAAATGCCAAAAAATAATTCTTTTGAAGAACATCTTAACTGCTATCCCCATCTTCATATGAATTTTTTGGTACATAAGCCCACAGTGAACTACAGCAAGAAAACAACATTTTTGTAATCAGCACAAACTTCACTTCTTTGAAACTTTGGAATTAAAAAAGCACATACACGACAGCAAGTATCTTGTTTTAAATGAGCAAACTGACATAAGATGGTTTCATGAAGTTTTCTCATATTATGAATAACAGTCAACTATCTTAATTGGGCCAGACCAAAGTCATTTAATAAAATCTAGAAGATCTATTGAGTTGGAACGCAGTGGGTCAGTTTTAACAAAGACACTAATTTGATGGATAGTTATAGTAAAGTAAATGTCATTTCACCAAATGGTGCAAACTGTATTTATCACTTATGTAAAAAAGAAGAATATGAATAGCTGAATCTACTGGTAAAAGACTAGTTTAGTACAGATTGGTTTGGTATTAGGATTCTAGAGAAATTAGTGAAAATAAAAGAAGGTATGAGGTGTGAAAACAATGTTACAGTCTATAAGAAAACCAGATGACGGATTCGAGACTGGATTACTTTGAAAGAAAGATAGCATCCAATAATCTGTATGGGGTTAGGAATCTATCTATGGTGTTATAAATCTGTATGGGGAGAGAAGAAACTATTTTATATGTTTTGGTCCGTTTTAAAAACGTCGTATATTAAAAAAATATATTAAAATAAGCATTTTCTGCATTTTAGTCTTGTGTTTCTGTTTCTCTTACACACTTAATTATTCAATCTGAAGCCTGTTGCAAAGTTAAATGACTTTAAAGTTTCAAGTCTCTAGCTCATCGGGAAGCTGGTTTAAAATCGAATGCAAAATTTGTACCGAAGACAGACAAGAAAACGAATTAATAAAAAAGTCTGGAAGCAGCAAGTGTGTTATGGTAGCAGGCATCAAATTTGGTTACCAGTATAACCAATATAGTAGAAACAATGTGCCGTGTTTCATCAAAATAACTTTATTGTTTGAAAACCTACAAAAATTTCCGAAAGTAAACTTAAAGTGTTCCCGAAAAAAACTGTTTCTTGGTCAACCTTATAGGTTAATAGCAAATTGAGCTTTTCAAATATAAAGCATTTATTCAAAATTCGCTACCATAACGCACTTGCTGCGTCCATAATTTCTTTTCTTACAAACATGCATTATATTTCGATGGAAAATGCAAAAATGCAATAACATAAGGCGTGTTCGACTAAAAAAAAAAAAAAAAGAAATTTTTTATCACCAACGACTTATGGTCCAGCCTGTGATTGTAGAAATAATTTTTAAGATGTAGCTCAATACACCCTATAATTAATGTATAGAATTTTTTTTCATATCTTTTATGATAACGGACATAATGACGTTTATAGATTTTTTACGAATCGACAACAATTATATACCATTAAACGATAAACTCTATAGCTAAGACTACGACCAAGCATTAGAGAAAGGGTCTATTTGAAATGAATTTTCTGGAAACGTTTTAGTAAAATAAAGGACAATGACGGCTGAAACTAAGACTTCAGGGTTTGTAAAACATTCTTCTTAAGACATTTCTTTCCATACCCCGTATTAGATTCAAGTTCTTTACCTAAATGTTGCCAATTTTGACGTTTTAAATCGCGACTTTGACGTTTTTAGGGAAACCCCAATTTATTTTTCTTTAAATGCCTATAACTTTCTTTGTATTTTGACCTACAGAGCTAAATTTTGATAGGTAATTTACCTATAGTGTGTACCAAATTTGGTTGCCCTTACTTTGTTATTTCCAGAGATATATATTTTTTTCGAAAGAAAACAGAAAAATTTCCGGGAAAACATAGGCCGATTTTCCTGGCTGACGAACTTATCCAAGCCACTTGCAAAGGCAAGGTATTCACCAAATTCAGTAAAAATCGGCCCATTATTTTTTGAGTTATCGGTGTAATACATACATACATACATACATACATACATACATACATACATACATACATACATACATACATACATACATACATATATATATATATATATATATATATATATATATATATATATATATATATATATATATATATATATATATATATATATATATATATAAACAATAAATATATAAAAATCAAAACTGACCCCGGATATGTGTTCTATGGGGCCTAATTAATGCTCATTTGAAGAATTTTTTCTTAAAATTCAAAAGTCGGGATCGCCTCATTAGCTAATTGATTTTAAGAAATTTCACTAAAGCGTGTTAATAACATACCCATACATTGTTTTAATAATGTTTAAGTGAAAGATTATGGTTATAAAAGGTAAGTCAGAGGATAACATAAACAATATGCCGTGATAAAAGAGATACAACTGTGTTAAATTTACAAGCCAGGTAAGATTTAATAATTGATATAAACATAACCAAATTCTGCAAACTTGAAGTGATCGGTTAATCAGTTTAAAGGATGAAAATAATGTTCCCGGTCAAGAATTTATTCACACATTTTCTAAGCACCAATAACCTATATTGACGCTCTGAATTCGGTAGACATTAACCAAAAACTTTTACGAATAGAAAGTTCCAGGAATATGACGAGGCCATATCTGGCAATACATAAACAAGGGGTATGCTGAAAAACTATAGTGACCCTGAATTGAAGCAATCAATATGTTTTATTTAATGCACTCACCCGTTTATAAAGACAAGTCACAGCACTACGTGTTTTTCAATGCTAGTGCCTATATGCAAAAAATTAATGCCAAGGCTTTAAACGATTATGTGAGTCACTGCCTCACAACAGATTTACGAAAGGTACTTGAATTTTAGACTCGGAAAAATTGGAATAATTTCAGACATTGAAACTGAAGTTTTTAGTGAATTTTCGTTAAAAAAATTCACTATTGAGGAGATCCCGGTTTTGAATTTTTTTTAAATTCTTTAAATGATCGCTAATTAGGCCCTCTAGAACACATATCCGCGGTCAGTTTCAATTTATATATATATATATATATATATATATATATATATATATATATATATATATATATATATATATATATATATATATATATATATATATATATATATATATATATATATACAACGTGATTCATTTCCCCGATAAAGTCCAATAGCTTCTTTATTATACACTTTTTGGAAAACACTTTCAAAAGTTTTCTACCATGTTAAGGTCCATAACCTAAAATTATTTTCAGCTACACAGCGTGGTCCATATGTCACTGGTACTAGGTAACTTTGTTTTTTTAAATTAAACACCCTATATTATTATATTTTTTGATTTTAAATAAAATTCTGATTACAAATTATAGGAAGTACTATGGCATAAAAGTCAATGCTTTTCAAGTTATTCAACTTTCTTCAAAAAATTTGACAGATGTAGAGTTTTTTTTGAGGTGCTGGTGTCATTGGTACACCACATCCGCAAAACTTGAAATTCATAAATAACTCGAAAATTTCAAATGGAACACCCTGTATATGAGCACCCGAATCAATGCAAAAATTTATTCTCTTTCGGATGGATATGGGGTTTTTACATGTAGAGCTAATAATTTCTGAGTTATTCAAAAGTTATCAATTTGATTGCAACTACATGATATAATGATCGGATTGTTTCCGTTTTGTATAGTGTGCACTGCTCATGACAGAATTCTACAAAATGTCAGATTTGACAAGTATGTACAACATTGTCTATTCGTTGTTCTGTGATTCTGTAGTTGTGTTATAGTTAGTATACATAATTAAAAATGAACTTCAATAACGAAGAATTGAGACAGATGGTGTACATAATTGGTGAATGTTCTGGAAAGTATCTTTTTGCTTCACGTATTTATAAGCAGCGCTATCCTCTGCGAAGACAGCCGATAGTTTTGTCATTGAAAAGGCTCAAACACAGATTTGAGCAGAATTCGTCTGTATTTTAACGAGCACCAAAAAAACAAAACATTGCCATCAAGGAGGATGTGGCCCTCGGTGTTCTTTTATCAGTTACTGAGGAGCCAACAGGTAGTCAAAGAGCTATTGCGAAAACATTAGATATGGATCAGTCCTCAATTGAACGAGTTCTTAAGTTTCATAAGTACCATGCCTACCACTTCCGAGTAGCTCAAGTACTGGGAAATGATGATTTTCAGCGCAGAATGAGGTACTGTCAGTGCGCAGTGCATCAAACTGAGATGGACAGGAGTTTTTTCGCAAGGTGATTTTTGTGGATGAGTCCTCTTTCCATAATAACGGACTCCCAAAAATGCACAATTTATATTACTATGCAGAAAACAATCCGCACATAACAAGATTTGGTAACTTCCAGAATAGGTGGACGCTTAATGTTTGGGGTGGAATCATTGGCAATACCGTTCTTGGACCACATTTTTTAATGGGCCTCTAAATGGAACAATGTACCACCAGTTCTCGGTTAACGATTTACTAGTCTTGATGGAACATATACAGCTACAAGTTAGGCAAGATATGTGGATACAGCATGATGGTGCTCCACCGCATTATACTGCCGAAGTTAGACAACATCTTGACCAAGAGCACGAAGGAATGTGGATTGGCAGGGGTGGACCAGTAGCCTGGCCTCCAAAGTCTCCCGACCTTACTTGCTGTGACTTCTTTTTATGGGGATTTGTGAAAAATTATGCACTCCACCAACAACACGAGAAGATATGCGAAGGCGAGTACAGGAGGCATTTCGGCAAATTAGTGGTGCAATGCTTTCCAATGTAAACGGATCATATGGAAGAAGGCTACAACTTTGCCTTGAACAAAATGGTCGTCAGTTCGAGCACCTTTTATACTCCATTTCAGAAATAATTATTATTTGTTATTCGTTGATTATTCGTTTATTTGTTCATTTTTTATTCATTAGATATTATCAGTTTATTATATTTAATTTACTACTTATTTACTCCATCGTTATTTCTCCTCTGATATCTATTAAACTAGTTTCAAGTAAATAATCTTCTGTAATTCGAATCTTTACCGGGTAACTTAAAAAATAGAGAATGTATCGCTTTTACATGAAAGCAATTGGATATAAATTTGAAAGAAAATTAATTTTTGCATTGTTTCAGGTGCTTATATACAGGATGTTGTATTCAAGAGTTTCTAGTAGTAGTAGTTTAACCTCTACGAATGAACAAATCATTAATGTTAATGTTCATTCTGTACTAGAATTATATCTGGTGTAATCACTCAATTTAGTTTAAGTGGTTAGTTCGAGAATGTATTATTTGATTATAGTTTGCATTTGTCAAGTAAAAAAAAACAATCAGGCAGAAGTGATAGATTTTTGACAAAACAATGTTAGCCTCTCAATTATTGATAAGAACGTTTTGCCTTGAAAAGCATCGAATTATCTAGCTCGAATTTCTTTTCGAGTCTTTTTTTACGTCAAAATTGTCGGTTGTCTCCATGGAGCGAAACGCTGTTCGTGAATGCTAGAAGCCAAGGTGCAAACGGCCATAACTCAATCATAAAGTCACGTAGTTGCAACCAAATTGACAACTTTTAATAACTAAGAAATTATCAGCTCTACATGTAAAAAACCCATATCCATCCGAAAGATAATCAATTTTTGCATTGATTCAGGTGCTCACATACAGGCTGTTGTTCCATTTGAAATTTTCGAGTTATTTATATTGAAATTTCAGCAACTGGGAGCCTCTCTAGCAACCACCCTGCACATAAATAATGATTTTTCACACCATCACCAGATAGACAAGCACCTGTCAGCTACTTGCACTAAATTTCAAGTTTTGCGGATGTGGTGTACGAATGATACCAGTACCTGAAAAAAACTCTACATCTGTCAAATTTTTTGAAGAAACTTGAATAACATGAAAAGCATTGACTTTTATGCCATAAGACTTCCTATAATTTGTAATCAGAATTTCATTTAAAATCAAAAAATATAATAATATATAGGGTGTTTAATTTAACACATACAACATAACATATACAAAATTACCTAGTGCCAGTGACATATAGACCACGCTGTGTAGCTGAAAATAATTTTAGGTTATGGATCTTAATATGGTAAAAAACTTTTGTCTGAAAGTATTTTCCAAAAAGTCTAGTTTAAGGAAGCTATTGGACTTTATCGTGGAAATGAATCACGTTGTATATATATATATATATATATATATATATATATATATATATATATATATATATATATATATATATATATTGTGTGTGTATGTGTGTGTATCACACCGATAACTCAAAAAATAAATAACTAAATAACTGATTAAATTAAATTAAATTTGGTGAATACCTTCCTTTTGCAAGTGGCTTGAATAGGTTCGTTAGCCAGGAAAATCGGCCCAGGTTTTACCGGAAAATTTTGTGTTTCCTTTTGAAAAAATCGGCACGCAGGTTTATATCATTGTAGGTAAATTACCGACCAAAATTTAGCTCTGTAAGTTGAAAGACAAAAAGGTAGAGGCATTTAAAGAAAGATAAATTGAGGTTTTCCTCAAAACGTCAAAGTCGCGATTAAAAAAGTCAAAATTGGCAACATTAGACAAAGAACTTGAAACTATTACGGGCTATGGAAAGAAAATGTCTCAAGAAGAATGTTTTCCAAACTCTGAAGTATTAGCCTCAGCGATCACTGTCCTTCATTTTACTAAAATATTTCCAGAAAATTCATTACAAATAGACCCTTTCTCTGATGCTTTGGCAGTAGTCTCAGCTATGGAGTTTATCGTTTAAAGGTGTATAATGTCTGTCAAATTTGCGTAAAAAATCAACACAGCTCAATAGATCCGTTATTATACAAGATACGAAAAAATTGTATACATTAATTATATATGTATGTGTCTTGAGCTACATCTTAAAAAATATTTCGACAATCACAGGCTGGCCCATAACTCGTTGATAAGTCGTTTGTAATAAACGTTTTCTTTTTTTTTAATCGAACACGCCTTATGTTATTGCATTTTCCATCAAAATATAATGCAGGTTTGTAAGAGCAGAAATTCGGGATGCAGCAAGTGCGTTATGGTAGCGAATTTTCAGTAAATGCTTCAAATTTGAATAGCTCAATTTTTGTACATTTTCAAACAATAAAGTTATTTTGATGAAACATTGCACATTGTTTCTACTATATAGGTTATACTGGTAACCAAATTTCATTCCTGTTTTCTTAAAAAAATTGCACATTGTTTCTACTATATAGGTTATACTGGTAACCAAATTTGATACCTGTTTTCTTAAAAAAAAAAACACGGATATTTGCTATTTAAAAACATTTTTATGAAAATTCACTGCCATAGCGCACTTGCTGCGCCCAAAGTTTTTTTGATTTTAGCGACCTAAGATTACCACTGACGCAATTAATATGAGTGGTGATATGTCACTGACAATTGACATTACCCAAGCTAATTAACTGTTACCAACTGTTAGCTAACAACTAAATATTGTGTGCAGTCCGTTTAATATTTAATGTTTACTGTCAGCTATACGAGGTAATAATATTAAAATGATTTTGTGAACGGGCTCTAGTATAGCGATTTCTTGGATTAAACCTAATTTACTCAAACAAAAATCTTATGTGAAATGTCGAGTAAAGGAAATACGCCAGCTATACTGTCATATATTTTAACACTTTCAATTTTATTAGCCCGCTGTTTTACCATTTTTAGTTATAAAGTTATAAAGAATGCTTTTCAAAAACGTTAAAATTTACTATTCTATGTCAGCAGCTACACTGATCGCCGCCTAATTAAGATAAGAATTTAAGATACAGTAACCATGTTACCAAATAAAAAACCAATTCCTTATACATAAACATGGACACGAAAATGCAAGAACGATTTAAATCTAACAAAATACATTTTACCTAGTTAGCAGCCTCTGTGATCAAGGGGTAAGAACGTGTGCCTCTAGACCCAAGGCTCCCGTGTTCAATTCCCAGTAGAAATGTCAAATTATTTTTCAGTACATACTGTAAATTAACATCAACCGAGGTTGTAGCATCGTGTTTGAGCAAGTTGAACATCTGCACGTTCAGCCCTTAAGTGCGGGCGTTAAGGTGACAGTCCCATGTACCATGCAATGTTGGGCACGCTGAAGATCCATATCTTCCTCACAAAAATTAAGTAATTCGGCAAAATTTACAGGATAGTGAGGTGAAAGTGCGCCCTGGCGTTGGTGATTGGCCATAGCCGCGGAAATAGACCGACGTAAAAAAACATTTTCCTAAATCCAGAATATTTTTGCAATAATAAGTCTTAGGTTTGTTAATACAATTAGCGTCAAAGTAGTTGATTTTACACAAATTAGAGAAGACATAAAGATTAAAAATGGAATGATGCATTTACATAGATACGGCGCTTGTTCACAGACTAGTAAAGCACATTTTATGTTATTATTAAGAGAGTCGTATAACTTTTCAGTTACATTTATTTTTGTATAATAATTATGACAAATTAAGATATATTTTCTATTGTGTTATCTGTAAATAAATTTTGCAAAAAGCCAAACTGATCTCTGTTCGTAGGGATCACTTTAAAAAAGAAAATTTTGAGTTTTTTTTAAATTCTAACATCCGATCAGATGATTAGATTATTTAGAGATTTTCAGAAAAAAAATTAAATGTAAATAACCTTTGATACAAAAAAGTAAGAAATGATTAATTTTATAGGATTATCTAGGTTTACATTTTGTTGTATATTCATAGGCCACTCAATGTAACAGAAGTACGAATTTGTTTCGACACCGATGACTGCATGATATGGTCAGCTCTTACAACAACATATCTACACAACGACGACCTAGTTCCGCTTGCAACATACAACATGTCAGCCAAAAGGATGTCATCTGATGTGATACGTTACAAAGTTATGTTTCTGTTTGATAATGGTAGCCGTGGTGAGACAGCTGATTGGACTACTCTTGTGTTGACTGACACCCAGCTGTTCACTTCAAACTATATCTTTGTGTTTATAGCCACTGGCTTTCTCACATGTCTTACCATATTCATGTTGCTGTACTTTTGTTTCAAATATAGCACTTATCTGCACATGTATCGCAAACGTGTTTGCTAATACAAATATATAAAATAAACACTTGTGTTTTATTTACTAGTTTTAAGGATTGTTGGGGGCACTAGAAAAACATATATAATTTACAACTTTTTTATTACGGTAACAAGTTTACAATATACAAAAATAATAGCATACAATTATTTACACTACATATGCATTTTCTATTATATCCCAGAGTATGATCCATACATAAAGGAATGTCAGACACCAGCTTCGGACACCCTGGACTATTTTCCATATTGATAACATCCACGTGATAGTCACACTTAACAGTAAATGCAACAAAAACCTTTGTTTATTTTCTCCTTTAACATAAATTCTATCCACTTGTTGGGCAATAATATGTTTGGCTATTATATTTGGTAATTCTTCTAAATTAACATTGACATAATTATAATCAATACAATGGTGTTGAGCTTGCAGGAACTACACTTGTTTAATTATATCTGCATGTAGGAAACGTATCGGTGTATGTGGCTTAAATACATAATGTACAGTTTGATACCATACCATTATAAATCACTAGTTCTTTGGGTGTGAACTCGGGGAGACAGAAACCTTGAGTGTCGACAACGACGAACCTCACCTTGACACTGCCCAACCACTATACTTCCAATTCGGCTTATATAGCCGCACGGAGAGTGGTGGGTGAACGTTGTATGACATACTCAGATGATATAACGAACAACGTTAGAGAGTGGGGAGTATTCGATGATGCAATCATGTATAATTATGCAGAAACATTTAGTGTTATTGGGAAAGTTCTAGTTACTTTCCATCTCCAATTTGATATAGACAGTGGACGGTTTGATGGAATCCGTATACTTTGAACAATCAAACACAAACATGGGATATTTTGCGAAAGCTTTGTAATCCAACGTAGGCTGTGGTTCTCTACCGAGATATGTTCGTTGAAATTTAATCATGTTTTTATATGCTTCCAGATAATTTGCTTGCCCAAAGTTCAGATTCATACCCTCGGTCGGAATTTGTTTTGAATTCAGGTGCAGTCTTATATCTCGAACGTCCACATGATCAAACTGGTTAATATGTTTTCCTGGGTTGTGGTGTCGATCCGTTTGAAAGATGACGATAACAAAGCGAGGTCGTTCGGTGTTTGAGGAGGTCTTCACGGACCACAAGTCCTTGGTTGAATTACTCACATTCAGTAATTCGAACATCTCCCATTTTTTAAACGGTATAAGAATCTTTTTATCTTGGGCAATCGATTTCAACAGCTGCTGTTGTATCACATCACTGGGGTGTATGTGTTTGACTTGCAATGCCATATGTTCAATGTTAAACTTTATAGCTTTGTCGGCACCTGGTACACTGCTCAGAATATAGCAATTTCTATCGTTCTGACCGCGTGTTATACGTACCAACAAGCGGCTGAAAAGCACTTTTCTGTAATCTTTGAAAATATTGCACAGGTAACTGAGCGGTAGGCAATAGCAAAATCTGTTGTTTTTCACCATGGTGTTCCTTTCGTTCGGATGCCAGCCGGCGGGGATGAGAGCTCGTGCTCCATCGCTGTTTGCTTGTAATAATGTTCGGACTGCTGTAACGATGCCTGGATGTGTGAAAATTCGAGAGTGCCAACGAATGATCGAACCTGGGGTCCAACACTATCGGTGGAAATATATCCAATGACAGGGAAGACGTAGAGCCTTTCAACTCGAACGTTAGCGACATGACTGATACACATAGGTTACTGTTTGAGTCTTTTATTGCAAACATTTTAAACACAAGTGACCACAATTAATTGTGTTATATGTTTGATACACATCATGATTATACAATATGGAATAGTCTTTAAGGTAACGTTGCAGCTCCACAGGAGTCTTCAAGTTTCCATACGAGTCACCACGTTTCCTCACAGCAACCCAATGACTGTCTGACTCCTTGTGTGTTTGCAAATTCACAATGAACGATTCGTTTTTACGTGGTCCATTGCGTGGTAGCTCATCTCGTATGTATACACCTCTAAAATATGGGATTTTAATTTTACCAGCAAGCTTGACAAGATCTACATTTGTTAGAGGTCTTGATGGTACAGGTATCACACGTTTTTTGTCTTGTGTTGTGACGAAGTCTATATTTTCAGAACAGCTGTATGTACTGGTAACGGCTGCATCCACGGGTTGTAAACCACCGCACTCGGAGTTTCCGTCCGCAATGACTCCCGCGTTTTCTTTCCGTGGGCAATAAGTAATTTCGTTGGCCCGTCACCAGTAACATAACTTGTCTTAGAGTAAATTAGCGTGATAAGTACATTTCATATTGTGATCATACCAGTGTGCTGTAACGTCTTATAATGTAATAAATAGTGTGGAAACTACATTCAGTCTATTTCATAACCGTAAGTAAATCTGCTACACCCTTACAAACTTTCGGAAGGTCAGGCCAATACCGGGGGAGCGAATAAAGCCCGCAACCCCGGAGGTATCTATACGGCCTGCTACATCACAGGCTACCGGACCCTCTCCACAGAGCTACCCAGGCACTCTGACCACAACCGTGGCCAAAGCCTTGTGACGAGGTCGCAGACATCCTCGCAGGGAGTAAACCCTTTTAAAATCTGGCGCCCGGGACCGTTCCCGTAAGTCCGTTAATCTGTTCCACTGTATAATTCACCCCGTAAGTCAGGCCTCGTTACAAAATGGCGCTCGAGCAGGGACCGTGTGACGAAGTCTATATTTTCAGAACAGCTGTATGTACTGGTAACGGCTGCATCCACGGGTTGTAAACCACCGGACTCGGAGTTTCCGTCCGCATGACTCCCGCATTTTCTCTCCGTGGGGAATAAGTAATTTCGTTGGCCCGTCACCAGTAACATAACTTGTCTTAGAGTAAATTAGCGTGATAAGTACATTTCATATTGTGAGCATACCAGTGTGCTGTAACGTCTTATAATGTAATAAATAGTGTGGAAACTACATTCAGTCTATTTCATAACCGTAAGTAAATCTGCTACACCCTTACAAACTTTCGGAAGGTCAGGCCAATACCGGGGGAGCGAATAAAGCCCGCAACCCCGGAGGTATCTATACGGCCTGCTACATCACAGGCTACCGGACCCTCTCCACAGAGCTACCCAGGCACTCTGACCACAATCGTGGCCAGAGCCTTGCGACGAGGTCGCAGACATCCTCGCAGGGAGTAAACCCTTTTAAAATCTGGCGCCCGGGACCGTTCCCGTAAGTCCGTTAATCTGTTCCACTGTATAATTCACCCGGAAGTCAGGCCTCGTTACAGTGTAAATAGAAACCGTAGCCGCTGCGTTGTTTCTTCATGTACAGACCGTCACCCACACCAGTACCTCGTTTACCCACAGCAATGGCCTCCATTGTTTGATTGTGACGTTTTGACTCTTCCAGTTTCTATTTCGCATCGTTTACGGCTTTAGCAATACCTGCAGCACCACCACCCAGAGCACCAAGAGCTGATAGACCACCAAATATAAGAGGTAACAGTGGAAGGAAGCCTCCGCTTTTAGGTATTGGAATAACTCGAGGTACCTTAACTTTCTTTCGACCACCGGCGTTTTTGATGACTTTTCTCGCTACATGTAGTAGATTTTTTACAGACGGGACTTCCTCTCCCACATTGATAGCACCTCGCATCAAAGCCAGTATGTTTTTAAACGGTACCTTGCCACCAACTTTTGTCTTACGTGCACCATTACTAGTTTTTCTGGGTTTGTTCGCACCCATACCAAGTTTTCTTTTAACTTTCATTGTTTTTGCTACACTCCAAGCTGCCGCCTTTTCACCAAAACTTGCGTCCTTCGACTTGACTCGTTCCTTGGCTCGGTGCTCCAACACCTCGTCGGCACGATGCCTATCACTCAACTGTTTTGATTGAGAGTAGGCGATGTCGTGCTCTCGACAAGCACGATATAACGGGTTGATACCTTGATCACCTCTGGCAAGACGTTCTTTAAGTTTAGTGCCTGGACCACAAAACTGATAACCGGGTATGTGTAACTCAACAGGCAATTTGTCGATGAGTGTGTTAACGAGGCCTTCACCCTTAAATACCAACATTGATACTAAAGCGGTGATGTATTAAACACCAGTATTTACAGCAAACAGGTTGGTGTTAGTCTAGTTAACGATGCGTAACGTAAAACACACAACAACAGCCTTACCAGTTACAAACTTGAACGATGTTGTGCGTATGGAAACAGTTACACAACACAGACACGGTCTTCTGTTACCCGACACGGTACGTTGTTTGATATGTGGTCCTAGTGGATGTGGTAAAACCAATGTCATGCTGACTTTATTGTTTGAAGCAAACGGTTTAAAGTTTAAAAACGTTTATGTGTATTCAAAGTCACTGTATCAACCGAAATACAAGATGTTAAAGGAAGTGTTGGATGCTACAAAAGGTGTTGGTTACTATCCTTATAGAGAAAACGATGAAATAGTAGATCCGTAGATGCCTTGGACAACTCTGTGTTTATATTTGATGATGTAGCTTGTGACAACCAAGACAAAATAAGAGCATACTTTAGTATGGGCAGGCATAAAAACATTGATTCCTTCTATCTTTGTCAGACATACAGCAAAGTACCAAAACAACTAGTGCGTGACAACGCAAACGTTGTGGTGTTATTCAAACAGGACGAAACCAATCTTAAACATGTGTATGATGATCATGTGACCACCGATATGACTTTTGAAAAGTTCAAGACACTGTGGTGAATGTTGGAAGACCAAGCATGATGTGATGGTGGTCGTTAAAGATTGTGATTTAGCAAAAGGGCGGTATCGCAAAGGTTTCGATATATTTAAACTGCCACGTGTGTGTGTGTGTTTGTGTTCATGTGTTCAACATACGGTGAGCATGGCGAAAAAATCTAAAAGTCGTCGTCGCCAACAAAAACTATCAACACAGCTGCCCAATATCAAACGTAAAATAGCCGATTTTTCCAAGATTATTCGAAACAAATATTTAAATTTGAAACTGGGCAAAACAGAGACGCATGAAACGTTACAGCGTTTATATAAGCCTCTGTTAAACCGTTAGATGATATATCTAAAAACACAGCAACCACAGCATTGGCTACTGCTCAAACAGCTCAGCAGTAACCAACTAAAACTGAAATTGATGTCAAACCACCAGCAAAGGAGGAAGTTCAATTTCTTAGCGATGATGAAACGTTTGAGTTGGGAGCAGAATCACCTGAACCTGAACCCGAACCTGAATTATGGGTTACGAAAGCATATAGAAAACTAGATGCCGCAGCAAATACACCGGAAGCCATTTACGAACAAGCGTTAAGTTCGTATCCTGTAGTTGTTCGATATTATGTTGATAAATATTTCACAGATAATCATTCATGTGATCAAACATATGGTGTTACTTATGATAAAACCGCCAATACTTGGATGCTTGGAAATAAACCTGTTAAATTTGTTTTTACTGACGTAGATTTTAGAAATAGAGAAAGCTTTCAAATTGTGGTTGGTGACAGAAGATATTACGGCACTCAACATCTGCTGGAATTGATATTTTTGAGAAAACCTGGTATGCGTGCTATGAAAAATCAGAACGCTTTACGTGACTACGCAGACATTATGACAACTACGAGTCTTCACAGAAAAGAGAACAATCCTAAACAAGACGTTCTACGAAACACCTCTACCAAATAACAATATGTAATGAAACATATTTTAGGAAAACAAGAAGGTGCTAGAGCGCGATCTTCCTCAGTAACTTTAGGTCATGGTATGCCATACATGCTACATACTAAGCAACAGAAAGAATATGTGTACTGGGATGGTGTGAACGAACTGGTTGACAGACTTCGTCTTCTCATGGCTTTCCAAGTTGCAGGTAATAATGCTCATAACAATGAGATACAGTCAATCTTGGAAGAGCTGAAGGTGGCTCACATCATATAAAGAGCTAACACACGCTAATCATCAGTTTCATCATCTCTATCGACAAGTTTGGTCGTACTGCTGCAAACTTCAACAACAACAGCAACAGCTCTATACATAACCGCGTGGTTCAACGAGAGATTTTCCCAAGAACTGCAAGTGGTGATTTCGATGTGCAAAACCATAGATTGTGTAACGTAGCCAGCCATATCGATTCAACAGATGGCGTAACTAAAACATTTGTTGATGCCTGGGTGGACGACTATCAGAAACATAAAGTTGAGTATCTGAAGAATAAAGATGAAGTGACACAAAAACTGGTGGCCATAGTGCTGTGCATAAGCCGGAGTTAAAAGATTTGAAAAACGAATTGGAACAGAAATTGAAAAATTCAACCAAGACCATAACAGCTCAAGTTTTAAAAGATATCGATCTGTCAAAGAACCACAATCTGAAGAAGAAGTTGGGTGAAATAGACAAAAATCTAAAAGATTTGCACGACAAGTGGATACCTTTAAATCCAACATCACCATGAAGCGTCGCCGGCGACAACAACAACAACGTAACGGTGAACCATCTGATGCTAAGAAACAAATTATAAAAGAATTGTACAAACCAGCTAGAATCAAGTTTAAACGTAGACACACCATAATTAGAGGTTTGGATGACTTGTGGCAAATTGATTTGGCCGAGTTTACAGACTATCATCGTGAAAACTCCGGTTACAAGTACATTCTGGTGGTGATCAATTGTTTTTCACACCATAATTAGAGGTTTGGATTACTTGTGGCAAATTGATTTGGCCGAGTTTACAGACTATCATCGTGAAAACTCCGGTTACAAGTACATTCTGGTGGTGATCAATTGTTTTTCAAAGTATGTGTGGACGCGTCCGCTTAAATCTAAAAACGCCGAAGAGGTGACGAAAGCCATGGCCGATATTTTAGCTAACAGCACAGCACCTTCCCACATTCAGTCTGATCTTGGTAAGGAGTTCTACAACGCTAAATTTAAGGCCTTAATTACCAAATACGGCAACAATCATTACAGTACCTATAGTGTGATGAAGGCGGCCATGGTGGAACGAGTCATACGTACGTTGAAAGAGAATATATATATATATATATATATATATATATATATATATATATATATATATATATATATATATATATATATATATATAAACTTTCACATGTCTGGTTCTTACAAGTGGCTACATATCCTAAGGTCTACTCCAATACTGTACCGGTGTCTGTACAAACTAAATGTAAAGTGGGCGATGTTGTACGTATAAGCAACGCAAAAACATTATTCGAGAAAGGTTATACACCGCGCTGGTCCGCAGAGTTGTTTAAGGTGACTACGGTGCACCCTACCAACCCAGTGACGTATTTACTAGAAGACATGCAAGGCAAGCCAATCAGCGGAGGGTTTTACGGGCAAGAACTACAAAAGACTTTATCTTCTGACATGTATTTAATCGAACGAGTGTTGAGAAAAAAGACACCAAGTCCTATGTGAAATGGCTTGGTTTTGATAAGACCCATAATTGCTGGGTCAACACCAAAGACATTAAATAACTTGTATTATGTTATGAATAAAGGAAACATGTTAAAAGTATTTTTTATTTCAAATCCTCTTTATGCATTCGCGCCAACAGAATGGTTGTCAGAAAATACGGCTAATAAAACACAGAGATTTTTTTACACATATATTTTTATTATCAACTAGTGTTATAGTTAAATCTGTTACACGTTAGCATATCTTTCAATACAAGTTGATCTTTAGTAATAAATTCACACACTATACACAGGTTCTCAGAGTATTTTAGCCGGGCAATGAAGAAGGCACAAGGTATGAATGCCCTGTCTCTGAACTTAGACAGTTCCGATCTGATGTCAGATATAAACATGTTTAGGTCGAAGAAACTCCTAAAACGTAATTCCAACAATAAGTCTTTGACCACAGAGCCAATATCTTCTGGTATTTTCAATGCTTCCAAGCTTAGGTTGAAATTAGTGACATATTCATCACAGCACAGCTTAAACTTAAAAAACACCGATTTTCGTTGCGTTTTAACCAAGTATTTAGTTAGTGTATATGATTCGCCGCTTTTGTCTGTACCCTGTGATTGGTTTTCCATGTTGTAAATTATGGTAGGTAACACGTTTAAAAATTCTTCAAAGGTCCACATATCGAAAAACACAGGTATATTACAGTTTTTCTGTGAAACCTTTACCAAAGGCAAAAACTTAAACAACGGGTCAACACCGATCGTGAATATTTTCGCTCCGTTTGGTAAAAGAGAAAACGTTGTCTGACCAAGGAGCTCACAGTCTTGTCTTTTTAGTTTTTCTCCATACTTTTTTGATTGATCTCCACCAACTTCTCATTGAATATCTCATCGTGTGTGGGTTGATATTCGGTGGTTGTATGTTTGTAGGATCTGCAGCATTCATACTAATATCAGAGAGATTATTTGATTCACTCGTGTCTGTTGTTGTTGGATAGCTTGTGTACAGTTCACCTATGATATTATCCGACGTTTTAGGTTCTTCTTTTGCTATAATACTTTCAACTGCATTCGCCAGCAAGACATCTTGTAACACTTTAAGCTTTTTACCACCACCAACAGCTCTACCAGTATTTTCTGTGTTGAGATTTTCGTTTTCGCGTATTCTGCACCATATGTTTTTAGCTACTTGTTCGACGTACACCACTAAACTAGCTTCTAGGCAAGCTCAAACACGAATGATGGTAGGATGTCATCCAACGGAAATAACACTAGATAACAACTGTACAGACAAGCTCAAACACGTTTATGGATGATGTTATCCTTCCTGTTATGCCAACGGCTGTATTCTAGACAAGTTCAAACACGAATGATGTGATGATGTCATTCTACCGGATATGAGTCATAGCCGTGTTGTCAGTTCTCTGTTTATTGTGTTATGTATTCTGCTAAGGTCACGTGTACAGAGTGACATACTTTTTACTTGTGTACAGGCACCAGATTGATGTCTGGTCTCTTTAGGCATATTTGCTTGTGTCTATATATGGATGTTCTCAACAATTGTTTATTACAGTGTGAACATGTAACCTTCCTCCTGTCGTATGTGTATTGCCATTTTAAGAAATTTTCATAACTTTCCCAGGAGTGTGCGTTGTACGGTAGCCATTTTCCAAAATGTTGACCGTTTTTGATGAAACATTTGTCACAACAGCTTCTCTCCGTTGGTGGATACCGTTTTGAATAAATGGCACAACAACGGAGACCCTCATCATTCAGTTCTTGCTTGTCATCCGGTGTTGGTGGTTGTGGTGCTGGTGGTGTTGTTGGTCGCGTGGTGACGTGTTCTTCTTCACTCTCTTGTTGATTGATTTCGTTAAACTGCTGCGTCGAAAAACCAGAGCCTTGTGAAGTGGTTGCTTGAGCAGTGTCTTGTTGGTGTTGTGACGATCCTAGGCTAGTAGCTGTTATAGTAAATGAATCACCTTCGACGGCCCCCTTATTGCTCTGATACATCTTGTACAGCTCCGATCACTGTACACTTCGAACGTCAAAAGCGACAGCTTCCTAGACGGCACATGATAGTCTCTATCCAAGCCGGAGAATGTAACGCCTACTTTGGTGTCGGTGTTCAAGTCTCTAATAACTCGGTTATAAATTTCCTGCATACCGTTCTTAAGCCATTGTTCAGGATCATTGATGTCACTGCTACTGAGTGGATTCAACTTGAAACGCACCGTATTCTGTATAATATGAAAACGACTCTTTCTTGTTGTCGACACTCCAACAATTGAGAACGCCATAGGAACAAGTCTTTACGTATTTAACACACGCGACGGAACTAAAATCGAGATGTTTCTTACTTTTTCCAAAGCAAACACAAGACTGGCTTGTGTACGACAGTACACAGTACCTCTCTAACTCTCTAGTCATACAGTGCGACATCTGTGTTAGCAACCACCAACGACGTCTATATGTTTTGTTTAGTTTAAGTGTATGTCATCAAACAATAGTGGTATATCTATAACCCTCTTCAGGGCCTCAACAGGCGTTAGTATGTGTTAAGCTGTGAAACAAGGATGACGTCTCTTGCTGTAGGTAAGTATTTCACTCTTATATATTAGCAGTCTGTTTGCATTCACACATATCAAACAACCCTCGTATATCGAAGTTTTGTTTTCAAATTGAGTTTTGTTACTTGTATTTTTGATCACTCCCTATATACACCAACGATATAAATTCAGATCTACATTAATATAAGACACCCACGTAAAAACGGATATCAGTTTTATTACCGGTCCGGAAACAGGTTAATTTGCATATGCAAAGTAACCTGTTTGTTTTGGATTTAATATTGTATATCTAACGTTTTGTTTTAGATTTGTTATTATATGAAGTGTGTTAGACTTATTAACTATATATATATATATATATATATATATATATATATATATATATATATATATATATATATATATATATATATATATATATATATATATAAAATCAAAGTTCCTCTTATGTTAAATATTCACTAATAGGGAGAACGCCCACATAATTTGATAAACAAGTTCAATTATCATATGTCAACGACTGGTTTTGTTTTATATATACAAAGCATTAAACAAACCTTATCTATAGTCTCTGTGGAACAGTTGGTTTAGCCATGACTGCATTTATATTGAATTATACGGTCAATTCGAACTCGGGTTCAAAATCTAATTTCAGGCGAATGCTTTTCTTTAAAATCAAAAACGATTTCAAATTGTCTGTCTATCTCTCTTATATCTGTATGCATGGCTAACCTGAATGTATATGTGTGTGTGAAGTTTGGCTCGTCGTATAAGGGAATATTCCCTCACTTTACCCACTTCCAATACATTCCCTTCTACGGCGAGCCAAACTTTGGACACGAGAGACGCAGATTTTCAATAAAATTCAAATCCCGACAAAACTAAATATCCTAGCAACCCCAATACAACACACTTAACCTCAACAAACATTAAACACCTGGGTGAGCTTATGACAGCTGTGTGTAACCTACAAACATAAACAAACAAACATAAACTAAGAAAGGTTGGCAAGCTCGTAACAAACTAGCCGATAGCCGACATAACCTAAACACATACAGACTTAACCTCAACAAACAGTCAGCTTGGCAGATGGAGACTTAACCTCAATAAACAACACACACACTTAACCTCAACAGTCAGATAGCGGGGAAATCGGCATGTAAGACGTGTGTACGAACATAACCTTAACAAACAAACAGTCAGATAGCGGGAATCATCATGCTTATATGTCATACAACACGTGTGTGTACGAACATAACCTCAACAAACAGTCAGATAGCGGGAATCACCATGCTTATATGTCATACAACGCAAACATAACCTCAACAACCAATCAGATAGCAGGGAATCGACAAACACATGGAGACCAAAACTAATTGCGGCCATCTTTGTAACATTTGACGTCATCAGACAGGTGACAGCCCCCAGACAGATCACAACAAAAGACATGGATATCTAACCTGATTGTAGCCATCTTGGAACATTTGACGTCATCGGACAGGTCAGGTGACAGCCCTGACAGATGACAACAAACACATGGAGACCTAACCTGATTGCGGCCATCTTGGAACATATTGACGTCATCGGACAGGTGACAGCTGTCAGGTGACAGGTCCAGTGACACCTGACAGCCCCCAATGACAGCTGACATTAACAGCTGACATTGACAGTTGACTTCTGTCATGTCAGATGTCAACCTCACACGCATGCGCGTGAAGTAATCGCGCATGCGCAGAAACAAGTGGGGGGGGGGGGGGGGGAACCAGGTGCCTCCCTATCTACTCTCGAGATTGCGGCAGCCCAAGACGCAATCACCTCGGGCTATAACGCCAACTGACTCCTGAAATGAGGGCGACCACCAGGAACGTCCCGTGGTGGAACGTGGACCTCAGGCAAGTTGTTTTACTCGGCCAAAAGGTAGGGGGCATGGTATGAATATAGACAGGCCCTAACGACATATAACAAAAGACAGAGGGACGCCAAGAAGGAGTAGTGGAGGAGGCACTGCGAGGAAGTGCTCGACAACACAAGATCCCCCCCAAGGGCACTCAGTCCTTCAAGGCATTCTGGGGCATGGGAAGGGTTAGCTTCCGCCCACTGGGGAAGCAATTAAGGGTTAATGGGACTTAGGTTCCTTCAGGTCAACCTCCAACACAGTAGGGCAGCCACGGCCGGACTACTAATGGCTCTGAGGAACATGGATGTGGCCCTCATCCAGGAACCGTACTCCTACAAAGGAGAGATCAAGGGACTCGGCGGAGCTACTGGAAAGCTCATCTACAGCAGGTCCAGCGAGAATCCGAGGGCCTGCATTTTTGTCAGGGAAGGGATAGAGTTTCTCCCTCTAATAAATTTCTGTTCCAGGGACCTGGCAACGATCAAAATCCGATGTGGAGAAGCGGATGGGCTGAGGGACATTACTGTCGCGTCAGCCTATCTGCCAGGGGACAGCACGGACCCTCCTCCACCCAACGAATTGGAGCAGCTGATGGTGGGTAGCAGAGCAGGTGGATGGCAGACCATCATCGGCATGGATGCGAATGCGCACCATGAGTTGTGGGGTAGCTCGGACACAAACTCTAGGGGTGAGGCACTTTTACAATTCTTTATGAAATTTAATTTAGACATATTGAATAGAGGTAATAAACCGACATTCGTCACAACACGGCGTGAGGAAGTTTTAGACCTAACAGTTTCCACCCAGTTTCTGGGTGACTTTGTTAAAAGCTGGGCTGTGTCTGGGGAAGTGAGTAGCTCAGACCACAGATACATCCGATTTGAAATCGCCAAAGTCGAAAGAGAAACGGTATGGTACCGGGACCCCCGCAAGGCGGACTGGGAAGCCTACAGGGCAGACCTAGCTGTGGAACTGCGGGGGGTTGAGAGTGCCATAAGGGATTCAATAGACCTCGAGATTGCAGCAGTCCAATTGCGAGACGCAATTACCTCGGCCTATAACGCCAACTGCCCCCTGAAAATGAGGGTGTCCACCAGGAACGTCCCATGGTGGAACGAGGACCTCAGGCAAAGGAGGACGCAGGTTCGTAAGCTGTTTAACGCGGCCAAAAGGTCGGGAGCATGGGATGAATATAGACAGGCCCTATCGACCTATAACAAAAGACTGAGGGACGCCAAGAAGGAGTCGTGGAGGAGGCACTGCGAAGAAGTGGAAAACACGTCCGAGAGTGCTCGACTACACAAGATCCTGTCTAAGGGCCCTCAGACTAACATAGGCTCCCTTAGAACACCCACGGGAGGCTTTACAAGCTCGGGGGAGGAAACTATGGAAATTTTACTTCAGACGCACTTCCCCGGCTGTAACATAATAAACCAATCACCTCCGGACTGGGAACACTCAGAAATAGAGGCGCCTTATAGGCGGGCATCTAGAGTAGACTGGACAGTCGCTAAAGAGGTGGTTACCTGGAGCAAAATCAGATGGGCCATTAACAGCTTTAAGCCATACAAATCGCCGGGATTTGATGGAATAATGCCCATCATGCTCCAACAGGGGATAGATATACTGGCGCCGGTGCTTACCCTCATTATGAGGGCCAGCCTGGCTCTGGGGTACATTTCGAGGGCATGGAGACTGGCCAGGGTTGTATTTATTCCTAAACCTGGGCGTCCAACAGACCAGGCAAAGTCCCTGAGGCCAATAAGTCTCATGTCCTTCTTGCTGAAAACAGTGGAAAAACTGCTCGACCGGCACATTAGGGGCGGTGTACTGTAAGCATATCCTCTACACTGCGGACAATATGCATACAGAGCAGGATTCTCAACAGAAACAGCACTGCACCAACTGGTGCTGAAACTGGAGAATACGCTGGAGAACAAGGAGGTGGCGCTGGGGGCCTTCCTAGACATAGAGGGGGCCTTTAGCAACACCTCGTTCGGATCGGTTCTGGCAGCTGCCCGGGAGCGTGGAATAGAGGAGACCTGCTGCAGGTGGATCGGTTCCATGCTCAGGGACAGGGCGGTGTTCACCTCACTCGCGGGAGGGACTCTGCTGGCGGGGGTCGCGGCGGGGTGTCCGCAGGGGAGCGTTCTGTCTCCCTTGCTCTGGTGTCTAGTCGTGGACGGCCTGCTGGGGAGGCTCTCGGGAGGGGGGTATGAGGTACAGGGCTATGCGGACGACATTGTCATCATAGTCCGAGGAAAGGTCACACAGGCAGTGTGGGAGCGTATGCAGACTGCACTGAAAGTGGTGGAAGGGTGGACGGTTGATTAAGGGCTCGGGGTGAGCCCCGAGAAAGCAACCGTCGTGCCGTTTACGAGGAGGAGGAAGTGTGAAAGCCACAGAACTCTCACTCTATACGGTAGGAGCGTTCCAATGGCCAGGGAGGTAAAATATCTTGGGGTCGTATTGGACTCTAAGCTAACCTGGAATGGTCACATTGGAAAAATACTGCGTAAGGCAGTCATGACCTTAGCCGTCACTAGGCGGCTATATGGAAAAACGTGGGGACTAAGACCTAGTATGGCCCACTGGCTGTACACAAGGGTGGTCAGACCATCGTTAACATATGCGGCACTGGTCTGGTGGCCTAAGGTGACACAATCCAGTGCCAAACAAAAACTAGGCAAGATCCAAAGGATGGCTTGCCTAGGCATCACAGGGGCCATGTCTTCAACCCCAACAGCCGCCATGGAGGTGTTGCTGGATCTACCCCCCCTACACTTAGTTATTATGGGAGAGGCCAGGCTAGGACTATACAGACTAGCCTGCAATGGTAGACTGAAGATCAACCCAGGCTTCAGGGGCCACTGCAAAATTCGGAGATCGTGAAGGAACCCATGCTTGAAATGAGGCCAGACTTCGCGAGCCCGCGAATGTGCAGGGAAAACAACTTCACAGTGGAAATCCCTGATCGCGGGGCATGGCGGGAGGAGACGCCGGGCATACCACGGGACGCGCTCGTCTGGTTCACGGACGGATCTGGCGGGGAGCGTGGGACGGGGGCAGGTGTTTACTCGGAAGGACCGAGGGTAAGTCACAGTATTTCCCTCGGAGCCCATGCAACGGTGTTTCAGGCCGAGATGTACGCCATCCTGCACTGTGTGCGGGAGAACAAGAGGAGGGGCTACACCAACAAGCGGATCCTCATAGCCACAGACAGCCAGGCAGCCCTTAAGGCACTAAGTAGCCCACGGGTAAATTCCTGGCTGGTGAGTGAGTGCCGAGACGAGACGAGCGACCTGGCTGGGCAGAATGAGGTGACCCTCATCTGGGTGCCGGGTCACTCGGGGGTCAAAGGCAATGAAGAAGCTGACAGTCTCGCGAAGAGAGGGTCAGCAGAACCATTTATGGGACCAGAACCGGCTCTGGGCGTGTCAAAGAGCACTGCCAGGGGAGCCATTAAGTCCTGGGTCAGAAACCAACACAAGGTGTACTGGGCGGACTGTCCAGGGCTCAGACATGGGAAGTCAATAATTGACGGACCCAGTTCAAAGAGAGCTGTGGAGCTGCTAAACCTTAGCAGAGGACAGCTCAGAAACACAACAGGTCTCTTGACGGGACACATGGCCGTCAAGAAACACCTACATAAAATGGGGCGGTTCGAAGGGGACCTCGCATGCAGACTCTGCGGCGAGGGGAGGAATCAGCCCAGCACATCTTGTGCGAGTGTATAGCTCTGGACCGGAAAAGACAACTGATCTACGGTCACTCTAGACCGGAGACAGAGCAATATAAAACTTCACCCTACCAATCGCTGTGCAGACTAGTTCAAGGCACAGTGATTTTGGAATGGGTGGAGTAAGACTAGGGGTATGCACAATCAACCAAGGGTTGCGGTGCTATCGGGGCGGCAAAGACGCGGACGAGCCCTGAGGGAACAAAAAAAAAGGGCACTCAGCCCAACATAGGCTTCCTTAGAATATCAACGGGAGGCTTTACAAGCTCGGAGGAGGAAACTGGAAATTTTACTCCAGACGCACTTCCCCGGCTGTAACATAATAAACCAATCACCTCCGGACTGGGAACACTCAGAAAAAGAGGCGCCTTATATGCGGGCATCTAGAGTAGACTGGATAGTCGCTAAAGAGGATTCTCAACAGAAACAGCACTGCACCAACTGGTGCTCAAAACTGGAGAATACGCTGGAGAACTGGGAGGTGGCGCTGGGGCCCTTCCTAGGCATAGAGGGGGCCTTCAGCAACACCTCATTCGGATCGGTTCTGGCAGCTGTCAGGGAACGTGGAATAGAGAAGACCTGCTGCAGGTGGATCGGTTCCATGCTCAGGGACAGGGCGGTGTTCACCTCACTCGCGGGACGGACTCCGCTGGCGGCGGTCGCGGCGGGGTGTCCGCAGGGAAGCATTCTGTCTCCCTTGCTCTGGTTCCTAGTCACGGACGGCCTGCTGGGGATGCTCTCGGGAGGGGGTATGAGGTACAGGGATATGCGGACGACATTGTCATCATAGTCCGAGGAAATGTTACACAGTCAGTGTGGGAGCCCATGCAGACAGCACTGAAAGTGGTTGCTCAAGGGCTCGAGAAAGCAACCGTCATGCCGTTTGCGAGGAGGAGGAAGTGCGAGAGACACAGAACTCTCACTCTATACGGTAGGAACATTCCAATGACCAGGGAATGAAATATCTTGCGATCGTATTGGACTTTAAGCTAACCTGGAAAGGTCACATTGGAAAAATACAGCGTAAGGCAGTCATGACCTTAGCCGGCACTAGGCGGCTATATGGAAAAACGTGGGAACTAAGACCTAGTATTGCGCACTGGCTGTACACAAGGGTGGTTACACCATCGTTAGCATACGCGGGCGGCACTGGTCTGGTGGCCTAAGGTGACACAATCCAGTACCAAACAAAAACTAGGCAAGATCCAAAGGATGGCTTGCCTAGGCATCACATCTTCAACCCCAACAGCCGCCATGGAGGTGTTGCTGGATCTGGACCCCCCCCCCCCCCCCCACACACACACACACACGCACGGTTAGTTATTATGGGGGAGGCCAAGCTAGGACTATACATACTAGCCTGCAATGGTAGACTGAAGATCAACCCTGGATTTAGAAGCCACTGCAAAATTCAGGAGATCGTGAAGGAGCCCGTGCTTGAAATGAGGTCAGACATCGCGAGCCCGCAAATCTGCAGGGAAAACAACTTTACATTGGAAATCCCCGACCGCGCTGCATGGCGGGAGGAGACGCCGGGCATACCACGGGACGCGCTCGTCTGGTTCACGGACGGATCCGGCGGGGAGCGTGGGACGGGGGCAGGTGTTTATTTGGAAGGACCGACGGTAAGTAATAATATTTCCCCCGGAGCTCATGCAACGGTCTTTCAGGCCGAAATGTACGCCATCCTGCACTGTGTGCGGGAGAACAAGAGGAGGGGCTACACCAACAAGCTAATCCTCATAGCCACAGACAACCAGGCAGCCCTTAAGGCCATAAGAAGCCCACGGGTAAACTCCTGGCTGGTGAGTGAGTGCCGAGACGAGACGAGCGACCTGGCTGGGCAGATTGAGGTCACCCTCATATGGGTGCCGGGTCACTCGGGGGTCAAAGGCAATGAAGAAGCTGACAGTCTCGCGAAGAGAGGGTCAGCAGAACCATTTATGGGACCAGAACCGGCTCTGGGCGTGTCAAAGAGCACTGCCAGGGGAGCCATTAAGTCCTGGGTCAGAAACCAACACAAGGTGTACTGGGCAGACTCCAGTGCTCAGACATGGAAAGTCAATAATTGACGAACCCAGTTCAAAGAGAGCTATCGAGTTGCTAAATCTTAGCAGATGATAGCTCAGAAACATAACAGGTCTCTTGACGGGACACATGGCCGTCAAGAAACACCTGCATAAAATGGGGCGGTTCGAGGGGGGTCTCGCATGCAGGCTCTGCGGCGAGGGGGAGGAATCAGCCCAGCACATCGTGTGCGAGTGTAAAGCTCTGGACCGCAAAAGACAACTGATCTACGGTCAGTCTAGACCGGAGACAGAGCATTATAAAACTTCACCCTATCAATCGCTGTGCAGACTAGTTCAAGGGACAGTGATTTTGGAATGGGTGGAGTAAGACTAAGGGCATGCACAATAAACCAAAGGCAGTGCTATCGGGGCGGCAAGGCCGCGGACGAGCCCTGAGGGAAAAAAAGGTCTTTACCAGGGCAGCATATCTACCAAATTTCATCAAAATAGCTTTGTTATTTTCGGAGATACACTTTTTTCTTTCAGACAAATCAAATTTCTTTTGAGAAAAACTGGTCCTATCAGGCTGGCTAACGAACTCGTCCAAGCTATTAATAAATGAAAGGTGCTGGCAAGTTTCATCAAAATCGGTTAATTAGTAGGCGGTGCATTAGAAGTTTTTCAACTTTCAGTAGAGTTAGAAGCTTGAAATTTGGTGTGCTGCCATAATCGGTCCTATCCAGTATATCATATTTTTGTCCTTCAGGTATACACAGTGTGCCAAAAGTCGGTACCACCTTTCCTATTTTAAATAGAAATCTACATTTTTTTCACAAGGTTCGATTGGCCTTCTAATTCTGAGTCTAGACAGCCTAAGTTATATGATCTTATCTATTACAGTTTTTGACATGTCAATGTTTCTGAAAAAAAATACCGCGGTAGTAGTTTAGGAACAAATTTGTATCTCATAAACGGTCTAAGATCAGGTAACCAAATTTGTGGAGCAGTTATCTGGAAGTGCAGGCTAACTCCTTATCTCCCACCGATCGTCCCGTTTTGTACCATCAAATACTATATAATGACGATACAGGACACTCCGGCTGATTTCGTGTTTCAAGAATATCAGCGCCCCTAGCGGATAGTACTGATATTACGTCGTTCGAGAACGTGTAACACTACAAATTGCTGTTGTTTAACTGTGAATAATTAAGTTTGAGCTGTATTTTTTACTATGAATGTTAGTGTTTGCTGTGTGCAATCTATAATTGTTCGAATTATAACGTGCTAAATCTATCAAAGATATTTCATAGGATTCCAAAGGATGTCGAAACGTGAATATGATTTGAAGCAGAAGACAAATTCAGAATCACTTTTATGCCAATATGTACAGTTCACAGAAGATAATTTATTGTGTAATATTTACCATCATGTACCTATTTATAGACAAACTTCGTAAACGGATGGTTGAAAGGCTTCAATCATAACTTGTGTTACAGTGCATCAAAAAGAAATATGAGGGCAAAAAAAGTTTTGCATTAATAATAAATGATATAAGAAAACTCTTTTTCTATATTCTTGTGTCCTTTTTTATTTCAGTATGGCATAAATTGTCACATTTTTTCACGTTTAAAATTATTTTACTTGGTAAAAGCTTTTAATTATCGTTCCAAGACAAGTTTTTAAAGAGACAAGTAGAAATAGCAGATTCAGCCCTATAATAGATTTATTCACAGAAGTAAGAGTTAGTCTCACCTTTAATTTGTACAATTTCTTAATTATGTACTAAGTATATCAGTTACATATTTTAAAATATTAGATTAATAAGACAGTTTTCATGTAGAGATATAGCAAATTGAGTACCGTGCTACCATTTATACCTAGAACAATTATTTATAGATAAGTGCAGATTGTAACTTAATATCCTCAGAAACAGCTTTCAGTATATTCCTATGCCTACGCTTGAAATAGTAGTTTAACGACGGTTTCAAGGTAGTACTTTAAATTATGATGAAATAAGATTATGGGTAAGAGAAATTTGCAGAATTATTCATGCTGAATTAATTTAGGTTTCAAGCTGATTGTTGATACAAATTCTATTTATAACTATATAATCAGAAAATTTTCACTGTTTTGTCATATACAAGTTTTAATATTCATCTATAATAAACCAATTGTCTAAATTAAGAATATGCAGGTAAATATACAATTCAAGTTACCCGCTCAGTTGTCAGTACTTCACGCGAGGTGGCGCTAGTGTACTTGTCACAAATATCACCAATGCTAAAGCATAGAAGTTTCCCGTATTGTCATTATATAGCATTTGGTACCGCGTAGGCGCAGGCGATTTTCAAATGTCGCATTCAAAAATTTTCAAATACTCAGATTTTTCTAATGGCATCTACTATTTTTTTGAGATAATTCGAATGAAAATTAAATTTTATGGTGACCTACTTAAGTATTTTCTATACCTAGCTTCAACTTCTACAGAGCTATTCAATAGAACTCAAGAAATTCCGAGATATTCCTTGCTTTTTCAAATATGCCATGGGAACAAAAAAAAAGTAATTAAGAAGGTGATATTCTGTCAAAGTGTAAACGAATTGTGCTACTTCTTAAATAAAATTGATTCGAAAATGGAAAATTATCCAAACGAAGTTGTTTGTAATCCATGGCATGGAAAAGTTCTCACGATTGAAAAATAATTTTATAAATTTTGGGAACGTGGTTAGCCCCATAACAGAATCAAACAACTAACTGACAATGAAGATACTCAAATTACCATTCTGGGATATTTTCCAGCACATCCACAAGCCTCAATACGAACGGCGTCTTTGGATTTGGGATTTTCATACGCTGCAATACAAACCATTTTACACTGTCATAAGCTACCTCTTTTAGTGAATTTTCTTCAAAAAAAATTCACTAATGAGGAGATCTCGACTTTTGAATTAAAAAAATTCTTCAAATGAGCGCTAATTAGGCCCCCTAGAACACATATCCGGGGTCAGTTTGAATTTTTATATGTTTATATATATATATATATATATATATATATATATATATATATATATATATATATATATATATATATATATATATATATATATATATATATATATCACGCCGATAACTAAATAAATAAAGGCCGATCTTGATTAAACTTCGTGATTAGCTTCCTTTTGCAAGTGGCTGGGACAAGTTCGTTAGCCAGGAAAATTGGCCCAGGTTTTCCCGAAAAATTTTAGGTTTTCTTTCTAAAAAAATTATATCTCCCGAAATAACAAAGTAAGGGCAACCAGATTTGGTACGCGTGTTTGTTAGAGCGTCAACCATGTACCAAAATTTAGGTCTGTAAGTTTAAAGACAAAAGTTATGGGCAGTTAAAGAAAAAAATTGGAGTTTTCCCCAAAACGTCAAAGTCGCGATTTGAAGCGTCAAAATTGGCAATGTTTAGGCGAAGGACGCGAAACAAATACGGATTATGAAAAGAAGAGTGTTCTGCGAACCGTTAAGTTTCAGCTTCAACCGTCATTGCCCTTCATTTTACTAAAATATTTACACAAAATGCATTTCAATAGACCCGTTCTCCGATGATTTGGCTGTCGGTTTAGTTAAGTTGATGCTTTCGCTGTATGTTTAGTTAAGTTTATGGTTTAACGGTCTATAATTTTTAGCTCATTTTCGTAAAACAAATTCGTTAATGCATTTTTTATACAAATATAATGCATGTTTGTAAGAAAAAAATCTGGACGCAGTAAGTTCGTTTTGGAAGCGAATTGTCAATAAATCCTTCAAATTTCAATAACTCAATTTGCTATTAACGTAAGGTTTGTTGGCTAGGAAACCAACATTTAAGTTTATTTTCGGAAAATTTTGGTACATTTTCAAACAATAAGTAATTTTGTTAAAATATAGTACATTGTTTCTACTACGTGGGCTATACCGGTAATCAGATTGATGCCTGCTCGCATTTGCTATTAAAAACATTTTTATGAAAATTCACTTCCATAACGCACTTGCTGCGTATAGACTTTTTTTCATTCATAAGACTTGACAGTCTCGATCCCCAACGAGAGCAGAAGCGCTACGAAATCTATTGGAAGTAGAATAAGATAATGTTCTAACAAAGTGTTTAACAATATTGAACATTTACGTTAGAGTTCGGTCAACATTGTTTCTGTTCGTTAATAATTTGTTGTGTGTAATTAAGTAGGAATCCATATTTCTGATTAAATTATAACAATTGTCTTTTGTTTCCATGACATATTTGAAAAAGCAAGGAATATCTCGCAATTTCTTGATTTTTATTAAATAACTCAGAGAGGTTGAAGTTAGGTATAGGGTATGCTTAAGTAACTCACATAAAACTCAATTCTATTTCGAATTGTTCATTTACTGAAGGTATACTTTGTAATGCTAACTTTTCTCTATATTCTCTCAATAAACCACAGGTAATGTGTTTTATCTTAGTTACTTCCGCTGGACTATTGGATAAGCGCCTGTTTTCATATTAGCGATATGAAGAATAGCTGGTTCGTTCCTAGACTGTTTATGATCTTTAATTTGTCGCCAAATCTTCTCATCAATACCAGAGCCCAAAAAGTCAGACTTAAACGTGCTACAAGATAATCCCAGTGTGTCACTGATGATCTAATATGTCTAAGCCAGAAGGTTGCCTTCGCAGAAAACAATTCGGAAGCTGACTCGAATAAATCGACTTTAGGAATATGTCTCGAGTGAGCCATTTCTTCTACTTTCTTAATAAATGACAAAACTTTCTTTGAATGGCCATCAAAATTATTTCCATATTGTAAACTGGAAAATGACGGTAATGACTAATACTAAAAGGAGCACTAGCTTAAGGCTGTGCTAAAGTAGATGGTTGCATTAACAGTGTCGATATGACGTTTGGTTCCTGCATAACAGGTTCTTTAACCTTCCCTGTAGATCTGCATCCAGATACGTGGCTGTAGCATAGGTTTCATCTTTAATTTCTTGCTTAATTTCGTAATCTACATCTGTAACGATTGTGAGCAGGGGTCTCTTTAAAATCACATTCAAAATTAACTAAGGTCATTCGTCCGAAATGAAAACCACTAACAGGAAATGAGAGCTGCTCACGAGGTCATTTCAATACCAGCAGAGGACATAAGCTGGCTAACAGGGTCAGAACCGCTTATCTATACCTACTCGTGTACAAGTCAAATCATTATGTAGAAAACCTGATTCTGCAGTGAAAATGTAACAAATCTATTTTTTGTTGATTTCTAATTAAGATCCAACATTATTCTCGCGGCAGGTTGCATGCAAAAATTGGTCATTAGCATGGACTATTTTATAACTGAATTTCGAAATAAACCGTTTAACTTTTATACTCAGTCATTAAATTTCCGCCTTGTGTAGCGGTCTATGACTTTTGGACCCAAATTTTTGGTTCCAGCATAAAAAAATGCTCTTTGAATTTCCTTCGAAAAATGATGGGGTTGCTATTTAAAAAAACTATAAGGGGTGTGGGTAATATGGTAAGGGGTGAAAATTACAAGCTAATAATACAAGGTGTGAAAGAAACAAAAATTGTTGACGTGCCCGAGCGTTGTTATAAAAAACATTCCCCTTCGAATTATACATTTTTTCCATAACTGCGGTCCACACTGTATATATTATATATATATATATATTATATATATATATATATATATATATATATATATATATATATATATATATATATATATATATATATATATAAGCATAAAAATTTAAATTGGCCCTAAATATGGGTTGTAGGGGGCCTAGTTCGCGCTTATTTGGAACAATTTTTTCACAATTCAAAAGTCGCGATCACCCCATCAGTGATTTTTCGAAAATTAACATAAATTAAAAACATTTTTTTAACTATCTAAAATATGTTGAATATGTGACGTCTAATGATTAAATCTATATAGCTACTCCCCAACTTCTAGCTAGGATAATTTTCTGTCTGATTAACACATATCATGAAAATAATTTCAATCGGAACATCAACAGTGAACATGATTTGCACTGACTTACCGGAACCACTCGACGTGGACATTACCGGACACGTCCAGATGACACCTGAGGGCGACGTCACTGCCCTGCTGAATAAACGACGCTGATTCTGGCTCCTGCAGTTGTACAGATGCTTCCTCGATCCCTGCAACAATAAATATAGGAGGTTTAGTTTCTATTGTCTACAGCACTAATATAATGAATAAGACTGCTAAACAACTATATTGTTCAAAAGTGGTAAGTGGTATATTGAGAGTCTAGAAACAATTTCACAATTTCTAGACAAAATGTGTACATTATATATATATATATATATATATATATATATATATATATATATATATATATATATATATATATATATATATATATATATATATATATAGAACACTGTGTAACTCAAATAAATGATATGACGTCAATTAAGACGATATAGAACGGACACAAAGTTTAAATAATATTTAATAATCTAAACCAACACCGTTACAAATGTATTAAAACAATTACTATTGATGGAATTTGGGTAAGCCCATCATCGACCGATTTACATTATTTATAAAAAAACTAAACTTTAAAAGCCAGCTGTTTAAACACAGGTGAATTAAAAATAACACAAGTGGTAACATCAGTCATCCTTTTAGTGAATTTTCTTAAAAAATTCACTAATGAGGAGATCCCGACTTTTGAAAAAATTTATTCAAATGAGCGCTATTTAGGACCCCTGGAACCCAAATCCTAGGTCGGTTTCAGACATTATATGTTCAAATATATATATATATATATATATATATATATATATATATATATATATATATATATATATATATATATATATATATATATATAATCGAAACTGACCCCGGATATCTGTTCTAGGGGACTAGTCGCGCTCATCTGAAGAAATGTTTTCAAAATTAAAAAAAGTCGCGATCTCTTCATTAGTAATTTTTTTATAGAAAATTCACTAAAAAATTAAATTAGCTACAGGAGGGTTATGAGGGTGCCCATATGACCAATTCAATGGCATTACATATGTGACAGATTTATAAATTAAGTACAGTTCGCCTGTAGAAAATAATTTATTTTATTCAAAGAAAAATAAATTTGGGTTTTCCTCAAAACGTCAGCGATTTAAAACCTCAAATGGTAATATTTAGGCAATGAACCTGAAAATAATATGAGCTATGGAAGGAAAATGTCTTAAGAAGAATGTTTCACACAGCCTGAAGTCTTAGTTTCAATCGTCATTGTCCTTGATTTTACTAAAATATTCCCAGAAAAAACATTTCAAATAGACCCTTTCTCTGACGCTTTGACAGTAGTGTTGGCTATAGAGTTTATCGGTTAATGGTATATCATGTTTGTCGAATTTTCGTCGAAAATCTTTAAAGCTCAATATATCCGTTATTATGCAAGATACGAAAAAACTTGTATATATTAATTATAGGGTGTCTTGAACTACATCTTAAAAAATATTTCTACAATTACAGGATGGCCCATAAGTCGCTGGTGATTAAATTTTTTTTTTTTTAATCGAACACGCCTTATGTTATTGCATTTTTGCATTTTCCATCGAAATATAATGCATCTTTGTAAGAAAAGAAATTCGGGACGCAGCAAGTGCGTTATGGTAGCGAATTTTCATTAAATTTTTCAAATTGTATAGCCCCATAACGTGCTTGCTGCGTCCAGACTTTTTAATTATCTTCTTAATTTATAAGTGATAACAGTGAGCGAATAATGACTGGAGTAAATAATACAATTATAACAATCCATGCAGAAACACTTCTTTATTAAGAGTTTATTTTCGCTCCGTTAATAATGTTTAAATTAAAACCAACCAAGGGAATATTGAGAAACATATTTTTATAAAGGGATATAATGGGTGTGTAAAGTATTTTTGTATTAGTACTGACTAATTTCTTTTATAACGACTGTTTTCTTACTACTCAAAAGCTTGACAGGGTCGTCAAATTTGTAATACCTACCTTTCTAACGTGCATTATGTGGTCCTGTATACGGATCGCCAATATTTATTTCCTGCAATACTATAACACTGGGTGATTAGTTATTCAGTCATATACACTGTGTGTCACAAGTCCGACAAAGGTCTCGTATTTCAGAACCCGCATACTGAAAAAGAAAAGTCTAGACGCAGCAAGTGCGTTATGGAAGAGAATTTTCATTAAAATGTTTTTAATTGCAAATATGTTTTTAATGCACCCAGGCATCAATTTGGTTACCGGTATAACCTATATAGTAGAAACAATGTACCATATCTTACCAAAATAACTTATTGTTTGAAAATGCACAAAAATTTTCCAAAAAGAAACTTTAAATGTTTCCGAGAAAACTGGTTTCCTAACCAACGAACCTTGGGTTAATAGCAAATTGAGTTATTGAAATTTGAAGCATTTAATGAAAATTCGCTATCAAAACGTACTTACTGGGTCTCGATTTATTTTCTTACAAACATTTCGATGAAAAAAATAAAAATGCAATAACATAAGGAATGTTCGAAAAAATTGTAGGTATCATCAGCGACTTATGGTCAAAATAATTTTATAAGATGCAGACACCCTATAATTAACGTATACAATTTTTTCTTGCATCTTGCATAATAACAATTATATTAAGCTTTATCGTACACATACCTCACCCTGTATATTTGTAAACAGATAAAAACTGAAACTAAACCCGGATATGGATTCTAGGGGGCCTGGTTTTCACTCATTTGAAGAAATCTTTTTAAAATTAAAAGGTCGCGGTCTTCTCGTTAACGAATTTTTTCTACGAAAATTATAAACCATTAAACCTAAACTTAACTAAAACTACTGTCAGAGCATCAGAGAAAGAGTCTATTTGAAATGAATTTTCTGGAAATATTTTAGTAAAATGAAGGTCAATGACGGTTGAAGCTGAAACTTAAGGGTTTGTAGAACACTCTTCTTGCGACATTTTCTTTACAATTCCCGTATTTGTTTCAGGTTCTTTGCCTAAATGTTGCCAATTTTTACGTTACAAATCGCGACTTTGGCGTTTTGAGGAAAACCCCCTTTTTTCT